>ML677350.1:15988306-16145242 GCA_007922305.1 Dermatemys mawii
TGGAGGGGCACGTTAAACACACACAAATGAAAGGTTCACGCGCCGTGCCGTGTCCTCTTCCCCCACTCCATTTTTCTGGAGGCCTCTGGCAGAGACACCCAGCAGCAAGGGGGCAGCTGCTCCCCCTGCAGCCACACTCTCCATGTCCCTGCAGCCCAGGGAAGGGAGGAAGCAGCAGGCAGCTGGCTGCATGGTCCTCCCCCTCTCCCACCACAGCTGCAGCCTGCTGCTTCTCCTTCCCTCCTGCTGGAGTCCCAGAGCTGCTGCCTGCTCTGCAGATGTCTGCTGAGATGAGTCAGGGGATGGAGGCAGAGGCAACACCTGGGACTCCAACAGCAGGGAAGGAGAAGCAGCAGGCTGCAGCTGTGGGAGAGGGGAGGAGCTCTGCTGGCAGTCAGCCACCCTGTTGCTTCCCCCCCCCCCCCCGCTCGCGCCCCCCCCCCCCGATTTGGGGGGGGGGGGGGGGGGCGCGCTTGATCTCCCCCTCCCACCTCTTTGTGCACGCCCCTGACACCAGGACAACCACTCAGGACTGGAACTGAGTGAATAATTGATTTTTGGCAACATTTACCTGCAATTGTTACACAGTTACCACACCTACCTCCTGTTACGAATGTACAGGGAAGTGGAGGTAATTGCTAGTACCCCTGAGGTAACAGTTGGCAGACATTGACTCTGTGGGTGAAATCCTAGCCCCACTGAAAGCAATGGAATAACACCCATTGCCTTTAATAGGGAACAAGAGTTCACCCTATGCGAACAGCTCCCTGAATACCGAGATGAGATGACACGGACTGTTGAAGTTGTGTGTGATGATAAGGCATTTCCATGAAATGTCTGTATGCAGTAACAAAGCTGGTGTTACCACTAATAACAAATCTTCCTTTGTTTAAGGAGCAATTTAAAGAAGCCCAGGAGGTTTATCAGGCTGGAATAGAGAATTGTCCAGAGAGCTCTGATCTGCATAATAACTATGGTGTTTTCTTAGTTGATACCGGTAAGTGAGATGGAGCTAGCAGATTTATGTTGCTGGCTTATTTGCTGTGTTGAGTGGGTCTGGGTTATTTAGTAGTGTATTTTTTAAAGCTTGTCAAGGGCTCCTAGAGCAGAGGCTAGACACATACATTGTAGTTTGTAAAACTCCAAATAAATAAATACAGACTGTCCCTGTTCTCTTGAGACTGACCACAGTGCTGAGGTTTGAAGAGATTTGTAGCAAACGCTAACACTGTACAGCAGTGATTCTCAGTGTGTTTCCTGCCACATTTGTCTCGCCTGGAGCTATATTCTTGAGGATGAGCAACACATCACACTGGCCTGACGACCATGTGATAATTTCCCCAGGAACACATGACCACTCAAAGCCAAAGAGAGACAGACAGGTACACCCCTGTCACTCTTCTGGCTGTTTGTGACTCTGCTCAGTGACAAAGTTGCTCTATGAGAAGCTGAATGTCACTGCTGTAAAATAAACAAAGCTTTGAAACTACAATCACTTAGCAAAACAAGAACTTACGACTCTTGTGGGGAGAATGGATTTCTCAGCAGATTGGTAATGGGATACAGAGCCTTTCACTTCTATGCTATTGATTCAAATCCAGCTTCCATGCCTCCGGGCAGTTCCTGGCATCCACATAATAAAAATCACCACCCCAACTGGCGCCTTTTATTGACTGTTTTAGAAGCAAGTCCAAGTTTTGACAGACACAGAAACTAAAGTACCCTCTCACTACTAGAGGTGATCTGTGCAGAACTGGGTTGAGACATTGATAAAGTACTGCAGACTAAGCTGGCATAGCCAATACCCATTCTGTGCTTCAGGCTATGCTGTTTTCACATCTCAAAGTTAAAGAGGGGCAAAATCAGTTAATACTTGGGAGTCCTCAGAAAGCCAGGATCTGGAAGAAGTGATGTTTGTGATTTTGCAGGTGGCACGCTTCCCTCTGAGTTAATACAGATCCATCACTCTTGTCTGATGTTAGTGAACACTGTGCTGCTGCCAGTAGAAAACAAAAGTGCTGAGTATGTGGGGCCATGAAAGAAATCAGGGTGTTAAGTGCAGAAGTAGAGATTTTACCCTTATGTCTTGGCAAGGTTCAAACTTCCCTTCCAATCCTAAACTGTTGTATGGAGTTGCCAAGATGCCCTATTCTATTCCTCAGGTTCCATTTCAATTTAGCATAAATCCATTTCTCTTTGCACTTGTTCGTTCTGCAAGGGGAAAGGGTAACTGGTCCCTGTTCTGTTGCCACACAGTTTCCCCCACCACATCACTTTAAAAAAAAAAAAAAAAAAAAGGCTGAATTTTGAAAGTTGGAATGTAAATAATCCTGTTGAGGATATGATCAAGTGTGAAGACAATTGGACAGTAAAGTTATGAATGTTTGAAAAATGGCTACTGCACTTATGCAATAGAAATTTATGTTAAGTCACAGGAAGTGTCTTCACTGAGAGTTATTTTGAGCAATTTACCATCAAGTTTACGCCTCTCCAGTTAGCCTACCTTGAGTGAGAGTGGTGAGGCTGCAAATAACAGTAGAGCTGCATAGAGTGATTGGATTAGCAGCTGATGAGATGCACTAACTTGAATTCTCCTTCTCGGCCAGCCAATTCAAATTAGAAACAGTACTGCCCATTAAGCTACAGGTTTTTGTGTGTGGATAGGGCTCAAGTTAGAGACAACATTAAAGTTAAAACTCATGTTATCTCCACAGTGAAGACAAGCCCTCAGTGGACACTCCTCCTTCCTGTATAAGTGTGTACCTATTAAATATGCACCTAACATGTAGGCATTAATTGGCCTTAAAGACTTAAGTTCTCTCATTATCTGTGGCTTAAGTACTTCTGCCACTGTAAATATTAAGGCACTTCAGAGACAGGATCTAAAGCGTTCATTGTTCATCTGCTCATCAATGAGGGCAGAGTTAGGCTGTCACTGAATATTCTACCCTGAAGTGTTATGTTCTCTGCTGGCTTTGAGGCATTTTAAGTGCTTATGGTTCTTCCTATGGATTTCTCTCTTGCTTTCCTTTGAAAATTCAAGGAAATAGAATAAAAAGAAGAGTGAATGTAACTTTTATGTGGTACAGATAGGTATTCCCTTCCTTTTTGTGACTATGTTTAGGCTCTGGCCCTGTTGCACATGTGTACTGTTTTTGATTACATTTTTATCCAGGAAAAAAAAAAGGAGTTTAATATATTGTGTTCTTTGTGAAATGGTTTGTCATAAAACAGATGAAGGGACAGATCTTCAGCAGCTGCAAATAGACATAGCTCCCTCTACGGTGATTTACACCAACTGATGATCTGGCCCAAGATATGTAACATAGCTGAGTTAACATCTACTGAAGTTTTCATATTTGCATTGCTGGAATGTTAGTGATTTCAATTATGCCTATGCTTATTTTGTAGTTAATGTTCAGTATGTATGTGTGTAAAGTAAAGTATTATGTGCGTCATTGTAACCGGGCCCTCGCCGGTCCTCTTCACAGAAAAGCCTGGAGACCACTTTATGTGCAACACCCGTGTCCTTTATTGCTGTGTTTGTCCCCACCATCTACTATTTACAGATACATACAACAGCTACAGCCCAGGGCTCAGGGAGACTGCTAGCCTTCTGGCCTACAGGGATCAAGACCCCGCATCCTACCCTACCCTACCCTACCCTACCCTACGCTACCCCACCCCCCTGGTCTCCTCCCCTCTGGTCTCTCTCTCCTTCTGCCCCCTCCTGCTTCCTGCCTGCCAGCTTTTATAGCTGGCTCCTCAGGCCTGCAGTTGTCTCCCCTCAGGCAATTAGGGCTTGGCCTCCCAGCCAGCTCCAGCTAGTGCCTTCTTCTCCCTGGGTATGGGCTAACAGGGGCCTGCCTTGATCCTCTAAGCCAACACCCTGTTACAGTCATCTTTCAGTGTGACAGGCTATACATAAAATGATTAAAAATACAAATTCACTCCCCAGAACTAGCAATCTGGCACATTTCTTCAGCACAAAATGAACTTTGGCTTTTTAAAAAAACACAAGGCACAGAAGAATGATTATAGTTTTTCAAGTAAATTGCACAATATTTTGTTTTGTATTTGTGTCTGATCTATCGGATTTCAGAATCTCATTTGTTATTTCATGTGTAGATAGGTAAAATGTAGTGACACAGTGCCACCCAATGGTTCCTCTGAGACATAGACATCTTGATTAAATTCTACAAAATAAGCATTTTCTACCAATAAATTCTAAACCCTGGAAATAACTACAGCAGCTTGGGTATTAGTGATGGGTTGGAGTTTGCCTCAGGTGCCTTTTGAGTCCTGAGTGCAAAGGCTGTGCGTGCCCTTAGCCACCCAAAAGGAAATCAGTAGCCTCCCGTTGTTGCAAACTGCGGGGTAGGTTATTGTTATTTGTGTATGGCTGCTGGATTTGAATCTTTTTTTTCCAAATATTAAAAATGCATGTTTGTCCCATGTAGCCTTCACAACAGTAATTCTGAGTGGAAAGAAGTGATAATACTGTAGCGGAAGGATTTAAATACACTTTCTCTAAGTTTTGACTATATTTATTGTCAAATTAGTTTTTAGTTACTGTTTTTCTTTTTCCAGTTTACCTGGATTTGAGAGACAACTTCTCTCTGTTCCCATCCTATGAGCCTAACTGTCCTTTCAACTGCTGCTTGTAACCCAGTAACCACTTGCTGCTCCCACTTTCTATCAGAAAAAACTTATTTCCCTCTGTGATAGTGCTGTTTCTGGTGGACCAAGTGAGAGTGTCAGATCAGGACAAATTGCTCCAAAGGGGGCAGTTACAGCCCAAAGCTGGGGTTTCTCCACCCTAAAGGCAAACCAAACCAGCCAAACAGAAAAGGCTTTGGTTTCGCCCCACTGGCTAGCCACAAGTCACACAAGCAATTCCCTTAGACGCTCTAGCTTCCCAGTATCACCACCAACAGTCACCTGTCCTGGGAACAAAGGGTTATGAAAACCAATACTCCAAGTAAAGAAAATGGTTCTCCCCAATTCCAAAGAATCAGGCCCCAGACCCAGGTCAATATACAAATCAGAGCTTACCCACAAATCACACTGTTGCCAATCCTTCAGAATCTAAAATCTAAAGGTTTATTATACAAGGAAAAAGATATAGGTGAGGATTAGAAATCGTTAAAAGAAATCAATTACATGCAGTAATGGCAAATTCCTGGGTTCAGGCTTGCATCAGAGGTAGAATAAACTGCAAGTTCAAATCAAAGCCCTAGAATACATCCCCTGCAGGGATGGGTCATCAATCCTTTGGCCAGGGCTTCCATGTGTAGCAAAATCCCATCCTGAGGCAGGTGCAGGACTGGAGACTGAAGACAAAATGGAGGGGACTTTCCCAGGTTTATATAGACTTTTCTTGTGGGTGGAGACCCCCTCCTCCTTCCTATGCAGAGTCCTGTTGTAAAATGGAGTTTCATAGCCCCATCGACCAGTCATATGACTCTCCAAGATTCAGATACTGACCAGCCAGGCCACATTCCTGGGGAAGCTCGGGTGTGAACGGGCATCTACAAAGTTCATTGTTAGCTTGATTGGAACTTGATGGGCCATCAGGAAGGCCAGGCCGAGCTAACAGTAACTTTGTCTGGGATTTCACCCAAAAGCAAGCGTAAGTTTGAAATACAGACACTATATAGCCAGTCTTCATAACTTTAGCTACAAACAAGATACATACATACAGATAGCATAATCATAATCAGCAGACCATAACCTGGTCGTAGACACCTTGTATGACCCCCTTTACCTAAGATTTGGTGCCCCAACAGGACCTTGGTTGAACCAATGATCTATATGATCCCTGATAGTTTCAGTAACGTGACACCCTCAGTAGCCAAATTCCCTTAAAAATTGCAGCTGTTTATCCTGTCTACATTTGTTTGCAGCCTTTATCCTTTACAGCTGGGTAAATTTGTGCCTAAAGTTAGGCTCCTAAATCTCATTTTCCCCCTTACTCTTTTATTTGAATGACAATTTTCCTTTGTGCATAATTTCAAGAGATGAGACAGGATTTCTCTCTCATGATGGTTCCCATCTTCCCAGTACACTAATGACCGATGAAAGGAATATTTTGCAACTGATTATGATGATTCTAAAAAATCAGAAGCCTGGTTTAGTGCTGAAACATTTGAGACTTCCATAAGCCACCAGCCTAACAGCCTTTTGCTTTGCAGGGGCTCCTGAGAGAGCAGTGTCTCACTACCAGCAGGCCATCTGGCTCAGCCCAAAGCATTACGTGGCCATGGTGAACCTGGGCAGGCTCTACCGCTCTCTGGGGCAGAACAAAGAGGCTGAAGCTTGGTACAAACGGTAGGTAATAAAAATAGGGGGAAACTTAATAGTGTAAAGTGGTCATGCACTTAGGGACTAAGAAGAAGAATTTTCCTTCCGAACTGGGGATGTATCAGCTGGAAGCAACAGAGGAGGGGGACAGACCTAGGTGTACTATGCGATCACAGGATGACTGTGAGCTGCCAATGTGATGTGGCCATGAAAAAAAGGCTAATGCATTCCTAGAATGCATCAGGCGAGGTATTGCCAGCAGAGACAGGGAAGTCTTAGTACCATTATACAAGGCACTGATGAGACCTCATCTGGAATACTGTGTGCAATTCTGGTCTCCCGTTTTTAAGAAAGATGAATTCAAACGCGAACAGATGCAGAAAAGGGCTACTAAGATGATTTGAGGAATGGAGAACCTATCTTAGGAGAGGAGACTTAAGGAGCCTGGCTTGTTTAGCTTAACCAAACAAAAGCTGAGAGGAGATATGACTGCTGTCTATAAATAAACATCAAAGAGAAAACACTAGGAAGGGAGAGAAGTTCTTTAAATTAAGGGCCATTGTTGGCACAGGTACAAATAGATATAAATGGGCTATCAATAAGTTTAGGTTTGAAATTAGATGAAGGTTTTTAACTGTCAAGGGAGTGAAATTCTAGAGCAACTTTCCAAGGGGAGCAGTAGGGCCAAAAAACCTTACTTGTTTTAAGACTGAGCTTGATAAGTGTATGGAGGGGTTGGTATGAGGAGGTTGCCTAAAATGACATATGGCTCATCCATGACAGCTATTAGCAAATGTCTCCAACGGCAGGAGATGGAACACTAGAGGGGAAGGGCTGAGTTACCACAGAGAATTCTTTCCTGGGTGTCTGGTGCTGGGTCTCACCCACATGCTTAGGTTCTAACTGATCACCATATTTGAGGTCAGGAAGAAATTTTCCCTTAGGTCATATTGGTAGACACCCTGAAGGAGTTTCACTTTCCTCTGCAGCATGGGGGATGGGACACTTTCTGGTTTGAACTAGAGTAAATGAGGGATAGTCTTCATCTTGAAGTCTTTAAATCAAGATCTGAGGTCGTCAATAATTTAGCCAGAGGTTAGGGACCTAGTACAGGAGTGGGTGATTGAGGTTCCCTGGCCTGTCATGTGCAGGAGGTCAGTCTAGATGAGTACAATGGCCCCTTCCAGCCTTAAAGTCTATGGGTACATCTACACTGTGATAAAAGACCTGCAGCATGGCTGCAGCTGGCCCGAGTGAAGTGACTTGGGCTGCGGAGCTATGAAATTGCAGTGTAGATGTTTGAGCTCAGGCTGGAGCCCAGGCTTTGAGACCCCATGAAGGGGGAGAGTCTCAGATTCTGGGCTCCAGCCGAGCCCTAACATCTACACTGCTATTTTTAGTCCTGCAGCCCAAACCCTGTGTGTCCTCCAGGCTCTGACACTTGGTGCGAGGAGTATTTTATCGCAGTGTAGATGTATCCTTTGAGTCCGTGATTCAGGATGGGAGGCTGACTCCTCACTCATCCCCACCCACATCCAGTCTTCGTTACAAGACCTTGCGAAGATTTGTTAGCATTTTAAGCTTCTTATTCACCTCATCCGCCTGAGTGACACATGTTCCCCATTGTTGCTGTGTCTGGCAGGTTTTGAGAGTGCACAGAGTACTGTGAATCAGGTGACGATCAGCCGGCCTGGCCTGTTCAACAAGTGCCTTTCTCTGCTCCTCTTGAGCCCAGCCCCAGGACATCCTCTGCTACTCTCAGCAGCAGGGGTGTTCTGTTTATGAGCTCAGTGGTTTCTGGTTGATATCAGAAAACTGTTAATGCCGTTCACATGACACTGAAAGTATTCCAGGGAGGGAGTGTCACATCTATATTAGAGTATGTAACCGCCATGCAATCCTGAGCCCAGGCCTACACCTCCAGGAATCCAGGCCCTCTTAAGGGAATCTCCTATTCTGCAAGATAGCACTGCACTGTGTGCTGAACAAACAGCTCCTCTGGGATTTTCCTCCCAATGGGTAAGAGGGGATGGACTTTCCTTTGCCTCCTTGTTGGAACACCTCCTTTTTCTTACCTGCCTTGCCACCCTCATCCCACAGTGCTGGAACAATTTGTATAGTGTGGATGCTGAAGGCAGAAACCACGTATTTGGGTTGATAATACTACTTCAAGCCAGGGGCTCTGGGAGCATCCTTAGTTCCAGCACCACAGCTGAAGATTTCCATTCCCTTCGGAGCCTGTCCTTACTGCTCCTTAACAGGCCAGTGAAATTGCTGTTGGGAGAACTCCCTTCCCCCAGCAGGGACTAGGAATGCTGCCTCTACAGCTCTTCCCTTCTGGGCTGGCTTGGAGCAAAAGGTCAGAATGGGACCAACCCTCCGGCTCTGATCTGGCAGTGCAGAGCACTAGCCTTTCCAAAGCAAATCCCACAGCAAATCACACTCTTGTCTTACACGCCAATCCCAGCACCCCCTGAAGACCTTTCATTCCTCTCACCACGTAGAGCGTTGAAAGTATCACGGAAAGCTGAAATTCTGTCCCCCCTGGGAGCTCTCTACTACAACACGGGGCGGTATGAAGAAGCGTTACAGGTTTACAGGGAAGCAGCAGCACTGCAGCCTTCAAACAAGGAGATTCGACTGGCACTGGTGAGTGTCTGACAAGAATGTCGGTGACAGGGTTATGTTCGTATTTATAAATATTATCCAAGGCATGGGGGCTTGAGGGAGTTCAGCCTCAGCCTGGCTCTCTTTCCAGGTGAATGATAATTACTCTGAGCTTTCCCTAGAGCAGGCAACTGAGCAAGTCTCGGTTTTAGTTTTGTGCTGTGGCAGGAAGGAGTCTTCCTCATCTGTGTCGAAGCCCAGAAAATTGCCCTCCCACTCTTTTGTCTTCTTACACCGGTAGGCCCCATATTCTAGCTGAGGAGGACCAGAAGTGACTGGCTCCGGAGCCAGCCAGGCCTGCTTCTTGTTGACTGGAGTGCATATTATTGAGCAATGCCCAGTCATTCCTTCTGTCCTCCAGGTGCTGCCGAACCATTGTCTGATAGCACTCCCACCTCCTGCCTTGCCAGGACTAGACGCTGGGTCCTGTGCTTAGCAATGCATGATAGATGGGCCGCTGTATTAACTCTGATCTTACCAGCCTCGCAGGCTAGCCTAAGTTTTCAGAGCTCTTTTGACATCAAAGGGTGACCAGAGGTGTCATCAAAAGGGATGAAAGCTCTGTTTTACCATTGATCTCTAGGCACAGGTTTTAGCAATGATGGGACAAACAAAGGAAGCTGAAAAAATGACTAACCGTATTGTGACAGAAGAAGCCGAGTGCCTAGAATGCTACCGCCTTTTATCAGCAATCTACAGCAAGCAGGAGCATTACAGCAAGGTACAGTGAGCTCCGTGTGCTGCTGTCCCACACACACAATCAAAGGGCCTGGGATGAATTTTAATCTCTGTGCAGCCAAAGGGTAGATCCTGTCCTCAGATGTGGATAGCAAGGAGCGTATAGCCACAGCAGTGATTGATACAGTTTGTGCATGCACAATAGCTAGATTGCATTATCTGATGCTTCCATTCCTCTAGGTCAGTGTTTCTCAAACTTTGATATAAATATTTGATACCAGGAGCCGGCGTGCTGCCTTCTTAAACTGTGTCAGGAACATCTCAGAGACTGATGCCAATCCACAGCCAGTTATTGAGAAACACTGGTCTAGGATATAGGATTGAAGGCCAAAGGCTTGATTTTTTTTCAGAGGTGTGGAGTACTCAGCTCCAACTGAACTTAGAGATGAGGATTCGTCAGCACCTTGGAAAATCAGGCTGTGAGGCGCTACGATGTCAGTTTCTGAATGTGGAAAAGGTCCATGAGCAAACAGAAATTGGGGAGCAGGGTGGTGATGCTGTGTATTGCTCACTGGCTCATATGCTCCAATACCACAGTGATGGGTACAGCATCAGAACCTGGATAGAATCGAATATTGTGTCCTCTCTCTCTCTCTCTCTCTCTTTTTCTGCAGGCCCTTGAAGCTATAGATAAAGCTCTACAGCTAAAACCAAAGGATCCAAAAGTCATATCGGAGCTCTTTTTTACTAAAGGAAATCAGCTAAGAGAACAAAACCTTCTTGACAAGGCTTTTGAGGTATATATAACAAGTAACTGCTCCAAAGCACATGGCTATATTTATAGTTCAAGAACTGAGCTCACTAGCTGTAATTAATTTTCTGCAGAGAGCATACATGGTGCTTGTTCACTTATATAGCTCCTCTGATCTCCATATAGGACAGCTGGGATTATGGAAAGGTAATATCCGTTCCGCAGTTAAAGTTACAACAGTGTTCTCTTCACCTCCTTTCCTTTTTGAAATACTCATACACAAAAAATCTCCCTCCAATTTGATAGATTACTTGTGGAGCCAAGGGGATGGGATCTAAGATACTACAGAGAATTCTTTCCTGGGTGTCTGGCTGGTGAGTCTTGCCCACATGCTCAGGGTTCAGCTGATCGCCATATTTGGGATCGGGAAGGAATTTGCCTCCGGGGCAAATTGGCAGAGGCCCTGGAGGTTTTTCGCCTTCCTCTGCAGCAGGGGGCATGGGTCACTTGCTGGAGGGTTCTCTGTACTTTGAAGTCCTTAAACCAAGATTTGAGAACTTCAATAGCTCAGATATAGGTGAGAGGTATATTGCAGGAATGGGTAGGTAAAATTCTGTGGCCTGCGTTGTGCAGGAGGTCAGACTAGATGATCATAATGGTCTCTTCTGACCTTAAAGTCTATGAGTCTATGACAGCTCCCTGGCTATTAGAGATCATAGGTTTAGGTCCTGAATCATAAGGTTTAACACCCTGTCCAAATATTCTATTATAATTCATTAGAACTCGGACTATACTTGTTATCCATATAAATGTCCAGACACTCTTTGAATCCTCCTCAGTTAAGATGTTCCAAAAATAGAGGTGATCATCAGAGTCCAAAAATTCTTTTAATGATGTTTACCCACCTTTGCAGAAGCATAATAAAGCAGTAGGGGGGAAGCTACCTAAGGTCCTTGTTAAAGCTGCACACAAGACTGCAGCCATTCAGATGTTAAAACCTTGCCAGTGTTCTCTCCCTCCCTGCACATACATGCTGATGTGGAGTTATGGAGATGTTTTTCTTATAAGGTAAATACCGTGTGCAGAAGGTAGCTGTTAAGTACCTGTAAAGCTGTAGAGCATTCCTGCAGATCAGGATCAGCAGAAGATAATGCACTATCCTGGAAGTTGCCTTGATTCCCTGCAGGACTCTGTAGACAAAGCAAATTCCCCCAGACAGGCCCTTTGGGGAAATGGTCGCTTCATTGTCTCCACTTAAGACTCTGAAACAATGCACATTTTGTATGTAAGAAAAATCAAGAAAGAAGACAACAGTATTTTAAAGGGATTGGTTGAGGGGAGTCATTTCCCCCCTAATGTGGCTTTTCATCAGACACACATGCATCTTAACCTGAAGACATTTCATATTTATTTAGAGCTATAAAGTGGCTGTGGAGCTGAACCCAGATCAAGCTCAGGCATGGATGAACATGGGAGGGATTGAGCATATCAAGGTAGGAAAATCTCTTGCTTTTCTGCAGGCTGTCAAGTAAAGGGACAATTCTGTTCTTCAGAATACATTGCTGAACTTGCCCTCAGGCAGCTAAGAAGTTTATGTTCAGTGTGTCTTTTTTTGTCCCCCCACTGAGCTGGATCCAAAGAGGATGCGAGTCTGTTACAGCCCCAACTAGAGATCCTGTCTCTAACTCAAGTTGTAGAGATTTGTGCCTGTAGCTCTGGAAATCCCTAATTCAAGCCCTGGTGTGTTGGTCAAAATGACTGTCATCATACAAGTATCCAGTGAATCTAGACCCTGGACTGAGCAATAAATCAGAGGGAAAAGCAGCAGCAATATGGAACCCTGAAGGGCTGACTCCCTTCAGAGACAGGTTGATAATTCAAGAAGTGGGCAGGAAAATGTTGGAGGTGGAAAGGCTGGGAGCATAGTCAGTCTTTTGAAAGGGGCTCTCCTCCTTTAGCAAAGCTGTGCTTAGCTCATAATCTACAATGTAATGTGTGTTTTTAAACTGTTGGATAAGTATTCCCAGTCTATGCAGTTGAGAATCAGCTCTTTAAATTCCACCTTACCTTATCCACTTGATGATAGTGCCTAATGCATAATACTGACACCAGTTGATGGAAATATGGTGACGAGACGTGATTTCGTACTTGTATGATTACTGTAGCTTAATTATTCTGAATATCCTAAATATGTTAGTTAAACTCATATTATGCATATCTTCTACTTGGGCATTATATCATTGTTTAAATCTGCTTGTTGCCATGTCCCTGTTGATCTAATTTAATCACAGAGTGAATTCTTCAGAAATACCAGTTGACCAGCTTAATAATGAGTGGCATGTTGCTGTTTCAAAACATGTCAAAAACACACTTTATAAATTGCGTTCTCCATCCATTATGGAGCTTGCCGGTCTCAGGCAATGATGTTTCAATGTCAGAGAATATGAAGGACACTTTTCCTCCTTTTTATAGGGAGACTACGTCAGTGCACGTAGCTATTACAAGAAAGCTTTACAACTGGTTCCAAACAGCAAACTGCTGAAGGAGAATCTGGCTAAACTGGATCGTTTAGAGAAACGATTGCAGGAAGTGCAGGAGAAAGATCAGACATAGCTAATGGAAGGAGCTTCGTACCCCTTGCAGAAGAAAGAGAAGTGGAAACCCATTGGCAGAAGTAACACGGAAGGAACTGTGATGTGACTCAGAATTAAGGAGGGCAAATTTGGGGCACACATTTGTGTATCACCAAAGTTGCTGGAGACACGTCATTTCTATAGGGTATGCTGAAGAATGAGTGAAAACCCTGTTTTAATCAAGATTTATGTTTGGGTTGAATGCATATCACTGCCATTAGTGCTGTAAGTGGGAAATGCACCTCTGATGTCCTGGTCTCTCACTTCCCAAGCAGGGTAGAGGCAAAGTTCTTAATCTGTGGTGGCAAGGGACAGAGCAGTGCCTCTTGTTAGTCAACACTCATCCATCTAGCCCACTTAAGGAGTACTATTAATGGTCTCTAAAGCATGCCCCATAAAGTCCTCCTCAGCCAGAATGAAGGTGACAGTGATCAGCAGAGAGTGTCAAAGGTCATTACAGAGATAAAGTTGGGAGAAATGGTGGCCATTTTTAGGTCTCCAGCAATGACTTGAAAATGACCCCAAGAAATGGAGAATTATGTCTGGACATGGCTGCCTCTGAAAGTGGGATTCTATGACTAGGGCTGCTAGTCCTTTGAGGAAAAACGTCAGTTGAATGTTTTACTTGGAAGATAATCATTTTTGTAATTATTCAGATTCATGATATCACAAAATTGTCAGAAATCACATCACTTTTTTCACCCAATCAGAATTATAATTTCTATGAAAAAATTGGAACTGTCCGATGGAAATGTGGAATTCTTTAGTGACTCCACCTCCATTTTCCCCTCACCCCAACAAAAAAATCTATATTTTTAAATATTGAGTGGAAAAGCAAGTTTTCTTCAGAATATGGACATTTATTTTTGAGTGTTATTTATTTTTAACTTATAATAAAATGTTTAATATATTTTACTCTGTTTATACAAGTTGGACAACATCCCTTACAGCTGGCAATGTGGCCTGTGATTGTTGCTTTTATTGTATAAAGTTAGAAAATATGGCACCACGGGGTTGTGTTTGAATAATTCTCCCTGCTGATATTTCTAAACCAACTGGATGTTGGACCAAATTTTCACGACAGCTGTGCCAAGCCCATTGATTTGCAGGGTTACACCATTTCAGCAGAGATGAGCGTTTCATCTGTTGTCAATAGTAGAGGTAGCCGAAAAGGTTAGATGGGGCAGTGTAGTGGTATCCTGCCCTTTCACTCTGGACAGCAGCTCATCTCACAAGTTTATTGTTTTCATCTTAACTCCCATCATGAAACCATCATACAATTGGTTTCAACCTGTTTGCCATGTCTTTGCTGAAGAGAAGCCCAGGTCATGGAATTAATAGCAGGTGGTTCAGATTGGGACTGAAGTGCATTGATACAGCTCTGTTAGGGAAATCTTGCATGGTGATGGCCCATGGCTTTTACCAGTGCTAGCCGGGTGTCACTATCGTGAGCTCTAAATGCACTCAGGAGTCAATTAAAGAAGTCTCCATAGTTAAGCATAATCACATGATGTTGTGGGTCTATCTGCTTTATTTAAGGGGTTTGATTTCTAATTGCCACGTTTTGTAGGTGAAATCACAAACATAGAATAAGAGTCCAGAAATCAACAGGGTTCAACCCAAGCACAAGGTGGGTTCAGTGGATCCAATGGCAGGACTGAAACATTATCACACAGAGCTCTGTTCAGTACCCAGGTGATGCTGAAGAGTATTAATTTGACTTCTTCACGTAGCCAGGTGATTCTTCTTTGAGTTCTTGCTCATGTACATTCCTGGTTAGATTTTTCCCTCAGTGGCATCGGTTGGGCCCGCTCTAGTGCCAGACTCTTTCACTTCCTTCTTACTACCCAGAATGGCTGCTGGAACAATTCCTCTTGCTTCAGCAAGGCATAGAGAAGAACTAGGCTTCTTCTCTATCTTACTTTATTAGTCTTAGTGTACTTGTAGTGTAAATAATACTAATATAGATAGTTAGAACCTCTGTTTATCATAGAGGGGCTCCCTTCGCCCCTGGGCATGCCTCGGTCCTTGGGCTTCAAACCTTGTGCCTCCTGTGGCAAGCCTATGCCTGTGAGAGACTCACACTCCAGTTGTCCAAAGTGTCTGGGAGAGGCTCACATAAGAGATTTGTCAGAACTTTAAGCCTTGTATGAAGAAAGACAGGCTAGACTGAGGACTATCCTAATGGAAGCCGCTCTCAGACCGGCTTTGGAGCCAAACTGCTTAGATTCAGCACTGTCCACTTTGGCCTTGGTGCAAAGCTCTCCTCTGGTACCGCATGTATCCTGGCAACATTCTCCATCTCCAGTGTCAAGGAAGAAACATAAAAAGCAGTGCTCCAAGAGAGAGTGTTTGCCGGTGCCAAAGAAAGGGAAGCAAGGAGAGGGCAGTGGAGTGTGACCCCCAGACCTATAGCAGCACCATCAACTCTGCGCAGAGCATTGAGTCTAGCATGGGACTCCCCACCGACACAAAGAAGTCATTGTGGCACCAATGCCTTTAACCCGGGAGGCCTTTGCAGTGGCCAGTGACTTATCGTTCCTAGTACCGCTGATTCTGATGGGACAATCGCTGGCTCAAATGAGCATGAGCCAGAAAAAGCATAGTGGCCTATGCTCCTTCCCCGCACTGGGACCTTCCATGGGAAAACTGATTCTGTTTTCTTCTACAAGATCATCCCTGGTCCGGCACTGGTCCCCAGATCCTTGACACCAGTCAACAGAAGTGAGAGGTACCTCTCCCCCATGGTCACCTTGGGAGGACTCTTTCTCTGAGTTCAAGGTGGAGCCCTACACCCACCCCAAAAACCACCACTGGTCTCCATTTTACATTGAATCACACATTTTGTGATTGGCTTGGTCACTTTGTAGGAACCAATCCCTGTACAACCAACTCTGCCCACACGCTGTCCATGCACGACTGACTCTTTACCTCTTTATGTTCCAGGCTTATCTTGCCCATTGTAGATGGTTCCCTGGGCGTTCCCCCTTATCTTAGCTAGTACGGACATTCTGCTTCCATCCTGCTCATAGACTCATAAACTTTAAGGTCAGAAGGGACCATTATGATCAGGGCCAGTGCAACCACTAGGCGAACTAGGCAGCTGTCTAGGGCCCCAAGTGGTTGGGAGCATCAAACAGCACGCTCAGGGGAGGCGGTGGAATGGAGGTGAGCTGAGGCAGAGGGGAGCGGGGAGGGCCACCTACAGCAAGTAATGGGGAGGGAGGGGCATGCAGGGGAACTACTCCCCACCCCAGCTCACCTCTGCTCTGCCTCCTTCCCTGAGCACGCCACCCCGTCTGCTTGGCCTCCCCTCCCAGGCTTGCCCGCCAATCAGCTGATTGGCGCCGCATGTCTGGGAGGCAGGAGAAGTGGAGCGTCGGCAGCGAGCTCAAGGGAGGAGGCGGAGGGGAGGTGAGCTGGGCTGGGGAGCTGCCACAGGGCTCCCCGGACGGAGGGGAGGGAGCACAAGGTGGAAGTTTTGTCTTGGGCGTGAAATATCCTTACACCGGCCCTGATTATGATCATCTAGTCTGATCTCCTGCACAACACAGGCCACAGAATTTCACCCACCCACTCCTGAAATATACCTCTCACCTATGTCTGAGCCACTGAAGTCCTCAAATCATGGTTTAAAGACTTCAAGGTGCAGAGAATCCTCCAGCAAGTGACCCGTGCCCCACGCTGTAATGGAAGGCGAAAAACATTTACCTCCTTAATCCTGTCTCCCAAGAAATGAAGCCTCACCCATGTCCAGTTACTCATGTCTAGGCAGGCCTACATGGTGGATTCCTAGTGAAATTGTTATTCTGAGGCTATTTGCCTGAAGTAGCTATAGGTCTTTGGGCTTTCCCTAACACAGTGAAGGAATTGCCAGGTTCCCTGACTTAGAGTTGCCATAGAGCAGCGAAAATTTTTGGTACAAAGTCAGAACTGGCCTGCCTGGGAGTCAGGTAGGCAAAGCCCCATGGAAGGTTGTGCAGGCAAAATGAGTGCTCAAGTGGTCTTTGAGGCTTGCCAGTTCTCCTGCAGTAGAATTTTAGTTAGTTCATAACAAAGTTTCAGAGCTCAGACAATGCGCATTTATCCACAGACGCGCATAGCACTTTAAACCATTGGAAGACTACCGTTTAGTGAGAACCACAGGTTTTCCGTCAATATGTACCATTGTGGGAGTGACTCCATTGTAGTGGGAGCAGGTGAAAGGGTTGAACAGGAGGCATCATACATGTGAAGCTCTCTCCCTTTTGCCCTGCAGAACCTAATTTCTTGGCACTAGCACCAAGGTTTTCTGTTAGAAGTGTAACATTTCAAACTAGAGCTCAGAGATTCACCCACTAAACTCCCCTTCAAGCTCAATCACTCCCCGATCCTGCGAAGAGCAGATTCTTAAAAGAAAGGGCTAAGGAGGGAAATGATAAGAGGTCTACAAAATCATGACTGGTGTAGAAAGTAAGTAAGGAAATGTTGTTTACTCCTTCTCATAACACAAAAACCAGGGGTCACCCAATAAAATTAATAGGCAGCAGGTTTAAAACAAACGAAAGGAAGTATTTTTTCACACAACGCACAGTCAACCTGTGGAACTGCTTGCTAGAGGATGTTGTGAAGGCCAAGACTATAACAGGGTTCCGAAAAGAACTAGATAAGTTCATGGAGGATAGGTCCATCAATGGCTATTGGCCAGGATGAACAGGGATGGTATTCTTAGCCTCTGTTTGCAAGAAGCTGGGAATGGATGACAGGGGATGGATCACTTAATGATTCCCTGTTCATTCCTTCTGAGACTCTTGGCATTGGCCACTGTCAGAAGACAGGATACTGGACTAGATGGACTTTTGGTCTGACCCACTATAGCCATTCTTATGCTCACATAGAGACTCATTGGAGTCACTGGGGCTCAGGATGGGGGGCAAAGGGCTGCTGTGTGGATAGCTTTGTAGAACTGGGGCCTTTGTGCCCAATTCTATGAGATGTTTGGCACCCTCAATTAACTTCCACTGAGATTAAGAAGGGTGCTCAGCATCTCACAGGAAGGGCCTTTGCGCGTGGCATGCTAAGGTCCTGAGTGAGAAGGATACTATTGAACAGTATCGCATGCTGCACATTGGCAGAGCTATTGTTTATAAAGATGCTTGTATCAATGCCTCAAGCTATCCCATGAGCCAAAGCTTTCCGAGATGAGATCCTGTAACCCAACAGCACTTTGACATCTAGCCAAAGACAGTTGAGAATGCCAGCGGGAAAGTATTAGGGAGAGGGTGGTTGGAAGAATCTTTTGGTTTTAAAAATTGTATAAAATATATGCTGAACCTCAGAAAAGTAAGACAGACAGAAATAAAGAAGGTATATTCTCCATGCCCCACACATACGTGACTTTACAATGTGACCAATTGTATTATTTTTCAAGTGAAAAAAAAAGTTGTATTTTTTTAAACAGTACTTTGAGAAGGAAAGGGGGTTTGTTTAGCTGAAAGTTTTGTGTATCCTTGCTGACTGACCTAATAGGAGGGCTGTATTGTTATCACAATAGCATTCAATCAAGGCCATCCCATCCTGCTAAAATTTGTACTTGTGTAAATGTAGAATAGATTTCTCATGTCCCTCCGTGATCCAGGAAAAGATATTGGCCCTGACCAATAAGAGACATGCAGTACTGTCATAATGCTAGCTTCTCAGATGGGCAACCCAAGGAAACCAGCCCAGCATGAGGTGGTTGGTTTGACTAGGGGGCATGTTTGTGCTCATTGTATTGTCATCTCTGCCTGTCTTCGGTCCTGTAAATTTCAGTTGCTTGCCAACCCACAAGAATAATGCTCTTGTAAATTTGGCTGGCAACATGTCGATATGCAAAGTGGTTTAACCCCAGCCTATTCACAGCTATGAAAGACTGTGTATTGCCCCTCATGAAACAGGTTTGAGGCAACCTTTGGGAGAGGAGGAGCTCATTTAAATAATCCTTTGTTCCCTAACCAGCACTTTATGGCCCAAACCTATGCCAAATAATAGTGTCGAAACTGTATTCTGTATCCTGGCAGAGTTCTTGGGAAAGTGACGAAAGCCCTGATGCTGCAAAGCAGTTAAGAATGTGCGTAGCTCTCAGCCCATGAGTAATCCTATTGACTTCAATGGGACTACTTCTGTAAAGTGCTTTGCTGGATCAAGGCATTTATCTTGTGAAAGCCTTACTGTAGGTAAGGAACAATAATGGCTCAATAATACGCTATAGGTTACCTCAGCCAAAAGGAAATTTTACTGTGAAGACAAATAAAGCAAGTTAACCTGTGATTAAATGGATTTTATTTGAATTAATGGTAGGAAATATCCTCTCCCTTTGGTTTTATGTATCTCATAATATAAACTATGCATATTTTGGTTTCTGCCTACTGCAGTACTCAGCATGTTTAGTACAAATTACGAATGCATATTTTGCTGAAAATCTTAACAGGTGGTGGCTAGCTTTTTCCCTTATGAAGTGACGACATTCTCTAAACACACCTCTACAGATGCACATCAGCATAATCCAAAGTGGAGAATTAACCAGGAGCTGGAAAGTGGAGAATTAACCCAGAACTGGAAAGATAGGACTTTTGTGCTAATTATACATTTCAGTCTCAAATGGCAAACTAAAAAACTGTCTTTCTGTTTTGTTGGGAGGTTTTTTTGGTTGTATTTTCTCACCCAGAATAATGTTCTGAACTAGTGGGTCTTTTGGAGATTTGGGGTTTTTTTAAATTAAATCTTGCTTATTTAAAAGCCAACACTCTTTGCTACCCTTCTGCCATCTCTCAAAAGAGAGGATTTAGGAAAGACACTTTTATATTTCACTTGGACATTTCAGGATAGATTTTTATAAAAATGTGCAGGCAAGTCATTTTGGCCAAGCAATATGTATATGCAACAGAGAAAATGGCCTTCATTTCAGACTGAAACATACCACAAAGAAAAGATGAGAGAGAGCGGGATCACATAGACACCCATGCAAAGTCATGCCCACTCTCATGCATGAAAATTCTAACGTTCAGAGATTCTGGGCACCTACAACTCTACCTAAAATGAACAGGAAATATAGCTGCTCCACACCTTTGAAAATCAGGCCAATATTGCGTAAACTATTTTTCTCGTGATTTAAAACACACAGGTTTTAGTTACTAGCTCATACTTTGAGCTGTTTTGTATATGCTCCATAAGCCCCTGGTTCAGCAAAGCACTTAGTGCATGCTTAAATTCTATTGAAGTCCATGTGTGTGTTTGCACCTGCTTGAAATTTCTGTGCATATTACTGCACACCCCATTCCTGCTTTTCACAGGTGAAAATGACAACCTTTGGAAAATCTAGCCCTAACTGATTTTTGCTTTTTGGGAACTCATGCAATAGTGTTATAATGTAAGAGTTTTCTTTCATGTGCACTTAAAGGGAGCAGCAAAAAGAAAAATTGCTTGGTCTACAAAAGTGTTTTAATGTGGCAAAGCTGCATAAGGTGATCTTAATAACTTTGTGCAAAACTTCCTTGCCATCTTTATACTGACTTGCTGAAAACTTCTTTCTTCTGGGAAATTTGCCCCCACAGCATCCTCTATGAAAGTTACAGCTTCTACAAATGTATTACCATAGAAATCTCTTTCCCTGAAGTGGTTGTCATGCTGTTTTCTCCTTCTATCATGTGGGAGTTATTTGCATTGACTGTTGTTCATATGGTTCTTATTTCTGTACCTCTATTTGCATCAGTTCTGCATATCTTATTTTTAAAAAGCTGACCAATTAGAAATGTTTAAAAATGAAATTGACACTTTTAAGCAGCTGGATGTATGTTGCTAGTACAATATTTTGCAAAACCTTTGCTTTTTCACTGTGGGATATGTTTTTGCCTAATGGAGTTATGATTGGAGAAGTCTTTCCAAATGAAAATGTATGTAAATGTCTATTTTATATAAAAGTGAGAAAACAAACTACAGTGTCTGGTTTTGTTCTGCCAGGTGTGGGGTTTGCCTACAATAAACCACCAATGGGTTCTTTTACTTAGGATCATGTTCTACCCTCTCACTCTGCTGAGTAGCACCTTACTGCACAAATAGTACCATTAACTTCAATGGGCCTGCTTATAAAGGAGTATGCTCTTCAGTAGAAGTATCAGCATCTGGTCCATAATAGCAAATAGGACAACAATCAAAGGCTGCATGTGGGGAAATGGCAACAGCTGGTATTTACTTAAACAACATCAACAAGTAATCTGTTAATAAACACGTTACTACAGTGATAGGTTATAAGTATTAGGAGGTACCTGGAGGAAATATATCCGATTGGCTTAGGGCTACAGAATAGAAAGAAAAAGAGACGGAGGAGGTGAAAACAGGATGTAGAATCTCATCTCATCTAAACTTCTTGCCTGAGGTTGTCAGCTTTTCAGGGCAAAGACCATGCCATTGCATCTGTTTGTAGAGCGCCTAGCACAATGGGGGACCCCTTGCTAATCAGCGCCTCTGGGCACTATCACAATACAGATGATAATGGGCATCTTTGGAAATAGGCTTTCAGCAATCAGTCCAAAACTCTAAAGCCATGTGCACAAGCCATGCTGCATTCTGCCCTCATTGTGTGTGCAAATCCCCTTTAGGGAACTTCATGTGCATTGTGAAGTTGGAATGTTCCCCTTAGCATTCTTCGATCCTCAGGTGGCAAAATATTTATGAATGGAGCTTGTTGGCTAAACCACTCAAGAAGTCAACATTGTGCTTATAGATGTTCCTGGCACACTGCACAGCACTACACTTCAGAAAAAACAGGGTCCAGACCCTCCCAAGCAGATGTACGTGGCTTCACCCTTTAGCACAGGAGTGTCTTCCCTTTGTTGTCTGACAGGGATCTGAGACTCCATAGACTTCAGGTGGCAAAACTAGAGTGGGAGGACATTGAACAGGGTCCAGAGTTGTTTCATCTCCCTTTGTATCCCCAGCAGAGCAGCCACTGATGAACCCAGCCAGTGGTATTGCTGCTTCTGCTGATGTCACAGCACCACAGTTGATGTGGGGTTGAAGGGAGCACTAAAGTAACAGCCATCTTCACTCAGATCTGCTGGGCTGAGAGACATGGCCTTCAAAATCCACAGCCTCCTTAACTCCTCTCACCAAAGGCGACACTTCCAGGTAAAACTCCACAAAAGTAACTTCTGAGAATTTTTCCACAGAATGGCTAAGCTCCATGTGCAAGTCTAAATATATACTTCCTTCTTTGCTGAGTGGTAGCAGCTGTTGGGGCCTTGCAGATTGACTTCCTGTTGGAAGCATCAGTAATGTGGAGTCTGGGTATATTTTTAATGCAGTTTATTTTATGCTAACTACATCAGTCCTGGAACAGAGGTGGTCACAGACAGCATGCACACAAACTCTCCTGTCAAGAATCTGAGCCCAAACATGAATGCCCAGTTCCCAGAGAATGACTCTCTTCCCAGAATTGGCTCCAATTAGAGATTAAGGCAGAGAGCAAAACTCCCTTGCTGCTTGTCATAGCCCACCTAAGAAGAAACTACATCACAAAACTAACAATTCACACATTTCCTCAACAGGCACATACTGCTCACATGTATAACAGCTTTCCCTGGTGACTGCTGCCATAACTAATAGGCCACTTCCTGTCCCCCCCCCCCACTTTATTCATGTTGAAGTAGTGCCTTACTCTGCAGGTACCCCAGTGAAATCAAGGATAGTATTTAGCAGGAAGAGTGAGAATAGTAGCAGAATCCAGCCCATTTAGAGCAGAATATATTTGTCCTTTGAATGCTTATTGTAAGACAGATGAGCATTTCAAAGCCCCCTACTTTTGCAGCTCCTTTTTGTAAAGGTGCCTCAGCACATAAACTAGCGGAGCCAAAGACTTCCAGGCTAGGTAAGCCAATGCTGGGGAGGCACATGTTATTTCTGGATAATGAGCTGCAAGTGTGCCTGTATGCTGACTAACCCACACTAATTTCTAGATTGACTATGCGCAACCGTGGACAGATCATATCCGAATCCCAGGGCACTGTCCAGTTGGGTCTGTTATTTGTTACTGTCCCAGAGCTATTACTCAAAACAGAATTCACTTGCCACACCTGCACAATATATTATTTTCTTTCTACATACAGTGCTGCTTAAGGCATGAGATTATTAGTCTCATAACTATAGTTGTTGTGACAAGGGCAGATAAAATACAGCATGTATTTCCATAGTCTGGAAAGGTTGCTCAGAGCCTGAGATGATAGGTCCTGAGTAGAACTGGTAGAGCTACCTACCAGACTCTCCCAAGGATTGGGTACGATGGGATCCAGGTTCAAACCATGTCTGCTCTTGATTTATTTAACACAAATCAACTCCAGCTCTAGCAGTCTCTCTCTGCCAAAGCAATGCATTTTCAATCTGCAGTTACACAGAGGGGTGGCAAGATGGGATTTTCAAATAAGGACACATGGAAGTGAAACCGCATTGTAAATCTCACAGGCTGAAATGAATTAGGAACTATAAATCAGGATGGAAACTGAATCAACTTTCTGACGCCATCAAGTCGGGGGGGGGGGGGAGGTGTCAGTGTCACGCTGTGGTGTTGACATGTGAGTTGTCTGTGGTACAACCAGGGACAAGATGTTAATAAACACCCTGTTCACTGTTACAGCTGTTAACATAAAACCCACACGACACTAAGCTATTTATCACTGGCTTACTTCGACTGTAACAGCCACCATTCCTAGTCTATTCCTCTTTTTAGAAAAGACACAAAAAAAGATTTAAAGCATTTGCAATGTATTAAGTAAGGTTTTCATTTTAACACTATCCCCTATTTCCTTTAGTCAAGTAGTGTCTTTGCAGAGGAGTAAACAACTCAGTTTTAAGAGCAAGTTGGACACATTTATGAGTGCAGTTGTCTGATCATAGGGGACAGGGCTCAAAGCCCTGTGGCTCACCATTATATTCTGTAGCTCATGCTTCAGGGTTTCAGCCAGCCACCATCTGGGGAAAGAGGGATTTCCACCCTGGGCATTTTGGGAGGCTTTTTAAAAAATCACCTTCCTCTGACAGCACAGGGAGGGCCAGGGTTGGAGATGGGACAGGGGGAGGAGGACCAGGGATCTGAGATGGTACCGAGCATTCTCTCTCTCTCTCTCAGGAGCTTGGCTGGCTGGTTCTTGCTCACATGCTCTGGGTCTAACTGAAAGCCATAGATGGGGTTGGGAAGGAATTTTCCCCCCAGGTCAGGTAGCGACCATGGGGTGTTTTTGCCTCCCTCTGCAGCATGTGGGTGTGAGTCACTTGCTAGGATTATCTGGGTACATCTCACTTAATCATTTCCCTGCCTTTGCAGGGGCCTCGGGTACTGGTGCACCTTGTTCTCTATCTGTGGCACATCATGGTCTCATCTTCTATAGGACTATAATACTTTGATCTCATTTCTGGGGCTGGGTTTAGTGCCTGGGTGGTATTGTTGGCCTGTGCTAGATAGGAGGTCAGAGTAGATGAGCTAGTGGTCCCACCTGGCTGTAAGCTTTTTGACTCTACGAGGAGGAGAGAATGGCTAGAGACAGGCAGCATTGGGAGGCTCCCTGACAATCCTGATTAACATGGTGTTGTACCCCAGCTTCCACCTTCAGTCCAATTTAAACCAGTGGAAGATGGGTACAGAGAAGGCCAGCTGAGGTGAAGGTGAGATTCTGATGACAGCCTTCCAGACTCTGTAATGGGAGTTAGGAATCTAAATACCTTTGAGGATCTGGGAGTGATGGTGTTTCTACAACAGTAGTACCCAGTTGACCAAGGTGTGTCAGGCTGGATGCTGTACAAACACATAACAAGCACACTTGTTGCTTTGTATGCCTCTGTTTCCCCTGTAAAAGGTGGATCATTATGCCCCCCCCCCCTTTATACAAGCCTTAATGATTCTCAGCTGAAACGTGTTCAACACCATCCTCAGAGCTGTCATTCAAAAATCACCCATAAAACTCTTAATTTGTGTCATGAAAAGGTAAGTTGTGTAAAAAGGTTAGTTTTCAAAAAGACCATTTTCTGTTCTTCCAGAAGGGCAGGCTAAAGCCACTGTGATACCTTCAGACCTCCCAGGTAGCTGTGAATAAAGGAGGCAACCTCCACACCCTTTCCTGCCAAGCCAATGGTACTAGTGACATAACAGGAGATTAGGGCACAGGATTATTGGAGTCCTGGGAGCTAAATTATTTCTCAGTCAGCTAATTAGCATGAAAAGGTAAAGAATGGGCATATTTGAAAATAAGAAGGCTTGAGCCTGGCGGTGATAATGACAGGGGAAAAGATGCAAAAAGCAGTCGTTACTGCCTATAGTGCAATCTCTGTAGAGGGGCAGAGATCCTGCAGGAGTATTCTGCTACTGCTGATGGGGTCACCTATTCAATAGAGCTCCCCCTGAGGCTTAATGGAGAGGGAGACAGGGACGAAAAAGAAGCAGGCCTGAGAGATGAGGGCGGAGTCTAGACAGAACTTGATTGGGACCCTCTCTACAGCTGGCTGGTTTGCAGCCCTATGATTCTACCTGCTGAGGCTGATCCACTCTATTAAGGAATCCTGGCCTTGGAGCTGCAGCTGTGGGAAGGTTTGGCCTTTTAATAGAGGGCAGTGAAACACAAAGTAGTGTGGAGGGGAAGGATAGGTTGGGTTAGAGTCTCACCTGTTGCCTTTTCCTTTGGTTTTTGCTGGACGAGGGTGGCAACTTGGCTTTAGTGTTTTTCATGTGGTCATGGGAGCACCTGTGCAATTCCTCCTGTTTGTCTTTCTTTTTGTTCAGTGTGGTAAGTGAGTCCCTTTTTGTTCCAGCTCAAGGGCATGGAACCAGAGAGTGGGGCTGGGATAGGTAGAGCTTTGCTGGGGAGGCTGTGTTGGGATTCTCATCAACCCCCTGCATAAGGCCATAATGGAGTTGAAGGTCACTTTTTCAATCTAAAAAAGAGGCAAGAACCCCAAACCCCTCTCCATGGACCAATTTATGCCTCAAAACAGAGGCTAGTGCCATGTGACTTTGACTTGTGAGCCAAGCTGGTCAAAGTTCCAGGTTTGTGCTATCAATATCAGACCATGAAGCAGACACCACTTAAAAATCCCCTCTGTTTGGTTTGCTTCCTGAATATTGCCCTTACCTTGCCCTTTATATCTCTGTCTCTTGGTGGCTGATATTAGTGATAAAATATAGTTGAGTGTAATAGGAGTGGACTGTGTATACTCTGTGTTTTGTTGGCATCCCAACTAGGTCAGTCTCTGATCTCCATGTACAATGGTTAACTAGAACAGGAGTTCTCAAACTTCATTGCGCTATGACCTCCTTCTGATAAGAAAAATTACTACATGACCCCAGGAGGGGGGCTAAAGCCTGCCTGAGACCCTCTGTCCTGGGTGGGGGAACCTAAGCCAAAAGGGGCTTCAGCCCTGGGCAGGGGGCCTGTAACCTGAGCCGCCTCCGCTCCAGGGCTGAATCCCTCAGGCTTCAGCTTTGGCCCTGAGTGGTGGCGTATGGGCGGTGGGTCTCGAGTTTCAGCGTTAGCCCTGGACCCCAGCAACTCTAAGCCAGTCCTGGAGACTCCATTAAAATGGAGCTGTGATCCACTTTGGGGTCATGACCCACAGTTTGAGAACTGCTGAACTAGAGAAATTCTGCATGTCAAATACATAAACTGCTGTAACTTGAGTAGGAGCAGTTGTTACCCTTTCCCTGTGCTGCTTATTTGCTACAGCACTCGTTCTTTTTCTCCTTTCTTCAGGAGAGATCCCCAGTTAAGCTAAACTGCAGTGTGGGTTTGCAGATGTGTACAAATAATGACAAATAGGCTGAATCCACTAAACTTGCTTAAACTGGTGACCTAAGAAAGTTCTGAACAAGCCACGGCTTACAGCAATGTTCCCCTGCTGATATTGTTTGTGTTCATAAAGTCTTCCTATGTGTCCTCCTTTGTTAAAATACAAATTAATATAATATGCCTTGACCCCCAAGACCTTCACTGGATTATAAGGGACTCTTCTTCCCAGAAACACTTACGGGGGAGAGGGGTAAAATGGTGCATCTTGGAAGCACAGTAAATTCTCCAGTACAGAGGAGGTCAGGAAGGTAACATTGTGTAGGGGAACCCTGTGGTCATCAGAGCAATTTACAAGTGTTTCACATGAAGGTCACAATAAATATGCTTAGAAGGATTAGATTATCAGTAGATAGCAGTGGGTGTGGAGTGAAACTGACATTTTTCCATCGATAACTTAAATTTACAGAAAGGCAAAATAAGAAAAATGTTCTTTGAGAACTGAGTTTGATTGGATCTTTGTATATTTTGACATGGGACAATGCCAATTTGTGTTTTTAATAGTTATAAAGCTTTAGTTTTTGAATCTTGATGTCTACTGTCCTCAATTATCTGACCCGATAATTTTTGGAAACTGAAAAATTTAAATGGATAAAAATGCTTAAAAATAAACATTTTCAGTTGAAATCATAAAAAAAAAATCAAATTCTGCCAAGGCTAACAATAAAAAGCTTGGCTGGAAATGATGTAATTAGCTGTGATACTGTCTAGCATAGCTAGTTCTCCGCTGTTCCTTCCACTTCACTGTGGTTCTTGCTGTTCCTCCCTTGTTAGCATTGCCTCTCTCCCCGCCTAGATCAATGATCATCTCCCATGAAAGCCTGTGTATTTTCCACTGGTGACAACAGTCCTGACGTTGCTAAGACAACAGTGCTCTTAGGCGTATGCATCCAGGAGTCCCTTGTCGATACATCCAACCTAGCGAGCATGGGCCTAGTTATAAATAGGAGGGATTTACCCCAGTCAGAAGGCTTTGAATGCTGCTGCCTCTTTCTGGGGTCATTTAGCCAAGTGGTGGAAGGGAGCAGAAAACATTTTTCTGGAGACTCAGTGGTAACAAAATTCAGTTTAAAAGCAAGGAGAAAATGTTTGCTATGTGCTGGTTGGGGACTCTAGCTTGTTTCTCTGTAGAGAAGATTGAAGTAAGAGTTCTGTGGGAATGGAAGCTGCTTCTGTAGAGATGCTTATTCCCAACTATTTACTATCCTAGTCTCAATTCCACAGGACAACTTCTCTATACGGCTCACCATGAAAGTCATGGATGAGGAAATGTGGAGCTTTAATCTGGTTTGATCTCCTACAAAGCTTTTTAAAACCTCCATGGTGTGATCCTTCATTTCTGATGCCAGTGGTGATTAGCCAAAATAAACAATGAGCAAACAAAACCCCTTCAGGCTTGTGTGGAACCAAGATAAATATCTAGATGAGTAATACTCCAGTGAATGACATTCATTCACATTGCAGGGCAGTGTTAGGGCTAAAGGATTATAGAACCCTGCCCCATAGCATCTGTTTGTGAAAGAACCAATAACATTTAGTGACTAGATTCTGGTCTCTGTTGGACCAGTATTGGTTGGGAGTGATTTCCAAGGAGTTACTTCAGACTTATGCCAGTGTAAATGAAATCAGAATCCAGCCTTTGATGTATGTATAATCACAAAGCTGTGGCAGGCTGACATTCTGACTAGGCTAGAACTGAACAACTATCCAGTACTTGTAGGTTTCACTTTGTGTGTGTTCCATTTGTGGTGTTGGTGGGGAAATTCCACCTTTCAGGTGTTGCTATGGGAAGTATGTTGGCCTTCAATTAATGCTTATAGCCCACACAGGAACAGATCAGCTGAGTGGTGCAGAAGAATTGCTGTTGTCCCATCAGCGGAGGAGCCAGAATGCTGAAGAACTATCTGTCTCTGAACCAGCCAGCCTGGAGATAGGGGACCCTGGTATGAGGAGTTACCATTCAGTAGCTCTTTTCTTTGTGTGTCAGATCTTTACAATCATGCATGCATATACCGTTAACTGTGATTAATAACTTTCTGCAATGGATAAAAGAAGAAGGGTTCTTCAGGCCCCAGCATAGCTTCTTCTGGGGGTGTGAAACAAGTACGTTGTTTTCTGCTGGGTGAATTTTTTTTCCAGAACACACAAATGAGATTGCAATGGATTTATTCTGAACCCCATGGCTTATTACAGTATCTAAAACCAAACCAAACGTAACTATCCTCAGCTGGCCACAATCATATTTTCCCTCTGTTTGTCCCTCAAGTTTCAAAGGCACAATCGCTTCTCAAATGGATTCAGGGAATGTCTCTCTCTTTGGACTGCTTGCCAACCTGAAGCAAAAGATTGCATGCTGAGCCTGTCCAATTCAGCCAGAGAGCTGATCGTTCATAACTGACTCTAGCTGCACCCTTTGTGTATTGCAACAAGGGACTTTTTAAACTTGAAAGTAGTAAATACTCACTTAAATATTTAATATTGCAGAACCCTCTTGGGTACTGAAAAAATAGATTAAACAGGCCAGCACTATATCCTATGGCACTTGTTAGGTAACCTTACAAGTGCCTATAACATCTGATCAGTAATAGTTTTATCATCTTTATTCTTTCTTCAACTGCTGAGTGAATGAATAGCTTTTGATACATTTGATGGAAGCTGAATTAACTATTAAGAACTTAAGACAAATTGACTTCAGTCTCAGCACATTCTGATCTAGTCTCTAGCTGCACCATTCCTGTTCACTCTACAAATCCTCACCTGAGTTCACTTCATTTTGGAGGTCAAGCTTAGTAAAGTAGAACCTCAGAGTTACAAACACCTTGGGAATAGAGGTTGTTCATAACTGAAATATTTGTAACTCAGAACAAAATGTTGTGGTGGTTTCTTCTAAAGTTTACAACTGAACATTGACTTAATACAGCTTTGAAACTTTACTATGCAAAGGAAGAATGATGCTTTCCTTTTTTTAAAAAAAAAAAAGTAGTTTACGTTTAACACAGCACTCTATTTGCTTTTTTGGTCTCTGCTGCTTCCTTATTGCATACTTCTCGTTCCAAATGAAGCGTATGGCTGAGTGATCAGTTTGTTAATCTGGTGTTCGTAACCCTGAAGTTCTACTGTTGAAGGAAGTGGCTCTCAACCTTTCCAGATTACTGTACCCACCCCTCATTTGCCTTAAGTACCCCCAAGTTTCACCTCATTTAAAAACTGCTTGTTTACAAAATCAGACCTAAAAATACACAAGGGTCACAGCACCCTGTTACTGAAAAATTGCTGACTTTCTCATTTCTATCATAATGATAGAATAAATCAATTGGACTATAAATATTGTACTTAGAGCAGTATAAACAAGTCACTGTCTGTGTGAAGTTAGTTTGTACTCACTTGGCTAGTGCTTGTTATCTAGCCTGTTGTAAAACTAAGTAAATATCTAGATGAGTCGATGTACCCCCAAGGGTGTATGCACCCCTGGTTGAGAGCCACTGGTTTAACGCTTTGTAATCCAGTGCTTAAACACACAATACCCAGTATTGGCCACTGGGGGTTCTGCTAGACATTGATTACAAAATCAGCTTTATGCCCTATTGCAAGGGTGCGCTGAGGCAGGGAGGGAGAGGAGCGGCCCAGGAGCTGCAGTTTGCCCAGCCCTGTCCTATTGAGACTCCTGAGGCTGTACACTCGTACATATCCATGTTGTTTCAGTGCATAACATTTTCCTTTCTGTCTGGTGTAGGATTGAAATGTGGAGTTCGTCCCGTTGACTTGGAGAACCAGAAAAGTTTCCTGCTGTCTGGATTCTTTTCTAGAATTGTTGGAGGCAGAAATTCAGTGGCTGGGGGGCAGCCCTGGCAGGTCTGTGACACAAATACAGTAACTTCTCGAGGGAGAGGTGATTTCCCCCCGCCCCCCAGGCATAGACAGTAACTGAGAGGCTGCCTTCAGTAAGGAGCCGAATGCCCTTTCCCAACCTGTATCTTAATTTAAAATCCTTCTTCTCCTTTAATCCCTGAGGTTATTAAAGTGCAAGTTGCTTACAGTTTTGGGAACCAGAATTTTAGGTGGTGTGAATTCAGTGGTATGCTGATTTATATCAGATGAAGATCTAATCCTGAATGCTTAATGTACATGGTATTTTTGTGTCTGAACTGGTCCCCAAAAGCACATACCTTTCACAAAGGATTTGGATGTAATCTGTGGCGTGGATTAGTTTGAGGGATTTTTTTTCCCCTATAGCTGATAACTCTAGGGTTACGTCTGACCTTCAGAGAATAAGTTCCAAACTGCTATGCCTCTCATTCTTATCATATAATTATAGAATAAATCAATTAGACTATAAATATTGCACTTACATTTCAGTATATAGTACATAAAGCAGTATAATTTTTGTATGTTTATATGACTTGTTTGTCTCTTCCATAGAAGGAAACTGCCCACATTTTAATAACAGTATTGCGTATTGGCCTTCTACTCATCTGTCGCTGCTTCATAGTACAGTAGCTCAAAATGCTGGATTAGCTGTATTTGTGGTGAAGGAATTCTTGCCTAATTGGTTTTTCTGTTGGCAAAATCAGGGAAGTCTCACTTCAGAGAAATGTTCTCTCACTCTGCAGACTTAAGTTCATGTAATAAAAGGATTGGGTCACTGCTTCCAGACTTTCATTTCGAAGTAAATTAGCAGTTGTTGACCCTGTCAGTGGATGTAACATTACTGCTTCCTGTTACTATGGTCCTATCTTCACCCCATGAAACAATTTCTGATGATACATAACAGTAAGAAGGAAGAACAAAACTCTCCCTCTAGGCACTTCTGTATTTCAGGGAATTCCAAGTTTCTCTCCACGCTCTACTGCTTCAGCTCTTCCCAAATATCCATGAAATTAGGGATAGCTATCAAGGGTGAGTCCACAACTTAGACAACATTTCTCTGGACACCAGTCATCTGGGAATTCTTGTCTAGAAATAAGTGTGTTCAAAACCTCCCTTTTTTTTTTAGCATGACCATCTGTCGTGATCTGGGAGAGGGTAGAGAACTTTCTCAGATCTTTGTGCGATTTCAGATGTTCTTTTGGAGGGCAGTATAACTTCACCTTAAATGTGTGTGACTTTCTTTTGTAAAGGTATCCCTCAAGTTGGGTCGTTTCCACTTCTGTGGTGGCAGTTTAATACAAGAAGATGTGGTGGTAACTGCGGCTCACTGCGTATTCACCCTTGAGCAGTAAGTTGGAGAATACTTGCTTTGTCTTTAGCCTTAAGTTACTTCATTAAAGCCCTTGACTATTAATAAGGAAAGTTCCAATGTTAGTGTGTGCTACTTCCCAGCTGGAGAAGAAAATGACATTAGAATGTCTGAGGTAGAGCCGCGCTGTGCTATGCTCATGCTCTTTGTGGAGCAATAGCATCTAATCCAGGGGTCTCAAACTTGCAGGCTGCGTGTTTATTTCCTGTGGCCTGCAGGGTTATTTTCTGTGGTCCGCCAAGCTCTCCTCTACCCAGCATGCCACATCCCTGCTTCTCTGCTTACTTCCAGGTGCTTCCTGCCACCAAACAGCTGTTTGGTGGCACTTGACGCTTTCCAGGAGGGAGCGGGGAGGAGCAGGGAGCTGTGTGCTCAGGGGAGGAGGCGGAGAAGAGATGGAGCAGGGGTGGGGATTTGGGGAAGGAGTTGAAATGGGGGTTGGGAAGGGGTGGGAAGATGTGGAGAAGGGGCGGGGCCTTGTGGAAGGGGTGGTGGGGTGAGGACAGTGAGTATGGGTGTCAGTGATACAGCCCTCGGGCCAATGTACTAGTCCTCGTGTGGCCCTCCTGGTGATTTGAGTTTTAGGTCCCTGGTATAATCCACTGGGCTCTTCCAAGTGTTTCATTCTGCAAGCTACTTCTGGATCTATAGATCTTAGTGGCTCTTCCCTATGGCTTAATGTGTGCTGGGGCTTGCCGGGGCTGAGCCCCAGCAGCTCTAAGCTTGGCAGTTCATAGCCCCAGCACCTCTGGACTTACCAAACCTTTTATGAAAGTAAAAAAAAAAAAATTGCTTAGTTCTGGTGCCTCTTTCATTACAAATTAAGCGCTGCTCTTTGATCCTCCCAAAACTCTCGCTGTCCACTACATGGTTCGCAGAATATTTCACTTCAGGGATCATTAAGAAGGATTCCCTGATTACTGGTAGTTTACAGACAGCAATTTAAAACTTTCACCAGTCTCTACGTGGGTTAAATAGTAGCAGAGCTCAGAATGGCTAGGAATCTGACGGTGCTAGCTGAGTCTTGTACTTTGAGTGAACATACTCTGTCCAAAGAAGGAGCTTTTACTGAGGACTTGTTTACACTAACTGCTGGATTGGTGTGCTGCCATCAATCCAGCAGGGTTGATTATCGCATCAGACACTGAGCATGCTCACATTGACTCCGGTACTCCACCAGAATGAGGAACACAAGCAGAGTCAATGGGAGAACATAGGCTGTCAATTTACTGCAATGGAGACACCATGGTAAGTAGAGCTAAGTGCGTCGATTTCAGCTAAGCTATTCATGTAGCTGAAGTAGCATATCTTAGCTTGACCCTGCACGGTACTGTAGACGAGCTCTAAGTGAAATATCGCCATTATACTGCAATGTGGGTTTGGTGGTCTGAGTCCCCTTTATCACTAGAACCACCATAGTTTAGCCCTCTTCTTGGCTTGCAGCTGAGGGCAGGTCTACACTATGGGGTTAAGTTGACCTAACTTACACAACTCCAGCTATGATACACATAGCTGAAGTCAACTTAGGTTGACTTTTATTGTGGTGTCTACACTATACTGGGTTGATGGGAGAAACTCTCCTGTTGACTTAATTTGTGCTTCTCATTCCAGTGGAGTACTGGAGTTGACAGGAGAGTGACCTATGGTCAGTTTAGTGGGTCTTCACTGGACTTGCTAAACTGACCCCCGGTTGGTTGATCACCATAGCGTTGATCCATGGTAAATGTAGTCATGCCCTAAGATTGAATGACCTTACTCTTAGAGGATGATAGTGCTCTGCATCCACAGAACTCATAGAGCTTTTCAAAGGAGGGGAAAATCATCATTTCCATGTACTGATGGGAACTGGCGGTACAGAGAGATGAAATGACTTTCACAAGGCCTCTCAGACTAGCTCAAGAACAGAATAGAACCCAGGTCATCTGAGTGCCAGACCACTGCCCCATCCACTGCATCTCATTGTCCCTAACCGAGGAAGGAAACCAAAACAATGATTCTTCTAGCTCAATGACTGAGGTACACCAGTGGAAAAATCTGCAGAAAACTCATGCTACTGCTGCTCACACTGCACCTGATCTGTGACTAAATGGGGGGTTCACTTTCCAGGACTAGAAACCTGGTACCTTTCAGTAGCACTAAATCCACACACAATAGGAGGGAGATAAATGGTGCCCTGCAAGGGAAAACACCTATATAGTTAGTTGTTGTAGTCTGCTGTTCTTCTCTGCTGCACTTTAAAACAGTCTTCCATGCTAAAAATAACTGTTTGTAAAATGTCAGTTGTTAAAACCCACTAGAGGGAGAGGGGTTTGAACCCCTTAGTCAATGGTTCTGAAATCCTTCAGCACTGAGTTGGGGGTGGGACATTGTTAGGAACAATGATTGATGTAGGTGTGAGAACTGAGGACTGTAGGAAACAATCAACAGCTGAACCTACTGTGGTTTCTCCTCTTTTCCTCACTGTTCAATATTTGAGCTAAAAGAATTTATTTTTGAGCTTCCAGAAAAATTTATTTCTGGAGATTGCCTAAAAGGTTGGGTGGGAGGAATTTGTGAAAATGTCCTTGATGGTCTTTTTTCTTTATTGAAATTGTGACACATCTTTATTAAACTTGAAATTTAGAAAACATTAGTCAGCTCTATTTATCTCCCAAGAGAGATGCACAATCTCCATAATTCTGAATCGTTTTCTCTGTGGTATTGAGTGACAGATAACATTAGGAAGAGGAAAGGACATTGTTTGCATAACCTGCTTCTGGGAGACCTGTGGAATACACCGAATCTTGTTCACATGTGTGTATCTATAAAACAGACATACCATGGAGTGGGAGAAAGGTTCAGCAGTTCCCCTGAAGTCACACAGGGGATGCCTACACAGCAAAGAAAACTCCACAGCTGACTTGAGCTGCTCAGCCCATGCTCATGGGGTTTGGGCTGCAGGGCTATTTCACTGGTATATAGACTTCTGGCCTGAGGCTTGAGCCCAAGTTCTGGGGCCCTCCCATCCTGTAGGGCCCTCCAGCCCAAGCCCGAAAGTCTATTGAGCAGTGAAATAGCCCTGCGGCTGAGCTCAGTGAGCCAAAGTCAGCAGTGGGTGTAGACAGACGTACCCACAGTGGGAAGAAAGTGACGAAGCTGGGGATTGAATCCAGACTTCCAGAGTCTTAGTCCAGTGAAAAACCATCCTACCTCTGTCTATGACTTCCTGATCTGTTACCCTCCTGTACAGATTAGATCGGGTTTGGGCACAACTTAGATACTACTTGTCCTTCTCAGGAGAATATAGTAAATACATTGCAAGTAAAAATAAGGGGATCACCTGTAAGTTTTGTGTACAATGACGGTTAAGTATAGCTTACTAACTACATAAATGCTAAAAGAAGTAACCCAGTGTGATTGATTGTCCCAAGCAGCACCAAAATACCTGAGTTCATTAAGCACAATGTCACATTGCTGTGTTCATAACCCCAAAGAGCTGTACCAGAGACGTGATTGTTCCCAAATAAATATTAAACATTTGTCTCTAATATATGTAACCTCCTAAAGCCCTCTCAAGAGTTTTATTCTCTTGGGCTCTCCTCCTCCTCCAAATATTCTCCTCTAGGTGCCCTCTTCTCCCAAACACCATGAATTAAAAACAAGCAGGGGATTTTTTTCAAAGGGCCTAAAAGACTTAAATCAGTGGTTGATGAGTGCCTTGGGGCTCTCTAAAGATCCTAATCTAAAGGCTGCAGGTGATCCATTGTTGCAAGCAGAGTCCAAGCCAAAGTTTTATAAGAGTCTTTGTATTACTGAGTGGACTGTAGAACAAAAAGCCAGTCGATTTAAGAAATAAAATCTCACAACAGTATTCTAGCACTCTGACCCTGAGGCAAGGCGACCCCTTAAGGCATGAGGCCAAGAGAAAGTAGCATGGCTGAAAAAAGCCTGCTATTGAAGGCTAGATTCAGGCCCTCAGCAGGGAAGAATGTTGTAAGGTCACATTTTCCATGTGTGAACTTCCTAGACTGAGATAATTGCTTGTACGTAGCTGTTTCTTACAGGAAATAATCAGCCTTGGCTCCATGCATAACAGGCTGACGTGTTGGCAAACCTCTCTACCATTAACCTTGCTCTGTGTTTGCCAGGAAACTAGTGAAGAATCTCATTGTGACTGTTGGAGAACATAACCTCAGAAAGGCAGACAAGGAAGAACAGAACATTCCCGTCTCGCAAGTCATTGTTCACTCTGACTTCAACAGACTTGGCTACATGCATTCTGATATCGCTCTGCTACATCTGAAATACAGAGTGAAGTACGGTAAGGGAGGAGACTGAAAGTGCTTCAGAGCGGGGCCATCACTATGTCTATCCTACTAGTTTAGAGCAGCCTTTTATTCCCCTGTGTCTCTATAATGCTCTTTCCAGCACATAAAACAGCCCCCAGTAGTGTCTTTTTACTCCTGTATCCATGCTAAATCCAGCCTAGTCTTAGTGACATTATCCAAATAATTGCCCCTCAGGTCAACTCTTTGTTCCGGGGCTTCTCAAGTTTTCTTCATACTACTGATCTTTGCATCACTAGAGAGCACAAAAATTCAAATGGTCTTTCAGTTGTAGTAATACTATATTTTCTTTGCTTCTTGGAAAGTTTTCTCCTCTCTAATTAGCTTGCTCCACTTCATTCCGCACCACCAGTCTCCACTGTTTGTTTTAGTGGAACTTTTCACTGTAGTAAGACATGGGATGCCACAACCAGCAGATTGTTCCATCATTGAATGGTTCTGGCAAAGTGAGAAGATTGCCACTATGACAGATCCTGATTTATACACATCACCCAGTGTGATATGTGTTTAAATTTAAGCAAAGGTGAATGCAAGGGGAATTTGAAAGCCATGTTAAAAGGCTTTCTGGAGTGTGGCTTTTTGCTTAGAGATTCATAGAGGGTCAGGAAACTACATGGATCCTCTCGCTGTCTGATCAACTCCCACCCAAGTTGGCCGTAATTAGCTACCTGATGGTAACAATTCCAATCGTGGCCCTTCTAAAATGACTTTAATCTTTGTCTAGCTCCCAGTAGACAGGTGTGTGCATCGCAAAATCATTGAAATAAATGGCACTAAAGTTGCACCTGTTTGCTGCTCTCAGTGGAGAGAATTGAATGGGTATGGAAAAGCAAACTATGCTCATTAGCCAGGAAGTGTTCAGTTAAGGATTGAGGCCTGTTGTCAGGCCAGTGAGAGGCTTGCTTTACCACTACCTATGAGCCTATTTTGTGGATAAAGAAACTTAAGTGTCCAGTCAATGCTTGAAAAGTGATTTTGAGTCACCTGGACAATCCCTCCAGGAGAAGGTGGGGCTGTTTTCTACACTGTGTTCTTTAAGGTTTGTCAGTCATGGCCTAATTAATTAATTTATTTTCCAGACAGTCAAATAGCTTTTGATCCCTTTCTCCTCTGATCCCCAAAAAAGAAACCAAAAAGGTATTCACCTAGTCTGAGAACAAAGCTGAGCAAATCTGAGTTTTGAATGTCCTGTGTAAATCAGAACTCCTTCTTTGGACATATGGTCAGCATTCCTGTCTTCAGAGAATAAGCTGCCCAACAGGCTCTACAATTGGACACTGTTGTAGGCTGTATGAAAATTGTACATAGGACAGTTCCCTTTTCTGTTCTCTCCATGTTGCTGCTCCTTTTCCCTCTCCTCTCCCCCTTGTCTCTTTCCTTTAGTCTTGTTATTGCTGCTTATGTTTCAATTGAATATGGCTGGCCAAAACATTGTTCCCATTATTTTCTCTAAAACAATATGGTGTCCCTAGATTTACCTCAATTTAAAGGTGATTGACTTGGTTTATTTTTAGCCATTTGATTGAATTGCTTTAGAAGAATGTCGAATTCAAAGAGACCTTGATCCGTTCTGTTCACATAATAAAGGACATTGTTGCTTCTATGTGGTTGGTGCAGAGAGAATTGCTTCCGACAGCCTAGAGTTTGTGTACTCACATTTGTCTGCACTTTCTTTCTTAGGCCATAGGGTTCAGCCAATTTGCCTTCCCCACAAAGATGATAAATTTGAGGCCGGGACGCTTTGTGTTGCTAGTGGCTGGGGCAGGGTGTCGGAGGGTAAGTAATATGTCAGGTTCTTACGATGACAACACTGATGTGTGGGTAATGAGATAAAGAAACAGGAGCCGCCTTGTTTCTGCAACAGACATGCAACATCTGCCAAAGGGAAAAGCCAATCAGTGGCTCTCTATTTTGCTGATACCATGACAAACCATGCTATGATCTAGGGGTCTCTTCCAGATGTGATGTGCAAAGGACCAGTGTGTCAGAAGCACTGTCATTCGCAGACTCTTGGGATCTCCATACCCATTACTCTGCAGCTCCATGGTGCTATTCTTCCACCCATCTCACAACTTTTTGTAAACAATTAAGCTCCATAACACCCCTGGGAAGAAGAGAAGTATCCTTCCCTCCCCTCCCCTCATCCCACCCCAGTCATACGGAGGGGGAAACAGAAGCACAGAGATGACTTGGTGAAGGCCACATGAGTCAGTGGAAGGGCGAGAAATAGAACCCAATCTTCTGATGCCCAAGCTCCGTGATCTAGTTGTAATGCACAAAGATTACAGAACCACTAGAGGATGCATCTCTGCCACCTTCCTAGTTTTTTTTAAAAAATACATAATGGGATCACTTGGGCCTTAACTTACACACACACACAGTTAAAAGAACATTATTAAGGCTATGAAGTCAAGCACTCAAAACGCAAGCAATGCTAGAATTAAGGTTGCTTGTGCATAGCATTATGTAGCCCTTTATATGCTCAAAGCAAAGCTCCCATTGCCTTCAGCTGCAGCACAGAGAAACAGGCCTTCTGATTTCAATTCCAGTGCTTGGAATCAGCCCTGTTCTAGCAATGAGTGAGCAGGGCTGTCATCCTGGGTGCCAGCTACCAGCGGGTTCTGTACCAGTGTGCTGCTTGGCTCTTTTTTGATCCATTCTTTTTTTTTTTTTTTTTCTCATTCTCATCTCTGCCCCTACCAGAAGCAGCCATTACAGGAAAAGTCCTTCTGGACCTGCACAGCCCTGGGCTGGAGGGGACATGCTCAGTCACTGTGCATGTAGAAGCTGTGGGGGGATGAGGATGCAATCGTCAGAAAGTTTAAGTGCAGAAATAACGAAGTCTCTGCTGAGCATTTGGAAGCTGCAGTGTTTTTAAAAAGACTTATAACAAATATAGGCAGACTTTCATGAGGGCAGTAAAAGGCACATCCCTGACACCAAGGCCACCCCCCTGCTAAGTTTCAGGTCCCTGCTCCAAAGCGTGGGAGCACCAGAGCAGTTAAGAGAAAATGTCGCTAGAATGCTTTGCCTGGGTGAAATCAATATTTTTTTTTTCCCCCAAGCCTTGTTCGTGGATATGGTCCAACCGTTTCAGCTGAAACTTTTCAGAACAATTCAGCCTGAGGAAGATACCAATGAGGAAAATGTTAGCTCAAAGGGTTCTAGTTTGGCAAAATTATACAGACCTGAAAACCAAGTCTTTGTCTGAGACCTCTCCTTAAATCTAAATAAGAGGCAGCATTGCCAGCCCTTCCTGTACAATACTGGATGAAATCATGGTGGCTAGGATGTGGCTCTAGATCTGCAGCACAATGTCCTGCTCTGTGCAGCCTGGAGGGTGGTTCTAGAATGTCTGATGTTGCCTGTTTCCTTCCTTCTGCAGCTGGTGAACTATCGAACGTTCTGCAGGAGGTGGAGCTCCCCATCCTTGATCGGGGAACCTGCAATGCCCTGTTAAAGCAAATGAATCTGCCTCCAGTGGCGAGCTCCATGCTGTGTGCCGGCTTTCCTGATGGCGGAAAGGATGCTTGCAAGGTAAAGGGTCATCATTCGGCAGGCTCTTCCTGTAGAAGAGTGAGCTCTGCGAAGGGAGGCAGACTCCAACCCTTTCTCACCAGCCACTCCTATATTCTTGCTTACCAGAATGGCCAGCTGCCCTACAGAGGGAGGGGAGAGGTGGAAGGAAAGGAATTTAGGCTTGTCCACTACTACTTGTACATTGCTACTGAACTGAGGCCTTAGGAGCTTGAGGCTAATGAATCCTTGTATATCCTAGCCTTTTGGGGGAGATTTCCCACTGGTAGGAGTGCTGCTATAGACAAGGAACTGGTGTTTAATCGCCTTTTTGTCTAGACCTGGCCTGAATGGGATTAAATGACACTGCGAATGATGTGCCTGAGCCCTGCCTAAGTTTCTGTTGCTACCACTAGTGAAACTGCACAGATAGGAGCACAGGGGTGGCAGGCAGCTCAGAGGCTACAGGAGACACAGCCTGAGGGGTTCATGATACCACTGTGCTGGGAGGGAGGAGGCTGAAGTGAGTTTTTTGCCTTCTCTTTAGGCTTTAAAAAACACACCTGGACCATTTCTACTTGGTGTATTCATTTCTCTTGTAGTCACCTCTCCTCTCCATACAAGCTTTCTCTGAGAAGGGTGCTTTTACTGCCATGTGACCTCGTGGTTCTTTTCTTCCCCCTGCACTGCGCACACAGTCCACCTGGCCCTCCTGCAATGGTAGCACAGTGTGGGCCGCTGGCTGAGGTACTGCTGCAATGCGGATGCTAACATCTTAGTGCCCAGGAGGCAGAAACGGTTAACAGACATATAGTGATGCTGAATCATTCTGTCAATCTTGCAAAGAGCGGCAACTTCTCCTCTGAGAGGTGGAACCATGAGGTGATTCACTGAATCTGTATCATTGCATTTGAACAAATATCTGCTCTTTTTCCCCTGTCTTCCCTCCCCCGCCAAACCGTGCTGGCCAGGGTGATTCTGGAGGTCCCCTCGTGTGTAGAAGAGACAGTGGCATCTGGACTTTGGCTGGCATCACATCATGGGGAGTTGGCTGTGCAAGAGGCTGGGATGTCCTTGAGAAAAGCATCAATGAAAGGGGTTCCCCGGGCATCTTTTCCAATGTAGCTGAACTGATGGACTTCATCACCCAGAACATTATCCCTGGTGGGTACATTTACCAGCAATTTTTCTCTTTTCCTGCTCATTTATCATGAGTTCTAGAAAATACCTGCCCCATGTTCCATGATTAGGCTCTAGAGTGTTTCCGTCAAGGTGCGCACAGTGAACTATTTCTCATTTTAGAGCAGGAAGTGGGGAAATGAAGGTTAAACCAGAACTGCTACCTCCCTTGGAACAACAACTGTATCTGGGCCCCTCTGCTGTAATATTTTGAGGGCAGCTTTGATTCCATGTGCCCCACTAAAAAGAATGTTAAGGGCCAATCCAGCTAGCATTTCTGGGTGCGTGCGGTTTTGTTGATTTTGAGAAGTACTTCTCTGGCCCAGAAAACTTGTCTAGTTCTAATATAACACATTTTCTAGGCCTTATCAACTGGGGATCTCTAAATTGCTATTGTAGAATCCCTGAAATGGTCCACACTACTGATCTGGAGCAAATATGACCTTTAAATGCATATCTGTGGAACAAGCCCTTTTTTTTAGTTGATTATCAGAACTGTACTTTCAAAGCTATAAAGAGATCTATGAATTCCCTGTAGCCCAACCACATGTTCATCCTTACACTTAGAACCTATTGAATAGAGGGCATTATTTTTGTCACAGCAATCAAAGTTTAAGTTTATGACCTACACTTCATCTGTACTATTACTTATTTGCCACAATGTCTTGTCAGGGCTGACATCATCATAAAGGGAAGAACTAGTCTGCAACCATACAGTGCCTCTTACACTGGGATAATAAATATTAAGTAGAAGTGGAATAAAAAATATTTGCATGAACCCTGCAAAGCAGAACTAGGAAGATTCCTACAACTCAAACTATGATTACAATTGGAGAATGGGCAGAGCTAAGCTATAATCCATTAGAAATAGCGTTAAAATATTGTATGCAGATCCTCAGCTGAGTAAATCTGTGTAGCTCTAGTGACTTTAATTCACACTTGCAAAGGATTTTGGTTCATTTATAAGTAAGACTCTAAGGGCAGGCTATACTTAAAAGGCTGCAGCTGTGCCACTGTAGTACTTGAGACACTTCTATGCATCTCCTGTCATAGAAATTAATCCATCTCCCCAAAGAGGCAGTAACTGTGTTGACTGGAGAAGCTCTCTACTGACATAGCATTGTGGACATCAGGTTGTGGATTTTTCACACCCCTGAATGACATAGTTATACTGATATTAGTCTCTAAAGTTGACCTGGCCTCAGAAGTGTGATTACCTCTGAGACCCATCTCTGGGCTTTTCTCAAGCACTCAGGATGTGAAGTGGCATTAATCGACGGGCTGCACGAACTGTAGACCTGCCTCTTCCAAACAATTCCAGTGTCAGAATTGTATTTTACCCATTGATCTTCTCGTTCTAGCTGCAGAGCCAGATCGCCTTCCCGCACACTTTCCTGAAGGATGCAGCTCCCATGGAATGCTGGTCTTTGGAGAAAGTGGCCGCATTCAGTATCCTCAGTCCAGTGAGAGTAACTACCTAGATAACAGGTATTCACTGTACATCATCAAAAACACTTGCCCTTCTGTAAAGGGCCACTTTTCATAGGGCATTTTGTTTGTGTCAGTCATCCCTTCTGGCCTTACAATCTCCTCTGACCGCATGCATCGCTCTAGCCATGGGACTTCAGCCTGAAAATACATGAATTCTTACTCCTGACTTTGTCATTGAACACAATCAAGTCAATAATTTGTGGCTGAACTTGCGGATATGTGTCAGCCTTAAAAAATTAGTATTGTAGACGCAGAATTTAGCTAGGCCTTGCCTTCAGCCTACTGAGCCTGGCCTTCGGCCTACACATTTTAGCCAAATTAGCATGATTGTGACAGGGATCGGCGTAAGGGATGATGAACAGAGTTCAAGTAATGCTAAAGCTAGCACAGCTACAGCGTGACTGCTAACACAGCGTCAGCTAACCACAAAAATGGCTACATATAGCAGTAACCTAAGATGGCAGTTAACTGCAGAACTTGCTCAAACTGGAAAACGTGTTTTTTATCGAAACTTGCTTCAGCACATTCCTTAAAGGCATATTAAGAAAACTGTTTTTGCTGGAAAAGTACAATTGCGGAAGTCTATTGTTTGAATGCTAGCTGAAACCTATATAAGGTGTGACAAGTTGCTTCGGAGTGGGGCAGTTTGGAACTTGCAGGTACCTTACAGATTTTTAAAAAAGAGCCTCAGGCTGATTCTGATTCAAAACGCAGTGTGGTGTTCTTTTCCACGACAGTATCCAGAGTTAAACATCTCTGTAGTGACGTTTGCTTGTCTGAGATTGGTACTGGGCAACAATAGTTACCCAGAAATAGCATGTTACAATGAAAAACACAACTTTTGTTAGTCTAGTTCTTATATGAACTGCACTCATAAAATTGATGCGCTTGGATTAAGCCCGTGAATTAGCTTAATGTTAAAATTCTTAAACTGTTCTAGTGTCAGGTTCTGCAAACAATGAGGTCTTTAGGACTTTCAGTGAGAACAGATCCATCCCTTAATGTCTCCTGAAGATGTTGGAGAAGTGCCAAAAGAAACCTTCAGACGAGATGAACCTATTGCAGATCCTAATGGCCTGCCTAACAAGGAGATGCCATTTAGTCTCTACTACTAGTGCCTGTGTGCCTATCCACATCAGGATAAAAGTGGTTTTGTTTTAAAAATGTGTGAACCTGGAAAATTCTTTAACATGTTTGTGGGTTGAATAATGTGCTGGAACATAACTTGTTCTGTATACTCTAAAGTTTTGAGTTGTTTGCTAACAGATATTAAAGGATCATGTTTTGTCCTAATGTGGATGTGCTCGATAGGTCCCTGTATAAGTTTTAGCTGTGCAATGTGGAGTTTGTGCATAGAGTGGGCTGAACTCAGTGCCAGAATAACTATTGACTTGACTGGATTTATCCTGGGCATGAATTTAGTTTAGTGAGCCCGATCGCTGGTTGGGGAATGCTAATGGTTAAGATCTTGGTTACTCTGGCCACAAGCTGGTAGATGCTTTTGAATGTGTGAGTATTTTACTGTCTTCCTGTCTTGCCCTGAATTGCCTGGGGATACAATCCATTTGGCAGCATAGCACAGATCCAAAGTCTGAGCGCAAAGGAGAGAACTTACACTTATCTCTTTCGGTAAAGCCAGCATATGTTTTTTTATTACTTCTTAGCTGGAGCTGGTGAACTCCTAGCCTGAGGTGAGATGATGGATATAGGGTTGTAAAAGCACACACACCTGGTTTAATCCATGCATTCTACATTCTCCATCCATAGATGGGGAAGGAGTATTGCCAATCCTCTGAATTTCTCTAGGTTAGGGTTGTGGAAACACACCTGGAGTGAGCCTGGGAACTTTAAGACGACTCAATGCTGAGGGCAGACCAAGTTAATGTGGATGGCTAGGTGGTGATCCAGGGCAAAGTGAAGGAGGAAGGTGAACGATCTGGGAAAAAGCTAAACTCCTCTCTGAAACATAAACTACTTCACTTTATGACAATGTGCTGTGTCCTTGGTGTCTTTTAAACTCCCTCTGGCACTCCAGCATACACCCCTTTCTCCCCCACCCCTTGGAGCTGCTTGGGAGGGAAGGGTGCAGTCACATGAATTTCACCCTTGCCATGGTTCTGCTGTCTGACATAATTGTTTCTTTGTTTTGAGCCTGTGCATGTGGAATATAATTGTTCCAGAAGACAAGATTATATTGATACAGTTCACCAGACTAGACATAGAGAGCCAGAGCATGTGTGACCATGACTACGTGTCCTTCTATTCAGACAAAAGAGAGCTAATTGGTACGTGGAATGCCTTAATCTCTCTCCTTTCAATACTTGGCATGGTAGGAAGTCAGCAAGCTGAAAAATGAACATTGATGACTTTAGAGCCGTGTCTTAATACAAATCAAGAAACCTTTCACTGTCATCTTCCCTGGCAATGAAGCTGTCAAAACAAAGCTAAGTAAGGGAGGTGTGGGGGAAGGTAGTCATGTCCATTCTGACTGCTAGTGCGTGACTATATTCCGAAAACTGTCTGTGTGTAAAAGTCTTTCTCCACTGTGTTTTTCAAACCCCTATAAAAACCAAGTAAAAAATAGAAGTTTTTACTCCTACTAGCACTATATAGCTGACCTGTCTTCTAATTGGCCTCATATCAACAAAACTGCCAAACAGCTTCTGACGCTGGAATCCATATTGGAGGATGGTCAATGACAATGGTACAAAGCAGAACATGCAAGAGGCAGAATTATGTCTTTATATCTGAAAATCATTGACTCAAACTTTTTACTTATACAGCATAATAAATATGTCTGTTGCTTTCTGAAGAAATGATGTCAGGGTACTTCTCCTTTCCAGTCTAAATTTATTATCTAGTCTTGAGACAGAATTGCTAAAGAATAAATATTTCATGTAAATCTTCACTCCTTCTATACTCTGAACAGTACTAGTGGCTGTGCCAGTACTAGCCCACCATGAAGCCTTGAGCTGAATTGCCTGTGTGGTTGTTTTGGATGCAATTCTGTCTCCAAACATTTTACTTTGTAGGCAACTGAAACTGATGCTAGAATAGTCTTCTCAGAGCCTGGTCCGGAATATGTGTGTACAGTTCAGTGAATCTGAAAAAGTAAGCTGTCTGACAATGTGTGTGTGTGTGCGCGCTACCACCCTAACCAGTAAGTCTAACCTTTTCCCTGTAGGTAAAATCTGTGGGGATGCGTTACCAGCCCCCCTGCTGATAGACTCTAACCAAGCAAAGGTTACTCTCGTTTCTGATGGAAGCAACACTGGCAGAGGCTTTGAATTCACCTTCACAGCTATACATAAAGAATCGGAAGCAGGTGACTTCAGGCACACCATTTGTACCTACTTCTCTGCCACCTGGCCCCCTTTAGAGCCAAAGAAACTATCCCTGGTGCATGTGGTGGTGGTAGTTTAAAAAAAACACAAACTTAGCTATTACATCTGACTTTTCCTTCTTAACCCAACGTGATAGGTTCTGGTTGTGGAAGTGTTGCAGTGCTGGTAGAAGAAGGAAAGATTGATACTGCTAATTATCCTGGCCTGTATCCCAGTAACGTGAAGTGCCATTGGTTCATTGAAGCCCCAGTAGAGAATGTCATAAAGGTAATCATAGAAGATTAAGGTTGGAAGAGATCTCAGGAGGTCATCTGGTCCAGCCCACTGCTCAAAGCAGGACCAACCCCAACAATCTCTCCCAGTGAAGGGAGATGCTGCTCTTAAACCTCTGCCATTGACTGCTCAGGGAAGCAATTCAATAAAATCCTGCTGGAAACATCTACAATAAACAAGCCTGTAAGATGTAAGATTTTCAGCTTAGGCTTCCTGCGGGGTATGTTTTAACCAATTTAGATGGTGTGTATAGCCCTGTATGAACTAGCATACTGAACTGCTGCTGCTGGAGATGCTTGAAGCTGGTTGGTACCAGCCCTTCCAATTAATGTAACTGCATCTTGGGAAAGACAATGCAAGGTTTCGGTCTGGGGATTGGGGGATGGGGGGGAAACTGCCCTCCTTGCTCTCTATCTAGTCCCCTTCTTCCACCAGAGTGTTAAATGTGCAGAAATGGTACTGAGCTAAGCAAGCAATAGCTACGACTGACACATGTGGTGATTTCCTACTGGGGGTGCTGGAATTTGCAGTGTGCCTGCCCTGCCTCCTGTTGTCATTTGAACTGTGGCAGCTAAAGTGAAGTTACCTGTTGGATTAACCTTACAAAAGATAATAATAAAGCTACTGTATAGTACTGTCCAAAGCAACGTCTGTCTTCTACTGCCTTTGTGTAAAAGCAAAGAATCCATTAAACCGATGTCTGCTTAAGTGCAAGCAGGTTTGTTGCTCATGGGCTGGCCTCACACTAATGCTCATACAGTTCTGTAATCTGCTGTTTGTATTAGTACACTGAAAGTACTTCTCCTATTCACATGCTCAAGGTTTTTATACAAGCAACACAATTGTTGCTGCTGAGTGTTTCAGAATCACAATGGCAGCCCACCATGGTTTGGATTTTTAAATGGTCATTGTGATAATAATGTGATAGTTTTAAAGGGAAAATGTAGGCTTCGATTTAAAAACTTCACACAAAAAATGACCCTTTCTATTTAACACCACCTCTGCGGTTCAGCCTCCACAAACTCTTCAGTTTTTTGCTGATTATGGAAAGCAACACTGGCCAGAAAGGAACAAGCTTAGTTCCACTGCATGATGGGTCAGTTCCACTACAAGAGGTGCTCCAAAGTAACCTTTGTGATAGATTTAAAGAGTCCATGCATCATTTAACCTTCCTTTGGGGTGCGCTAGGAACAGGGTTATGGCTCTTTAGCTGTTACTCAGGTCTTGGTAATAGTTAATTTTAGTTACCCTCTTTGTAAGCAAAATCTTAAAAAAGAGAGGCCCCAATTATTAATGTTTTTCCCCCTGTCTTCTCTTTCCAGTTGGAGTTTGAAGACTTTGCTGTTGAATTCAGTGCGGGCTGTATTTATGATGCAGTGATCATTTACAGTGATGCAGAAGATGAGCATCGACTGGGTAGCCATAAATTAGTTCAATCTCACAAGTAGAATCCATTACAGAAATGCAGACTTAAATCGCTTGCTGCCAACAGAATACAAGCTACATTAGTGACACTGCAGTGGTAGAATTAAACCACATTAACAGAAAATGCAAAATTAAGGTTCCTACAACTGCCTTAACTCTGCCTCCTTGCACATCTCAGTACAGCAGGGTGTTCCAGTGCCATCGTGGCTCCCATGCTTTTGGAGTTCCTGCTGGTGAACTGCAGAGATCTGAGTGGGCATGTTGGGCTTAATCTTGCCAGGTGCTGAGCACTATGCTGCTGATCCAGCAAAGCACTGAAGTATGTGCTCCCATGCTCTGTGGGATGGGGACAGGGTGCTTGGCACCTTGCAGGCCATGTTGCTGGTTCTCCACTTTGTTTCCAGCTGCTTTGTTGCCTTCAAAGAAGGTAAAGATTAAAGCTGGTCAGAGAGACTTTGACAGAGCCATAGTTTTCTCGACTATGCAGGTCTGTCAAAATTGAAACACTTCATGAAATCTAACCAATTTTGCTGGACTTCATTTCATAACAAATTCGGATGGGGTGGGGGAACCTACCAATGTTAAAATGAAACATTTCGTTTACAAACATTTTTGTTTAGAATCTTTATATGATCTAAAATTCTAAGTCTCTAAATCAAAATAATACCTTATCTTTCAGGGTGAAATATGAGGGGATATAATTTATTGAACTAACTTCCATTGGTGAAAGAGAGAAGCTTTCAAGTTATATAGAACTCTTCAGCTGGAAAGTTGCTCTTTTCACTAACAGAAGTTTTATCCAATAAAAGATACTATTTCACCCATGTTGGTCCCAGGATAGCAGAGAGACAGCACAGCTGTAACAATACTGCAAACAATGTTTCACTCTTAAATTTTCAGTCCAGAATATTCCCTTGAGAATTTTGGAATTTTGGGGTCTTGTTCCAAGTAGAAATGAAGCCAGATTTCAAAATCTCAAAGCTTTGTGACATGGAACTTCTCTCCTCCACACATCACTAGTTAAAACACAATTCCCTGAGTCACATTTCCATTTTGAAGAAGAAAAATAACCGTACTCAAAGTGGGAGACATTTATTATAAAATTTCAGGACAAGTTTTGGATAGCAGACTTGTATCTGTCTCAAGGGGAAGGAGGGGAAACTAGTACAATGGGAGGAATGAAAGGCAAAAAAACTCTGATTTATGATCCTGGCTTTGCCACTTCTCCTTGGGCAGGCCACTTCTCTTCGGTTTGTCCGTCTGCAACTTGATGATCATGGTACTTCACACATCTTTAATGTGATGTATAAGGGTTTTTTTAAATAAATATTAGCACTAGAGTGGACCAGAAAACATAAGTTAGTTACCACAAAAAAATTGTAAACTCTTATGTTTTCATTCTGAATCAGGACAAAGTCACAGATTCAAATAAACTTTATGGAAGCTAAATTCTATTTTTTTTAAAAAGTCAGTTTGGGGAGAACAAAAACTGAACTTTTTAGCTTTTTTCCCCAGATTGCTAGTCTCTTCATACATTGATCCTGGCAGCTCAAAGAGCTTTCATTTATATTTTCCTGGGGAAAATCCAAATTTTCCAGCAAAATGTTTTGAGTTTTCTTTTTCCAGAATCCACATGTTCTGTTGAAATATTATTCTGGTGGAAAGTTTCCAAGCAGCTCCAATTAGCAGCCAGGGAGACTGGGTGCTTTCTATAGGCAGAGAGAGAGAAGGGGAGCTGCTGGTTCTACTCCAGGTCCTCAAAATGGTGGCTGATGTATGTGTGCAGGTTTAAGAGGCACTGAGTGCCCATCACATAGATGGCAAATGCAGCTCTTTTAAGAGGCGCACTCTCTCTCTCACTTATGCAGCTAACTTGTTTCTTGTTAGTTTAGTTCCCATAGTGTGAAAATTAGGAGGTTGTCTTATTCCTGAGAGTATATAGTAGCTTCATTTAGGTCACTACTTCCTTCTCCTTGCATACCTTTTGATTGGACCTGGCCAACTTGTTTCAAATCTTAAAAAATTCCCTCCACAAAATGGCTTTTTGAGCCAAGTGAAAATTACAAGTCCCTGTTTGGTTTTTCCTTCTGTGGAAATAGTTTAGCAAAGCTGGAAGTGAGTTTAAAGTGATGTTCTGGATTTTAAAAGCATGGGGGTTTCCTCGCTTTTTCTTACAGCCAATCTGTGTGGATTCACAACCCCCAGCCCAATTCTGAGCCCTGGCAATGAAATGTTGATACATTTTGAAAGCGATGGGGAGAACAACTTCAGAGGGTTTAAGGCTAGATTCACCTTTGTTCCTTCAGGTTGGTATAAGGCCGTTTGTGTTCTGAACTCTTGGTCTTATCTTTGAAATAATCCCTTTTCACCCTGCTGGAGCTGTTCAAGGTGGAACAATTTCTACTGGGAGAATTCTGTCCTTTCAGCAATGGAAAGGAATCAGAATTCCCCCACTGGGAACACCGATAGGACACAGACACTTTTGTTACCTGAAACTTGCAGACTCTGAGGCATTCTGAACTATTTCTAGAAGCATCCCATCCAGGGACTGCTGTCCTGTTGCAGCAGTGGGGTAACAGTCCCCTAAATAGCTGCCGTTGCTTCACTCTCTTATATGCCAGCTGCTAAAATTGAAGGATGTGGCCTTCACTTGTGTGAGTTCCTCCTACAGGTTTGGGGCTTTAGGGGGAGGAGGGGAAAGTGGGGCCATGACTGATGTCTTAGGAGTAAAATAAGTTCCATTTATTCTGTCTTCAGCAGAAGAAGCTGAATCAGTAGTTGCAGAACCAGTTGTTCTACAGATGGCCACTCCAAAGAATATCCCCTTAGGTAAGCTGGTAACAAACTCATTGTAATGGGCTGTGTCAATAGTTCTTCCTGTCTTATTACCAGAGGATCCTTAGGAAACGGACTCTGGTGCAGGTGCACATGGGATATAGGATTTCAGGGTCAGAGGATGTAAGGTATACACAGTAAGGAGGTATAAAGCATATTCAGAGTGACAAAATGGGGAGAAATGCCCACTTGTCTTTCAGGGGTTGTGCACATCCAGTGCCACATTATCTGTCTAGTTTGATCCTTTCTAACCTGGATTGGGGGAGAAAAACTTGAAATTGATCCATATATTATAAAATGGGAGAAAGATATTAGCTACTCTTTCTGGGCCTTATTTGTTCTTTGAGATATAATATGGAACCTCTGTCCAGGATTCAATTTCTTTAGCCACCTACATCAAGCTTGCAATTTCTTTTCACTCAAAAGAGGTGACCACGCCCAGCTGCTACCCCTATGAGGGGAGCCTGCTGTACTGCATCTCTTTGGGGTGTGTCTGCTTTATAGGCTTAGTTTTAAACAAAACTAAAGTGATAGATGCAAAGGAAGAGACAGTCTTGGAAGTCAGTGTGTCACTCACTAACTTTCTGGTTGTCATGTTGCAGATGTCTGTGGCTTTCCCCCGTTTAGTCCCCAGTGGCTGTTTGGACGTGTTGTCGGGGGAGAAGAAGCATGTCCCCATTGCTGGCCTTGGCAGGCAGGCTTGCGATTTTTAGGTGACCATCAGTGTGGTGGTGTCGTCATCAGTCCAACATGGGTACTCACAGCAGCCCATTGTATACAGTCGTGAGTAAACCTGCGTGGCAAATGCTTCCCTGTGCTTCTATGTGCACTGATATTCCTTTTGGGATAAAGTACGTTGTCTCCTCTAGGATAGAGAAACAATGCTGAAAAGTACCCACACTCCCACTTATAAAACTCTCCTTTGTGTGTTTCCAAGGCTGTATTTTAGCCTTCTCCTTTGGAAAACATTGGCTCAGTGGGGGAGAGTGGGTTCCCATGAAATTATACCTGGTGTATTTCAGCAATTTCCACTTGTAGAAGACCTTGTCATGTCAAAACCCTGACTCATCAGTCCGGGGAACAGGTGACCATTTAAACTGAAGACCAAGCAAAAGATGCTCAGTATGCTGAATAAGGACTATGTAAGGCTGGTTATGCACAGATCCAGTGCTGTTGTTTCTATTTTACAGAACAAACAGACCACTGCATTGGACTGTCATCGTGGGAGACCATGATAGAACCCTGAAGGAGTCAACAGAACAGGTATAGACTAAACAAATCAATCTAAAGTGTGGATTGTGGTGTTTCCTCTTCCCTCTTTGTAATAGATCAGTGTGCACTAGGTAAAACCTGGTGCTAACGAATAAGATGAAATAACCAAAGAAAGGTGGGTGTCTTAAGTGACCAAAGGGAAGAAGAAGAAGCATTTGAAACAAAATAGTTTGTGGACTTGCATGGCAATCCTAATCCTTGATGATACCTTGTAAGGATTTCTCTTGTTAGTATATTTTTTAAAAAAGTCTATTAGAGGGCAAAACACAAGCTGTAGTGCTTTCAGCATCTTGCTGTCTTAGTGCTGGGCAACACCGCTTCCTACAGAATCATTTGTTGACCAGTGCCTTTCTATGCATTAAGTTGAGTCAAGGGGGCAAAAGCATAGGGGTAGTTCATGCTGGTCTTCTGCAAAAACTTATCAGGTTAGATTAGCAAAATGAAATAGAATTCTCACTCTTAAATTCAGGAGATTTTAATACCACCTCTTCCATTTGTGGCCATCTGTAACCAAGAGTTAAGGGATATACAGAGCTGACCTCCAGAGTCCTGAATCTTCCCTGTTTTAATCCGTTTTGATTCTTCTCCAGCCTGACACCAATTTTTCTCTCTCCCAAAATGTACTTTAAACCCATCTCCCTTTAAGGTCCATTTTCAGTTGTATCTTCCCTGGTCCAGCCTCTTTGATCTCATCGTCTGTTTTATTAATGTTTGACACTGTTTGGTGCAGGAGAGAAGAGTGAAAACTATCGTCGCGCACCCTGACTTTGATACAGTGAGCTATGACTCTGATATTGCACTGATCCAACTGGATGTCCCTCTGGAGTACAACACTGTTGTGAGGCCAATATGTTTGCCCAACAGCACACAACCGTTATCATCCTCTGTTCTGTGCACCATGACTGGCTGGGGAAGCACCCAGGAAGGTATGTAGTATGTTCTTCTCCAAATGGGCAAACAAGATGGAAATGTCTGTGAAGATTCTATCTCTGTTCTGCATCTCTTTTTGTATCATTGTAGGGTGTGCTGAGCACTAAGCTGGGTGGGGAGTGGGTGGCAGGATCCACAGTTCTTCCTATGTGCAGGTGATTATAGCATTTAGGAGTTTCCTGCTATCACTGTGCAAATAGATGTATCTTACATGTTGCTTGTGGGCTGGCTAATTTGCAGCTGTCTAGCTATAATTAGAATAGTGTCTGGGATTGCAGGCCTAGCAGTTGCTCTTAATTAAAACTCCCGTGCTTTTGCTTTTATGTTCTGGGTCTGTCTTTCTGGTTTGTAGGGAATGGGAAGCCTCGCAAACCATCAAAGGGTTAAAATGATCAGAGCACTGAGGAGAGGTTCACGAACAAGAGATGTGTTCATTCAGAGACAAACTTGGGCTAGGCTGGGGAGACGCTAGCTAAAACGTTGGCTTTTTCCAGCAGGAGCTGTGTTTGAGTCCATTTGCTGAACCAAGCCAAATTGAGCATCTATTTCTGCTCTGAAATGGCTGGACTGGACTGTTGGCAAAGGGGATTCTCCATAGTCTGACATGGGGTGTGCAGGCACCAGCCCATATTACATAACCAGAAGGTTCAGCTAATCTGGAGGGAAGTCCAGTTCCCATACTCAGCTGCCTGGTTGGATCTGAATTGTTGCTGTTAGCAAGGGGACATGGGGAAATGTGTGTTCTTTAGCAGACTTCTCTTTCTGTTGGTTTCCGTCTCCAGTTTTGCATTCCCAGCAGGTTCTTTAACCCTGCAAATAACTTACAATGTGACAAATGTTCCTCTGCCAATTTCTCTACCCAGCAGATGGAAGCCTTGCTAATCGACTGCAGCAGACCCAAGTACCCATACTTGGGAGTGAAGTCTGTGAGAAAAAGTACTATTTTAATCACCCTGGAGGGATCACAGCTAGAATGCTTTGTGCTGGTTTTGCTTCCTCTGGAGGGCAGGATTCCTGCCAGGTGAGTCTCTACTAAATGCAAGTGCCATTGAAGATGAGTCTTGGTGATTGTCTTCTGCTGTATTTTAATGTGATAGAATATCTTGGGAAAACTCTGGTAGACCAAATCCTACCAGCAAGGCAGGCACCCCCGATAACTGTCTAAGGCAGGAATGGGCAATGTACAGAGCATCAAAAGAACAATAAACATGAGCCCAAACTATAATGAGTTCAAAACACGGAGTTGGAGAAGCTGAATGGCAAAAACAACCATTGGTGTATTTGGGCTTTCAGCTGTAACTGATCAGGCCTGAGTAACTCTGGGTGAGAGAATGTTCTTCCTTTTTATGTTTCTCAAATGCTACCCAGTGAGTAGGTGGTAAAGCCAAGTTTAGAATATTGGGTCACGCTTTTTATATTATGTGAGAGATTAATGTTTAATAGTTCTAGAATCCAACTGGTCAGTAGGTTGCTTATAGCAGTCTATAACTACTGGTGTGCTTATCTCTGTAATACAAAATATTCACACATGTAACACATTTCATTTCTATTAACTTCATTAACCCTTTATTAACTAGTAGCTGAACGCCTGTTCTGTTGCATGGATATGGCAATAGAGCCAAGTAATCTACTATCTGTACCGTCTCCCTTGCACAACCAATGAAATTGATGCATGCAAACTAGCTGTGGAGTAAGAGTGGAAATTGGTTATCATCTATATCATAGTGGTCTAGGAGTCCTGGCAGGGCCTAGGTCCATGTCTTACGGTTGCTGACATTGCACAGGTGTCATTTGTAAAGTCCGAATGGCTGAGAACTTAAAAAATAGACTGTAACAGACTGCAAAACACAGTGACTGTTGAACCTGGAGGTACTCTAAGCAAAAACAGCTACAAACATTGTTGCTGTTTACATCACTTAACACTGATTCTGCAGGTATGCTACATTTCAGAGTGACAAGCTTAGAATCTTACGCAGATTATAAATGGAATCTTTATATAAAATGTGACTGAATTTAGTACCTCCTGATTCCTAACACTGTGTTCAGTCTTCCAGACCACTTTGCCTTACTAACAGTCTGGTTTATTGAGTTATCCATCCTAGTCCATGACTAAGAAACCAGGCACATGAGCTGGGCACACTCAGTTCTCATATTCAAACTTTTCCCCATAGCTGTGGTCTGTGACTGCTCTTCACTTCTGTGGCTGAGTGTAGAAGACAATGTTAGTAGGAACTTCCTACGTTCATTTAAGAACGTGTGTGTCCTTTCAGGGTGATTCTGGTGGCCCGTTGGTTTGCCATAATGAAAAAGAGCCATATATTCTTTATGGTATCATCAGCTGGGGAGTTGGTTGTGCCCGGCCAAAGAAACCAGGAGTTTATACAAGGGTGAGGGTCTTCCTGGACTGGATCAAATCCACAATAAGAGGTAAATATCTATCTACTAAGCAGTTTGTATCCTAAAGCAGCGGTCTTCAATGTTTTCCCATCACAGCTCCTTTTTAATCTCCCGCCTCTACTCGCAGCCCCTGGGGTATGTCCGCCGAAATACCGCCGAATAGAAAGCTTCTGCTTTCTGCGGCAGCATTTCGGCGGAACAAAAATAGACCGCAAGTTCAGTGGTCTCCCGGGCAGGATTGCCGGCAGCGTGGGGTCTCGCACACCTCACTTTGAAGATCACTGTCCTAAAGAAAGAGCTTGTTGGAAGTATTCAAAGTATTTTGTGGACAGCAGATGAAAAAAAAAGCCATTTATTTTTCATGATATGCGGGGAAAAAACGCATAAGTGTCTTGTTTGAAATTTCCTGTAACTTCTCTGAAAACTGGAAATTTTTTGGTTTAAAAAAAAGTTTGGGGGGTTTTTGCTTAATTTTTTTGCTGCTTCTATATCAAATTTAAAAAAGGTGGTGTAGGAAAAACATTTTTCATCCAAAACCAATCTAGCGGCCCAATTTTAGAGATGCGGAACTTCAGGATAATATGGAATGAAGTACAATGCACTAGTACACACCAAACTTTGGACAGGTGCATTTTGAACACTTCAGAGTATGTGCCATAGAAAGAACAACACAGCTCACTAGAGTGACTAAAATAGAGAATGTGCCTCTTAAAAAGAAGTGGGCCTGTTCTTTACAGTGCAAAGAACACTTAGAGGTGAAGAGTAGAATGTTTTAAGGCAGTTTGTGGTCTCCTACTTGGTATCCTCACAAACAGCCATGCCTGTGGAATTGGGATGTCTTCCTAACTGAAGTAGAGCAAACCATTTATTTCTTCCCCACAGCAATGTCAATGCTGCTGTGACTGCCACTCATATCAAAGGATATTCTTAATTATCCATCTTGTATCTTGTCAGGCTAGTTCAGGAGGATGCAAAACAAAAACATACCTTGGTTAGCAAAATAAATCCTTTTTATATAGTAGCTATGTGTGAATCTCAGCATAATGCTTTTATGTATAGATATATTTTTTTTCAAAAAATTGTCTACCAGCAGAATTGCAGTGGTGGCGAATGCAGCTTTCTTCCCCATCCTGATTTCTGGTGTAAGGGTTGAAACTATTCGCTCGTTGGCCTGCTTAGAGCAGTCATCAGCCACTGCCTTTTCATAGAATAAGCATGATTTTTAGACTTGCTCTTAACTCAAATGAGGAGGAAGAAACAAATTTCAACCTGTTCACAATGGTCTCTACTAATTCAGGATTGCTAAGTGTGGTTCATGAGGGTAGCTGTCTCCAAGCAGCTCCCCCAGATTAATTGGAAGGTGTCTAGAGGTCTCTTCCATATTGGAAGACCTAGTATCGATGGTGGTTGGGCATTAACTTTTTATAGTTTGCTTTTTCATGAGTTTACGCTAAGATAACCAGTCTCTGGAAGAGAAGTGCACAGATCTTTACCTGTAAATCAGTTTCTGTGATAGAGGTTTTACTATCACGTGCTTATGTTCACTTCTGCCTCTATATAGATGGCTTAGTGGTGAAACACTGGAATCGGTTACCTAGGGAGGTGGTGGAATCTCCTTCCTTAGAGGCTTTTAAGGTCAGGGCTTGACAAAACCCTGGCTGGGATGATTTAGTTGGGGATCAGTCCTGCTTTGAGCAGTGGATTGGACTAGATGATCTCCCAAGGTCCCTTCATGATTCATTTGAAAGGTTAGCGTTCCATTATCACTTCATGAGCAAAGCTATGGTCAATCTGACTCTTGGTAGGATGTCTTAATCCTGTGTATGGGTACTGTCTGGTTTCCCACAAACAGTGTCTCTACAGATTAAAGATATCCTGGGCTATGTATAAACTGTCCTAGTAATAGGCATGTTGTACCTCTCTCTACAGAGATTGAACCAAATGCACTTCAGGTAAGTAGTAATGGACATGAAACCTTAACACAGACACCAACGAAATGGCCTACAAAGCTAACAGGAGCTGCATACAGACAAGGTAAAAACTCTTCTGTAGCTACATTCATTTAACAGTGCGGCTTGTCTGTCTCTTGCATCCCCTTTTATCCTTTGAAGGCAGTGGACCAAGGTTCAGCTTGGTGGTGCGGTACAGGATGCCAAGCTAGGCAACTGATGCCAGCATGTGTAAAGGCCAAAAACTTTGTAATTACAGTGAATTTCTTGGAATTGCCTATTGACAAGCAATTTTAGGGTTGGATACAAATAATCCTCTTTTAACCTCCTAGACTAGTGTAAACTAAGAAAATCTATAGTTGGAGGAGTCTAAACTGGGGGTAACCAACAAAATTACTTGTTTTCCTTTGAATTCCATGAACCATAAACTATTTTTCCTCAGTGACCTTTTCTGTTTTTTTTAAAACAAACAAAAATCGCCTTGCTGTTTTCCTTACGTTGCCTCATTCTACAATTTTAAGCCATTTGATACTGTTCTCGTACCCTTCCCAGCCTTATACTCCTAGAATAACTGCCAATCAAAAAACAATTTCTATCCTCCTTTCAATATTGCTTGAACTGTTGGCCAGAGGATTCAATATATTTTGATAGCTGGCTATGGAATAATTCTCCATTGTCTACTTTTCATAAGAATTTGGCCCTTGACTAGCAGGTTTTCTCACAGGAATGTGACTCACTTGACTTCAAAATATTAATAAACTCTCATCCTTGTAAGTTAGGTAAATGTCAGAATACCCTTTTCACAAACTAGTAAACTTGGGCCAAGAGCAGGGACTGAACCTGCTCCTCTCAGGCACAGAATGCAACCACTTGAGTTGATGGACCAAGTCCTCTATCTGAAAGCAGTAGCAGACTTTCAAAACTCTTATATAGACCAACCTCTACTATAATGACCAGTTTCTAATGTAGGTTGCCTACTTTCCTTAATGGAACTTACTCAGTACTGGAGGTGGTCTTAAAAGTAAGTGACTGCACTGGGACTAACACTTGGCACTCCTGAGTCAGCAAGGATTTCAGAAAGGCCTGTCGTAGTTGAGATTTTCTCTCCAAACACAGTTCAATTTATCCATGGGGCTAAGGGGCATTTTGCACCGTCTGCTTTCAGAATGTTCCATTGAATAAACCTTGGATAGCTTTCTTTGAGAGCTAGAAAGGACCCAATCAGCATGCGTGATTTTAAAGCATCACCTCTCAGGGCTCTGTACTTGGAGGAGATCACAGGGAATGCTTGGCCCTTTTTGTTTGTAGGGGATGGGCTGGATGAGAGCAGACTCAAGCACAGCCATAGAAGAAGGTTAAGACACTAGACTAAATCAAAAGAACTGGATTCAGTTCTTGCTTCTGCCACAGACATCCTGTGTGACCTTGGGCAACTCACTTAATCCTTTCTATCTCAATGCACCATCTGTAAAAGGGGTAGTATTTCCTGCCTGCCACCCTTTGTCAGGCTTCTCTATTTAGACTGCAAGCTATGCAGAGCAGAGTGAGTCTCTTGCTGAGCTTATGTACAGCACCTGGCATAATTGGGTCCCAATTTTGGTTGGGGGCTCAGAGTCTACTGTAATACAAACATGATGATGATAAACAGTTTTGGCCCTTGACTCAACCTCTCCCACCTGCTGTTACTCACTGTTTTAAAAGCCGGTCTGTTCAGGAGTTCGTACCATCAGCTCAACTTGCTCACACTGTTGCCAGAGAACACAGGCAAGCAATAGCATGGCTCAGAGGCACATAACTGGCTAGGGTCACCAGATAGAAAATATGAAAAATCGGGACAGTGGGTAGGGGACGGTAATAGGTGCCCATATTAAAAGCCCCACATATCGGGACTGTCCCTATAAAATCAGGACATCTGGTCACCCTGTAACTGGTACTCATGCTGATAGTTTCAGCAGTGGTCGGGGATTTGAATGGCCATCGAGACTGAAATATCCCTACAGAAAGGCGCCTCCAGGACAGTGTGGGGGACTAAAGGGGGATGTGACAGAACTCTATAAAATCATGACTTGTGTGGAAAAAGTAAATAAGGAAGTGTTATTTACTCCTTCTCATAACATAAGAACTAGGGGGTCACTCAATGAAATTAATAGGCAGCAGGTTTAAAAGAAAATATTTCTTCATACAACACATGGTCAACCTGTGGCACTCCTTTGCCAGAAGATGTTGTGAAAGCCAAGACTATTACAAGGTTCAAAGAAGAACTAGATAAATTCATGGAAGATAGGTCTATTAGTGAGGATGGGCAAGAATGGTGTCCCTAGCCTGTTTGCCAGAAGCTGTGAATGGGTAACAGGGGTTGGATCACTTGATAATTACTTGTTCTGTTCATTCTCTCAGGGGCACCTGGCATTGGACACTGTCAGAAGACAGGATACTGGGCTAAATGGACCCTTTGGTCTGATCTACTATGGCCATTCCTATGTAGTGGGTGGGGATGCTCACACAGTTGCTAGCAATGCTGTACCTCTTCCATACAGAGAGCATTTAGTTACCAGTATAGCAACCTCAGCATTGGATTCATTTAATTTGCTTATGTATAGAATGGAGATGCGGTACACACTCCTTTCTTTGGGTTCCTAGTGTAACCACCCTGCCTACTAAACTGTGAACTGCAGGCGCTTTCCCGTTGTCAGCATTCCATGCTCATGCCTAATGTCTGGGGCGAGGGGTGATGAGGTCAATGCTAGTTTTAGCACAAACTTTAGTAGTGGAGGGAAGTACTAACGCTATTACATAGAGATTATGGCTTTTAAATGATACTGCTGTGAGATGCAAAAAGCCCTATTGTTTACAGAATTAAAGGGGGACACAGATCTCACTAGCAGTTTTGTTTTCTCTCCTGCTGTTTACAACACCCACACAGATGCTTCAAAATACTTCTCTTTTGGTTTGGTCTTTTTTCACTTGGGAGATGCTGCATTTAATTCCCCTCTGTGTGCATGAAGCACAAGCCAGCACAGCTCTGTTCTTGTTGTGCTCTTAGCTATGTGCAAGGAAAACAGACTTTGCTTTCCCAGAAAACATTCACTAACTTCCTGAGCCTGTTGCCTGTGGCTGGACAGGCTGGTAAGAGACCAGTGTCAGATGAAGAATAAATCAGCACGCTGGAAAATTTGTCCAGATCAATGAATATATGAAGCTGGGTAGCGTTGGTAGGTTTCTCCCCATTTTTTGACCCATTTCCCTCTGGGACTGTCCTGGGTCATTGCCTGTTTGGATGGGCTGTTGGGCCAGATTTGCTAACTCTTTTTTTGGTCTCCCCTCTTAAAGACCTGGCAGGCTGGGCACATAGTCTCACTGGGGATGTTGCCCATCTTGCTTCCAGTAGCTGGATTGCTGGGACTTTCTGCAAAGCACTGTGCTTGCTTTTTAGCACTGAAAACTCAACCTCTGTCTATTACCAGTGTGTTTCACTTCTATCATTCCAAGCACTAGAGACCTGGGGAATGCTTAAATACTATATTATGGGAACTATACAACATCTTTATTAGGGAGAACAGGGGACGCCTTCGACAGGAGAATCTTGAGGAGGAGTAGAGAGACTATTTTAATTCTGTGTTTGGCACTGGTGTGACCGCTGCCCTCTGTCACACTTGTGCATTTCCACTGGCTTCAGAGGACTGCACGTTTATAACTGAGAACAAATCTTTGCTCTTTGTTTTATAGTATGTCTTCACTACCTGCCGGATCGGCAGGTAGTGATCGATGTATTGAGGATCAATTTATCATGTCTCGTTTAGACACAATAAATCAGTCCCCAAAGGCGCTCTCCATCGACTCCGGAACTCTGACTCTGCTTGTGCCTCTTGGCGAGCTAATGGGGGAGCCCGCCATGAGGACAGCAGGCAAGTCAACCTAAGATGTGTCGACTTCAGCTACATTCACGTAGCTGAAGTTGCGTATCTTAGGTTGACCCGTTACTAGAAAGATATTTAGTGCCCTGGATCTCAGTGATGACTGAGGCAGTAACATGCAGTACTTACCAGCTATTTCCCATTGGCCATATTGTCCTCTTAGGATCTCTGATCTAAGACCTAATTAATAGGAATTATAGAGCAGTAAAAGCTCTTTCCCGATGCTTCTATGACCAGCATATGCTCTTCTGTGCAGAATGTCCATCAGAAGTGGAGTTAATAGAGCCCAGAGGTTTCTTCTCATCCCCTTGCTCATCAGGCTACACGGGAAGCTTGAATTGCTCTTGGGTGCTCAGAATGTCTCCCAAAGGCATGGCAAAGCTCACAGTAAAGCATCTGTCAGTACCAGCCTCCCGGAACTGCGAAGTGGAGCTCCTAGGAATATATGAAGAGAGCCAAAGAGGAAGAAAAGTAGTAGGTAATCAATAATCTAGCTGAAGATTTTCAGCACTCTTGGTTTCTCCTTTGGATGTGGGATCTTCTTTTAAAACTGGCCAGTGTCCACAGAGTGACTGTGTCATACTTTGAGCTGAATTTAATTTAAGCTAAATTTTAAGGCCAGATTTAAGGCCAGATTCTCCCCCAGCCGTAGGAAGCTCTGCAAATTCCTCCCCTACCCCGTGCTTCCTGCACCCATCGCTTCTTGGCTGTACGGGGAGGGATCACTGTACAGGGAAGTGTGTTTCCCCCATCCACCCAACCCCCATGCATCCAGACAGCCGTATACCCTCCCACTAAACCTCACTCCCCTGCAGTCAGTACCCCCGATGAGCCCCACTCCTCCTGTACCTGGGTCACCCCGACGAGCCACCCACATCTGTATCCCCAGTGTAGCGAACCCCAACCAGCTACATTTGGATCCCCACCTCACTGAGCCCCACTCCCCCCAGCATCTGGACCCCACTACTCAGATGCCCCTGCTGAGATCTATTGCTCCCCCACACCCAGACACTCCTCCTGCTGAGCCCCAACACCTTCACCTGGACCCCCTTATAGAGTCCCATGGTATCCAATACCCCCCCCACAACAAGCCCCTGTGCATTCAGATCCCACCTGGATCCCCCACTGAGTCACCTGCACCCAGAGTACCCAAACCTCTTCAACCCACACTAAGCCCCTCCACACTTGGAGGCTGTCTGCCCAGACCTGGTGCACCTGGCACCAAGGGGCAGGATCCTGGGTTATGTCAGGGTTAGGCCCAGCCCTTGCCTTGTGTCAGAGTTGGGTGCAGCCTCGCTGCTAAATCCATGTCCTGCGGAGAAGCTGCAGGGTGAATCTCCCACCTCTGTGTAGCCAGTGGCCTGCGCTCCTCAACGTCATGCTGGAGCCTCCACATTTATTTGACAAATACAATTAGCAGAATTTTAAAATATCGTGTGCAGAATTTTTAATTTTTTGGCACAGAACGCCCTGAGGAGTAAGTAATGCTGACTACCAGGGTTTGTATGTTAATTCAGCATGCAGACATGCTGATATATGCTAAGTTTCCTACTACACTTCCATGTAGTGCTGTTGGAGACCGTACTACATTAAAACCCATAAAGTAACATTGCAAAGAGATCACTTGTTACAGTGTATACTAGTGTAATGAGTAAGACTGTCTACACTACAAATTACTTCGGTATAACTTGTGACGCTCTGGGGTGTGAATAATCCATGACCGGAGCAACATAATTTACTGACCTGAGCACCGGTATGGACAGCACTGTGTCAGTGGGAGAGCTGCTCCCACTGACATAGCTGCTACCTCTTGTGGAGGCAGGAGTTAAGTTGATCAGAGAACGCGCTCTCATTGGCTTAGAGTGTCTTCACCAGAAGTGCTACAGTGGCGCAGCTGTGCTGTGGATGGTGTAGACCTAGCCTAATGCAGATAATATGCTGTTAGCCCTTTTGGCCCAAGCAGCAACTAAAAAAAGGTGAGGTTTAGTAGGCTGTTCCAGCTGGAAGTAGAAATTGATAAAGTCTTGTATTTTAATTTTGAGGCAATTTTTTTTGGGGGGGGAGGTTGGGGGGGTTGGTTGGTTTTTAAAAAAAACAAACCAAAAAAAACAAGCAATGGACAATGTCTATGCCTCTGAACACAGAGGAAATCCAAATACCAGGAAACAGCTTCTTTTGTGCAAAGTACCAAAAGCACACTTTGTGTGTGTGTGTGTGCAAAGTACCAAGAGCACCCTGACCCAAAAAACCTCCCCAGGTTTCTTTCAAGGTCAACCACTGTGCTTTCAGCTGCTCCTTGAGGTAGTCTTCCCGCTCTGTGTGTTCTTGTCCGGCCTCTGTTTGTGTGATTTCTTTCCCCCATTGCTCCCACCCCCACCACTTACCCAAAACAACACTCTGCCAAAAGTTCCTGGGTGGGTTCTTGGGTACCTTCTTGTCTTAGTTATGTTATTAGAAGGGGAGTTCATGCCTACCCATTTTTCAATGGAGTTTTAACTCAACCCATAACAAGGTTCCCCCAGCTCATAACACATTAGGTTATACCAGGGATCGGCAACCTTGGCATGCGGCCTCCCAGGGTAAGCACCCTTGGCGGGCCAGGCCGATTTGTTTACCTGTCACATCCGCAGGTTCGGCCGATCGCAGCGCTGCGGTTCACCACTCAGGTCCAATGGAGGCTGCGGGAAGTGGCGCGGTGCTGGCTGATTAAAGGTCTAGAAGACATGAATTATAAGGGGAAATTGAAAAAAATTGATTCTTTTAGACTGAAAAAGAGAACACTGAGAGGGGACAAAACAGTTTTCAAGTACATAAAAGGTTGTTACAAGAAGGAGGGAGAAGAATTATTCTTTTTAACCTCTGAGGATAGGACAAGAAGCAATGGGCTTAAATTGCAGAAAGGGCAGTTTAGGTTGGACATTAGGAAAGACTTCCTAACTGTCAGGGTAGTTAGGCACAGGAATAAATTGCCTGGGGAGGTTCTGGAATCTCCATCATTGGAGACTTTTAAGAGCAGGTTGTACAAACACAATTCAGGGGTGGTCTAGAGATAGGACTTAGTTCTGCCATGAGTGCAGGGGACTGGATTAGATGACCTCTCAAGGTCCCTTCCAGTTCTATGATTCACACTCGTTGTAAACAGTGCTCTGCTTCTGATATGCCTAAAGGAAAAGCTATTTTCAGACCTCTGTCCAGCTTCTTGTATTGAGCAGGCAGAGCTGAGAGATTTCTCTAACCCCATCTGCATTTGTTCAGAAAACCTGGAGACAAGGGAAATAAAAAAAAAAATTGGGAATGAGAGGATCCAAACAGGACAGAGCAACAGGGGTCCTGGAAACAATTTCCGTTTCAGAGGCCCACACACAGGGTATCCCACAGCAGAGGCCCACATTTTAATCCAAACTGGCTCTCTGGATGACAACCAAAATAATCCATCTGATCTCAACTGTCTGTGTGGCATAGGATGACCAATAATTCTGTTTCCTTGTCTTTAAGTTATTGTGTAATAATGGAGTTCTGCTCTATAAATTCTATGTAAGATTGGAAGGGGTAAGTTATCAGTAAATATTTATTTTACTGTGTACACACAAACCAACAAAATATTTCCATTGATAACGATCAAAATTTACAGATAGGCAAAGTAAGAGAAATGTTGCTTGAGAACTTCGTGGTTCAATTTAAGGATATTGTATGTTTTGATATGATGTTGACAATTTTGTTTTTAATGGCTAATAAAGATTTAACTCCTTTAATTACTACATCCATTGTCATTAGTCTGACCTCTCCATAATTTTCATCCTGTAAAAATTTTAATCGATAAAAATAAAATATGCTTAAAAATTTGTATCCAAAATTGATTTTAAAAAATCAATCATTTAGGCTTGTCAGAATTTTGGTGGGTTTTTTATTTTTATTTATAAGAGACACTGAAAAATACAGACAGATAAATGACTTACAGCCTGTATGTTTCCAAATACTGCTTGTATTAGGCTCTATTTCCTCTTCCCCTTAGTTTTTCAACTTCCCCCAGAAAGAGCTGTGTATTAATTTTGTAACTATTACGCAACTAAAATTTTCACTTATAGGATTTTTCTCCAGAGCAGTTTCTAATACTTCTGCTTTTGCTTGGGTTTGTTTCTCTCCTAGCTGAGCTATGTGGTGTCCTGCAGTCACCTAAGACCTTTCTGAGTCCTGGCCCTGTGGTGAAAGTGGTGTTCCGTTCTCTTACCCTTGCTGCCTTTGGCATTGAGTACATGGTCTTCAGAGTCCAAGGTATGGTAAGGAGACCCATCCGATGCTAGAGAGAGAGAGTGAGCTGAACCATTTGACCTCCAATTCAAACTAACCTATAAAATTCAGTTCTCTGCTTGGTTCTAGAAGGCAGTGGGGTGAATATAGAAAAGGAGACTTTTTTTTCTGGAGGAACCAATTGAGTTCTTATTGAGCACCAAAATTGATTTTACTTTACTGAGTCCTACATGGGACATTTACAAAAAACACAGAATGAAGAAAGCTGTGGAATGACCCTAAAATGAGCCTTGGTATTTGTCTTTTTACAGAGAACTTAAATAACAAGCAGAAATATCTCGAATAATGGAAAATAACAAGTATTGGTATCAAATTAGTTGACCCTCCAACTGTGTTGTTTTCCAGACTAATTTTAATTTTAAAATGAGGCATTTTAATTTTCAGCTTTTTTTAGATGGACTTTAACCTATGGTCCACATCTTCTAAAGGCACTCGTGTGGCATTGTCTTGGCCTTTGGTAGAAGTGTATTTAAAAGACAGTAGTAAATTGAATCCCAAATTTTACATCCAGTTTCTTTTTAGGGCCAAAGATTGGAAAGACAGCGAAACGCCCCAAGGATGTGAACCAAGAATTGTCACGCTGCAGGGATGTCATTCTCACAGAGCTGGAAGGTTTGATCCAGTCACCAGGATATCCCCATGGCTATCCGAATGCCAGTAGGTGAGCGTGAACTTGTTTAATCCCGTTTCTTGGAACTCTTAAGCTAGGTTCTACAAAACTGGATGATCTGGGATGAACTAATAGGACATTTTCCACATCTAACTTCTGGGTTTCATTACACATCTTTTGAAAAACTGAACAGGTGCCACAGAAAGCAATTGTGGAACCTGTCTGCCCCTCTCATGGAGGCGTGGTGATCAGAAAGGCTAAGGCTGCTACACCCTCTCTAACAATTAGTGGCCAAATCTGGCATCGTTCTGGTGAAACCATCCATCATGCTGTCAGACAGAATGCTGAAAGAGACTTTCCCCTCCCACACCCCTCGGCATAGAATAACTCAGGTGAGGTGGTAAAAAGAGCACTCATGATCTGGTTTATCGCAGCCCTTTTTGCAAGGCTTGTCTAGTTCCTAACCCCTTCTTTTCCAGCTTTTCCTGCTAAGAGGGAACGGTGAGTAGGGGTGGCTGCTCAGAGAAGTGTCAGGCAGCTAGGAAGCCTCTTTGGCATTGGTGTCATTATTCTATGTACACTTTCATCAACTGATTGATGGTTCATTTTGTGATTCATAATTTCTATACCAGAAATGGATTCAAATCAGCATCTCACCCTGGATTAGAATCTCCACTTCGTTGTTTGGAGTGAGTTTGTCTTTTAAAACAGACTCAAATTCTTTTCTTTCCTTGTTCTTTCCACCCCATTTTAGTAACAATCCCTTGGAAACGTGAGCCAGTTGTAGGGTGCATGTAATTGGGTGTTAATGAGTGGTTTGAATTTGTTCTTGCTCTGCAGCTGCCACTGGCGAATTGTAGCCCCGTTAAAATCCATCATTCGGCTTGATTTTCTGGCCTTCTGGACTGAAAAAACTCTGTCTGATTGCCATGGACAACTGATGGTATATGAAGGATTTGGGCCAAGCAAGGAGTTGATAGGTGAGAGATTTTTCTTGTGATGCTGCTGGAAGAGGGAAACTCTCCTGGTTTTCTTAGCAGACCATTGGGCAATTTGCCACATGAACAGAGGAATTCCAACTTTTTCTATTACTAAGGACTTTAGCGGAGTGTCTTCTAGCTAGTTCATCATCATTTCTATTTCTAGGAATCATTTCTATAGTTCTGCTGTAGAGATGGGAGTGGTTCGTCGTTTCACTGTTCACGATAAGGTTGCCTTAGAGGCAGGTGTCAGTCACCAAATTGTTGGCCATTCAATATCTTAGGAACAAATGCACATTAGCATGGAGAGTGCTTCCCATGATGCTTCTCTGAACACTGCTGTGCATGACAGTAGGCAAATGATAGTTGAACTGGAAATGAATTGCAGCAGATACTATTATTGGGTCCTCTGGAAATCTCTATGAATTATTATACATTGTCTCAAACAGTTCTGGCCTACAGGGCACTGAAGTGGCTCATTTGCCAATGAATACGTTGTCCTGTGATTGATCCATTGGTCTCCACTTAAAAATCTGCCTTACATTAAAACTGTAAAACAACAAAATAACTTTCAAAGAGACTGTTCCCTCCCTTCTGTGTAACCCTAACAATCTAAACAGTTAAATGAAAGAGTAACTAAAATCTTATTAGTGCTATAGCATATGACCTGTGCGTAAAACTATAGGATTGGTTAATTTTCAGCCATCAGAGAAGTCTGTCTGAAAGCATTATCTTCCCCAACCCAACCACTACACCCTAAAGCTTCTAATGGTTACAGCTAGTGTGTGTTTTACCTTTTTTGGTTTTGGTTTGTTTTAATCAAAGGGCACTCTTTTGCTTATAAGAAGTGTATACAATAAACTTTGAAATTCTGCTCTATTTTAGCATCGGTCTACACTACAAATGTAGGTTGGTGTAACTGTCACTCAAGAGTGTGGATTTTCCATACCTCCTGAATGACATACATACCTAACCCCCAGTGTAAACAGTACTGTTGATGGGAGGGTTTCTCCCATTGACATAGCTACCTCTTTTCGGAGAGGCGGAGTACCTATGTCAACAGGAGAAGGTGTCCCGTCAGCATAGGTAGTGTCTGCTAAAGCTGCACCAGTGCAGCTGCAGGTCTGTAAGTGTAGACAAGTCCCTCAGTCTCTTAATCAGAGTAGAATGAGCTTAAGATGGCTCAACAGCTGAGGTTTCATTTCTCACTGATACATGAGGGATTTATACAGGTGTAGTTTAAAGCTTCATTTTTCTGAGTTGTGGTAAACACAAGACAAGTCTGGGTAAAATGCAATAGCCTAGTATTGTGCCTATCATGGGTACCAACTGGAATCTTACTACCTGACAGGTAACTTCTGTGGTGAAATTTCACCCTATCCTTTAAAGTCTAATGGTCCAGTGGTGATGCTGACCTTCACATCCAGTGCTGAAGTGGCTACAGAAGGGTTTGTTCTGACCTACTCTTTCCATGATCAGCAACCTGGTAAGTTGGTTACAGATTTAGTTTTGAGTGGAGGAGTGGGAGTGGAGGACAAAGGAAGGTTATGCAAAATGCAAGAGAAAAATACATAGCAGGAGAATCTCATGACCACTTATAAAAAGGAAACAAACCTAAAGAAGAAGCTTTAATAAATATTCATACAATATTGGAAGATGTAAAACACTACAATCAAGAGAGATAGGATAAGCCTCCCTCCTCCAGATAAGAGGCTTATTGAGAGTTAGATATCTGGTTCCAACTCGGTCTCTCTTTACTAGGTGTTCAAGCAATTCACGAAATGTCTGCATCGTCTTTTCCTATCTGTGAAATGAAGGTCACTAATCAAAAGCCTATCCAATGTACTGTGTCTTCTGGTGAGCCCACCCATTCTGCTCTGCATAAACTACTAGCCTCTATCACCATCCCTACTTCTTGATGACTTTCATGACCATTCTTTTCCTTTCCCTCTCTCCTTACGCACTGAACTCCCTCCCTGAACTAGTATGCAAGTTCATAGCTTTCCTCCTTCAAACACCTCCCCCTGCTCACAAGACTAGCTTCTGCTGCACTTACAAGAAACCAGCTAACTTGTACAGAAGTTAAGGTTGGTTAGTTTTAAAAAATAATGCTAAAAAAGTTGATTTTTTTTTTCCCTTCATCGATCACCTTTCTCTTGTAGTCCTGGATTGGAAGCCCTTTGGGGACTGTCATCTTTGTGTGGAAAACACCTAGTACACTGGGGGTGCCACTGTCATACTACAAAGTAACTTTTGGTATCCTGGGATCAAAGACATCACAGATGTGAAAAACTTTTGCTTTTTCCCTTAGGATACTACTTCTGTTTTTCATGAAAGCAAATCCCTTTGTGACCACAGCAACCTAATCCATCAATTCCCCTCCGCACATTTGTTGTGCCATATAACAAAACAAGCAGAATGTTTTGTCCATGTAAAAGGTCTATTCAATATAAATATACTGTCAGTTCTGGTAAATGTGTTTATCCTTGTAAATTAATAAAATACAATCATATCTTTAAAATGTCTCCACGTATGAAATATTCAAAAAATGAGACCACACAGACCTTACTGTAAATATAGGGAAAACTACCTGTCCCTGTGTCAGAATATGGTTCTTAATGCCTAATCACTCAAAAGTTTGTGCCTACCCATTGAAGCAATCCCTGGTCTTTTTGTATGGTGAGTTCACCTATTAACAATGACTATGGTAACTCTCTCATTTTAGGTTCTGCATTAGGAAAATTGAAAGCGCTTGAAAAAGGTAAGATCAGTTCTAGCTCTCTGGCAGCCGTGCGCAGAGGGGAGATGCAAACAATCAAAGCATAAGTAGCTTTTCTAAATGTGTCCTGGATTTTGGCTGGGGGAAGGGCTCTCCCGTGGTTCACTTCAGTATCAGAACGTAGCCAGTAATATAGCCAGCTTAGTGCCTGAACAATTGCCCTTCATTCAGTCTGGGTGATGCTTCCACAGTTCTGTTTGTTTAATATCAGCTGGCTGCTGGTTTGTTTCTGATCTTGCATCATGAGCTGCCTCACAGGACCAGAGAAGTGTATTGGTGAGAAGGAACACACTTGGTTTAAAGCTTGAAAATGTGAACCCTAGTGTGACATCCAGTTTTTCCAGACCCTTCCCCATGTCATTCCCAATAGCCTGCAGTTCTCCCTCTCTCACTGCCCCACCAAATGTATCCAGCGTCATGCACGATCGGCCCCATGCTGCACCTTAATCTGTGTGTGATGCCAAATGGCTAGTGGTGAAGTAACTGAAAGTGACTGTCATTTCCCAACCCACATAAATGAAATGTACAAACAAAAGAACTTTGGCAAAGCCTGGAGTAAATAAAGTGTAAAATTTATTTTTAAAAATAAGTAAATTCCAGCCCTGCAGCCTGGTCTACTCTACTAAATAAAACAGAGAAAATACGTCCAATAGTTTCAATGGGCTTAGCCCAAGGATGTTTTTCCAGGTATGAATCTGATCTGATTAGAAATGTTACTGTGTGGCTGAGTTATATGTGTTGCAGGATCTCAGATAGCTTGGCTTTTAGCTCTTCCCAAATGATGGGTCCCTTTTCGTTCCTGTAGAACAGCTCTCCTGTTTTAAACATACCTGTTAAGAGCACTATATCAAGCTGGGTGGAGAACTACATTGCTGTGTATGTAGATCTTAGTATCCACAGGAGCTTTGGTCAAGCAGAAACCAATAGAATTTAAGTTCCACTCCTAAATCTGCTTGCTTTTTTTGTTAGAAAATCATAGGGGAGCAGGATTTTTCCAAAGCTGGGTGAAAATTTTTGGATGAAACTTTTTCACACCCCTCCTCTTCAGAGGAGGAGTGGGGGTGGGGCAGCAGATTCAGGTTGACTGAGACCTTTTACAAACTTGTACAGAATTAACTGAATTGTTTCAGTGGAAGTGGGGGAGAGAGAGAGTTGAAAAAATCAAAGCATTTTGTTACAACTATTGAAAATGACTTCATTTTGAATTTTAGTTCAATTCTTGCTTTTGAAATGCTAAACTCAAATTTTTTCCTTTTGAGTCAAACAAAATGCTTCCTTTGACTAAAAACACAAATCTCTCCATCTCCAGTTACGCCAGTGATCCAAAAAAAAAATCAGTTGTTTGTACAGCTCTAGCATTTTCAAACCCTTTTTAATGGATGTTAGAGAAGACAGATTCCTATCAGGGCAGAATCTTAACCACTCAAATTCTCATTTTTTCTCTTTAAGGCTGTCCAATCTTGGATCTAATTCCAGTTGGATCAGCTGAGATAACATCTCCTAATTACCCCAGCACTTATCCCAACATGCTGAACTGCACCTGGACAGTTTATTCCACTTCAGGAAATAGGTTGAAAGCTGTGATCAGAGACTTGGTAACAGAGAGTGCAAGAGACTGCATTTGGGACTCTTTGAACATCTATGATGGTCCAAATCACTCTTCAGGGCTGCTCGGTAGGTTGATTTCCCCCCCTCCCCTCCCACCGCCTTGTCTCAGGAAAGTTGTCTGACATATGATGTGGGGACAATATCTCTATGCGGGGAACTAAACAAGGTGGAGGAGAGGGAAATATGAGTTACTGTAGGTTTTCCAAAAGTAATGACTGCTTCTGGAATTGTTCTACATTTCCTATTGGGTGGGGACTGGGATGGACTCCAAAGGCATTTGAACTCAGGGTCTTCTCTCTAGAACTATTCGTGGGCATAACAGTAAGAGGGAGCTGCTGTCTCATACTATCTTTTTCTTTCCACTGTTCATTTGCTCAGTCTTGTGTATCTTATGACCTGCTGCACTATTTTCTATGTGCGCATCTGATCTAATATGCAGTTCATGGACAGATATTACTCCTCTGTTTTGAATAGTGAAGGTAGTCTTACTGTTTGGGCATAAACAGTGTAGGATTGTTCTTAGAACGTAAGAGTCTCCTTTTCTTGAGTATGGCCTTTTTTTTTCTTCTTCTTCTGTGGCTTTGACAGAGGACACTGAGGCCAGGTCTATACTGGGGCAGGGGGTTGACCTAAGATATGCAACTTCAGCTATGCGAATAACGTAGCTGAAGTTGATGTATCTTAAGTAAACTTACCTCTGCGTCCTCGTGGTGAGTTGACTGCTGCCACTCCCGTCGACTCCACTTCTGCCTCTTGCAGTAGTGGAGTTCCAGAGTCAACGGGGAGAGCACTTGGGGATCAGATTATTGCATCTACACTAGACGCGATAAATCAATCCCTGATAGATTGATCGCTACCTGCCGATCCAGCGGGTAGTGTAGACTTGGCCTTAGAGGCTGAAGCTGTCAGTTTGATAATTAAGGATGCACTGCGTCTTGTGAAACCAACTATGTGGAGGACTTTGAAGCTTTTCCTCAGTTTACTAACAAACTGCCCAGAGCATCTCACAACTGAATATTCTTGGTAGGGTAAAAATATTTTCACCCTCTTCAGAAAAGATATTAAAATACTCCTGTACTTAAAGTATTATCCCCACATATCGTAGCCATAGACTTATCCTGGAGCACTCAGACATTGAGTGACTTTGGGCAAATCACTTAAGATCCTAGCAGAGCTAGCAAAAGAATTGTAAGTGGACCCCTAGTCCAGGAGTCTCCATTGTCATTATAATGTTTTGACATATCTAATTGGTCTGGATTTTATTTTTAAAAATGTGGTTGCCCTAGGAATAAGTTTAGCACAATTTGACAAATTTGCTTTGTCACTGTGTAAGTGCTCACTTCTTCATAATTTGCAGCTAGTTTATGTGGCCAAAAGAAGTCTCTTAGCCTGTTATCAAGCAGCAGCTACCTGACTCTACATTTCAAGACAGACAGGTCTGTGGGGAACAGAGGCTTTAAAATTCTGTTTGAAGAGGTGAATCAGTGGCCAGCACAGAAGAGTAGGAGTGGCATAGAACTGGAAACCAAATGTAAGTAATGCTGTAGGTCTTTCTCTCTCCAAGTCCAAATAGCCACCTTGTATCTAAATAATAGTAGAGGTCTCAAGGAAGGGAAACTTTGAATGTATACAAGGCTGCTGAGGTGACCTGTCTCCTGAAGGAATTATCCTACACTCAGCTGAGAATGCCATGATGGCCAGTTTTCATTCTCAGCTATGGACTTGGTTGTTAATTGTACTATTATAGGTATGTTGCTGAGGTGTTGATTTTCAGGCCTCTGCATAATTCCAGTCATGAGTGGATCAAATAGCAACATTCTTACTGAATTCATGTATGAGGCTGAACATTGGATCATAGCTTAGTGGAGGGAGAATGTGGCTGACATATTTAATTTTACTTATTTGTGATCCTGACCACCACATCCAGGGCTTAACTGAAAGAATGGCTCTCTAGATGCTGATTGCACCCACAGGAAACCAATAAACTCTTCTATGTCTGCTCATGTCTCTTTGACAAGTGCTTATCCAACAATTCTTAGTAAAAGGATGTGTCCTCTCCTGTGGCTCTGGAGGCAGGCCAGAGGTGTCTGTCACAAGGCTGTGTGACCCAAAGGTTAGTTCCATAGGTGCTGGAACTGGGGGTGCAGCAGTACACCCTTGCTTGAAGTGGTTTCCGTGATATACAGGGTTTACAGTTTTGTGCAATGGCTTTCAGCACCTCCTCTATAAAAATGGTTCCAGCATTATTGCCCTGTGGAATGTTCCAGAATATCTTCCATAGAGATCTAAAAAGTGGCTTTGATGTACCTTATCCATTACTACTCTTGATAATTTCCTCCACTACATTTGCACTGCCAATGAAAACATCTAGACAAAGAATTTTTTTTAATTGACTCTTTCCCTTCAATTTCTCACAGGTCCACCTACTAAGTTAACAGCTTCTGAGGAAAGTAAATATCATTCATTTAAGGTTTCAACTATCTCGTCTCTCTCACACCAGCCTCCCCCCCCACCACAGTAAACACCTATTGGAAAATTAATGTAGGAACAGATGATTGACCCAGTTTTTCAGGCTCTCCCCTCTTAATCCCACCAGATGTACTTGGGGATCTTGGTACTCTTGATAGGGTGTTTCTTCTGTTTGAACACATCTGATATTTCACTGTCTGAACTATTATGAATGTTTAGCTTTGGCAAGCTATGACCAGTAAAATATGACTAAAAAAATTTAAACCAATTCCAGACAAATGTGGCATTCCAGTGGTGGATCCATTCCCAGTGGACAAGTCTGAGATTAATGTGAAAGCAATCAGAGAAGAGCCAGGCAAACCAAGGGTGGTTGGTGGCAGACCAGCACCTCAAATGTCCTGGCCCTGGCTGGTCAGTCTGCAATATGAGAATGAGCACTTCTGCGGAGGCTCTCTGATTGCTGAGAAGTGGGTCCTAACAGCTGGACACTGTAACTTCAGGTGGGCAAAGTCTTTAACCCTTACAACACCATCACAATGGAGTGTGCTAGCTTGCAGACTTTGGCAGCCTCTAAATCACTGTTGCTCTCTAACAAGCAAAACTACTTCATACTACTACTTGCTTTACGACTGTCCCAGAAGTGTGTATTTACCACCACCTCCTCCCTGCTGCTACAGCCCTTTTGAAAAGTCCCAGACAGATGCACATTCTTCCTCCTCAAAACATACAATTTCTAGGGATTTTCCATCAAGGCAGTTGGTGGATACTAAGTTTAATTCATCTTGGGTACTAGGTGACCAGTGTAATCACCCCCACTATCATTGAAAATAACTTTTTCTGGCACTAATAGGTCTCTACATAGGTTTGCTTCTATACCCATAATAGTATGGCTAGTCTACTGTGGTGCCTCTACCAGCCCAAGCCAAAGAGTGAATTTTTACACTATGTATGAGGGTTAACTTAACTTGATGTATGCCTTGGTATCTCTTCACTAATGATGAAATTGTGGCAGTTGCACCAGAATTTCATACAAAAGCATTGAGCTGAATTGTCTGATACGTCTCCGTAACAGAGAGATGCAGAATGATTCTTGGAAAGGTTTGGCACACTTGTTGTGTGGCATGAATATTTGTGCCAATGTAGACTTCAGCAAAACTAGAATCCAGTAACTGCTATAGTTTTAGTGACACTAATCACTGAGTTTTGAGAGTATTGGACTGCCCCATTTTAAAAGTGCGCATGAACAGTAATGCAAATATTTTGGAAGCTGAAGTTGATCTCTCCATTTTACAATATGGTAACTTCTGATTGTTTTGGATGGAATTTTCAAAAGCATCTGTGTGGCTTAGTAGCAAAGTCCCATGAAAAATCAATCAGATTTATGCTTCAAAGTCACATGGGTGCTTTTGAAAAGCTCATCCATTATATAAGTAGAATTTTATGCCAGTTTTGTATATGGAGGTTTTTGTTTTCTTAACTGAACTGAAAATATGTGTGTTGTCTTTTCCTTGCCCAGTGCTCCGATAGACAGGATAGTTCTGGGAAAAACATATTTGTTGCCGAACATAAAAGGCAACAACCCTGTCCTTGTGAAAGCTGTGCACACACACTATAACTTCAGTGGATTTCCTTCCAGCAATGATCTTGCTCTCTTGGAACTGGAGAAACCCATCAAACTAGGTACTATCTGGAGCCCAGTTTTTATACAACTCCTCTAGCTGTGTCTAAGTATGTAGTGTGGGATTGTCATGCTCCATTGAAAAGGTTCTGATCCAAGACATGCTGTCTGATAAATATATGTAATGTAACTGTGTTCTCTTCAGTAGCCATTAGGACATCACTACTATCTGGATAAGCTCATGGGGAGCCTGATCCAAAGCCCACTGAAGTCAGTGAAAAGACTCCCGTATTTAAAATATGAAATTTAGAAGAACCAAGAGTAGGTACATAGTTTCCATTATGAGGCCCTTCCTTGTTCTTACTGCATAAAGATTTGTGTATATAACTGACAGGCACATATGCCTCTTTCTTTTGAAGCAAAGTATATTGCTTTAAGCAAAGTATCATCTTGTTTTGACAACACAAGTTAGGTGTGTCCAGAATTTAAAGGAATAGTGTGTTTCTTTACCACTCTACCAAATATCTTCTTGTCCATGTATATAGAGACAGTCAGAGAATATCCATCCATGGTTATACATAGATTTAATTCATGAGTAGGGGTGTTTGTTCCCAAAAATACTAATGTTGCAGCTTGGTCAACAACATATTGGTGGAATAGAAATGTGGTGCAAACAGAGTTGGTGCCCGCTAATACTGAACTTTGAGTGAGTGAACCACAGACACCACTGTACACCCTCTTCGTGTGCTGTTGCTAATGCAGATCAAGTGCCTCTTTCCCTTGATCCATCAAATCACTGTGTAGTTAGGGGGACATCAGTAAAATGCTCCATGGGCAAAGGTTTTTTGTGACTTGCTTCCATGACATGGATAATTGTGACTGACTTAGGAATGTGCACTTGCTTGAGTTCTGCAAGACTCCTAATTAAGAGTCTCCAACTTGGTTTCTCTGTCACAGTGTTTCAGAAGTCTCCTTCCCTCCCACCTCCTTTATCAGACCAAATTAAAGTGATGTCAGCCATCTTCTGGCATGGCCACTAGGCAGAGACTTAAATATTGTGAGAAACTCAATTTCATGTAGTTGTGACCCTTTAGAATGGTTGTCTCGGGCATTCAAACAGACTGTGGGGAAGATCTAAACAATACTAGAGCCCATGTGGTGCTCGGATTTGGGATACTGGGTTGTTTAGTTTTGGGGGAAGCGGTGAATGGGAGAAGGGTTAAATAAAGGGAAGCTATACCAAATACTGACCTGATTCTCCTTCTACTCAGGCGACTCTATAGCAATAATTTGCTTACCAGATAGAGATGAGGAAATAAGCATTGATGCAAGATGCTTAACAGCAGGATGGGGAGCAATAGAACAGGGCAGTAAGTACATGTTACTCTTTTCTAATACTAAAGAAAGCTTATGAAGTCCAGAGCCTAGTGAGAGCTTAGCTGCTTGTTGCCTTCTAAACTCAGTTCACTTTTTGTTTCCAATATTGCCCTGATGTGTGATGCATTTTCCAAACAGAAAAGAAGGTGTAGTGACTATCCCAAAAAGCTCACCCTATTCAAACATAGGGTATCAACAAACTTTAATGTAGTGAGACAACTCTCATGGTATCTAGATGCCTCTGATCTCCTTGACCTTTGTCAATTGGCACATTAGTTGTGTTGGATTATTTCCATTTGGGGGTGGAGAAGCTGGTGTTAAACCCCTCATTACTCTTGAATGATAGTACAAGAGGACCAGGAAAATTGGGTTTTGGTGAAGGGTTTACCACGGATTCTTTTCCTGGCAAGGGTTTATTAACATACTCAATGTTCTGTTGGCTCACTGCACGCATGTGTAACTGCGCTATGGGAGAGTGAATGCAGCTTTGTTCCCATTCAACAGCTGGTCCATAATGCTTCCAGTGAATGGACTTCATTCATGCTCTAGCTCAGCTGACCCTCAGCTATCATTTTAGCTCTTGGGGTCCAGGGCTCAAACCCTGATGATGAGACAGGTGCAGTGCGTTATACCTGCCTGTGAGAGTGGAGGGGAATTCTTGTTCCCTGAAGACACGCATGGAATCTCATTCTATGCAATGTGTTGAATGTGCATATGAAATGAGGCAAGGTTCTAAAATTGTGTAAATGGAAATAATTTCTGCAATAGTAATCCCCAAATTGTAGTGTCAAGAGATGCCTGGCATGGCTGAAGAGGTACACGTCTTAAATATGTAACCTCTTGCCATCCTGCCTCCAATGACACATCTCCATGCATTCCTTTTTCACTAGAGGAGGAATACTCCATCAGGCTGCAGCAGACAAACATACCTCTTCTCTCCAACGAGGCCTGTGTGAGCTACTGGGGACAGGATATTAAAAATACCAATATTTGTGGAGGAGCTGCTGGAGCAACTGCTTGTTCGGTACGTGCCTGGAGGGAGGTTATGAATACTTGTTTTCCAGACTATTACTCGTGGCAAAAATGTAGCTACATAATGGGCTCCTGGGCACTATGGTAATACTACTAATCTATCACTGAAGGTCAGAGTATGAAACAGGACCCTTGTACCGCAGCTGATCTAAATATTTATGAGCTGATTAAAAAGCCCTTTTTACTCTCTATATCAGCAAATAACTTTTTTTTTTCTTTTTTACAGGGAGATTCTGGAGGGCCACTGATCTGCATGATAAATGGGTATTATAAGCTGATCGGCATTGTGAGCTGGGGCAGTGATAATTGCCATCCAAAGTCACCAACAGTTTATACCAGAATTTCTGCCTACAGGGACTGGATTTCCTCAGTCACTAATGGAAAAGTGTGATTGCTGAACTGAACTCTTATTTATTCCTGATGATACACAGATGAGGGACTTGATCCAGTTTGTAAAGAAAGGTGGGGTTTGCTCACTGAGGGTCAGGCTTGACATTGGTCCTGCGAGCACAGCCCAGAGAGATTTGTTTGATTTCCCTGGGAACCGTATCACCCGTGTGGCTGGTGTGTACTTCCCCTTCTCACCATATCTAGCTGTGATCTTAAACATCTTGCGAATGGTGCTAGCGATTTCCTTTAATCATTCCATGAGTATCAGAACCATTCTACGCATGTTTAAAGGTATGGTTAAAAATACTGTAAAATATTATGTCGCCTCTCCATAATTAAGGTGACAATCTGCTTCCATTATAAAGCTCTTTGTTAACATCTTTATAACTTCAATATGGAAAATCTATTTGGCCTGAAAAATGCTGTGCTGTCTCTGAAGGCAATAAATACATAATATTTTAAAAATTCCACAGTTTGAAAGAAATTGTTGAAACTATTTCTTAATAACAAGTCATCAAAAATACCTCAACTTGAGTTTACTTTTCCCCTCTAGTTCAAAAATAGCTGGTTAGCACTCCCTTCAAATTTTCCAGAGTTAGTTCTCTTTAAAGATTCACCTGCTAGCTATATTTGGGGGGAAAAAATACATTGCACTTACACAAAGTAGTTGTACATTTTTGATGGGATAATGTAGGGGTTCAGTCCTGCTCCCACTGATTTTTTTGCTGTTGACTCCAATAAGAGTAAGATTGGGCAGCGAGGACTCCTGAAAAACAGGTTCAAGATAGGTAGGGGGATGTGTGTGTATGAGAGAGTGTGTCTGTGCAGTTGCGGCTTATCATGCATAAGGAACTTTCCACAGGTGATGGTTAACAGAGATGTTCATAGAGCACCAGTGCTAGAAACATTTTGTTTCTGGTTGCTGTAGGACCAGGGTTTGAGTTCAGACTGTGTGTGGTTGTAAGAGGGTTCCTGCAGGGCCCTCCTGGCTCCTGCCCTTTTGTCCCAGAAAGTCACTCAGGAGACCCGGTTTGCAGTGCTCACCTGTGTTTTATTGTACAAGATGTGCTCCCGCCACCTTCACAGCACAATATATACAAAGTTCCTTCTCTCTTCCCCTCAGCAGGAGAGAAGGGCAGGCTAGTCTTTCCTTCTTCCCCTCAAGCAGCTTCCCTTCTCCCTAGCTCTTTCACCTCCTTTGCAGGTACTTTTCCTGTCCAGCCCCCACTTGGCTTCCTTCCTCTGAGGCTTTTAACCAGCCCCAGCCTGCAGAGACAGCAGCTGCTCCTGTTCTGCCAGTCAGGGCCAGGTGGCCTCCCCAGCTCCAATTTACCTTCCCTCAGTGTAGCTGGGGTGACAGGGGGTTTGCTAGCAGTTCTCCTGCTAGCACCCTGTCACAGTGATTTATTAATGGAGATGTGATGGCCTCTCAATAGCCAACCTTCTGCCTGAGGTCCCATTCTAATTTAGTGGGTCTAGTGAAGACCCATTAAATTGATGGCAGAGTGCTCTCTGGTTGATCTCAGTACTCCTCTTACTCTTCTTGGAGAGCTGAAGTTGAATGGAGTGTGTCTCCTATCGATGTAGCACAGTGAAGACACTGAGGTAAGTTGACCTAAGCTACATCGACTCCAGCTATGTTGTTCATGTAGCTGGAGTAGAGTAATGTAGGTCTTCACCCCTGTAGTGAAGACAAGCCCTATGGCTGATATCAATCCCTAGAGTAACTTGTAAGTACACGAAATCACGGTGCTTCCATATGTGGAGTGTCAAATGTCAAAACTCTGAAGAAAAATGTTGAAAATGTTAATGTTTCTCTTTTTGCTGAAAATGTTAATGGCTTAAGGAAAAAGATCTTGATCAGTTGTTGGCACAAGTACTGTGACGTGCATCAGCACAATCGGCCATCACAGAATTTTGAACATAAATAGATTTTTATCCTGGTTCGTGCACAAGGTAGTTTTTCTAGTGAAGCGGTGGTGAAGGATTTAAAATTCTCATGATTTGAAAACATGTGATTATCTGCCATTGCAGCAAGCAAAGAATAGACCCTCTAAGCGACTTGCCAAAAGTTACATAAGAAACTTGTGGCTGAAACAAAACTGATCTCTTCAATTTTTGCAGTAGGACTGCAATTCACGCTTATGTGTTTGTGCTCCAAAAACATTTTTATAAAGATCACGTTTTTAAAACATGTAATTCTGGGAATATAACTAAGCCAATTTTACTGCTGTGCCTCAGAGCAAAACAATGTGCTTTCAGATATCTGAAGCACTGACCTGCTCAGTGATATCCCCTCACTGCTCTCATTCCTTTTATCGCTGCTACCATGTCAGTTGTTTGTATCTCACCAACTTCTCCTCACATCTGGCTGTTTCGTATAACTGAAGGTAAAGGACAAGAATGAATGACATGTAACAGCCACATCATGATGCTGCACAGTAAAGAGTCAACAAAACACAGGCTCTGGTTTAGGCACCCAGGTGGCTCTGATTGAAGGATTTTTTGATCCTACTAGGGGCAGGGTGGAAGAACCAGACTCATGTCTCAGATCAGATGATTCTGTGCTAGTGCTGGCATTTTACCAGATGGCGGCCTCTCTTGGGTTTGCAGGCATGGGCTAATTCACCAGAGAGACTTAAAGTTCCTCTTGAGAGGTGTCTGAGTTGGACATAGAGCAGGGGGGTCACAAGCTGTCAGCCTCCATCCCAAAGCCCGCTTTGCATCCAGAATTTAATGGTTTGAAATGTGTTTTTCATTTATAAGAGGGGGTGACACTCAGAGACTTGCTATTTGAAAGGGATCACCAATACAAAAGTTTGAGAACCACTGACATAGAGACAGGTGATCTGCCCCCTCATTTGCTCGTCCATGGGGTTTTAGCCTTCCCCCTTGGCACGGATGGCTCCTACCCGTGTTTTCTTGCAACTGCGCACCACATCCAGGCCTGTGTGATAGTAGCTATGCATAAGAGCCAAACTTATGCACTGCAGCTGATGCCTTCTCAATGGTATTAAGTGGCGAGGTACTTGGAAGAAAGGGAGGATTGACATCAATTCCCAACCTAAAGAGCCTCCATGACAAGCTAACTCGGCAGAAGGTGGTTTGAAGATCTCAGCTCTGACAGACAACATGAGCATTTACTGCTGCCAGCCCTATAGCAACAAAGAAGCCACCCTGGTCTATGAGTTTGTGGCAGAGGTGCTTGCTGATTGGAGGTCAGGCTTGGTGGTAGGCTTCCCAAAATAGTGACCAGAATGCTATTGCTGAATATCCTGGCAACAAAATCCTCAACCGGTTTGGGATCAGCATCTTGGGGCAATATCTGGAGGCAGATAAACACCCAGTATTGCAATCAGCAGAGAAGCTGCAATGTTACCACTTCTGAAGAGCACGCTCTCCACTCCAGCAGCACCTAGCCAAGAAAGAAAATGCAGCCACAGCTGAAGTGCTGGCTCCAGAAAGTGGGGCAGGACTGCATGGTAAAATTCCTCCAAATCCCCATCAGTGATGGCCCCACACATTCCTTGCTCCACCATATCCTGTACACGATACTGCACAGCAATAGGATCCCACCTGTGTGCAAGGAATGCCCAGTCCGGAACAGGTTCAAGGAGGCACTGCTCCTGTGTCTGGCCATAGAGCTGTGCCAGACTGTGCTAGGCTAGCATTCTGGACTCCTCACTGCCCCTCATATCACTGTGGAAGTCAGTGGCATAAACCCAGGGGAAAGAAGCTGTCCATTCACTACTACCCACAGGTGGTATCATCTGTAGAACATGCAAAAGAATAGCACTGCTTTCCAGGAGCCTGATGAGATCACACCTAGAATATTGCACAGTGTTCACAGAATCAGAGAGAAGGTCAAGATTTTGTCATGGTTATTTTTAGTAAAAGTCACAAATTGCAGGCAGTAAACAAAAATTCACAGAAGCCTGTGACCTGTCTGAGTCTTACCTGGAAAAAAAAAAAAAGGTGGGGGGTGGGGGAGGAGGACTAATTGCTGGGAATGGAGGGGATTAACTGCTCCAGCACACCACTGTTCATGACCACTGACAGCGGTGGGACCTGCAGCCACGCCTCCAAGGCTGAAGCAGCAAATGTCATAGAGACCTCAATGACAATCTTTTCCTCAATTAGTTAAGTTCCCAATATACAATGGGTGTTGGGTTAGGTGTAGTCCATTTCCACTTTCTTCCTTCCCTCGCTTCCAGAAGCCAGGGTTGACTTTTCCTTATGATCCTGTAGGGGAAATATATTTCTAAGAAGTGCCGATTTCTTGAGTCATTTAGTATTGGACAGGATAAAGCAATGGAGAACAGGAGCGAAGACATGCTCCTGTGATGATATGCAAGCACAGCATTGAAGATCAGGAGATGACTGTCTCCTCTCTCTGGGGTGGCCTCGTTTACTACGTAGTGCCAAAGGGCAGCCAGTTGGGTAACATGTCTAGCACAGTGAACGGGGTTATGCAGGCTCCTTTCTTCAGGCTTGGTAAGTAAATGGATAAACGCACTGCATAGCTTTCTCTAGACAACGTTGCTACAGTTCCTGATTTGAAGACCTAAACAAAAGCATACCTCTAAATATCAGTGACTCCACTTGGAACAGTTCTCAGTCAGCTGTTCAGTGCTTGCAAATGCTTTTTTCCCCCCCTCATCTTTCACCTCTGCTGCCACCAAGTGGCAGCATCATGTTTCTCATTTAATATTAATATTATTTTGGTGGAAGCATAGTCTATTCTATATTCTTCCTAGTGTATTACTTTGGCTTTTTCTTTGTCAATCAGAGAATGAAAAATTTGAAAGCAAACTGAGTAGAGAATGAAGTGGGAATATTTTGATAGCTGATGGTGCTTCCTCTACAGCTTTAGGAAGAGGGTATGTCTACACTGGCAGAGTTACACCACTAGCAGTTCCAGTGCCACTTAGAGCGCTGAAGGGAAACCACTGTTGTGTGTTCACATTTGCAGCAGTAGTTGGAGCGGTGCACTCTGGGCAGCTATCCCATAGAGCATCTCTTCCTTTCCTGCCGCTGAGAGTTGTGGGAACTCAGAGGGGGTCACGGGATATCCTGGGTCCTGTCCAATGCTCTGTGAGGCTGGGATGCGAAGTAATGCAATCCCTGGGCTTCAGCTCATATGTAGCATCATCTTTCAATGGTTTGTGTACTGCACACCCTGCCTCTTCGGGCTGCAGGAATGGATCCCAAACTGTTGACCAATTTGCTGCTTGCCCTGACTAACATGTCATGAGTGGCAGTGGAGTTATTTCTTAAACTACAAAGGCAAGACAGGTTCGACATTGATCTCGCTACGCATAGTAGCTATGACATGAGATTGCTTGTGGCATTCATGGAGGTGCAGACCACAATGGAACACCACTTTTGGGCGTGGGAAACAAGCACTGTGTGATGGGATCACATCGTCATGCATGTCTGGGATGACGAGCAGTGGCTGTAGAATTTACAGATGAGGAAAGCCACTTCCATGGGCCTCTGTGATGAGCTTGCCCCAGCCCTGCAGTGCAAGGACACGAGAGAGAGAGCTGCCCTGTCATTGGAGAAGCACATGGCGATTGCACTGCGGAAGCTGGCTACTCCAGACTGCTACCAATCGGTTGCCCATCAGTTGGGAGCGGGAAAGTCGACCATTCAACATGTGTTGAGGGGAGTGTACCAGGCCATTAATCGCATCCTGCTCTGAAAGACCATGGTTAGCTTTGCACAGCTGGGCTTCCCTATCTGTGGAGGGACAATAGATGGGACACACATTCTGATTCTGGCATCAGACCACCTAGCCACTGAGTACATTAGTCAGAAGGGGTATTTCTCAGTGGTTCCCCAGGCACTTGTGGATCACCGTGGGTGTTTTACAGACATTAACACAGGTGGGTCTGGAAAGGTGCATGACTCACACATCTTTCAGAACACTGGCCTGTTCAGGAAGCTGCAAGCCGGGACTTTCTTCCCAGACCAGAAGATCATTGCAGGGGAAGTCGATATGTCCATTGTGATCCTGGGAGACCCCGCCTACCTCTTAATGCCCTGGCTTATGAAGCCATACACGGAGCACCTTGACAGCAGCAAGGAGTGGTTCAGCCACAGGCTGAATAAGTGCAGAATGACAGTTGAGTGTGCTTTTGGCTGTTTAAAGGCTCACTGGTGCTTCCTCTATGAGAGGCTGTACCCGGCTGATGACAATATTTCTATGTTTATAGCTGCGTGCTATACACTCCATAATAATTGTGAAAGCTTCACTCAGGGCTGGGCTGCTGAGGGTCAGGGCCTGGAGGCTGAATTTGAACAGCCAGAGACCAGGGCTATTAGAGGGGTGCAGCATGGGATCAGGGGTGCCTTGAGGCAGCAATTTGAGGCTGAAAGCCACTAATATTTGTTGCTTTGCTTGGGAGCGCAATGATTGTAATTGGTGCTGATGATGCACTCTGAAAGTGTAAAAGAATTGTCTGTTGCTTTTCAGGGCTCTGTTTGCTTTCAATTAATAGAATAAAGATCGCTTTCAAACCAATTATGTTTTTGTTAAAAAAAACACGAACTGGAGGAGGGAGGGAGAGAGAGAGACAAATCTTTAATTGTCCCGGGACCCCACCTCCTCCTGGATCCTCCCTTCCCTCTCAATGCTGATGTGGGTTTTTTTGGGGTATGTCCAGGTATCATAGCCAACCTTCTCCTTTGGAGTACAGTGCAGTGGGTACTGTACTTCAACAGAGCTAAACTGCAGAGGAACAGGTATTGAGTGCAGTGAGTACTGGGAGTCTGCAGGGCTGGCCTGTGAGGGGGAGGAGTGGAATGCAGTGGGTACACACAGGACCCAGGAGGTTGATTACAGTGGTGTCAGGGGGCACAGGGGAAAGAGTTTTGCAACAGCAGCTGCAGGGGAGGGCGAGCGTGGAGCTGCTTGGTTTGCAGTGCTAGTAGTGCCTGGAGTGTGGCCATTTGGCACTCCATAATGTTTGAGCCACTCAGTGGCTTCAGTCTGGCACACCGCATTCTCCTTTTGGTCCCTCCTCTCGCTGTCCCGCCACTCCTTCAATTCTTGTTTTTTGTCCATGGGGTGCACCATGACATCATACAGAAAGATCTCTTTAGTTCCTCACGGCCACTTTCTAATTCTGTGTAGCCGTTCAGCCGGTGATAACAAAGAGGGAGGCTGAGCTCCCAAGGTCACCTCTGTGAAGCCAAAATGCAACATTTTACAGAAGCAGTATTGTCTGTGACACACAGACCACTGATCCAGTGACTTCAAACACAGCCACTGTTCACACTCCTGTCACTAAGTGGCTAACCCCAGGCAAGCACATGTGACACAAGACCCCCAAAATGGTGAGTGCCCGTGCCCCTGCGGTTAATCAGTGTTCCAGGACCATACTCTGTGCTGGGCATGTGGCTCTTGGGGAGAGCCAGCATTGTAGGAGAAGCCTTATAATCATTACTGTCCCCATGTTTTCCAGAGGCTGTGTTCACTATGGAAGATATCTCACTGCTGCGGGTGAGCAGGGAATCAAGGGAGGGTTTTCTCCAAGACTGCAGCTTCCACCCTTGGCCTTAGTGACTTGGATGTGTGCAACAATGGTTCCTCCTCCCCCTTTCCCCTTCCAGTGATGTCAGCATGGCATAGAAAAGTTATTCTTAATAGGGCAAGAAACAAAGCAGTTCTGACAAAGGATCTGTGGCAGCGGATTGCCCAATATCTCCATGAGAGTTTCCTAGAGATCTCTGAGGCAGATTCTCGTGAAATGAGGGAGTCAATCAACACCCACCACCTTCCAGAAACTTGTAGGTAGTCTCCTAGGGGGATTGGGAGAATTGGCGGTTGCCTCCCTTGATGATGTGGCCATATTTTCTGATTCCTGGGCCGAACACCTGGAGCATCTCCAGAAAGTCTTCGAGTGCATAAGGGAGACAGGAGTAACTGTTAAGGCTAAAAAGTGTCAAATAGGCCTAAACAGAGTAACTTACCTTGGACAGCAGGTGGGTCAAGGAACTATCAACCCCCTACAGGCCAAAGTAAATGCTGTCCAAAAGTGGCCTGTTGCAAAGTCAAAGAAACAGGTCCAATCCTTCTTAGGCTTGGCTGGATATTACAGGCAATTTGTACCATACTACAGCCAAATCGCTGCCCCCACTGTCAGACCTGACCAGAAAGAACCAAATGCAGTTCAGTGGACTGAAGAGTATCAGAAGACCTTTAACCAGCTTAAAGCAACACTCATGTCTGACGCTGTGCTCAGGGCCCCAGACTTTGACAAACCTTTCCTAGCAACCATTGATGCATCCGAGCGTGATGTGGGGGCAGTTTTAATGCAGGAAGGACTGGATCAATAATTGCATCCTGTTGTGTTTCTCAGCAAAAAACTGTCTGAGAGGGAAAGCCACTGGTGAGTCACTGAAAAGGAATGGTACGCCATTGTGTATGCTCTGAAAAAGCTACACCCATACTTTTGGGGATGGCGTTTCCACCTGTAAACCAACCATGCTGCGCAGAAGTGGCTTCATACTGTCAAGGAAAATAACAAAACTTCTTCAGTGAAGTTGAACTCTCCAAGATTTTGATTTTGAAATACGAGACATTCTAGAAACTTCTAACAAAGTGGCTGATGCACTTTCCCATGAAAGTTTCCCAGAATTAACTGGTTAAAATTGTCCTTGAAATGTGGGAAATACTGCTAGTTTTTATATAATCAGTCTATCTAAAGGTGTATGTGTCTTATTAACTCTGTTTTCTCCTCGAGCTCCGGGAAGAAATCACAGGCAGTGTGGAACAGGCTGTCCACGAGAGTCTGTGATTTGGGGGGGCATGTCATAACCGTATAGCTAAGGGTAGCCTAGAATTCCTCCTTTAACCCCTTACAGGTAAAAAGCTCAGATAACCTGGCTGGTATCTGACCAAAAGGACCAATGTGGAAAGAAGATACTTTCAAATCTGGGTGAGGGGGGAAGGCTTCATTTGTGTTCTTTGTGTGCATGCTCTCTCTTGGGACTGAAAGAGGCCAAGCAGAAAACTACTTCTCCTAAAGACCATCCAGAAACGAGTCTCTAATATTACAAAAAGTGTAAGTAAGCAAGTCAAGGTGCATTAGGTTATCTTTTGTTTTAACTTGTGAATTTTCTCTATGCTAGAGGAAGTTTTATTCCTGTTTTCTGTAACTTTGAAGTTCTTCCTCAAGGGGAATCCTCTGTGTTAAATCTTTTTGTTACCCTGTAAAATTACCTTCCATCCTGATTTTACACAGGTGATTCTTTTACCTTTTTAAAAAATAAAATTCTTCTTTTAAGAACCTGATTGATTTTTCAGTATCCTAAAGACCCAAGAGTTTGGTCTGTGCTCACCTGTACCAATTGGTGACGATATTATTCTCAAGCCTCCTCAGGAAAGGGGGTGTAGGGGTTTGGGGGGATATTTTAGGGGAATAGGAACTCCAAATGGTCCTTTCCCTGAATCTTTGTCTAAATCACTTGGTGGCGGCAGCATACCATGCCAGGACAAAACCTGGGGGAAGTTTTAACCTAAGCTGTTAGAAATAAGCTTAGGAGGTCTTTCATGCGGGTCCCCACATCTGTATCTCAGAGTGGGGAGGGAACCCTGACGCAAGTAAACCCAACTCCACAGAAATCAGTGAGGTAATACTGGATATATTTTGGGCCCATATTCCTTAGAACATCTGCTAGTCTAATAAAAACTATCACCATAAAATAATTTGTGAGGCAAAAACCTTAGCTTTCAGTATTCAGATAAATGAAGCAGGGGCTATATGACAGCAGCAGCATTAAATTTCCCTCCAAGTAAAATGCCAGAGGTATCATCTACAGGAGGGAAGAGGGTTTAACACTTTCCCTCCCCTGAAGTCATGATTCTAATTCCCTTCCCCCTTCACTGTTGCTATTGTCTTTCCATGGAAAGTATTCAGATACAGACATGAGCAGCAGGATAAAATCCTAAAACAGATCTTAATGTTTTGTTAGTTTTTACTGTGAGTCAAAAAAAAAAAAAAAAAAGTAGCATTTTTACTGAGCTGTCTGCAGTGACGGCTGGGTCTTTTTTTCCTGAGTGGCCAGTCAATTTAGAACCCATCAAAACAAATGGTGCAAGTTTCATAACATTTTGCATGGAATGTATGAATTTAAAAACATAAATGAATCAATGTTGCCTGGGGGAGCGCAATATAACTGTGACCCTCCATGCTGAGCGTGTTGCAACAGCGAGCACAAGAGGGACAGTGTCTGTGTGTCTCTCACTTGCGCATGCGCGCACACACACACACACACACACACACACAGCTATCCAGCCGTTTTCTCCCCTCCCCAACCCCCAGCTCGATTTGTCTCTTCTGGGTGCTCTGATTCCGTGTGCAGAGCCTTAAGTACCGCTGATATGCAAACAGTTAAGAACCCAGGTGTGTCCCAGATCTCAGGCTGAATTTTCAAAGCTGGTTTTTCAAATAACCCTCCTCTTATTTGTAAACTGAACATGCCTGATTTGGAAACTTGAATCACATGAACTGCAGAGACCCAAGATACCATTCAGAGAGTCACGTTTCAGAGCAGAACAGTTTTCAAGGTCCCTCCTGACTAGTTAAGTCTGAACACTGAAGCTTATTTTCAATTGCTTTACCCCCAAGATGAAAGTTACCAAAGCTCTAGATACTCAGAGATGTGGTAACAATTAACATTCATGAGGTGTAACGAAGCTTGATCATGAATGTTCAGGAGGTGGAGTGAGGTGCAATGTCTTTGGTTCACCTTAATTTAGGGGCATAGGCTCCAGGTTTAATGCAGCTCCTTGTTGCCGCCTGGCTGCAGGAAGCCTTTGCCTTGGAACCCTCCATTCAGCTCTTTTCAGACTACCATAAAATGTTTAACATCCCAACGGACAATCCTTCCAAGATAAACCTGTGGGCAGAGGATTTTGCTCAGCAAGTGAAGAATTTGGGCCCTTTCTTTAGCACATGGGGGTGGTCTATTAAAGTGGAAGTCTCCAAGAAACTGGAATCTCTGCCCAACTGAGATAAGAACCCAGTGAAAAAGATTGACTTAGTCATGAGAAATATTAACTGTAATGTTCTAAAGATCTTTGAGAGTTCTACATTTCCTATAATATAGGAATATTGTAAATATAATATAAAACTGCATTAGACTCTCCAGGGTGCAAATGTACTATCGGTTTCAGACTTGGATACTATGGTGATGGGTATGGTTTATAAGGGCCTAGAGAGAGAGAGAGTGGTATTTCCTGGATCTGCTTTCTTGGTCATGTGAGACAAATATCTGTCATGCACCTGAATTTCCTTCTGAAGATGCTGATTCCTTTCTCTTTAAGGAAGCAAACCTAGGTTCTGACTGTGGCACTTAGTGACTGGCCTGAACTGAGGATGGTACAGAACTACACACCTTCAGTACGCACAATCCTCACGCCCAGCTTCCTGATGTATGGTGAGCATATTTATGGGGCAATTATGGGGACACCTCCGTCAGGGCTCCAGTGTTTGGTTACATGTTTATCCTGGAAACTGGACATGTGCAACCAGGGTAACCCCATAGCATTTTTATGGAAAGAAATCCATTGTATGGTCATAACTCCTACACCAGAGATGAGACTAGAAAGAAGCAGTGAGAGAGGACTAGGGTTGTGGCTGAGACCAGGTCAGCTTGAGAGAGGGGCAGCAGTAGTATTGGCTCTGTGATTGCATTTGGGTCAGAGAGGGACTGGAAGAAACTTTATGGGTTTTGTGCATCTGCCAGTATTCTCGGGCAGATGCTCAGCTTTGTAAACTGTTATAGTTTTTAGGAAGAATGACTGACGTTATGGAGATCACTTTGTAATTGGATGGACTAGAAAGACATTATGAGGGTTGAGTTCTTGGATGCTGATGGCTTCCTTGCAGTAGCATTGGCTTGCAAGTAATTTACATAAAAGGAGCCAGGCAAGAGAATACTGGTCAGATCAAAATGTAGCTTCTAGGCTGGATGATTCATTTAACTTTTTGTTTTGTCAGCATTACAATATAATAAGATCAGAATGATAACTTCTAGGGGAATTTACTGTATCGTGGCCTACCATTGTGCTTCAGTCTCTGCATTTTATGGGCAGACCAGATCATTCCTTATTGCCCCCAAAACAGGGAATTTAATTAGCTCCTGAAGTCTCAGTCACATTAAATATAGGAACACACTACCTGGTGTTTGAATGAAGGAAGAGGTACTATATACTGAGTCTTCCAACTGGCACAAGATTTTAATTCATTTTAATAATCTTTTAGCCCAGCAGAGAATGCATCAAAGGTTTAATTATCACTCATTTTTCAAACAAACAAGGAAATGTAACACCTAATAAAATTTATCATCAAATACACTGAACAAAAGGGGGAAAAAATCAAGCTCCCTGAATGGTGATACAGTACAACAAGGTGAGTTGGGTAGCTTAGCTCAGAGGAAACTGACTAATCCCAAGCACCCAGGAAGTCACTGTAATAATTTTTTGGCTCAAGTAAGAGTGCTAATGCAAGAAGATCTGAGGCGTCCAGGAAAGGAAGGGGGATGTAAGAGATTTATCTGAAGTTCTGTCCTACATTTCTACTGCTGCTGCAACTTCTCACTGACTTAGTGTCCTATACTCCATGAGTGCTCAAAATTAGAAATAACATTAATTGTAATGCTACAAAGCTTTAACAATTTTAAGTCTTGGGGAGAAAATGACCACAATCGTCTAAAATATAAGCCTGGGAGTTAACCCCCTAAATCCACATTTAGGCATCTGCCCAACTTTCAAACTCTTGGCCCAGGGTTTTTTTAAAAAAAAACTTAGTGAAAATATAAACATGGATAATGTTTGTCCTAATGTACTGTGTTGAACAATTATTAGCAAACCGTCCATCTGGTGAGAGGAGACTCTCTGGAAACCAAATGGACTCCTTTTTCAGGTATGCTGGAAAGCTTTTAGACACATTCTTACCTAGCACTCACTGTGCATCCCCATGGAATGGGTTGTAGAACATTCTATAGGGATCGCAGCAGGAAGGAGATGGGGTTGGGGAAGGGAAAGGATGGTGTGCTGCTCCTGGGAAAGGTTGGGTGTCCTCATCAGTGAAGTTATATATTCATAGTGAGCATTAACTGCCCCTCTTCCTTGAGCTGTCCATCAATCTAGCACCACGGGGTCAGATAAGAGTTTGTAGCTGATCAGGAAGTATGGATAGCATTGGTAGTTGTTGAAGATCACATAAATATTTGGACTGGCCACATTATCCACACATGAGTCAAAGCATTCCCTCCCAGACTCTAGTCGTGGAGGCTGGCAGTAATGCTTCTTCCCACGTGTATATTTGCCGACCAATACTTTGGCCAAGAACATGTGGCGGAGCCCACCCTTTCCTGCCTGGGCGTAGCGGTCAGCCTGGTCTGCACGCACAGTGAAATACCAACCTCTGCCATATGCATGTGATCCTGAGAGGTGACTGTCAAACTTGATCTGGCAGGTGAACCCCAGGTGTCTGGCTGAGCTGCTGTGGAAAAGGTGCTTCTCTAGCCTCAGCTTCTCCTCTGCTGAGAGGCTCTGTGACATTAAATCCTTCTGGCTGAGGAGGAAGCAAAGGAGAAACAAGTGTGGTTAGTTACTGACCTCTGGGAAAACTTGTTGAGGTGTTGGGGAAGTAACCAGGAACCTAATCCCATCTCCACCCTGTGTGTCTGTCTTTTTGCTTCCTCAACATGTAGAAAACAAGTTGTAGGCTAAATGCCTCTCTCTGTTAACTCAGAGTTCAAATTCAAATAATCTAATCACTCATTGTGAGAAATGGAAGTGTCTCTGTAGATGCTCTAGCTCACTAAACCTAGGGTAATAAGCACAGTTGTATACAGCATGTGTAAGAGTAGGAGTGTTGCTCATGCATTTGCGATTGTAATTACCATACTTCTGTCTGCACCAATAAATCACCCTTCATTTAAGAAATTAAATTTGACCAGCTCACTTATTCCCACCTTCACACAGTGAGGCTTCATCCTGAACATCATTTGTTACTCACTGTGTCTGTTTCTGGCTACCATGGAGTTGGTGACAGAGAGGCAGAGTTAAGGTTGTTTAGTTAACCTTAAGTGTGTATTTCTGTACTCTAGCCTGCTTTGAAAGAATAATCACACCACAGGTGGAGGCTGGCAGTTTAAATCCCAAACTTGAATGTAGATACTGACATCGTGCTGGTGCATGGTTCAGATGCTGGACATGTGAACCTTGGCACTACTACCATGTGCTGCAGATCCGCACCCTGGGACTTAAGCCCTGAGATTCACAGTCCTTGTTTATATATGCAATGAAATCCAAACCATAGTTCACAAACATGTCTTTCTTCCCATCTCTGAATATAGCGGGATCTGCACGTTTAGCACCTGGATTTACTCATCAACCTCCTTTCTAACACATTAGCAATGAGATTCAGCTTTCCAGTCTCCAAAGGGTTCATGGTTTTTGCATCCCAGGCAATGAGCAATACAATTGATACTTCCACTCTGATCTAACTCCCTTTCTCTCATATACCCCTCTGGATACAGCATCAATTTTACCTGCAGTTATTTTACCTGCAGTATTTTTGCCAGAGAAAGTCATTCCGGATCCTGTGAACTGAGAGTAGAAGAACTTTGTCTTCTGAGAGAGACTTATGGAAGAGGGTATAAATGGTGCGGTATGCTGCTTCTGATGGCAACACCTCCTCCTGCACAAATGGAACACTGCCTTCTGGAACCTTGATCCAGTAGGCAGGATATGGGCCACTGTAACCATCTGTAGGATCTTCTCCAGGGATGTTAGAAGTGGGAGGATAATGCCTTTCTGAGGGGCTTCTTGGAACTGTGCTAAAGTGAGAATTAGACACAATTTACTTCATCCTAGCACCACTTAGCTGCCATTAATGATGGTATCACCTGTGGCATTCCTTACCACAGCTGTGGCAGCATCTGGAAGGGTGAGCGATAAGTAGGCCGGAGCTGGATAGTGTGGCTGTTTCCTGTATTATGGTTGTATATTAGACTATGCTTGAAGTCCATGGTGTAGAGGTGGCCTCGCAGCTCAAAGACATGCTCTTGCTGGCAGTCTTCAAAGGCAGCAAGGAAATCAGGTGAGAGGGGCTGAGAGAGGAGAGAAAGGGAGAGCTGCAGTTACAGTAGCTAGTAGAAAGCTAGTCACCTCCACCAAGCATGTTGCTCCTTACCGTTAGAGCTCAACCTCGCCCTGGAGCAACCAATCTCCTGGCACTTAAAGGAATTCCAAATCCATGTTTGTTCAGTCCTTACCTTCACTGCCATACGCAGACAGACTCTCAAAGTGGATTTATGCCCTGAAGAGACAGCCCTGCCCCCAAAAAGGTGATCTGAGTCCTACTGTTTTTACCTCCTCGTATTTCTTCCAGATGCTGCCATCCTCCCAGTATACTGCCCACTCAGTGGGGAAGTGGGGGTTCTGCTCAGGATGAGTGGTGTTGGACAGCCGCCGTATATTACTGAAAGGCCCGTGGTGGCCTATTTTCAATGTACTCAAGTTGACTTTCCCAGACAATGCCTTCCTAAGAGAGAAGAAAAATTGTTCATCTGTAATTGGAGTTCTAGGAGCAGACTCAGTACAGATCCCTGTTTTTGGGATGCTCTAGTGATGCCAATATCGAGCCTGGAAGCCTCTAAGAGCTTGGCTACACTTGCAGTTTATAATGCAATAAAGCCTCCCAGAGCACTCTGCCTTACTCCCCATCCACACTGGCAAGGCTCACAGTGTGCTCTGACTCCCTGACTGGCACACTCCTGGTACTCCATCTCTCCGAAAGGATTAACAGCTGTTGTGTATTGGGCGAGACACTTCCGGGTCAGTGTGGACGAGGAGTTAAGTTACTGCACTCTAACCGCTGGAAATGCCCCATGATCCCCTTAAGTCAAGTGGTCACTCTTCCCTTTGTTGTGAAATCGCTGCAGGAATGCGGAAGTGCCTATTCAGAGCTCCATTTCAGACAGTGGCTGCTTATCTGCTACCAGGCAAAGCCAACAAAGCAAACATTTACTGAGTGAGTGAGAGGCAGGGGGGCCTGAACTTACAGGATAGCATGCTGACAGTCTCAGCACCCCAAAAAACCCCCTCTCTCCCCCCACATACACACAACACATTCCACCCCCCTCATTTGAAAAGCACATTGCAGCCACTTGAATGCTGGTTCAGATATTGGACATTTAAACCCTGGCACTACTACCGTGTGCTGCAGATCCGCACCCTGGGACTTAAGCCCTGAGATTCACAGTCCTTGTTTATGCACTGTTCCCAATGCACCGCAAGTGCCGCAAATGTGGCCACACCAGTGCGCTTGCAGCTATCAGTGTGGACAGACTGGAGCACTCTCCCTAGTGCGCTCTCTGAAGGCTGGTTTAACCCAAACCACTCTACAGCTGCAAGTGTAGCCAAGCCCTATGATGTTTTGACTATGATCTACTATGAGCAAACCTGTATCTCTTCTCCTCCTCTTTCCCTATTCTTAGTTTCTTCCACGCTTTTAAGCTCTGAAGAAGTGAGGATGAAGAGGGGTGTGTGTGTGTGTGTGTGTGTGTGTGAATTTGTACTTCAGTTACAGGTGAGTAGCTGTTCTTTCTCCAGGTACTGTCAGGACAGCAACACAGTTGGGAGATTCACAAGCAATTAGTTCAAGGAGGTAGGGATGAGATTATTCTAATTAATAACTGCAAGACTATTCTCCTGACCTGGAGCCCCGGTCCAGGCTGAGCTCCAGGTAGTAGGAGCTTTCTGAAGACATAACCTAGAAGCTGCTGTGAACCTATTGGAATGCACCCTGGCATCTTCAGGCACTAGGATACCTGTGAATCCATGACATGTTTTGACAGAGGCTTTAGTCTACTTCAAACATTTGGAGGAAATATCTTGTTCCATAGACCACAAATAATCTAGGGATTTATGAAAAGGAAACTTTCTGACTTGGGCCTTTCTTTTCTGGGAGGAATGTCTTCCTCATTCCATCATGAATGGAATCTTCAGCCTCTAAGAACTCTGGTCTGTTGCAGGAAAGACACTACTCCTGGCCACAGCACCCCTTTATTTCCGCTTACTGAAAGAGTACGACCTAAGATGCAGGAAACACCCAACAACTGAAACAATCCAACTTTTAGAATAATGGCATCACTTAATTTTATGACTGAATTGTAACTTTTTGTACAGGCTACACCCAGACATATTCACATCAGGAGGCCAAAAATTATATCTTCTGTTACTCTAGTAGACGATGAGGATGGGTCACTTTGGGAGAGATGTCACTTCCCAAAAAGAAAGGATCAGGTAAGCAGTGTTCCTTTCTGATTCATAACATTGCTGCACTCTCTGATGAAAGATGAGTAGCCAGCAGTAAAGCCACAAATATGAGGATGGAAGAACAGAAATGCAGAAAATGACTGAGACTGAAAGTTCTCGCCCCATAACATAAAAACATCTCGCCCCATTCACATACTGTGAAGTAATTTATCTCGGAACCACTCCATGCAGCACCTTCCTGCTAAAGGATGCCTCCCTGGAGAATAAGAAATCAACTCTATAGGACCTGATGAAAGTACTCAGGAAGCTGCCTGGCTGCTCTGCATATTTCTTCTGCTCATGAAACTGAGCAATCTTATTTTCAAATGTGCTTTGACACCCTCAAGCTTCTGTGAGGCAGCTTCTGATCCATCCAGCTAGAAAAAGGTTTGGAAGCTTTTAGGCCTAGTCACTTGGGAAGGAAGGAGACTAATAGGGCTCATGATCTCCTTATTAAGTCTGACCTTTATATTTAGACATTAAGTGCGTAGTGCCTGTACAGGTTATGCCACAGTTTTACCATAGGATGCTTGGGATTTGGGCAGACATAGGAGAACTCAGTGCCCCAGGAGCTGTGGAAACCAGAGTTCACCTTGAATGTGAACGAGTCTGACAGACAGGAAGGTACTTTCATCCTTATGGAAGATACAGTATAGATCCTGCATCCAACATAATGTGAATAGTGAGATTAGTCCTATTGACACCCTGGTTAGTAAGAACTAGGCTTTTATAAAAAGAAGTAGGATTGGACACATGGGTTCAAAGGATTGTCAGGGCTTTGAGTGCTAAAGTTAGAGAGGGCACATTTAGGGAAGTGGGTCTTATGCTCCGGCTTGCTGCTCTGAGAAACCAGGATACTTGGGGGGTGATTTTCGTACAAATCAGTCATTACTAATGCCCCTCCTTTGTCTTGCAATAGTAAGAGAGCCTGATGATCATATCCAAATCTTTCCAGCGGATAGGGGAAGCAAATCCAGAACTTTTTGTAAACCCAGATTTCTTTTGGTCTTTTTTTTGCTTTGCTTCACACCAGAAATAGAATGTGGGCTGAATTGCAGAGTAAAACTTGATAGTAGATTCATACCTTGAAGTGAGAACTCTTGCTCTTATTCTACAAGAAGCTGATATGGCCTACACTTTTCCTTTTGGTACCCAGGCTGCTATCTGCAAGTAGTATTTGCAGGTTGTGATGCAAAACAGGACTCTGATGGTAGGAGGTGAGGTCTGTTGTGCAGGTGTCATGTCAACAGGTGAACTAGGTCTCAGCACTAGGACCTCCTTGGCCAGTAAAACAGCAGGAGCATTGCTTGTGCCCGTTTCCCCCCATGATCTTCTGCACTCCTTTCCCTATGATAGTGGAGGGAAAGTATACAATATATGGTTTGGATGTTTCTGAGCAAGGGCATCTTTTCTCAGGAACTGGGTAGCTGCTTCCCTTGTGAAGTAGAGGCACATCTTTGCATTCCTCTTGCAGGCAAACAGATCCACTTCAGGGTGGGTGAGATGTTGAATCCTGGTTCAGCAACCATTCCATGTTAGCTGAGCCGAGGCTCAAGAGAGAATCTGCTTTTTTTAAAGAGTGTTTTTGTATGGGATGCTCACATAGGATACAATCTCCATTGCCTCTGAGTAGAGTATCTAGCACCTGGCTCCTCCCTCTGTGATCAGACTACTACAGGTGTAATGTGGTTGAATTGCACTAGAAAATGATCTCCATTGATCTATGGCTGGACACCGGAAGAGAGAGTCTACGTGCTCAAACTTTTAGCAGACTGATGCTCTCCTCCTCTGTGGGAGCCCATTGGCTTGTGCTGTCACATTGTACATAAGAATGGCCACACTGGGTTAGACCAAAGGTCCATCCAGCCCAGTATCTTGTCTTCTGACAGTGGTCAGTGCCCCAGAGGGAATGAATAGAACAGATAATCATCAAGTGAGCCATCCCTTGTCACCCATTCCCAGCTTCTGGCAAAGAGACGGTAGGGACGCTCGCTCTCTCTGAAAGTGTTTCCAAATCCTTTGTGAATATCTTGTGGTGACCACCTTTCGGTCTAGCAGTCATAGGGGATAGACTGGCTGCTAAAATTCAGGCAGATGGAGCATCAGTCTGGTACATTTGTTACACACTCATCTTAGACAGTGGGTACGAGGGTCAGAAATTGGGAATTTCAAACTAGAAAATTGGCATTCTTTAATACAAGTATTTTTTGTGGACTACCATCTATAAGGGCTATATGTTTCCAGGAATCAAGCTCTCCAGAGGATATAAAATTGCCATAGTAGGACTACAATTATCTAGCTATGTAATATCTAAAATATATGTACAATGATTCCTAGCTGGGGGCAGGGGGGCAAATAAAAAAGGGTGAGTGGACTCACAAAGGGAAAGCCCAGAAGAGTGTAGCTCTGCTGCTTTTGGTAACGGAAGGGGAAGTTTGACACATCACTTGTATAACCTCACACTGAGGGCGCTGTGGCTTGGTGCAAAGTCCTCACAGTGCTGACTTTGTCAGAATTTTCTAGAGGGGTGCAGGCTTCAGTGGGAGTGTGCAAGCTCAGCCCAAGAGGGTGCTGTATTGGCAATACTTTAAGAACTACATTTTTACTTCGTCATTCCTGCTGGGAAATACCAGCACTAGAGGAGCTGTGAGCTGCCTATACTGCCAGCACCAGTGTGTTCTCTACTAGAAGAAGTCAGAAGAGGGAATTTTGAAGCTCAGAAACAAGAACTATTATTTTCAAATGTAAATCCCTACATTTTAACACTACCTTCTGGTGACAGAGTGCAGCATCACTGCTGCTAGCCCCTGTTTTCCCATACAATGGTATTTATCAGTCTGACCTCAGAGGTGATCAGGTTGGTTTGGGGGCACAACTGAAGCAACCCAGCGATCTACTCTGGTAGCCAGAGACAGCAGGTTGTCTGCTCTGGTGGCAGAAAACAAGGACCAGAAATGAAGCTCAGTTTCTTTCTAAAGGAGGATAATGGGAGGCTCCACAGTAATGGAGATGTTGTCCTCCCAGGAAATAACATGAGGAGCCAGTGCAGAGTTTCTGCCAGGGGACCTGTGTGCATGACATGTATGCTGCCAGGGCTCTGACCAACAACCATATTTGATTGAGCAGTCTATGTGTGGTCAGTGCATGTGCACAGTGCACCTATGCAGATCTTCATTGTTTAAAATAGTATTAAATGTTTCAACCACAAACACCTGTATAAGCAACCACTGGACTGGTTTGTATCAGTCCTGATACACAGCTGCAGTATCCCACAGGAAAGCCAGAATGAAGTAATGGTGCTCTCCTTGTGGACTCGGTGTTTCCACAGCCAGATTAGGACTGGAGTTTCTCATCAACTTACTTGTCAATCAGTTTAACATGCACTCTCTCAACGTCACTGTATAGTTTCTCCAGATGTCGTTGAGCCGAGTCGTTCACACTCTGCCAGACCTGGTTATCCTTCCACTTTATCTGCCAGTGGTAGGGATAGCGAGTGTGGTGGAGCTCACAGATAGACCCATGAGGGCAATTTCCTAAAAGAAAGTTGTCACAGATTTGGATTCCCTCTCTCTGATGAGTGTGGAACTGGATTTTTGTCTCACTCGCTGGCCGCTTTGGAAACTCTCTTTGGTTACATGAACCAGCTACTTTTGAGCTGCACCTGCGCTTTATGGGCACAGGGGATGGGCTGTGGGGATGTGAATTTTCAGAAGCTGATATGGAGGTCAGAGAGGAAGCAGACCTTGCCCTTTTGAAGGAACATGATGCCTGGAAGAAAAGGGGAGAGAGAGTGCAATTTAGAAACAAGATGCAGATTGACTTTGGATAGAAGGCCCGATGGCCTGGGTCCTTCCCTACATGTATTATCTCCCATGGGAGATAATACATATTCTTCTCCTGGACCTCACACACATTGTACCACCATCAGGACACTATTCCCCTCAGCTTCACCTCTCAAAGCACACACATTAGAATCCTTCCTCTTCTGGGATTCATCCCCCTATGACAAATATTAACACTGCTCCCCTCGTTACTCTCGTGAGATTTACCTTATCCATGAAGGCTTTTCCCCTACAGGACCTGGGCCCAGCAGATCTCTCTGCTTGCCTTAGGCTGAGAGGGGAATAGAGCTTCTATGCCATGCCTGGAAAGAATGGGTTTGTCAGTTCACCTTCTCTATGAAGACTCCTGATAACATTCCCCACCTCTTGGGCCTGGCTGCAGCAAAGGGAATATTGACTGATTCTATATGCGGGGGTTGTGCTGACGGCATTCACATACGATTCTAAGGTTTCTAATCACAGAGTTAATTTCTGTTTCACCCAGAAGCTCATTTGAGACAGACTGACCATTTCCCCCCTTCCCCAGCAGTTAGTGCTAGGAGGGAGACTGTGTGTCTTTGACCATGGCAATTCCAACACATAAGCCCGAGGAACTGATAATTTTGGAAAAAGAATGAGGAGTATCTGTGGCACTTTAGAGACTAACCAATTTATTTGGGCATGAGTTCTCATGGGCTAGAACCCACTTCATCAGATGCATAGAGTGGAACAAACAGTAGGATATGCATCTGATGAAGTGGGTTCTAGCCCATGAAAGCTCATGCCCAAATAAATTGGTTAGTGTCTCAAGTGCCACAAGTACTCCTTGTTCTTTTTGCGGATACAGACTAGCACCGCTACTACTCTGATAATTTTGGAGTGACTGCTGCTCCCTCATTCACTACTAAAGTTTCTGCCCTCAGTTCTCTCCTCTTTTTCATCCTTCTCCTCTTTGTCAAGTGGCACCTAACAAAATTGAGCTCTTATTGCTCCAACTATCCTCTTTATGCTGATGATTTGCCATTTTACTTCATTTCTGACCTTTCTCCCATCCATCCAGTTCTGCAACTTAGCCTGGCTGTCTGACTTCTCTTCTGTTATCTGGAGATTAAAATGACCATAACTGAACTGTCTTCCTTCCCAAACACTCCCTTTTAGCTCCCCACATCATTGACAATATCACATCTTCATTAACATTCAATCTGGGTTATCTTTAGAATAGATGCCTCTTTCTCTCATCAAATACAGATCCATATGTTACCTCGCCTTCTGCCTTGATATCTCTAAGATCAGTCCTCTTCGACCTCTGTCTCCACTGCAAAAGGGCTCATCTCTCATCTTATTTCTCCATCTATCTTGACTATAACAGTATCCTTCTCCCTGGCTTCTCTAACACCCACATTTCCCCCATTGCGCCCATGGGAAATGCTGCAGCTGCTAAAATAGTCTTCCTGGCCTTTGCTCTAAGCAAGACTCACCCCTTGTTCTTTGAATATCACCAGTGGTTTCCTCTCAGCCACTGCACCAAATCCAAATTTCTTGTAACTATCTTTACAGGCCCTCACCCTGCTTCTCTGCCCTTGAAAAGTTCAAGGTCCAGGTCTAAATAGTTTCACAATAATTTCTGTAGAACTCTTGGTTTCATTCTTAAATTCTATAGGATTTTTTCGATCAGGGCTGACATTTCATAGAGAGGCCAGGAAGCGCTGGCTGAAACCCAGAACTTTGGAACCAGGGGGGCCCAGTGCACAACTGGAAAATGCAAAATCAAATAGGGAATTACTGTGAGTAAAAGCAAGATCAAAAAGGATATTTCAGATCCAATGCAGCAGGGTCAATTTTGTCTGACAACATCAGTCTCCCACCAGAGAACCAGATACACAACTCCAGAGAGCTACATTGCTGAGCGATGTCAGGAAAAAAATGATTAAGAAGATTTTGGAGGGGGTGAGTTACTGTCAGCTGGAGAACATATTAGGATGTGCACTCAATTTCCAGGAACTCATAAGACCAAAATTCTGATTGTGATGTGAATTCTCATCTTATTCTCACTATGAATTCAAGACCCAAGATTCCCTAGGTGCTATGTTTTAAGTAAATATTAAATAAGGGAAATTTGAATAGCAAATATGTCATCTCATTTCCAGGCAGTGGGTGGGATTTGTGTGACATGGGATCAGTATTAATGAAGGGAAGCATTGAAGTAGAGCTTGGGCATCCTGCTGTATATGCATTCCCAGGGTTCATACGACAGGAGTCACAGAAGGAAGGTGTGTTGGAAAGTAAGACAGAGATCTGATTAAATCACAGGACTAGGAGTCAAATACCTGGGTTGTAGTCATCCGACCTGTGACAAAGGAAAGGAGCTTTGCAAAGTGTCAAGTGTTTTTATTGCACTGTATGTCAGAATAGGCTCGCAGGGAATGCCGTTTAGGTGGACCAAGGTTTGTCTGTGTGCATATCATGGGCAAAAGATTGAATAATTCTTTTCATCATTCAGTGTTACATTCCTCTCCTTGAGAGCAGCAAATCACAGGTCTCCTTTGGGCTATTTATCCTGCTCACATTTTTCCCTTCCTGGGGACCTGCATGGAGGGTGATGAGGTGCAAAAGTGAAGGCCCACCGGAGTGCAAAGAGAAGGTATTACTGTACTGGGAGGGTCTTCCTGCTACGCGCCCTAGTCCCTAGCCAGCCCTTCTCCCCTGTCAGAATAAATAGATTACAGTGGAGGGTGGGAGTGCGGGGAAAAGTTTATTTACCCTTCACCTCCCTTGAGTGCTTTGCCAGCCTGTCTTGTTTTAATCTTGCTGCCCTGCTCTGAACCTTACCTTATTCCCTGTCTCTTCTATATCTATATATTCTCCTCCTCCTCCATCTTCTGGAGTTTCCCTATTTTCATGCTTTTTTTCTCGCTTCCATTCTTTTTTCTCTCTCTGTCCTTCACTCATAAGGGAAGTGGGTTTCAGCCTTTCAACCTCCTGTGTCAAGGGCAGATGACGATACTTCATGATGGAGCTGTTCATAATGCTGGGCCTGCCCTGAAAGCAGCTGCACTCATCCCTACATATTCTGATCCTCCAGGAGGAACTAGCTTACAGGTACACAAACACCCACGCTCTCACTCTGCTCCTACAGCAGGACACTATTAACCTGGACTTCAAGTCCCAGTACCATACTTCTCCCTTAGTGGAATCCCCTCTGTTTATTAATTATAAATAATTATCAGTCCTAAAGAAGCCTACGGTGGTTAGTCAATGAGATGCCCTCCCTTAAGCTTTGCACACACACTTCTACCACTGCACAACATTCCTCAAAGGGAGCCTGTTTTCTTAGGCTTCACTCTTCCAAGAAAAACACCTACACTCAGATGTTCATGCCTAGACTAGGAACCTTCACAGATTCTAGAACTAGGGGTGCTGCCGCCCTCCCTGACTTGAAGTAGTAACAACAACCCAAATACGTGGTTTCAATGCCCCTGCTATAAAAACTGTTCCAGCACCATTTGGAACCTTGTAGAAAAATTCCCACTGGAACCAGTAGTAGCACCTATAGAAGCCCTAGTGTAAATGAGGCTACTGCTCCCAGTGTAGTTCCTTTTTTTAGTCTTAGGCCTGGTCTACGCTGTGGGGGGTTGACCTAAGATACGCAACTTCAGCTATGCAAATATCATAGCTGAAGTAGACATATCTTAGGTCGCCTTACCTTGGTGTCCACACTGCTGTGAGTCAACTGCTGCTGCTCCCCCGTTGACTCCACTTCCGCCTCTTGTGGAGGTGGAGTTCTGGAGTCGATGGGGAGAGCACTCGGGGATCGATTTATTGTGTCTACACTAGAAGCGATAAATCAATCCCTGATATATCGATCATTACCCACCAATCCCGCGGGTAGTGTAGATGTAACCTTAGTGTTAATTTCCACTTCTCTTTTTTGATGTCTACAAGCTCTGCTCTCCTACAAGCTAGGTCTTGGGATGCAGGTGACAGCCTCAGGCCCATCTGCACTGTTCCAGTCCAGCGAACATGGAGACAGAGTGTGACCAGACCTTGAAAATGAGATGCTGAGTCCCCTGCTTTGGTGTATAAGGGTGTATATATGTGCATGTGAGATGTGTTTTTGGAGAGGTTCCTGCTCCTTTCTCTACTTCTGGCTAATCATTTCTCCACCTCCCTTTCAAAAAACTAGAATACATTACAGTTCAGGATGGAACAGGGTAGAGATCAGTCTTCACCTCTTAAATCCCTTTTAGCCTAGTCCTGGTTCCCATCCCACCAGACTTTGCTCCCTTTTTCTGTCTCTACACTGCCACCATCCTGCCTTATTTTTTTCTGCTGCTCCTTCAGCCTCCGGACGGTCCACTCCTTCTTCTCCTGGGCCTTCTCTTCTGAGTTTTTTCTGCTTTTGTCTTAACACGTCTTTCTTTTTCTCACTTGGGCCTTTGCTCAGAAGGGATGTAAATTTGAGTCTTTTGGAGGGAGGTATCTCCTGGGAGAAATGGAGATGAGGAGATTTAATAATGAGGTATGGAACTGCTCTGAGTGCTGGTCCCTGCGCTTCAACAAGGGTCTATCATATACTTACCCTCTGTAGTAGGACTTAACTAACTTTGACTTCATGTCTTAATGTAACGAGGCTCTAAGGGAGTTCTCCTGCTAGCAGGCTTTGCAGCTAATACAGGCAGTGCTCTCTGAATGGAACCCCCCACCCTCTCCTGGGCTTCTTCCCTCACTGCACAGCTCCAGTGAGAGGCGGGTTTCTTATGCTTCACTCTCTCAACTCTCAAATGCAGGTGCCTACAACCTACATATCCCCAACCCCAGGGCATAGATTCCACCATCAATGAGACTCCCCCATCCTCAGTGTGTGTGTGTGTGTCTCTCTCTCTCTCTCTCTCACACACACACACGGCTTCACCCCCTCAACATGCACTGCTCTCTAAAACAAAATGTCATTTTGGCATAAAAAATCCTACTCCAGCCCCCTCACTTTTCTTCTTTAGTGGGACGAGCAACACTGCTCTTGGGGAAACTCCCTACCTTGCTTTCTGCTGTCTACCACAATGTGCCTCATGAGTCCATAGGTCCAGGTTCTTTCCAATGCGGGCCAGACAAGGGAGTTATAATACTTGTTAGTGCTATGTGCAGAGCAAACCCTGCCCCCTTCCCAGGGGTAACTATGGCAAAGTGTCATGGCAACTAAACAGCCAGTCCCGACATTCTGCATTATCCCTATACCCAACACTGTGCGCTAGGAGGGGTAATTTGTACTGGCTCCATCAGTTGGGGGCCAGATTGGTGTCTTGATTGGCCCACTCTGCGTAAAGTAGGGACATTTTTATCTGAAGGTTTAGCTACTCTAGTAGTCCAGCAGGTTTCTAGGCTTCCCACAAACTGCTCCTGTAATGTGAACCCCCCACCCTTGCCTTCACACCTTTTCCCCCAAAAGGCACATTTCTAGCTCAAAATGACATCCTAGTCTCATGGGCTTCCTGGCCTCACTACACACACTGCTTCCTCAGTGAGAGGTTCAGTCCACTCTGACTCTCATGCACTTGCTCAAACAGAAGCCTGCCTTACACTGGGGAGACCCCAAGAGGTAAAGAGAGGTTGCCTCAAGGACTCTTTTTTTTTTTTTTTTTTTTTTTAAGTATGAGAAAAATCTCAGCTGAAAGAAACTCTCAGAATTATTTTTTATGATGTCAGACTCAGGAAGTGACACTTAGGGTGACAGTCTGGTTATCAAATTTCTGCTCACCTGTGAGCCAGGGCCCCTATTTCCCTGTCCCAGGATGCAGAGGACAACCTGCTTTTTACATGGCCAGAGACAGGGAACAGATTTTGAAGTGAGAAATCCAGGACACTCATGGGAGTGCAGGAAATCTGCAAGGACGTTTGAATGCAGGTTTGGTTTTGGTTTTTTTAAGGTGGAAGCACTAACTGTATTGCCCAGCATAAAAGAATAGAGGCATGCAAAAGAAAACTACAACTCTGGAAAGTGCGGGTCTGTGTGGGCATTACTAAAACATTTGAGTTCTTACATTCAGGAGTGAAAATTGATTTAGACATACTTAAATCTATCTAGCAGCGCATCTTAAGAAATATAATGCTTATTTTCCCAAACTCACCATGGAACAAGCTGCTACACACACGTGGACTATAAATCTCTTTAATGAGAACATTGAAGCTAAACTTCCATCCAGTGTCCTATCAAAACTGTTCAAAGAGCTCATTGACCTGGGCAGGTAGCTATACCTTTGCCCTCAACAGCCTTTTTCCTCACAGAACATGACATTAAAGCAGTGGAGGATGAGGAGAATAGGACATGCACCATCACCTCCCACTTCTATTAGGACCTGCGTCCTTTTTCTTTCTCTCTCTCTCTCTCTCCCCCCTGCCCTTTCTCTTCAACCTGCCTCATTTCTTGCTGTGCTTGCCCCTGTGTCTAGCCTTCCTCCTTCACCTTTCCTTGCATTTTTGGCATTTCTCCATCTACAGTGTTTTTTACTCATAGACTTTAAAGTCAGAAGAGATCATCGTGATTATCTAGTCTGACCTCCTGCACATTGCAGGCCATAGAGCCTCACCCACCACTCCTGTAAGAGGCCCACAGCCTCTGACCAAGTTACTTAAATCCTCAAATCATGATTTAAAGACTTCAAGTTACACAGAAACCACCATTTACACTAGTTTAAACCTGCAAGTGACCCATACTGCTGAGGAAGGTGGACAAAAACCCAGGCTCTCTGCCAATCTGACCTGGGGGAAAATTCCTTCCTAACCTCAAATATGGAGCTCAGTTAGATCCTGAGCATGGGGGGCAAGCCCCACCAGCCAGACACCTGGTAGAGAATTCTCTGTGGTAACTCAAAGCCTTCCCTATGTAGTGTCGCATCTCTCACAACTGGTGATTTTTGTGACAGAGAAGGAAATTGGATTCGGGTCTTTGGAAGCAAGGCGACTCCAGGAAGAAGAAGAGCTGCAGCAGTATAATGCTGAGATGTGCACTCGGGGCTTAAATTCATTTGGAGCTGTCCAGAGCAGAGTGCGGGTAAATATTTTCAAATCCCCCCTTGGTATTTTTCTAGCATGCTGGGGCTGGGACAGGAGGCCTCAGACATTGAAGCCCTCTGTGCACTGGTTTCAAATGTTGGACCTGGGATGTCAATTTTCCCCTATTTTTTCATGCACTGGTTCCCTCAGTAGACTTGCTCTCTTTGTAAAGACACTCAGCCCAATCTTCTCCACATGAACACACAGCCCTGATAATGCCACAACTCAGCAATGGTGTGGTTTCACAGATATGTTAGAGAGGGTACATTAATGAAAGCCTGTGATGTGTGTGTGATGCTGGCAGACTAGGTGCCAGCTCTTGCCAAGGCTTTAGGCCTCAGCTGAGCACTGACAAATTCATTGTTGAAAATCAGTCTGTTTCACCCGTGTGCTATTATGGTTAAGATATTAGACTTATAACAATGTGTTTAATGTTTAGACTTTATGAAATGCTTGTAAGCTGCTGCCTGCATTAATCTCACAATATCTTCATCATGTGCTATAAAGTAACATGTAAAGTTTGGGTTGTTTTTTTTTTAACAGTAAAAAATGTTGAAACTGAGAACCCAATCAGGAGGGATCATCTCCTGCCTTTCAGGAAGACCTATCAAAACGAAATGAGCCACTGTGGGACATCACAATACAATTGCCCCCTCGCAATCATGAAGAGGCAAAAGGACTTGTCCCATCAGCTTGAATTCTGGAAGAAGGAAATAAAAATAGCCGACAAGAAAACTTTTCATCTTTTGCTGTTGGACACGCACAGGCCCAGAGCAATGGAACAGAAGCAGAGATCCCCAGGGTCAACCTGGGTTAGCCCTGAAAGACATTCAGAGCTGACAGATTACTACAACTCTGTTATGTTTGGGGAGTGTTAGGCTGGGTGAGAATTTGCCTTTAATTGTACTTATTTTGGTTTTATAGGGGTAAATTCTGTGTTTTCCTTTGAAGTCAAAAGCTCTCCAGAGAATCTTCTGTGTCTTTCAAGATGGCGCTAACAGTTTCCTTCTCATCACAGTGTTGTTCCCTCTTTAGGCCTCTGCAAAGCGGTGTAACGGATTTTGAAAGTAAGTAATCAGGACCCTGCCATGAGAGTGCAGATAGTCTGTGATGTATGTGCATGCAAAAGTATTGCTGGAGGGGAGAGGGTTCTGTGCCTTCCCCTCCTGCGGTAACTTCCTCCCTCACTTCTAGACTAAAAATGCTGACATATTAAAGAACATTAATAAGGGAATAATTCAGTCTTCACCCCTTCACGCCTCCAGTGCTGCTTTTCCCAGTTCTAATCTTCCCATGCCCAGGGCATCTTCATTTTGCCAGCACATGCCCTCTGCCCCTTCTGTGAATCCTACCTCATTTCTTCTGCCTGACTCTAGTCTCTGTGCCTGTCCTCCCCCTTCATTTTCTTGTCTTCTCCATTTTCTCTGTGTTGGCTCTGCACAGTGTTTATTTTTCTCATTTTGTGCCATGTCCAAAGCAGAACTGGATTTTAGCCTCTTGGAGGTGCCCAGCTTCTGGAAGAAGTAGACATTATGAGAACATTATGAGATTTAATAATGAAGTGCAGAGTCATAAGCGGAGGTTGCTGGACTCCAAATCCTGCCCCAGCACTTCACATGCCATTCTACCATGTTATTGTCACAGGTTTCTCCTAGGCTGATTTCTCCCACACCCTGCTTCTTATAATCTCCATATCCCACCGTTCTTTCGGTGACTCCTTAATAATAAGGCAAGAAACTGCTTTGAACACCAATCTCTTATGCCACACTTACACACACACACTGCCCAATGCTCTTAGTAGTGCCCAGCTGACTTCATGACACTCATCTCCTTTGATGGAACTAATCCTGTTAGGAGTCACACTTAAACATATGCAGAGGACTCCCTAAATGAACACCACCTGTCTCAGGTTTCCTCTCTCCACACACCCTCAACATTTGTGCTACTCTCTGTTCTCTTAGGCCTAACTTTTCCAACACACACGTCTTCTCTAACCAGATCCCACATGGTACAGTCTTCATTAGTAGTAGTACCCTAATTATGCATACTTACTCTACTGGCCATCACCTTCTCCACTCCCAGTATGCACAAACTTGTACCTTGTCATACCCAGAGACTTCATCCCTGGGCTTCAACTGCTCCCTAAGGACATACACTTAATCTCCAGTGAGACCCAACTCTGCAGGTTGCCTTCCACCAGGGGCGCCTGCTCATCTTTGGGTTTAATCTCTCGCCCTGCTCCAAATACAACCTCCGTTCTTGCCGCTGTTGCTTCCTCTGCTTTTGTCTCTAGCCCATTTTCATCACCTTCCCTTGTATTTTCTGTTCTCCATTTCGTGTGTTTGTTCTTTCTCTTCCTTCGCTCATTGCACAGAGGGAAAACAGGCTCAGGCCTTTTGGAAAAAAGTGTCTCCTGTTACAAGGGAAGAAGGACCAAACATTATGTAGCGCCCCAGGCCTAATTTCTTCCCACGTTCTGTCCACACTACTCCCCCAGTGGAAGCTCAACCAACTTTGACCCCCACACATGCAGGTGTCCATCGAATATCTAGTAGTACTACAGCCCTGCACTGGAGAGATCCCAGGGGATATATGAATCTGCATTAATAAGCATTTGTAAGGTGTGTCCAGAATCCCCACTGGAGGGTGCTACTTACTCACAGTCATATGTTAGACTGGATCTGGGAAGGGCAAATTAAATTTATGGAGACTTCTCTCTGGGGAGCATTGTGGTTAGAATGATCAGACAGCAAGTGTGAAAAATCAGGACAGCGGTAGGGGGTAATAAGAGCCGATATAAGAAAAAGACCCAAAACTCAGGACTGTCCCTATAAAATTGGGACATCTGGTCACCCTAGCTGTGGTAGGACAGAAGGAGACAAAGCCTTTAATCATTTTAATTTTTCTTTGTTTTTTAGAATTTCATTTCATTTCATTTTTTTAGTTGGAAAACTTTAATTAAACTGTAATTGGAATTAAACTTCCAATTAAACTTTAATTGGAAAACTCCTACCTCATTTCTCCCATCTGCTCCTTCTGTCTCTTGACTCTGAAGGTGTCCCCCTCCTTTGCTTTGTGATCCTAACTGTTTGTGCTTCTGCTTTCTCTCCCGTTTCTTTCTGTTGCTCTGTCCTTTGCTCAGAGGGGATGTGGGTTTCAGCCATGGAGGGGAAAGCAGCTCCTGACAGAAGGAGAGAGTATGAGAAACGAAGAGGGCGGATGTGCGCAAGTAAGTGTGCTGGGAGGTCCATGCTCTAGCCACATCCAGCCCTGATGCTGCTTCGTCTGCTTCTGTCTCAAGACTGTCTTTGTCACCTCCCCCTGTATGTTCTGCTCTTCTCCAGTTGCTGTGTTTTTTCTTTTTCTCTTGTTTCTTTTCTTGGTTTCCTCCATTGCTGGGAGGGAGAATGGATTTAGGCCTTTTGAAGGAAGAGGACTTCTGGCAAAAAGAGAGATGTTGAAATGTAAGAATGAGATACGGAGCAGCTCTGAATGCAGAGCCTCGGGCTTCACTTCTCCTCTAGCTCTATATATACTGGTCCCTCAGCAGGACCTGTAAGGGTGATTGCCCATAGCTCTCACATAACCATCCTACTGGGTCTGAATTCCCCATTATCTCATTATATATTACATCAGGTCCTGGGCTTCCTCTCCTCACAACATCACTACTTTTCCCCAATGGGGCCTCCACCCCACGATGGAGCATGTCTCTCTGCTGCGAAGGAGAAGCAACATCATTTCCATTATTAGTTGTGCTGCTGATTTATTTGGGGTAGTGTGTGCTAGGTGCTTTCCAGCTCTACAAAGACTGTTACTGTTCAAAGGAGTTTATAGACCAGGCTCGACAAGCAGAGGTCAGGGAAAAGGGAAGAACAAGAAGTAATTTATATAGCAGTCAGCTAAGGAGAGCGGCTTAGAGTGCTGGGGGCTGGTTTGGTACTCGTTTCCGTGCCTTTTCCACAGGAAGTGCAGAGCGTCCCTTGAGGAGTAGTTAGCCTGAGTAAGGCCAACAGGTTCTTGAACTGCACGGCACTACCCACTCCACAAACACCTTTCATGGAGCGAAAGGAAAGAAATGCCTATCTACCCTTCCACATTGCCAACATTGTTTTCTCCCAGCTCCTGTTCTTTGCAGTGTTTCATCTCCCATCTTGCTTTAACCAAAACCTCAATTCTTACTGGTGTTGGTGCATTGTCTTTTGCTTCTGTTTCTAGACCCTCCTCATCACTGTCCCCAGCATTTTCCATTCTCCATTTTCTCTTTTTTTCCTTGTGCTCACTTTGCCAGTTGCTAAGAGGTAAAATTGATTCAGGTCTTTCCAAGGAAGGTGACTCCTGGCAAAAAGAGACACCCTGAAATTAAATGATGTGACATGGAGCTGAGAATGCAGGGCTCTGGGATGGGCTTCTTCTCTAGCTCTGCATACACCACCCTCTGAGCTGGCTTCCTCCCTCAGCAAGGATGCTGCCTCTGGAATAGGAGCTCAAACTATTCTAACCCATGCGCACACAAGTATTTGGGGACACCACAGTCCCACACTGGAGAGATCCCAGGGATAAATCTGAGGTTACATTAATGTTTGGTTTGTAATAGCCTCACTCCTATTTTCCCTTTCGCTTACTGGGCATACATTGAAAAGTTGTAATCAGAGGAGAGGAAAATAACAAGGGGCACTTGCCATAAGGGTCCAAGGAGAGGGAGAACATGGGTGGATATAGGGATGTTGAGGGTTCCACGCTATGTCTACATCAACTCTGCTAAATTCTGTGTTCAGTCTCCCCACCCTGGACTGAATATTACCTTAATCCTTGCTGCTGCTGCCTCTGTCTGTAGACCAGCTGCATCACCTTCCTCAGAATGTTCTGCTCTTCTCCATTTCCTGTGTTTTTTCTTTTGTTTCTTTTCCTCACTTTGTCCATTGCTGAGAGGGAATCTGGATTCCGGCCTTTTGAAGAAAGGTGATTCCTGGCAAAAAAGACACTGATATTTAATGATGAGACATGGAGCAGCTCAGAACATAGGACCCAAGTCTTCTCTTCTCCTTTAGCTCTGCATACTGTACAGTAGTCTCCCAGCAGGTCGTGACTCACTTGGAATTTGTTCTCCATTATCCCATTGTATAGTACACCTGGTTCTGGACTTCTCCTGCCCTACTATTTCAGTTTCTTCCACTAGGGACCTGATGCAGATACAACTATAGTGCTGAGCACAATGGGGCCCTGATCCATGATTTGGCCCTCCACACACTACTGAGATACAGAATCTATTATTCTTTATTATTTGTAAGTGAGAAATCAAGACACCGGCCATAGGAGTGCAGGAAGTTTGTAGCGTTTACACAAGGAGCAATTTGGGGTGTAGGGATGTGGTGATTCCTGCTCTTTTCCTTTCCTCACTAAATTCTTCCCATCCCCTCATTCCCCTATTTTTGGATTTAAAAGCAGGGGCATATTACACTGCTGGATCTGTAAACTAACAAAAAGAGCCTTGAGACACTAATATTTATTTAGCCATCTGTCTGTTTTTCCTGTTCCTCTTTTTTTGATCCACTCAGACCCCTAACTTTTTAATCTTCCGCTCCCCTACATACAATCAGCCCCTTCTATGAATTCTACCTCATTTTTCCTACTGGCTCTAGACTCTGCTCGCCTTCATTTTCCCTGCTCAGTGATTTGTGCTGCTGATTTCTGGAGTTTGTCCTCTCTACATAGGGTGACCAGAGAGGAAGTGTGAAAAATTGGAACGGGGATGGCGGATAATAGGAACATATATAAGAAAAAGTCCCCAATATTGGGACTGTCCCTATAAAATCGGGACATCTGGTCACTCTACCTCTGCATTCAATTCAGGCATCTTTCTCTTCCTCCTTGTCTGAGCATCAGCAGGAATGGCACAGGAGAGGGAGGCTCTCAGTTCCTGTGCTCAGACCTGACATGGCCCATAGCCACTGAGAACTACAATTTTGCAGGGAAAATCCTGCTGAGCCCTGAGCTGAAGCATGCTCAGAGTGGCTGCAATCTCAGGGAATTAAGTTACAAAGCTCTAGAAAATGTTTGAGTGTATGCAAACTGCGATTTTTTTTTTCAAAAGGCTTGTAACCATGGCCAAAGTTGAGTGGATTTTCACAGGGACCACAAAAGAAAAGTCCCTGACATAAAGAACGTGCCCCTTGCCAAATTTTAAGTCCCTCATCCAATATACGGGAGCACTAGAGTTCTTCAAATAAAAGTTCACCAGAATATTTTAGCATGGGCAAACCAGCATATTTTTTCCTAACCCTCATTCTCAAGAATGATTGACCTGTTTTGGTTGAAATTTGCCAAAAAATATAATCAGTATGCGACAGATGGCTGGTATGTAAAATTTCAGTCCAAAGGGTTAAAGTTTGGCAAAGTTGTAAGCAACTAAAAACAAGATCTAGTCATGGGAAATATTGGGCATATTGGGCATACCTTAATAATAGGTAGTGCTACCAACCCCAGCTATGCCATGTAAAATTTGACTCCAAAACTGGGGTTTTGGCAGATTGAAGCTATTTTGATTGAATACTAGGGGACTTTTTTCACATTTGGCTTTAATGCATAAAAAATTCCACTTTTTACTCTGAAATTTAAAATCTCAGGACTCTTTTGGGCTAGTTTTCCTCCCTGTCTCTCTCTGGATGCAGGAAACATCCTCATTCCTACCTTCACTCTTGTTTCCCTGTGGATACACACAGAGAGAATGGGACCATAATCTGAAAGTGGTAAACTGAGATATCTGCCCTGAAAATTATTACCATAATTCCTGTTCTTGCTGCTGCTGATGCTTTTGCACCTTCTGCTTCTGTCTCTAGACCACCATCTTCCCTTCCCCCTGCATTTAATGCTCTTCTCCATTTCCTGTGGTTTTTCTTTTTCTCTTGTTTCTTTTCCTCACTTTGTTCTTTGCTGAGATGAAAACTAAATTTGGGTCTTTTGGAGGAAGGTGACTCTTGGGAGAGGGATAGTTTCTGAAATGTAATAACGAGGCACAAAATTGAGGACACAGGATTTCAATACTTCCCCTCTCCCTTTTCAGAATAAATACTGTCAATGCAGAAATGGCAGAAGAAAGTGTATGCCCCTCAGCTTCTCCATGTTTTTTCCCAATCTAGTTTCCCTTTTCCCAAACCTAGGCCCAGTTCTTTTTTTGTCTTAATCTCCTCATGCTCTTGTGAATCCTACCTCATTTCTTGCTCCTTTTTTTTCAGTCTCTAGACTTTCTCTTCCTCCCCTCTGTTCACTGTTTAGTGTCTGAAAAATCAGGATAAACTTTCTCTCTTGTTTCTTTATCATGCCTTGTCCTTTGCGGAGAGAAGTGGATTTCAGCCTTTCAAAGGAAGGCTTCTCCTAGGAGGAGAAGAGATGGTGGCACTTAACAATGACAGTTCCATTGCTCTAAAGGTGTGTTCGGCTTCAGTACTCTGCTTCCTCCCATATCCTATGTACATTGATCCCATAATAGGCCTCCACTTTCCAGGGCTTTGTCTCCCAATATCGCACTACTCTTTAATGGAATTTTCTCTTTATTTAGGTTTCACTCCTTATACCTTGTACCTTTAGATACCCTAAATGGGAATCCCATCCTCTCCTGCTTCATTCCTCCCCATCCCTCCACGTACACTCACGCTCTTCGGTGGAAGTCTGTTCTTTGGCTTCATTCTCCCAACACATACACAAATTTAGGCTGCACGTTATAGATTGGGATCCATACCACCCCCTACTAGCCCACATTTCTCCATGAATCGGACCTCCATGTCCTGGGCTTGACCCTTTAGCACATACTACTCCCCCAAGGGACTCACTATCTGTCTTCGACTTCACTGTCCAAACACATATGACTCTACCACATGCCTGAGTTTCAGCCCCGTCACAGATACGCTCACACTGCTCCCCAAAATGAAAAAATATCCAACTTCATGTCCAAACACACTGCTCCTTCAATGGGAGGATCCCCCTTTCCATGGTCTTGCCCCCTAAGGACACAGAGTATCTGCACCTTCCCTACCAATGGGGGTCTCCCACTCCTTGGTTTCATTCCCCCAATGGGCACCATGCTCCCCCGTAGCCTTGCTCTGTTTTTCCGGGCTTCACCCCCGTGACACATACAGCTTTCCTGTCAATCACCACTGCATCCCCCTCATTCACTGCTGCTGCATTAGCACCCAGCCCTGCCGTGGAGAGAGGTGCCCTGCTGGGGACGAGGAGGGCAAAGACCCAGGATGGCTTGCTTTCTGTTGGCCACCGCTCTGCCTCCTGTAAGAGGCATGATCCCCAGTGCATACCATTGAGTCCAGTTGGGGAGTCACACAGGGACCAGCCCAGGGTTGTTTCTCCCCTCTAGGCCATTGGAGTAAATAACACAAGTCCTCGTGACAGTTAAACTGCCCTCCCCAACATTCCAGGCCCACACATGAATTCCATGTGTCTTGCCCCCCTCTCCGCTCAGGAAGGGTTGTTGCTTCTTGGCTTGGCCAGTCTGGTGCCCCACACCAAGCCCTTTCTTCATACACAGGGACTGAATTTTAAATGTTCCCAATTAGTATTAAATTGTTAAAGCTAGGGATGCAATAAACCACATTTGGTTTTGAGGTTCGAATCTCTAAGTCAGTTACAGACAATTTAATTTAGTAGAGGGCCCTGGGTGACCCTTTGAATGATCGAACCAAACTTTATTCAGAAGTAAAATGGTTAGTTAAGCAAACAGCCCTATAATTACCATTTACACAAGTACTACAATTACACTCCATTTCAAAGATGATATGGTGTATTTATGGGTGATCAAACCACTGATAACAGAATGAAGTATACCCTTAAAATCCTGTATCCTGTAACAAAATCCTGTTACAAAAATGACTAGGGGTATGGTACAGCTTCCATATGAGGAGAGATTAATAAGTCTGGGATTTTTCAGTTTGGGAAAGAGATGACTAAGGGGGAATGATAGAGGTCTATAAAATCATGACCGGTGTAGAGAAAGTAAATTAGGAAGTGTTATTTATTCCTCCTCATAACACAAGACCTAAGAGTCACCAAATGAAATGAATAGGCAACAGGTTTTAAACAAACAAAAGGCAATATTTTTTCACACAACACACAGTTATCCCTTGGAACTCTTTGCCAGAGGACATTGTGAACGCCAAGATTATAAAAGGGTATTAGCCAGAATGGGCAGGGATGGTGCCCCTAGCCTCTGTTTGCCAGAAGCTGGGAAGGGGCAATAAGGGATGGATCACTAGATGATTACCTGTTCTGTTCATTCCCTCCAGAGCTCTTGGCATTGATCATCACTGTCAGAAGACAGGATACTGGGCTAGATGGACCTTTGGTCAAACGCAGTATAAAAATTCACATGTAATCTAATGGTAACATCCTAGTGTTAATTGGAAATATCTCACAATTTAGCAAGGCTACGCCTTTTCTAATCTATTATAATACTAATGAACATTAAACCTACCTATTACCATATTCCTGCCACCTCTTTATTGGCTCTTTACATTACACATTATTTAAAATTAACATCTGCTTATGCTGAAATAAAGTGGTTAGTCTCTAAGGTGCTACAAAGTCTTCCTCGTCTTATCTGCACCAATGTCCTTCCCATACTACCAGTTTAACTGGCATTTTCATAAAACTTTCTAGCACCTCAAAAACATTCAGGCCGGGCTAATCGAAGTTGTGCCAGGAGCTGTACCAACCCCCAGCTGCCAAGAACAGGGTCAACCCAAGAGGCCTCCCCATAGTCCCTGTACCAGGCTCTGCACCAGCATCTGGAGGAGTCAGACTCAGAAGCTGGCAGCTGGTGCTAGATACACTGAGGGAGCAGTAGAGAGATGTAAATAGTGTGAAGTGAGCAGAATGAAGGTCACTGAATGAGGTGGCCCATTTTGAAGTGGATAGAGGCGCCTGGGATGGGGAAGAGTGGGCGGGGGGGGGTATTAACAGCAAAAATTCGTGCCACACTCTTGGAACTCAGGTCCTGCTCAAAGCTTTACGGGTGCCTGGTGGGCTGGGCACTGGGGAGCGGGGCCCTGGCTTGGTGCTGGGAGTGGGAGCAAGGGGGTGAACAGGCCAGGGAAGTGCCCGGGTGTTTAGGATACCGTGGGGGTGTTTTTCCTCAGATCTGGCAGCCTGGGGGTTAAAGCTACAGAGCCGATCAGCTGCGCACATGTCCTAGGCCTGGTCTACACTACAAGTTAATGTCGACTTTAGTGCCATTAAATCGACATAACCCTGCACCCGTCCACACACAGTAGCCATTTAAGTTGATTTAAAGGGCCCTCAAAGTCAATTTCTGTACTCCACCAAAACCAAGGAAGTAACGCTTAAATCGACGTCTCTGGGTCGACTGTGGCTTAGTGTGGACACATGCAGACTTTACTGGCCTCCGGGAGCTGTCCCACAGTGCTCCACTGTGACCGCTCTGGACAGCAGTCTCAACTCGCTGCTCTGGCCAGGTAGACAGGAAAAGCATTGGGAACATTTGAATTTCATTTTCTGTTTGGCCAGTGTGGCGAGCTCACCTGCACAGGACACTCACCATGCAGAGCTCCTCAGCACAAGGCACCATGCAGAACTCATCAGCACAGGAGACCAACCAGCGCAAAAGAGCAGGGTAAGGGGGTTGGGAGGAAGAGAAAACGCTGGGGGCTGGTTGTTTTGGGGGCATGTATGTGTTTGTGGGGAGGAGAGAAACCTCCATGAGAGCAGCAGCTTGGGCTGGGGGCTGCTTGTGTTGCAGCTGCAGGGAGCCACGCGGTGCGGGGGTGCTTACTGTGTGAAAGGAGAGCATTGTTGTAAAGAATGTGGCTTACCATGGCTGCCTGCATGGTGGTTTCTGTTGCCTGGCCCTGGGAGAGTGTGTCTGATGTGATGTCTGTACAGGAAAGCTACAGGCACTCAATTTAAGGTGCAAAATGCGACCTTGTACAGAAAGCATATGCACTCTGTGAATACTTTGTTTCATCGTGAAAGACTGTTCCCATTGTTCTGGAGAATGTATCTATCTTATAACCTTTTTCCTTCTTTCCTCCTACAGCCAACGTGCCCCCCCCCCCCCCGCCTGCTAACATCCCCTTCGCAGAGGCTAGCGCAGATGAGAAGGAGAAGGAAGCACACAAGAGAAGATTTGTTTGCCGAGCTCATGAATTTCTCCCACAGTGAGGCAGCTCAAAACAAAGCATGGAGAGAAAAATTTTTAGAGTCTCAGAGCACATCAAGGGCAGCAGTAGCAGCACAGGAGGAGAGATGGCAGGAGTGGGAGGAGAGACGGCAGGAGCGGGAAGAAAGGAGGATGGAAGCAATGCTGCGGATAATGGAGGATCAGAGTGACATGCTCCGGTGTCTGGTGGAGCTTCATCAGGACCAAAGATTGCCCCTGCAGCCCCTGTGTAACCACCTCCCCTCCTCCCCAAGTTCCATTGCCTCCCCATCCAGACGCGGGGTGAGAACGCGGGTGCGGGGAGGCTCCGGGAACCGACCCACTCTACCTCACAATACAACACAAGCAGCATGCGGCTCAGTTTATCAGAAAAGTTTTTAAAATGTGCTGTGTCTTTGTCCCCCCCACCCCACCATCCACCACACCGACTGGTTTTCCTCCTCACCCACCCCTTCTGGGCTATCTTGCCAGTCTTCCCCTTTGTTTGTGAAGAATCATTAAAGAATGCATGCTTTTTTAAAAAAGAGACCTTATTTACTCCGCAAATGAGGGGGAAGGGAATAAGGATGGCGGGAGGCTTATAGCAGAGCCAGGGAGAGGGTTTTGAACAGCTCTATAGGGCTGGGGGGTGGGAGGCTTATCGGAGAGCAGACCAAGGGAGCGGGTTTTCAACAGCTCTATGGGGCTGGAGGGTGGGAGGCTTATTGCCCTGGATACTTGCATCACAGCAGCCCCCACTGTAGATTTACCCACTCCAAATTGATTCGCGACTGACCGGTAGCTGTCTGGCGTTGCGAGCTTCCACAGGGCTATCGCCACTCGCTTCTGAACTGTGAGGGCTGCTCTCATTTTGGTATTCTCGCGCTGGAGGGCAGGGGAAAGCAAGTCACAAAGTTCCATGAACGTGCCCTTTCTCATGCAAAAGTTTCTGAGCCACTGCGAGTCATCCCAGACCAGCAGCACTATGCGATCCCACCAGTCAATGCTTGTTTCCCTGGCCCAGATTCGGCGTTCCGGAGCATGAGCCTGCCCCATTGCCACCAAAATTGCCAGGTTGTCGGGCCCCTTACTTTCAAAAAAGTCAGTGTCCACGTCCATGATGTCCTCATCACTGTCTTCACTCTCCGGATAGCGCAGTCGTCTCCTGATCGCCTTCTTGTGCATATGATGCAGCATAAAGTCCACAACAATGCGCGAGGTATTCACAACGGCCATTACTGCAGTGGTTACCTGAGCAGGCTCCATGCTTGCACTGCTATGGCGTCAGCTCAGGCAGCAAAAGCGCGCGAAATGACTGTTTGCAGTTGCTTTCACAGCGGGAGGGGCACTGCGGGGTGGGTGGGTTTGGGAATGGAGAAAGCTCAGGATGGTGTCTGCTGGGACTCTGGGAACTGTGGGATAGGTACCCACAGTGCACCACTCGCTAGGTCGACACTTCCCACTGTAGTGTGGACGAACAATACTGACTTACTGCGTTTAGTGTGGACGCACAAAATCGATTTTATACAGTATGCTTTACAAAATCGATCTTAACAAAATCAACATAAGTTTGCAGTGTAGACATACCCCTAGAGAGGAGCAGGAAGCGGTGGGCAGGGGGATGGGACGGGGTAGGGAAGGGAGAGGGTGGGACCCTTCGGTGCCTGCCGCCCAGCCGCCAGCTGAGCGGGAGCGCGCCATGCGGCACAGGGAAGTCGGGGCGAGGCCAGAGCTGCGTGGCTGGGCCGCCAGCAGGAGCAGCCGAAGAGCACGGAGCAGGCAGGGTAGGCGGGAGGCTGGGCAGCCACCGCCCTTTCCCAGGCTCCACGCTGGCCAGCGGCCACCCGGGCTTCCCGAAGCCCAGCCACGCCGGGAAGGCGCTGGCCAGCGGGGGCGATTCACCCCCGAGCGAGCAGCTGGGGCAAGAGGCGAGTTCCTCTAGCGTGGCCCAGCGGCCTGGTGATCAGACTGGGAGGGCCTGTGAGCGGATTAGGCTAGTGGGAAACCAGCCCCCGCCACCTCTCTGAACCCGCCTGTACCTCGGCCAGTGTCCCCAGGGAACAATCCTCCGGGCTCTGTTTGTCTAACAACCCCTCTGGCATGTCTGTCCCCTCCTCTGTTCCGCACCTTTTGTCTTCCCCACATGTATTAACATTGGACGGCTACAGAGAAGATTAGCATGGCCCCTGCAAGGATGACAGGCAAATTCGCAAAGCATTAAAAAAACCCCTATTCCTCGTTCCCTAACCCTCCCCTTTCCTTCCCTCCTTCCTTTTTCACCCCACTCTTTCCCCTGGGCTCTGTTTAATCACAGCTGTCTGTATACTCATAAATCCACCATAGGGTGACCAGATGTCCCGATTTTATAGGGACAGTCCTGATGTTTGGGTCTTTTTCTTATATAGGCTCCTATTACCCCCCCATCCTCTGTCCCGATTTTTCACACTTGCGGTCTGATCACCCTAATCCACCATCACAGCGGTATCTCTACAGGGTCAGGAGCAGTAGGAGGGGCTGCCAAGGGGCATTCCTGCGATCTCAATCAGTGGCTCTCCTTGGGGTTCGTAAGCAGGGCTGCCCAGAGGTTTTTGGAAGACCTGGGCAAAATTTGAACCTGAACCCTTCCCTTCCTCCAGGCCTTAAGGCAGTGTTTTTCCCAGGAATTGAAATTATGGGGAGTGTTCAAATTTTCGGGTGGGTGTAGCAGCGATGACTCACCCTTGCAGCGCCTCCTGCTGGTTGTCTGGGAATTAGCTCTTTCCAGCTCAGAGCGCCCTCTGCAGGCCAGTGTCTCACTGTCCGCCGGCCCCTGTGCCTTTCCTGGACCCCAGGGGGACTGGGAGCAACTGGAGAGCAAGCCCACACTGCAGTCACCCCACAGCGGGGGGTGTTGGTGTTGGTCGGTCAACACCACTCAGAGGGGCAGATAGGCGAAACCTGTCTGAATGTGAAGCATTGTGACCTTACCCATGGAGTTGGCATTCAAACATAAAGGAAATCTACATCCAAAAGGTCCCTGAGAGTGGACTGAATCTGTGGTAGAATGATTTAAATATTATCTGGCTGCCAAAGAACACCTGGCCCAGAGCCAGCAGGGGAACTATGTGTGCATTAGCTATTAATAGTGCAGGTTTTGGATAATAACAGGAGAAGCTACGGTCTCTTTGAGAAGAAGCAGTGCACACACAAGAGAGAGGAGAGAGAATGGAGCTATCATCAGCCTTTGTGACTGATGCAGGCAATCTTTAACAGCATTCTGTTAGGTATCACCCATCGCTGCTGGGTGTGTACAGGGGCATATTTATTTCTAGACCTGGTCAGACATTTCCCAAGAAAACATAGTTTTCTTGGAAAATGCTGATTCATTAAGTCTGAATTGTTTTGTGCAAAAAGTGAACGTTTGATTAATTTTCAGCTAAAAGAAGGCAGGGTTCTGCTGGAAACCTTCCAGAGTCTAAGATTAGCAGCGGTGTTAGTCCGTATCCATAAATAAGACGAGGAATACTTCCAGAGTCTGTGGCTCTGAGCTTCCAGGGTCCATGGTTCAGAGGCAGCCCTGGGAGCCAACTAGCCTGGGAGCCCTGGGTTCCCGCACCCAAGGCAGTCTGCATGATGGGTCTGCCACAGAGCCCTGGCCACGGGAAGCCCATCCTAAAACTTCCTGGTTCTATGACAGGGAGTGGGGACCCTTGAAGCCCTTAAAGCCCTCATGGTTTCCAGGCTCCTTGCTCCATGGTAGGGAGGCTGGAAGACCTGAGAGCTCTGGCAGGACTGCCAGGTTCCTGGCTCTGTGGCAGGGAAATTGTAAGCCCTGAAAAGTCCAGCCCTAGCCCTATAGCAGCCATGAAACTGACAACAATGTCAGTTTCAGTCTGTGACTACTGGGGTTCAGGGAGCCTATTTTGTTTTAGAAGCACCATGTGTCAATATTTCTGAAACATTTGTTTAATTGCCAGTGTGACACAAGAGCCACATGTGAACATGAGGAAAGCTTCAGTGATAGCTTCCCCTGACTCAACGTGCTGTAGGATTATCTACATGCAAGGAGGGCTTTTTGACCTACGCAGCACACTAGACCAATGGTTTTTGTCAATGGTCCTAATTTATGTCACAGGATTGTATTTAATTTATCAGCGAACTGAGAGTGATGCAGTAGTCTTAACTGCTGAGGAAATTGGTCAATAACCAAGTTATTAAAAGCTAAGAATGCATCAGACATGGAAAGATCCAGCAAATGGGGAGGAGAGCAAAAATAGATTTCCTTTAGAATCTGGAGCAAATATTTTTAAAATCATTAAATTCTAAATCAAATTGTTAGGAACTTCTCAGGAGCTCCGGTGCAACTAAACATCTGGACGGCTGCCTATAGGACCATAGAGAGTTTGTGTATGTGTGGAAGTCAGAGTCAGAAGGGGCAAAAAGGAACAGTGAGATGACTGCAGAAGAAACAAATGCCATCTGGAACTGCTAAGAACTGCGATCCTCATAGCATGTGCTGCCCAGTTGGGAGCTCCATGGAGCTCCCAACTGGGCAGCACATGCTATGAGGATCTCCTCTGCTAAGCTATCTCTGCATGGTCTAGGACCTGCACAGGAGTAAAAGATGAGGCTTACGCACTATGAGATGGCAACTGCGTCCCACTGCTCTTCCACCCTAAGACACTGCTTCAGCTCCATCGTCCGCTCACCCGTAAGAGAAGATCTGATGGAGCACGCCATTCTTTTGTTGCTGTCCTAAGTCACAAAGGTCTCAGCGTCATTGCCTCCCACTCTGTCCTTTTAAGGCAGCAGCATGGAATCAGGCCCAGCTTACTTATCAAACCTCCTTTTGTGAGCAAAACCACAGAAAAAGGCACAGATGTGGAGAGGGGAAGCAGCTTGGTGAGCAGATAAAGTGGAGAACTGGAAAATAGCAGGAGAACTGGAGTTGGTCTATAGAACAGAAATGCAAATTCATACAACATATTTGTAAAAAGATAAATGATGCAGCCACTTAAAGAGCTCGAGTGGATGATGGAGATCCTCTTGGGGGTGCACTTGAGATTAGAGTTTGTGGGCAGAGGGCAAGTGGATGGCCAAGAAAACTGTGGATAGACTGTGTCCAGGAGAGCAGAGTGGACATGGAGCGAGTGTTGGGCTGGCAAGTCCAGGAAAGGCTGGGAAAGGGGGAAAAAGACTTAAAAAGCTTATATACCATAGTAATGAACATGGTATGAACCTAGATAGAGGAAATCCTCCCTATAGCATTGAGAATGCTTTCCATCCTACCCAGATTCAGCTTGTGTCTGAACAGTTACTTTGGCCCTTAAGTACCTCCATATCTGATTTTTCCCAGGTATATTTCCCATTTGTTCAGATTACACCTTCCCTCAGCAGAGAAAGGTGTTAGTTTGATGAGTTTAACCATTTTATAGTATGAACAATGAAATAGCTCCAGATCCTCTCCACAGCAGCTTCTTTCCCAGAAACTGATACAATCAAATCAATAATATTATCTCTAGTATCTTATTTCAATGTATTGCATTTAGCCCATTGGAATCCAATGAGTGAGTGATTAACTTCTAAATGTGCAATTAAAAATCTAAATTCACATTTGTTAGCTTGTATTCAACAACAAAAACAACCTATAATCTAACTATACCTCCTTCATTTCTCACTTTTCTTCTACCCTACTAGCTCCTGCTTTAATCTTCCACCCCAATCTTCTGAGCTACAGTAGGCCTCATAGTGATCTGCTTTGCCTCATACGCAGTAACATACTGCAGAGGGCCAGACCGAGAGAAGGGACAATAGCACATCAAGCAGTTTTCTCTGCGGGATAGAGTTGCAGTGGTCCTATCTTCTGTGGTTTTATCTAGAGTCTTGCAATATTTGGTGTTGTCCTTAAATCCCCAGCTCCTGGAGCCAACTGATTATGTGAGAATCTTTTATTTAAAAAGGAAAAGTACACTTCTGGCCTTTGTGAGTATAGATGAAATCTTGAAAATATGAGTTCTGTGTGCCCTAAAGACTCAAAAAACCAGAAGGATTTTTTTCAACCCCTGCACAACCACACCACCACCCTAAAATATGACTTTTAAAATTCTTAAGATTTGTAAGTCAACCTCCTGATTTTGGGGGCCTGACTCATGAGTTTTGAATGCTTGGTGTTGGGAACACTGGAGATAGGAGACTAGAAGTCTTTTGGGGGGAAGAGAGGAAGAGTAGTTTACAATGTAGGCGGCAGAGACAGGTGACTGCTGGAGACTGAGGTGCAGGCCTGGGAGGCAGCTGCAGGAAAGAGTCAGAAAGCAGGGGTTTCCAAGGAGGGGATGATGTACTAAAGGTGAGGAGGAAAGTGGAGGAAGAGGAGATGGCTCCTATTTTTGTGTTGGTTTCCAGCTGAATTGCCAGGCAGAGTCCTATACATAGGGAGCCTCTGACGCTTTACCTCTAAGTTCAGAATTCAGCTCATGGGATTTATTTTTTTAAATATTGCCTGATTATTTTCCCGGAGGCTGTTCTCAGATTTTAGGGCTGGGGCCTATTGAAAGAGGCTGCTGAGGTGCCAGGGGCTACAGAGGAGAAGGCTCCTGCACAGCACAGCAGGCAGCAGTGTGATGAATCTGCTGAGCAGCACGTAACTCCTGGGCTCCCCCTGCTCCCAGGAGCAACCTTTGGAGGATCATATTCTGGCGGGGGGCTGGGGAGGAAGGGTAACTCCCCTCATTCCTAGACACACCTGGCCAATGAGAGCAGGCAGGCAGAAATCCTTCTAAAAGGGGCTGCTGCAGTTGGGAGGAGCCTTTCTTGGGGACTAGTCTGGCCCAGATAAGAGGCGCTCCAAGCGCTGCAGGCCAGAGATGGAACATCTGGCAGCCTGTGAACAATGGTGGGCGGTTGCTAGCAGCTGTTTTTAGCAGGGAGCAGCAGTGGGGGGCCAGGTCTGTGGGGAAACAACAGGTTGAAGGGCCCTGCTGTGGGTGAAGGGGGCTCCCTCAGGAGCAGTGGCAGCAGCCCTGCAGGCTCTTTAACAGGCTACTGTGCCCAAGGCTCTGAGCTGGGACAAGCCTTGAAGGGACCTTTCTTGCTGTCCTGTCCTCCCGGCCGCAGGGCAGGAGTCTTTTCTGGCCTAGTTTTCCACTCTCCTGTATATGCTCCCCTTGCAGCTGTTCTGCTTGGCCCTCCCTTCAGGGTTTTCCACCCTTTCAGCTCCCACCCTGCGACCCCTTGTTTCCTGCCTTGTTCCTCCCGGTCACTCTCTGCTTCTCTATGCATCCCCCTTCCATGACCCCCCAGGCCTTGACTGCCCTCTGTGCCAGGGGCTCTACCACCTGTCCAGCACCTCTTCCCTGTTTCCCGTGCTCCACTGCTCTTTTGCCCCCTGGCACCAGTTTTCTGTCTGCCCCACCTCCCTGACCTGGTTCCCTTTCCCCTTCTGCCTATCTAGCACTGATATCTGGTCCTCTTGCATCACTTTCCTGAGGGTGCCAGTGGTGAAGGGATGAGGGAGGAGAGTTAGGGCTCCATTTTGGGGTTGTATTTTACTGGTAGCTCAGAAATAGGGGGATCAAATGCTCTGTGACTACTAATAGGAACAGCCCTGGGCTATATGCCAGCTTGTCTGCCTAGGCTCTCATCTCCACGTGCAGCTCTCTACTGGAAGGCCAAGTGATCTCTGCCTCCCACTCCCTGCCAGGAGCTCAAGCGCTGCCCGAGGCTCCCCACTCCCTTCTGAGAGGATGGCAGCCATCTGGTGGGGAGCAGATAGCCAGGGGACAGCCCCAGGCTTCCAGCAAGAAGCGGGGATCTGGGAGCCTTGGGGCAGCAGCTGGCTCCTGGCAAGGAGTGGGGAGCCTCGGTGCAGCAGGGCTACCAGTCAGGTATGGGAAGCCAGGAGACCAAGGGCAGCCCAGCAGGGAGCCAGGAATCCAGGCAACAGCCTGGTTGGGAGTGGGGAGTTGGGTGGGTGCAGCCTGGCACTGAGTGGGGAGCCTGGCAGGCACAGCCTAGCCTGGAGTGGGTAAGCTGGGCAGTAGCCCAGCAGGGAGCCCAGCAGCCAGGCTCTAGCAGGAGCCTCCCACCAATGCGGCTTTCTTGTCAGTTTCACAGCTCTATCATGCAGCCTTGACATTGACAAGAATGACAGCCAAGGCTGATGTAAGTAACACACAGTGTCTGCAGAGCACTAACTACATGGACGTAATCCCTAGGCCTCTCATGGGGGTGGCGTTATGATGTCAGTGTAGTAAGTCACTTACTTTGGTGGGACAAGTCTGCAGTGTGTACACAACTGCTGCCTTTCAGAAGCAACCTCACAGTGCCCCACATTGACAGTTAAATTGGTGTAAGCACTTTTGCGGAGGTCACATGCTGCTAACACAAGGAGCAAAAGCGATTTAATTACTGCAGGGGGAGTGTCTGTACATCTATGTAACTTAGGTCAACTAATTTTGTAGTGTAGAGCCACCACAGGATATTTATTTCACCCTCATAGTTTCCCACCAATCTCCGGTTGTTTGGTGTTATTTGAGGAGGTGTTACAATTTTTGCTCTCTTGGGGGTGGTAAAACAGGTTCCAGGGAGCAGTGGGGAAGCCCCCATCACCCTCTGGTAGGTGGAGAGAGCTGGGTGGGAGAATACAGCGGGGTAACTGCTATTAGGGCTTGGTTACACATGGAGTTATTCAAGACCAGCTGAAGCTTTGCCCAAGTCCTGTAGGGGGTCTGTGTTAGAGCAGGGACTTGCATCCAGATCTCCCACCTCTACCCTGCCCTAAGCACTGGACCATCCTTCAGGCCCAGCTATTGCTGTGGCTTTGAGCAGTGCTGCAGCACAAGTGATCTAGCCGCACCCGCCCATCAGCACACCCCTATTCTGGGGGTTTACCAAGGGCCGGCTGAGTGATTTGCAGCAGCTCCAACCACCTAAAGGGGACAGGGCCGTGCCCCAAATTGGGCCCATGAGTTTGAACCATTTCCCTGGCTACAGTCGCCCCAAGCCAAGCTGGGGAGAAGATCGGCCAGGAGCCCCGCGGGAGCTTTGTCCTGCGTGGCAGGGGATGGTGCGGACCAGGGGGCTGCGAGCGGCCTTTGGCGGGAAAGGGACCAAAGGAGCGGACCGGAGGGGAGAGGGGACGTTTCTCGCTGGTCTGGGGAGGAGAGGGTTAAAACCACCGAGCCGGTTCTGGACAGGAGGCCTAGAAAGTCCTGCCCAGGGGGACTCGAGCGACCTGGAACGCCCCTGTTCCCTGCAGCCCGCCGCGCACATGGCACCCGCCGCCGCCCGGCTACAGCCCCGCACCCCGGGGCGTTCACCACGAGCGACCCGCTCCGGCAGCGTCCCCCCGCCGCGCGGGGGGCTCGGTAAGGCGGGGGCGGGGCCCCGGAGGGGAAATCACCGCAACAAAGAGGGAGCCGGAGCCTGGGGTTGGGACCGACTCGGGGAAGGAGAACGAGCCAGGGGCCCTCCTCCTCCTCCTCCTCCTCCTCCAGAGGGGGCCCAGATCGGGGAGTGTCTCAGCTGGGCGGAATGGGGCAAGGGGGGAGTCTCTGCCCGGGATCCCCCCCAGCGCCGGGGCAGCATGTGGGGAGCTGTACGGTGATCCTCAGGCTCAGCCGGGTGATCTTCAGCAAAGCCGAGTACTCCGCCTATCAGGATTTCAGAAGAACGTGGAAGGGAGTTTGGGGAAGCTCGGTGAATGCTAAGGAGGTGGTAGAGGGAGGGGATTTGGAGGCGGGAGATGATGGGAGGAGGCTGGGGTCAAAGGAAGAGTTAAAGGGCTGTAAGTACATATATATTTTTTTGCAATGGGCGCACTTGATTGATTTTTTTTTAACAAACGAAATAAACTGCGAAACAGCCCCCTCCCCTTAAAAGCTACTATGAAGCGCTGCATAAATGGTGGAACTAACCAGAAACTATAAGCTATTACCAGATCAAAATAAAAAGCAGGAAGTGAGACCTTACATAGGGCTTCTCTAAACACAAAAGTTGTGTCCCTTTAATTACATCCCTATACTGTAGTTTTAAAGTTGCACAAGCCCCCCCATTGTGGACACTGATATACTTATATAAAAGTGTTTATGCGGGGATAGCTTATTCCAGTATTGGAAGGCAGAGTAGATAAAAGTTTATTTGTTTTACATTAAAAATTGGATATTTTCATTTAAATATGTGTTTGTTTTAAATAATAAACCTGTTTTAAAATTAAATGTGAAAATTATGACGAGTTCTGTTAAAGCCTAAACTTGCTAGAAACTATTTAAATAAATGTACTGCATCAGGGAGCACACCTTAAATTTGAATGAGTTTAAAGGGTGCAGCTTCTTTAATGAACATCTTCAAGGGAACCATCTTTAACTTTTGAGGCCCGCTCAAGCTTTATAAATATATAACAAAGTCCTGTATTGCGTTAAGTAAGAACCTATATCATTTTCCATCTTTATAATGCAATTTAAGTTGGTATTCATATTTTTCCAAATGTAAGTACTTCATATGTTTTTGTTTGTCAGAAAAAGCTTTTCCTTCAATTTCTTTTGGTTTACACCTCTAGCTGGTGTAGAGAGAATATTTCCTTCATTTGGACTAGTTATTTCAAAGTTGAGAAACAGCTTGAAATTTGAAAAAGTAGAAAAGTTGGTTTCCTCTTCTAAGCTATGAATAAAAACCACGTGCAAGAAGACGAGATTTACTCATTTCAAAAGCATGAGTACTACAGGACCACTTTTTTCAAAGGTATGTAGGCACCTAAAGATGCATATAAATACCTAGTGGGACTTTCAAGAGTGCCTAAGCAGATGGTATTATTAATTATTTATTTGTTTGTTTGTTTTATGCCAGCACTGAATAAACACAAAACAAGAAGATGTCCCTTGCTCTGAGCAGCTGGACAGGCAGTGATATGAGCATGGTCAGGTTATTTTGTAGGATCTCAGCAAAAGAGAGTTTTGAGGAGAGCTCTGAAGGGTGCTTCGAACCTCCAGGACACTCAGTTAAGAGCATCAAAGAAGTGCTCAGAGGCAGGGGTGGGACAGGCAGTAGCTTGCCTGGCCGCTGACTGCTCAATTTCAATGAGAGTTAGGAACGTAATCTGGTTAGGCACTTTTGAAAATTCCTCTAGGCATCTAAATACCTTGTTGGATTTTCATCTGGCTTTGGTCACTGACCTCTCCCAATTCCTTCTGTTGTTTTATAGTCATAAATGCCAAGATGTGTGCCGAGCACTTCACAGCAATGTGTAAAAGCCAGGTCCCTGCCTTGAAGAGCTCACAGTCCTGCACCACCAGTCAGTGGGAGCTCTGTCACTGATCTCAATGTGTGTAGGATCACACCTGTGGGTCCCAGTCCTGCCAAAGAATCAGCAAGGGTGCACCCTGATCCAGAATTGTCACTAAGTCAACAGGACTTCATCCAGACACAACGCTCTCCCTGTACTGATTTCTGTGCAGAAATGGGGTCAAAATGTTCTCATTTGTCATCTCGTGAATTGTATCATTCCCCAGAAAGGAGGCAGGTCAGGAAAGACAGACTCACAGTGATAGGACTTAAGGTTAAGCACTGGTTTTCCTCCATGTGGGGCTTTTAGGCATACTTTCCCTCATTAATCACATCTGATTGTTGTTGAGGTTCATTACCCCTGTTTTCTTTTCCAGGACTAGGAGTTTTGACTGCTAGGGGTGAAATGACCTCATAGATGGAACAAGGATAAGAATCATGTGTCTTTGATTTCTGGAGCCCTGAGAAAATGGAGAGCCTTAGAGGCTCTTATACAGGTGAGAGCTGTCTTTAAATCAATGTACATAAGTAATTAACCAGTTTTAAAACTGGAATTCCAAAACAGCTCATGAGTAAGGCTAAGATTTTGTCATAGTTATTTTTAGTAAAAGGCGTGGACAGGTCACGGGCAACAAACAAATTCACAGAGCCTGTGACTTTTATTAAAAATAATCAAACAAGTCCTGGGGTAGAAGTGCACAGTCCCAGTGGCAGCCCCCACCGCGGGACAAGGGCGCACAGTCCTGGTGGTGGCCCGCGGGGCAGGGGCACGTGGTCCTGGTCGCGGTCCCCACAGTGGTGCTATGGGGGGCATAGCTCCGGCTCCAGCCACAGCTGAAGCTGCTGACAGCTGAAGAAGTCACACAACTCTGGTAAAAATCACAGAATCCGTGACTGCCGTGACCTCTGTGACTAAATCGTAGCTTTATTCATGAGTTCTCTTATCGATCTCATTCTGTGATCTCATAGGCTCTGCTATAGTAGAAATGCATTTTTAGGCTCTCAGCAAGAATCACCTATACATTGATATGACAAGCACTCTACTTTCCTGGGATTCTTCCACCTGTTCTAAAAACTTGAGTCTGCCCTATATAAAATCTAGAATATTTGTCTAACCGTATTAATACCCTGAATGTTGAGGACTAGAAATAGACAAGTTTCTAAAACCAGAGCCTAAAGTTTAGGCTTCTAAGTGACTTACAAAGAAAAGATGCCCAATAAGACTTGTGTTCCCAAATCACTCAGACTCCAAAGTCCATACTGAGCCATACTAGTGGGGATTTTTATAAAGCACATATCTTTTTGACTCCTCTGTGGAAAGATTTGGCCAATATTTTATGGTTATTCACACCACATAGTTTCTCTTGATTATGGAGGCTTTGTAGCAGATCTCTGGCTACTATATGGTTTTCCACTTAAAGTGGAGTTCAAATCCCTTATAAAATAAAATCTCATGATCCAAATTATACCGTTTGAATCAGAATAAGCTTGAATATTCAATGTATTTTCCAGTCTCTACAAATTTCTAATCTGAAAAGTTTAACCGACTTTAAAATCCCTTACTTTGTAATTTTTTAAAAAAGCAGTCTTAGGTTTTGGTCCTCCTCCCCGCCCAGGCCCTCTTATTGCACACTGCCAACATTTACACACTTGGTATTTCATGCACCATGAAGCAGACAATATTCCACCTTTTGGAATTAGGTACAGTGGAAAGTTATTAGGTGAGGTGTGGGTGGCAAAATTTTGGTATGGATAGGGGACCTAATTGGTGATTTTTCTCCCAGTGATTGCATTGATAGGAAATGCACTAGAGCACCTTTAACACCAAGTTGAAAGTTTTTTGTATTCTTCAAAAGGTACCTCAATCCGCTGCTGTGAGGGAGAGGCAAAGTCCATTGTTGTCTTGGGCTAAAAACAAACAGGGTGGGCTTTTTCCTCAATAAGCTGGGGAAACTAGATCCCCATGTAGCAGGAGATGCTGATGGCAAACCGCTCCTCTGTTTCCCTTCTTATGATGGACTTTGCTTCTCCTCCACATCAGCAGCCATGCTAAAAATGGTCCTCAGTAATCCGGCGGGAGAGAGCGGAAGGTCCCACAGTCCATTCCCCTCCCCAATCTCTCCTCATACCCATCTACTTTCCCTTTCATCCTCATACCTTTCACTCTGTTCCTCCTCAACTCTTTCTTCCATGTCCCTCTCTTCACCCGCTGTTCCTGTCTGGAGAAGGATTGTGCTGGAGCTGGATGCAAAGCTTATTATCTTAGGCCTGATTTACACCTCACACTTAAGTCAACCTAGCTAAATCTCTCAGGGCTGTGAAAATTGTCATGCCCTGAGCAATGTAGTTAGCTTGTCCCAACTCCCACTTTAGACACAGCTAGGTGGATGGAAGGATTCTTCCCTCGACCTAGGTACCTCCTCTAGAGGGGGTGGATTTACTACAGTGACAGAGAAACCCTTTCCATCGCTGCAGTGAATGTCTGCACTACAGTGGCATAACTGCAGCGCCATAGCTGTGCCAATGTAGCGCTTGTTGTGTGCAGATGTACCCGTAAGCTCATATCCTTAAGCTTAGTGGCTGACTTGTAACACACCCTTTACCCTTCCCTGAGATTGCCTTTCTCCTGAGCACAGTCAGTGAGTGCTGTCTGGATTCTCTCTTTACTTCCCTAGATGACGTGATTGCAAGAGAAGGCAAAGAGGAGAATCTTCAGCTGAAGCTAGATGCAAGAAAGAAACTAGACACGCTTGCTGGCCCCATTAGCTATCGGAGGCCACGCGGCAGAGAAAATCACTATCAGTGTACAGAGTGTAGGAAAAGCTTCAGTGTTCATTCGGCGCTGATCAAACACCAGAGAATCCACACTGGAGAGAAACCCTATCAGTGCAGTGAATGTGGGAAAAGCTTCAGTGTAAGCTCAACGCTGGTTACTCATCAGAGGATCCATACGGGGGAGAGGCCCTACAAATGTGTGCAGTGTGGGAAGAGCTTCAATCAAAGCTCACATCTCACTCAGCATCAGAAGATCCACAAAGGAGAGAAGCCATGTACATGTACTGAATCCGGAGAAGGCTTTACTGACAGTTCAACGTGTGTGAAACATCCAGGACTGCATGCTGGAGTGGGACCCTATAAATGCACTGAATGTGGGAAAAGCTTCAATCGGAGCTCCACTCTCTACAATCACAACAGGATCCACACGGGAGAGAAACGCTACAAATGTGATGAGTGCGGGAAAAGCTTCAGTGTGAGCTCCAACCTTATCAGACATCAGAAAATCCACACAGAGCAGAGACCCTATAAATGTCTTGACTGCCGTAAGAGCTTCAGCCTGAGCTCAGATCTGGAAGCCCATCAGAGGCTTCATCTGGGAGAAAAACCCCACAAATGTTCTGAGTGCGAGAAAAGCTTTGATCAGGAGTCGCAGCTCCTGAAACATCAGCGAGTTCATGCTGGAGAAAACTCGTATGAATGTGTGGAGTGCAGGAAAAGCTTTAGTAGGAAGGGGAACCTCCTAAGACACCAGGAGATCCACACTGGGGACAAACCCTACCAGTGTAACGAATGTGGGAAAAGCTTCAGCCGGAGTTCGTCACTCATGCAGCATCAGCGGATTCACACTGGAGAGAAACCCTATAGCTGCATTGAATGTGGCAAGAACTTCAGCTTTAGCTCCCAGCTCACCACCCACCAGCGGATCCACACAGGGGAGCGGCCCTACAGATGCAACGAGTGTGGGAAAAGCTTTGTGGATAGCTCGGGTCTCATTCAGCACCGGAGAATTCACACGGGAGAGAAGCCCTACCAGTGCACTGAGTGTGGGAAGAGCTTCCGGCAGAACTCGGTGCTGATTCAACACCGGAGAACCCACACCGGTGACAAGCCCTTCGAGTGCGGGGAGTGTGGGGAATGCTTCAGCCAGAGCTCCACGCTGATCACCCATCAAAGGATTCACACTGGGGAGCGGCCCTACCACTGTAGCGAATGCGGGAAGAGCTTTAGTGAGAGCTCGCACCTCACACAGCATAGGAGAATCCATACGGGAGACAAGCCCTACAAGTGCGGTGAGTGTGGGAAGAGCTTCATTCAGAGCTCACAGCTCACCACCCACCAGAGGATCCACACAGGAGACAAACCCTACCAGTGCCACACTTGTGGGAAGAGCTTCAGTGACAGCTCAGCGCTCACCCAACATCAGAGAGTCCACACAGGGGAGCGACCGTACCAGTGCACAGAATGTGGGAGGAGCTTCAGCCAGAGCTCGGCCCTGGTGCAGCACTGGAGGATCCACACTGGAGATAAGCCCTATGAGTGCACCGAGTGCGGGAAAACTTTCAGCCAGAGCGCAGGGCTCACTCAGCACCGGAGCACCCATGTGGGAGAGAGACACTGAGACAGGGACCTGTGGGCCATGTGGGACTCTATGCCCATGCTGTCAGCGGTGGCTCTTTGCTGTATTGAATGATGCAACAGAGCGGAAGCAGTGCTGCACTGTTAATTGATCATGAAACTATTAACACACAATCAATCTCTTAAGTTAAAATCCTCCTCAAGATGCATCAAGCAGAGAAAGCTAACTCTTCCCCACACCTGGCCTCCAAACTTAAGAGGACGTTATACATTTGTAAGCCGAATCTTAGGGGAACTTAGCAAGAGCTTCTGTGCAGCATGGTTGCCCACTTACCCCTCCTATTTGGCTACAAAACCTGGGGAGTGGGAGCAGTCTCAGAAGTGGCGGAAGCTCCGTCTGATTACGGGGGAGACTGCAAGAGGGACTTCTGAAGCAGTTAGGCCATTTGTATCAGGTAGAGAAAATGCCATTCAGTCAGCTAAGTAGCCCATCAGCTGGGCTCCAGCCCTTCTGAACTTAGGAACTCTGCATTATAGTTGCCTCTCCCAGCTGTGCAGCTCCCAAACTGTGCAGCAGGGAAAGACCCCACTATATAGCTCTCCTCCGCACCTAAAGCCTGCATGGATCAGGGCCTGTACAGGGAAGATGACTGTCCTTAATGCTTCAGGATGGCAACCACCTCCCACAAGTCACCGCTTCACTCTCTTCTGCCCTCTTACCTGAAAGAGAGGGTTGTTCTTCTCCTTGCTGTCTTGAATCACAAAGGATTCCCCATTCCATGCTTCCGACCTCCTTTATCAGGGAGGAGGGTGACAAGAGGCGCAAGAAGGCCCCTGAGCTCAGTGGCGTAGCCAGGTTTTAACATCAGGGAGTGAGCACCAAAAAAAAAAATAAGGTGCCACTTCACACACGGAATAAACTAATTTATTATATGTGGCCCCGGCTGCGTTGCGCCTGGAGAGGCTGCACGCCTCCCGACAGGCCCAGCCCTGCCTGGGGGAGAGGCTCTGGCCAGGCACCCCCGGGCATGCTCCAGCCCTGAATCTCCCTGTCCAGCCTCCCCCTTCTCGGAGCGAGGGCTCGGGGATGAGAAGGCAGTGGGTCCCACCTTGCTAATCCCCCCTCCCGGTGGGCTCGGCTCTGGCTTCCCCCCCGCGAGGATCCCCCCTGCTCCAGCCACACCCCGTGTTTGGTAAGTCGAAAAGGCCCATTGTGTTGTACAGGAGTCAATAGCCAATATGGGTACAGTGTGAGGTGAGTGGGTATTCTATAGTGTTATACCTAAAACTCAAAGTGAAAACTCTAATTTTGAAATCTCCCATTTATTTGTCATTTCTAACGCAGGGGACAGCCTGCAGCTCTGAACTTCTTACGTTTGGACAGATCATTGTAAGGGTGCTGGAGCCCTTCCATCCACTAGCTTCCATTCATTTTGTGCCTTCTTAAAGTCTGCATCACATGATGGTGCACTGCTTAAACCTGGAAAGGACTCTGGACTTGTATGCTTTGCAGGTGATAGTTGTGTGTGACTGTGAATGACAGACCTTTGGGTTCATTGCTTTCATACATAAAGCATATGCTACAACATTATATTCAACTTTGTCCTGTCTTACAACCTGAATACCGTGATCCCAGCTTTTGAGTTTTGTACAGGTAACTCTACTACGTAGTTGGCTAATGACACTTGTACAACCGGTGATGCATGGAATCTGTGTACTGGGAAATGATTACCTTTGATAAGTTGTTTGATCAGGAACTAGAAAAGAAAACCTCTGAGCTGTCTCACCTGTATGAAGGGTGCACTATACAAATAAAAGCAAAAAAAAAATCAAAAAAAATCTAGTTTTGTGATCATGGATCATCTGACTCTGCTTGTTGTCAGAGTATCACTGTGGGAACAGAGTAAAGGTGTTTGGGTCATAAATTGTCTATGCCTTTCCAAAATGTCAAATGTTTGAATTTCTTATACAGTTAAACTTGCAGAAGAAAAAACATGGGCTTTTTTTCCCCACTCTTTTGGTTTATTTGAGATGTGTAGAGTCTTTAAAATAATATGTGCTATTACATTAGAAACTCAGGCCTTGTCTACCCTGGACGTGTGGTGAACAAATAGCTGAGATTTTCACTGGACTGAAGGATTTAGCCACAGAACACTTGCTTGCTTCCATGGGAGTTGTGTAGCTAACTCTCCTAGTCTGCTTTGAAAATCTTAATCAGAGAAACCATGTTACTAAAACTTGATTCACTGAGAAAGGAATTGATGTGTGTGGAGAGGCTGATTAAAACTCTGCCTTCTGAATTAGGTTTTTGTGTGTGGTTTGCTTGTTTGTTTGAACTTCTATTTAAAACTCTGGTGAAAAGCTGCCTTGTTAAGGAACCTTCGCTTAGGGGCTGAGAAAGACACTAACCCCACATGTGAGGCATCCAAGGACTCTAAAAGAAGACTAGATTTGATGATCTTGATACTTCTAAAGTAAAAAGCAGGTGGAAGACTGAAATCTTCTGGAGGTAGAATATGGGGAATGTATAAGGCGGTCCTTATACGTCATAAAGAAGCAGAAAAGATACAAATCCATTTTTCTTCTATTATAGTTCACCCTTAAGTCTAAACTCTGAACTTCTAACACTTGTTTTTTCATAACTACAGTGTTGTAAGTCTTTTTCGTACATATCAGCTTTAATTCCAGTGTAGCAGGGAATTTGTGTGGGTATGTGTGTGGAATGAACACTACTATATAGTTTTCAGTAACTTCACCCTTTTCTCACCAGTAATATTGGGGAGGGGGAGGAAGTTACAAGACTTGGTTCAAGGTAGCATTAAGGGTCACAATAGGATTGAGGGGTAAAGTGGGTGAGGAAAAGGCACTTTTTTGTTATCTGATACAGTCTGTCTTTCTGGGCCACAGGTGCGTGGTAATGCAAAGGGGAAAGTTAATGAAGGTAAGGGAGACATAAGCCGCTGCAGAAACTGAACATTTGACACCTGTTAGGAATGGTGTAGTAATTATTTAGTTCTGCCTTGAGTGCAGAGGACAGAGATAGATGACCTCTCAAGGTCCCTTCCAGTCCTACACTTCTATGATTCTGTGATCTCAGAGACGGTGTCAGAAGGAAGAAGCAGAAGGGTTGCGGTTTTTTTGTACCAGTGTTGGTTCCCCAATAGAAAAGATCCTTCACTGTCATGACCAGCTGTAACTGCTGCAAAATGTGGGAATGGCGATCTTTCCTAGAGACATCACAAAACAGACTAATTAAAACTATTCTAAGAGAGGTTGTGGATGGTTTCTCCCACTAAGGACTTGGTTGCTAGGAATCTTAGATTGCCTCTTGCCAGCTGGATGGTGAAATCTTTACTAAGCAATAGGGTTACCAGGTCTTAGCTTTTATTTTTATAGAGTGGTGGAATGATGTAGAGCTTGAGGTTAAGGAATGGAACAGTTTTTGTTGCATTCATACTATTTCTGTCTTCTCTTACCCTTGTCTATTTATCACACTAAGAATATACATGAAAGAGACATGCTACTCAGGGTTTCTAATGGTGTAATCTCCAATAAAATGGCATTGAAAACTGAAGTTGCTTTTCTGTTTTAAGACCACGTAGCCTGCAAGAAACTCATTAGATTTCCCCTTGGTGGGGATACAGCAACAGAGAGAAGAAAGGTGGAATGGCAGCTGGAGGAGCTGAAAGATTACAGAAGAGAGGCCATTTTGGGTTTATAGGTCGGCTTGGTAAATAGATTAGTTATGTGGCAATTCGCAGCCCTCAGCCACTACAGAAATGAACACTGGACTTTCCACTCTGCCCTGGCTTAGCTTTGCTCCTGCTCTAGCCACCCTGTGCCTGGACACTGGGTTTATCACGAAAGCAGCAGGGACTGAGTGGGTGGACACCTGTTTCGTATGTGCCAGTGACATCTGATAAGGCAGCTGCATATCCCACAAAGGAGAAGTGGCTTCGTTTTCAGCTGAAAGCTGGAGGGAGTTCTAGACCGGTAGCACACACGAGCTTATGCACTCTCCGTGCAAAGCCCTCCCTCCCCCCGCTGTGTGTGTGTGTGTGCGCGCGCGTGCCACAGGCATCTGGATCGGTTCACGTTTCTTCCACTCGGTCAACCTGATTTCCTTGGTGTCAGCAGCAATGTTGCCCCCAGCCCAGTACTCCCCTGCACTAGAAAGCTTTGCCCGCCACACTTATGCCAGCACGCAGCTGCCTGCCGCCACAGCAATACTGCTAAGACAGGAAGGGATGTTTTTAATGGTGGGGGGGAAGGGTGAGGTTAGAGGAAAGCGAGTGACCCAGTTACACTTGCTCAGTGCCCCTGAGTCATCAAGTTCCTGCTCCCTGAGCCACCCGAGGGCGCATGTCACAGCGCTTCACTTGTCATGTGACCGGGCTCTTGCCATTTCCTGCGGGCGCCAGGGCCGCAGGCGGGCTCTGTCGCAGGCTCCTGGGGACATCGGCGGGCGGCTGGGTACGTACCTACCGGGCGGGCGGAGAGCCGGGCCTGTCACCGCGGCTTCATGCGCCTGGGCCCGATACCGCCTGGTCCCAGGCGCTTTGGCGGGAGGCTCGCGGGTCGTGTGTGTTTCCCGCTGTCTTTGCAGGGGGCGCTTGCGGGGGTCGCACCCGCGCCTGCACGAACTGGGCGGTGTGGCTGCTGCAATGAAGCGACTGCGGTGTGCGGTGATCGCTGGGTTAATGGAGTACAACCATTGCGGCGGTTTCTCCTGCGGTCCCCCAAAAAGTTTCAAACCCAGCTAGTGAGTGGGGAGGCCTAATTATTGCCTCGGGGGAGGGGCGGAGACGGGAATCGTCTTGGGGAGCTAGACAGGGCCCCAGCCCAGCTGCAGGCTGCGATAGCAATGCGAGCTCCCAGCAGAAGAGATACAGGGAGCATTGCGCCTTCAGAAAACCTTGGCCCCAGAAGGAAAGGGGAACCTCACACCAGTGGCTCTCACCCATTTCCGACTACTGTAGTCTTTCGGGAGTCAGATGGGTCTTGCGTACCCCCAAGTTTTACCTCACTTGAAAACTGCTTGCTTACAAAATCAGACATTAAAATACCAAAGTGTCACAGGAGCCTGTTGTTATGAAGTAAACCACTTGGAATAGAAATATTGTACTTACATTGCAGTGTACATTGCAGTATATAGAGCAGTGTGAGCAAGTCATGGGATAAACAAGGAGTCGTCCTTGTGGCACTTTAGAGACTGACACATTTCTTGGCAATGTCTTAGTCCCTGAAATGCCACAAGGACTCCCTTGTTTTTGCTGCTAGAGACAAACACTGAAACAAGTCATTGTACAAAATTTGGGTTTCTACTGACTTCCATAGTGCTTGTACTCTGTTGTAAAACTAGGCAAATATCTAGCTGAGTTCCCTTCCCTGGAAGACCTCTGCATACCTCCAGGGGTAGGAGTATCCCTGGTTGAGAATCACTGCTCTAAGCAGCCCCTTGACAACGTTTGCCAGGGAAAACGCTACCGAACCTGAGACTTTGTGGTAGCACCTATTTCAAGGGCTAGTGAGCAAATCTGCACCTCTCTGCTTGTCAGAGCCCCTACGTGGGACGCCATGTGTGACCGGTATTGAGAGACGTAGAAAATATGTATGGGACCTCTCCGGTGCGGCATGTCTGCAGTCACTGGAGAGCTGGGTTTGTAACACGGGCACCGGAACGAGAGTCAGTTTGCTAAACAGGGCAGAGTGCAAATAGTTATTTCTGTAGGCTCGGTTGGATTAGTCTTTGAGGGGTTGTAAACAAACTTCTGCAATAAGAATGAGGGGGCACTAACGTGTGTGGGCAGAGACCGCTTTGGCACTAATGAGAGAGAGGAGACGTGCCCTGTAGCCTCCAGGAAGTCATTGCTCCTCCTCAGCCCCAGGGTCGCTCTAAAGCTGAGATCTTGCTGCAGTTTCTGGGGCTCCCGGGGATGTACAGGAGACACTGATGATGGGGGAGAGGGGACGACGACACTTCGTCCTTTAAGTTTGTGGGCGGGTACGTGCTGCAGAAAATCCACTGGCAAGTCTGTTTAATTCTCCTGGAGTTCGTGGCTTGTTCTCCAGCCCAGCATCTTCAGCCTGTCTCCTGGGTGCAATGCTAACTCCATGCAGGGTGTGGGGGACAGGAATTCAGCCAGGAGCCACGTGTGGGGTGCACGCTGAGAGGGCCGGTGAGAGATGAGCAGGGAGAAAAGACCGAGACGCTCGTTCGGTTCCGCTCTGGGCAGTTAAGGGTTAAAACCATAGAGCCGGCAAAGCCTCCGGCTGGTAGAGAGGACGGCAAAGTCCTGCGTAGGGGGAGGGGAACTGACTAGTGACCAGCTTCCGCTTCCGCTTCCCTTCCCGCTGTCAGTCCGCTCGGAACCTGCGGGGCTGGCAGCGAGCGCACGTGGAGCCCGTTGGCGCGGCCCCGGGGAGGGACTAACTCGGGCCTGCCTAGCGGTGAGAGGGGGGTCGGTCGGTCGGTGTCTGGATTGAGGGGTGCGGGCAGAGCCCCGGCAGACAGGGGACCAGGCCAGCAAATCGGTGCCTTTGGGAACTGCTGCAACAAAGGAGGAACTGAAAGAGGAGCCACGTCTTAGTCAGAAAGGAGAGAAGCCGGGCAGGGGCACCAGACCCCCCCGCCCCCAGCTAGCTCCGCTCCGGGGAAAAGTGGAAGGAAGTTTGGAGAAATGTTGGGGAGGCAAACCGCAGGGATGTTAGCAGAAAGGAGGAAGTGGGTGTAGAGGGAGGTGGGTTAAAGGATGTTAGTGGTTCAGGGAAAAGAGGGCTGGTGGAAGAGAGCTGTGGTTAGGTGAGACTGACCTAGGGGAAATGTAGTACATTGGGGTGGTGTGGATGTTTGTTTATTAAAAGCAAACAAAAACAGTATCAGAAAAGGTGAAATTAACCAGCAGCAAGCAGTGCAGTGTGACAAGGGATGGGTTATAAATGCTTTATGTTTCCATATCCTAACTTTTTATTTTAAAGAAACAACAATACTTTTTGAAGGTTAAAAAAGCATGTTAAATGGCAGTGACAGTGGTGAAACTTACAGTGCACCAATCAGGACCATTCATCTTGTTTATTATGCTGGAGCCTTATCCCCATATGTTTGCCTGCCTAGATTTTTGGCTTTTTGGTCCAGTGTGCACTGAGGAAGCTTTGTCCCCAGACTGTAAGCAGTCTTAAAATTGTAACTGGCTGGAGCTATGGTGCAGATCAGACCTACAGGCAATTTGAGCCATTACTATGGAACTGACTAAAAGTGGTGCAGGCCACCTGAAGGCTTGCCATTTGAAGTCAAAGGAAGACTTGCTGTTAATCTCAATTCAGTGGTTTTTGAGGAAGTGGAGGGAGGGGGCATAATTGTGTGTGTGGGGGGTGTATCTGTGGGGAGGCACAAGGAGGCTTCCTGAGAACACCTTACTGCTATTTGGCTATAGCTGTGCCCTCCTCCTAGTACCTCCATGTTCCCCTGATCTGGATTAGTTTGAGGAGGGACGGTGATAATCCATGGGCTGAGAGGAAGGCAAGACCTACTGGTTGGAGGCAGCAAGGTGGAGTGGAGGGGAGTCCTGTACTTCATACTCCACTTCAGGGACTAGTGGTAGGGGGAAGAGGACTCTGCATAGTTCCCCTTTTAAGTATCACAGGATGTAATTGCAGTGGTGTGAAGTAGTTTATTCATCTTAGTGGAATGTTCCCAGATGAATCAGAACCTCCCCTCCCCCCATGGAGATGAATATAGCCTGCCAGGATAGTTCTGAGAGATGTGAGCTGACCCATTTCTCTCAGTGGGTGTTCTCCTTCCTTCCTTTCCCAAAATCTTCCCCTGTTGTGGAATACCAGTTTTCAAGATAATCTCATTATGCAGGTGGGTTTTAGAGCAACTTGAATATTTAAATCTACTTTTTATTTGTGGGGGGAAGTTGTATCCGAGGAACCCCTAGACTATATTACTTCAAATTTGCACCAGTAAGAATACCCCATACTCCAGTTATGGCACCCCAGTATTTGAGGTAATCTCACTACGCATGTAGATTGTTTTGAAAACTAAAAGAAGGTTCAGTCATCTGGACTAAAAACACCTCCAGGCCATATGTTCAAAAATGCTCAGCACCCAACAGCTCCCACTTTTGTTAACAAAATGAAATGAATTTTCCAAAGAACCGGGAGATTTGCTGAAAAGGGGGCATCAAAATGCTTCAGATGTAGCAGTTGCGGAGTCATGATCACACTTCAGCTTTGCAGTGTTGCCAGCCCCAAATACTTAAATTATGAGATTGGCTTAAAAATCATGAGAATTTCAAAAATAATTTTGGAATCTTTTTGTTTGCCCTCTGCTTTTGAATCTTTAGGGGGTCACATTTTCAAGCATTTCTCTACAACTACCAAGGCTAGAAACCTTTTCGTTTGTTCGTTCTTTCTTTTTTCAAATTAAGGCTCTGAGATCAGGGTGGAGGATTTAAATCATCAAGTGGCGAGCTGCAATTTTAAAAGAAAGGTGTATTCTCCTTGGTAGCTATAACCATTAAACCAAGTTGGTTTACAATTAAATAGGGACTTTACACTAGGGTTTTCTACCTATGAGGTACACTACAACTGTATAGATTTATTTAAGCAATTATATAGCTTAATATTTTCAGATTTTTATTAATTGCACATTTTTAGTATGTTAGAAAATGAATAATCTTGCTTATTTACTAGATGGTTAACTTTTTACTCATTATTTATGTCAAGCTCTGTTAGGATGGAATTTTAATTAGACACAAAACAGCGTATTTATTTGTCAAACAAAACAAGACCCTTAATATATGACCTAATGTGCCATATTTATAAAGTTTAACCTCATAAGTTAGATTTCTCCTGTCCCTCCCCCATTCTTTTTTTCCATAGTAAAGCATCTTTTAATTTAAAGCTTTAAATAAAGGCTCATGGAGTCAGCATACTTATTTTTTATTTAATTGTTTTTAAGAGATTGTAATAAGCTTAGGCCTTAACATATTTTGCATTAAATTCAGATTTCATTTTAAACAGGTTTATTTTTAAAAAGAAAAACTTACTATAATCTAATTTAAAAATTCAGAAAAATAATTGATTTTCATCCAGCCTGTCTGAGATTCTCATGCAAGTACTGACTGGCAGGGCTGGCCTCAGTGTTTCCTTCCCATTGCTCTCAGTACAGAGAGGTGAGGGAAGGGGGTAGGATAATTGGCCAGCCTATGTGCTTTGGCTATCCCCCGCTAGCATGTGATCCCTTGGAAAACATAACCCGCTGACCCAGTGTAGAGCAGCACTCGGCACCAGTTCAGAGTAGAATCAGGAAGCCATAACTGGCTCTCTGACAGCTACAGCAAAAAAGAAAAACTGTGAGCTGGCTTCAGATATCTATCTCCCATCTGGGACAGGTGGGTCCACTTATTGAAATCAATATTAGTCCTTGTTTTTACACACCTTTTATTCCAGAGTAGATCACAAGATACTGCCACCAGGCTTGTAGGAGAGGAAATGCCCTGGACCATAAATTACTTTCCTGATTTTAGACTGTCCGTTGTGTTGTTCAACTGGAACATCAGATTTTTCCTTCTCAAAAAATGAGATGTGTGTTTGGCTGTGAATGGAAACACACACACTTGCAGATGAAAGGCCTGACTTTCTCCTAACGTATTTACTGAATCACACACAAATTCCCTCTCATCTGTGCAGAACAGTCTTTATTTTTGGGGCAGGATACAAACCCAAATAGGCAATATGAGTCACTTTCTCCACCCCCGTCCCTCCCCTTTCTGGGAATGGAGATCTCCCATCTTAAAGAATGACACAATAGCAAAATTATTCATATGAAAGAGCGAAACCTTCACTTAGCCCTATTGTTTCCAAAGGGAAGCTTTCTTCCTGTTGCATCCTTGGCCATTCCATTTCAGCTGACGGAATTCACCCTCCTTCAAACCCAAAAGCGCCAGGCATTCCCTCTTCATTCTCACATTTTGGCTATGAGAAGCGCAGGAAACCTTAAAGGGACTTCATATATTTAGTATCACGAGCTCCTCCCTTTATACTGATGGTTTCAGGGATGTCCCATACATAAAATGCCTTCCTTTCAAAGGTCAGCTTAGACTGAAGCTTGCACACTGGACTCTTCTTTTCTATAAACCTGCCAGGGTGGCCTCCTGACTGCCTCTTCCCTGCTGCCTATTTTTCTCCCTTCTGAGCTGTTTCTGTGACTGTTGGCTTAGCTTCCTGCTGCATGTCTGCATGGTTCAGGGCCATCAGCAGCTTCAGGGAAGTAGCCTGTAACTCTTGCTCTCCTGTGGTCTTCAGTTTGGCCAGCAGCACCTGCATTGCCTGCATCCAGTGCTGCACATTGGGGTCCTGTAGCCGCAGGAAGAGGTCTTCCAGGTCGTTGATGGGTAGTTGAGACTCCTGCGGGCTGGACAGCTCTCCTTGCTGTTGGCCACTTTCAGCCTCCTCTCTGATCTGGTTGACAGGGGAGTTTCCTGGTATGCTCTGTGGTATAGGTGGGCTCTGAGAGAAGGTTAAGAGTATTCTTGTGTGGGGGTTGGATTGGGATGAAGTTGGTAGGAGGATATCCTTCACAGCAGCTGCTCCTGTACCAGAAGGAGGTAGGGGTTCTATGGTGGCGGTGGTGGAAGACTGGGGAGAGGGCTTTGTTGGGGGCAAAAGTCTGTCACTGGCAGTGGCATCTTCACCGAAAGTTCGTGTCCTATCAGACTTGCTTTGGATCTCTTCTGGGCATATAACTCTCTGTGAAAGAGCAGAGGTGCATCAGAGGAAGGCAGAAAAGCACGGGAATCCTGCACCCATTCTTCTCTCAGGTGCATGTGGTCACCGCTTGCTACACAATTATACATTTCCCATTCCCATCCTCCAAAGTTTTCTGATAGGCACCAGGACAGGCAAAAAAAAATAAAATCTTTCTTTGACTCCTTTCCATATGATGTCTTGCCCACTGTATTTTTCTGTACGACTCTTTACCTTACTCTACTCCTTCCTTCTCTTACATGCTCTGTCTGTTAGTATTCTCTTCATGTTCTGTTCTTACCACAATTCTTTATTGTACTTCTCCCTTCAGCTGTCTCATCCCCAATTCTCCACACTCTTTGAGTGCTACCAGCTGTTTCCTGTGTCTGCACTCCCTGTACCAGTTTCATCTGGAAACAGTTCAGACTCACCTTAACAAAATACTTTTTCATAGTACAGCGATAAAAGGTGAATGTACAAAAGTCTGCAAAGAAGGGAATTTCTGGCAGGTTTGAGCATACAGGCCCTAGAGAGAGGTAAATAATTAATCAAATTTATTGAAAAACCCCAGTGTTGACAGTCACTTCCACTAACCTTCAGTTATAAACCCCAGTTGCAGGTGGTCCCCATCTGCCAATGATAAACCTGAGTGCCATCCAGTAACCTCCCAAAGTTTGAGTGGCTAAAAACCCAGCACTGGCTGGTTATCTTCATGACCCACAGTGATTTTAAAAAAACAAGACAGGATTGAAAGAACATAAGAATGGCCATACTGGATCAGACCAATAGTCCAGCTAACCCAATAGCCTGTCTTCCAACAATGGCTAGTTGCTTCAAAGGGAATGAACAGATGAGTGATCCATAACTTGTCATCCAGTCTGAGTGTCTGGCACTCAGAAGTGTAGGAACACCCAGGGCATGGGGTTGCATCCCTGTCCATCTTGGCTAATAGCCGTTGATGGGCTTATCTGCCATGAACTTATCAAATTACTTTTTGAACTCCATTTTACTTTTGGTCTACACAACATCCCGTAGCACTGAGTTCCGCAGATTCCGATGTACTTAAACAAATCCTGTTTGGATTTTTTGGTTTTTGTAGTTGCTCTTCAGGTTCTTTTTTGTAGAACTGTCTGCAGATACCTGTGGACTTACAGGGCTCTACCAGGAATCACAGCGGTGAAAGCAGCAGGATGTTGGGCCACCACTTGCAGGAGCCAGCACTCTGCATTAATTGCTCCTCTGGCGTGGCTGTATTAACTTCACCCCCACCGCCTCGGGCGGGCACCAGGCTCGCCCACAGCTGTCCGTGCGAGTGGCTCACATGCCCCAGACAGGAGTCCCTTTCATGCAGAGGTGTGCATCTCCTGTCTGGAAGTGTGTCACTGTTCAGCAATATCAGTTTGATCACATTACCGAGTGCTACTTAAAAAAGTGATTGAAAACGTTTTACTTTTACCCTATACTGTATATCTGCAGGATGTGTTTAAATTGTAGGATTTTTTCTGTATAATCAGTTTTTTTCCCATTGCAATCCAATTATGAACATTTTATGCATTTATAGAAAGGCTACTCAATTGTTGTCAATGTATCAAATAATTTTGATTTAAAACATAAAGATGGAATTAATTATTTTTTTTAAAAAAGGAAAACAGAAAATAATAAATCCAAAAATCCACAGTAATAAAATGGATCATAGGGCCCTAAGTTGGCCCTCTTACTGTTTTTTTTGTGATTTGACACATACATTTAGTTTAATCCTCTATGGTGTTTTTAAATAGTTTCCATGTAGCTTGCAGGCATCTCAGTCTTGTGACTGTTCCTTTTAGTTATCATTTAACTAACTCCTCATTTTTGTAGTTAAATGTAATCCCCTCCCCCATTTGAAGTTAAATGCTACTTGTGGTGGGTTTCTTTGGAATTTTTTCCTCCCACAAGGATGTTAATTTAGTTACATTATGGTCGCTGTTACTTAGTGGTTTGGCTATATGGACCTCTTGGACCAAATCCTGTACTCCAGTTGGGGCTAATTCAAGAATTTTCTCTCCCCTTGTGGATTCCAAGACTAGCTGCTCCAAGAAGCAGTCATTAACGGTGTCTAGAAATTTTATTTCTGCATCCTATCCTTAGGTGGCAGGTACCTAGCCAATATGGGGATAGTTGAAAGCCCCCATTATTACTGAGTTTTCTGGTTTCTGTAGCTTTTTTAATATCTGTGAGCATTCGTCACTGTCCTAGTCAGGTAATATATTCCTGCTGCTCTACTCTTCCTATTCAAACATAGAATTTCTATGGATAAAAATGCCATGGTACTATTTGATTTATTGAAGATTTTTACTATATTTCACTCTGTGCTTGCTTTCCTATGTTGTGCTGCTCTCCCACCAGCATGACGTACTCCGTCATCCCTATATATTTTGTACCCTGGTATTACCATGTCCCGTTGATTATCATTGTTTCACCACGTTTTGTGATGTCTGTTCTATCCAGAGCCACATTTAATACCAGGCACTCAAGTTCATCCATCTTAGTATTTAGATTTCTAGCATTGTATACAAGCATTTATTAAAATTTGTCAATATTTAGTTGTGTCCCTTCATGTGATTTAATTGAAAGGAACTGAAGCGAAATAGTCCCAGTCTCATAGACTGTAAGGTCAAAAGGGCCATCACGATCCTCTAGTCTGACATACTGTAGACCACAGAACCTCACCCACCCAGTCCTGTAATAGAGCCATAACCTCTGGCTGAGTTACTGAAATACTCAAATCATGACTTCAGGTTATAGAGAATCCACCATTTACACTAGTATAAACCTGGAATCATGCTGCAGAGGAAGGTGAAAAACGCTTAGGCGCTCTGCTAATCTGATATGGGGGAAAATTTCTTCCTGAGCCCAAATATGGTGATCAGTTAGACCTTTTGCATGTGGGCAAGACCTGCCAGCCAGATACCTGGGAAATAATTATCTGTAGTAACATAGGGTAATACTATTCTAATTATATTAGAGAAGGCAAGACACACTCCTTCCAACTTGCCTTCTCTAATATAAACACATAGTAATGTAGACAATAACCCGCAAAACCTCTACCAAAACAAAACCCTCCACTGCACACACACCTCCACTGGAAAGAGAAGGAGAGAGAATGAATAAACCCCCCTCAGTAGATGGCTTCCTCCTCATCCCTGTTATAAACCCAGGCACTTAAAGACTCCTTCCCATCTGTCATTTGATCATTCCCAGTGCCAGATGATCTGAGACCCTAGTTGTCCTGCTTTTGGATGCTGTGGTCAGTCTTACCTTGAGGGATGGCTCCATGGTTTTCATATTGGTCCAGTCTCTGGATCAAAGGATTGTGGCAGCCATACAAGGCACGAATGAGGCAGGTGGCACTGGCTCGGTAAGGGGCACGAAGAGGTTTGAAGAACTGATCGTACTCTGGCTCCGAAAGTGGTGTTCCTGTTAGCAGTGGGCCCTCATCCTGAAGGTGGGCAGCAGAACTCCAGCTTGAGAGTACTGCAAAAGAGGAGTAGGAAGGAAGTGAAATGCTGCAGACGATAGACATTGGGGAAAGAATTGCAGGGCTGTAGATGTGGTTATAACCCTTCTCTGGGGTATTGGGTCCAGAATTGTGGAAGTGACAATTTCTTGCAAATGTGGTGCAGAACTGTATGCTGACCTCCTGAACTGACCCTTTGGGAGGAACCCCATCCCCTGGGGATAGAGTCCATAGCTGTGCGAGTGACCCCTTCTCTTGTGAATGGGGTTCTGAATTATGTGGGAGACCTCTTCTCACTTTCCTGGCAATGGTGGTTGTGACTCCCTGTTCTGGAACTGGGGCCCTGAATTGTGCTGTTAACTCACTTCTCCACTTCCCCTCCCACAATTCCCTTCCCTGGGAAAAGTGGGGATATTGTTTTCTTTCAAGAATTTGTTCTATAAATCCCCATTCTTGGCAAATGGATCCAGAACCTTCTAGAAAGCAGTGGCAGTTGGATTTGTGTGCATGCTCTCTCAGGGATTCAAACATTCAGTAAACCTGTATATAACGTTAAAAAACCTAGAGATATGCGCGCACACACAGACTACTTTTAAAGAACATTATTAAGGTTCTCCTAGTCTCCTCATCTGGGCTTGCTGTCGAATCCAGGTCTCCCCAGCTAGTGTCTCCTGTGCCGCTCTGATGCCCTGCACCTAGTCCCAGGCAATCCAATCTACCACTCCCCTTGGCTCCTCCGAACTCAGTGTTCCCCATCTCCTCTGAGCCAACTAGTTCTTGGTCCTCCCCATTTCCCTGTACTGCTCCCCATCCCTGTCTCCTTGCCCCATTAGTCCCAGCCTCCTGCCCCTAGTCCTGGTCTCTTTGCTCAAGCAATCCCCAGTTTATCTTCTCCCTGCCTTCAGACTGTGTCACTAGACTCCTTGTCCCAAACTACTACTTTCCCTTTCCTGTGGTCTGACTTTGTCCACTCTGCATTCTAATCAGATGGCTGCTTCTTCTGCATGGCCTGGACACCAGCAAGGGTGTGTGTGTGTCATTGCCAACATGGGAGAGACAGGCTCCTTACACTCAGTTCCAGTGCTCCACCTCACCCTCGCCCAGAGCAGCCATTCCAAGGAAAGTTTGGCTTCACCCTTGTTGATCTGGGCTGGAGGGAGCCTACTCAGTCCCCCTGTGGTGATGGCATATGTGCTGGGAGGGGATAGAGCATGCTCAGTGGGGATGGTGCATATGGCATGTGGTTAGTACTAGGAGCTGTGAGAGGCTTGAGCATGTTCTGCAAAGACAGAATCTTTGGAGATTTTAGTTGCTGAAATCCAAGAAGTCTCTGCTAAGCCTGTGTGAACAGATTTTTTCAGGGTTTTTTAACTTGGCCATATTTGATATTTGGCCATATCACATAGTGGTGCAGGAACATTTTTTAATAGTGGGTGTGCTGAAAGCCATCCCCCTTTCCCCTGTCCATTCCCCCCCAAGCTGAGGCCAACAGCCAGGACCCCAGGGGTGCTGCAGCACCCACTGCACCCCTAGTTCCTGTGCCTATGTTATCACAGGGATGGCAAAGGTACATCCCTGCCAATTTCAAGACTGTGCTCCGAAGCACAGAAACACTAGATCTTTCCAAAGAGAAACTTACCAAACATGTATTGTTCCCTTACCCTGTTCTCAGAAATGGCTGAACCACTTTGGCAGAAATACATAATTTATTTTAAAAAAATACGGTCAGGTTGAGGCAGGCACCCAGCATGGAACGTTTCAGCTGAAACCATTAAAGTCTGGCAAAGTCATAAGTAACTGGAAGCCTGGTCTTGTAAGGGGAAGCATCAGGCCCTGCCTGTAAGCTGTAGTTTAGCCACTTGCAGTTCTTTTTCTTCTGTTGTAAGATACTGTTCTGACTAATTACTGTGGCTAAATCTTTTCAACTCTCTGGTCTGCTTCCAGGTTACTGCACAGGGTTCAATTCTTTTATGTAGGAGAACTGGTAACATTTTTCTCTCTGACCCTGGTCCCTTCAATGTTGGTTAATGTGGCAGACTAGGGGAGACAAGCCAGGCTTCAGGTGTTTCTCTAGTTGTGGGTATAAGGTGTGTGTTCAAAGTCAATAAGTGGGCAGGTTAAAGCATTTGGAAGAAAGGGACTCCAGGAGGCAGTGCTCTGTGCAGCCAAGATTTAAATGTGGATAATTACAGTTTCTGATATGTAAACCCATCCCCTCTTTCCTAGTTCTGAGGCCCCTGATTTGCAGTGAGCAAGGGAGGGGACAGGAGAGTCCCCTGTTCCCCCATCACAAGTCAGTGTCAGGGATGGATGATGATAAGTTTCCCTACTCACCAGAAGCAATCAGGAAGGCCCATGCTGCTATCTGACATCTCATCTTGTACTGCATGGGGGTGGAGGAAGGAGGAACTGTGGGAGATGTTAAAGACCATGGAGGGAGTTCTGGGTTCCTTGCCTATCCCTCACTTTTTCTTTTTCCTGTTGCTGCTTTTACCTGAGGTGAGTCAGGAGGAGAAGGGCAGGGAACTCTCTGAGCAGGGTTATTGCTGCAGACCAGTTCACAATAGCAACTTGATGACATCACAGACTTGGTGACATCACAAACTTTGTCTCCTCTCCCTTTTGCCTATGCACCATTTTGCCCATCTGTCAGGGGACAAAGGAGTGGGGAGGTTGGATGGGGTGGGGTCCTGGTGGGGGGTAGTCAGGGGACAAGGAGCAGGCGGGCTTAGACAGGGGTTGAGGTTCTGTGGGGTGTAGTTAGGGGTGAGGAGTCTCTGGAGGGGGCAAGTCAGGGGACAAGGAACGAGGGTGAGTTTGGATGGGTTGGGGATTCTGAGGTGGGCGGGAGGGGATTGGATTGTGGGGGGGGGCAGACTATTTGGGGAGGCACAGCCTTCCGTACCTGGTCCTTCATGCAATTTTGCAACCCCAGTGTGGCCCTCGGGCCAAAAACTTTGCCCACCCCTGGGCTATACTGTAGGCTAGGGACATGTGATCCATGTTGTTTCCCAAATCCACACACACAGCTCTTAAACATGTCCTCATGAGTGTGTTGAATCTGGGCTCAGCTTGGGGTATGGAGTAAAATATACGTTGAGCTTTGGGCTGTGTTCCTACCTGCCCACTTTGTAGTGTGGAGGAACCTAAAGCATGTGTTACTGAGCAAGTGTTTCCACAGAATACCTTTCAAAAGATAGGTGGGACACCCATTCTCTTGCCAGTTTTACCTCACTCCCTTTGTGTTCCTCATTCTGCTTCCTGCACGCATACTGGGGGACTTGGGCTCTGGGATTAAAATGTCAGGAAGCATGGTTTATTTGTGGGATTTTTTTTTTTTGAGGCTTCCTCTCACAAGCACAGGGAATTATTCATGTCTAATTTCTCTTTCTATTCCAGCAAGTGACAGCTGTGAGTAAAATTAAGAAGGGCATTTGTCTTCAGGAAGATCACGAGAAAATGAAAACACGTAGTGCATTGTCAAAATTTAAAGGGAATATTTCCCAGAGTCCTGACCAAACAGAAGCTTGTGAGAGTCAAGAGAAGTCACAAAATGAAATCAGAAAACCTCCTGAGAAGAGACAGAGAAAATCCCCTTCCCAGGAAGCAAGTGTCAGGCAACCTGAAGATGATGATCACATTGAAGATCAACCAAATACATCTGATTGTGAGAATGACTCTGTTTTGAGCCCAGGCCTTGTTGAGCAAGAGATGGCACCCATGGAAGAGAAACCTTATCAGTGTTCTGAATGTGGGAAAAGCTTCAGTCGAAACTCCTACCTTACTCAGCATCAGAGAATCCATGTAGCAGAGAAACCCTTTGGTTGTGGTGAATGTTTGAAAAGCTTCACTCGGAATTCAGACCTGGTTAAACACCAGCGAATCCACACAGGAGAGAAGCCTTATCAATGCAACGAGTGTGAGAAAACTTTCAGTCAGCGGTCGAACGTTATCAGACACCAGAGAACCCACACGGGTGAAAAACACTACAAATGTAAAGAATGCGGGAAGAGCTTCAGTCAGAATTCGCACCTCATCGTACACCAAAGAAGCCACAAGGGTGAGAAGCCCTACCAGTGCACTAGATGTGAGAAAAGCTTCAGTGATTGCTCATCGCTTATTATACACAGGAGAATCCACACAGGAGAGAAACCCCATCAATGTAAAGAATGTGGGAAAAGGTTCCGTGACAGCTCCGCCATCATCCGACACCAGCGAATTCACACGGGAGAGAAACCCTATAAATGCGGTGATTGTGGAAAGAGCTTCCGACAGAGCTCATCGCTTATTACCCACAGAAGAACCCACACAGGAGAAAAGCCTTACAAATGTTCCTTGTGTGATAAAAGCTTCAGTCAGAGCTCGGCACTTGCAACCCATCACCGAATCCATACAGGAGAAAATCCCTCTCGATGTTCTGAATGTGGGAAAACCCGGAGTGATCGTGCCGCACTTATTTCACATCGGAGTGTCCATGTGCAAGGAAAACCTTACAAGTGTGCTGAATGTGGAGAAAGCTTTAGACGGAGCTCAGCACTTAATGTGCATCTGAGAATCCACAGAGGAGAGAGACCCTATACCTGTGATGAATGTGGGAGAACCTTCAGACAGAGCTCAGCCCTTGATGTGCATTCGCGAATCCATACAGGAGCAAAACCCTATAAATGCAGTGAATGTGGTAAAAATTTCAGGCAGAGCTCAGCACTTAAAGTGCATTTGAGAATCCACACAGGAAAGAAACCCTATAAATGTATTGCATGTAGGAAAAGTCTCAGTTTGCGTTCACATCTAGTATAGCAGGGGTATCGAAACCATGGCTCATGAACTGCATGTGGCTCTTTTAAAGTGCAGCTCATAGATACCCCGCCCTTGTTCTCCACCTACCAGACTGGGGAGGAGCTCGAGACCTGCCTTGCAGTGGGGTGATGGGGTAAGGCCTTCTGCCCAGTGGGGAGGGGTCTCAGGGCTTCAGCCCTGTGGGGCATGCCTGCTGGAGCTTAGGACTTCAACAGGAATAGGGCTGAAGCCCCAAACCCAGAAAGGTGCCTCCCCTGGGGCTGAAGCCCAGAGCCCCAGCAGGTATGCCCCAGCTCTTGAACTTCTGAAGATTGTCAAATGTGGCTCAGAGGGTGAGTAAGTTTAGCCACCCTTGTAGTATAGAGTGGCCAAACTTACTCACCTGTTGACTCTGCCTGTGCCTCTTGCGGTGGTGGAGTACTGGAGTCAACGGGAGAGTGCTCGGGGATCGATTTATTGCATCTAGTCTATATGCTATAAATCAACCCCCAATAGATCGATTGGCAGTGTGGCAAATTGCCAGCACTATTATGATGGGTCCCGTGCTCTTTTTTTGGGGGCGGTGTTTCAGGGTGCCATTTCTTGCTCCTGAACAGGGTATTAACTGCCCCACTAGTATCCTAGAGGAGGGGAGTGGAGAGGGAGGGACCCGGGCCTGCTCTTTACTCCGGGTCCCAGCCCAAGGGCTCTGAGGATAGCACTAAACCACTTGAACTAGCTATTCCTTCCCCTTGGCTACTTCTCTCTCCTACCCTCTCTCTGCACAAGCCAGGTGTCCCTTTACTTATGGTCTGGGTCGTCTTAGCTCACCACAGCACTTCTCCAAAGTCTCCTCTGCTTTCCTCCAAACTGCTCTCTGCTCCCACACCAAACACTCTGTTTCAATGCCTTCAAACTGCTCTCTGCTCCAACTCCTTTCAACTGTCTGATTGAAGCAGGACGGTTTTATATTGTGACTGGCTCCAGGTGCTCCAACCAACTTCTAGAAAACTGGCTTCCCGCTAACACTCTCTTGCTGCCCTCTTGCCATGCTACATCACAGCGGGTAGTGTAGACCTGCCCAAAGAGGATGGATACATAAGCACTTTCACAGTGAGGGCTATCTCCATCTTTTCCTCCCTGGCAGCATCTCTAGAATTTGTCTCTTCTCATTGAAACACCTTTAGCATGCAGTGGGAGACTAACAAAACCTGAGCAAAAATGTAACCTCATTTAAATAAAACAAAAGAAGCTTTTGGATGTCCTCGCTAGATCCATTTCACATTTTGGGTTCTCATGGAAGCCATCTGTTTACCCATAAACAAATCTAGTGCTTTCCCTTAAACCATTTTTGTTTCCCTACAAAAACCCTCACTCATGCTCAAGTAAGTGTTCTGATGACTGGTCAAAAATATGCAGCGGTTCCATTGGGACGTCATCTTCTCTTGACTGATTGTGCTGGGGGCTCTGCCTGTCTCCAGCACTCAGGACCCTCATCTACCACCATCACCTGGGACCCCTAATCGATTCAAGCTTCAGGGAGTGGTGAGAACCCATCTCTCTCTCTCTAGCCTTGTGATCGGGACTTGTGTGATCAGTCATTTCTAAACCTGACTTTTATAATCAACTTTAAGTTAAAATATTCAATTTGTTTTGCTTGTTTGGCTCCCCTATGATTATTACCAGACAATAAATAACTTTCATGGTTAAGCTGGTTGCTTTTCTCTCCCCCTGTGTGTGTTTTTTGGCTGCTTCATTCGCTCTGCAGCAACGCTTCTTGTACCTAAGCTAAAGATCCCTGCAGCACCAAAAATCCAGTGAGGTTTACTCATCAAGTGGGTAACTACCAGAACAACTGTAATGCGAAAGTGGGGATAGGGATGTGCTGTACCTGCAACATATGAGGGTGGCAGCTTGGAAGTACTGCTTGACCCAGCCCGTTCAGGTGTACTCTAGTGCAGTGCCCATAGCACAGGAGGGTGACAACTGGGTGGTACTGTTCGACCCAGCCTGCTGAATCCAGGGGCCTATGAGGGTGACATCTTGGAAATGCTCCTCGACCCAGCCTACTGAATCCAGCGATATATAAGGAAGGGGTCAGGTTGGGAGTAACCCGATCCTCTCAGATGCGCTCTGTTAATGTGTGTGTTTGTCTTCTTCTGGGTCTGGAAGAACCCAGCCCTGGGGAACTTAAGTCCTGCAGAATAACTCCATTGAGAGGGAACTTGCAGTAGGGAGAAATAGAGCTCTGTATGAGAACACAATTGATAGAATTACAGACCCCGCCCCACCCCCAAGGGTCACCTTAATAAATGACCAAACTCCAAAGTAACAGGCAAATCTGGTAACACTGTTGTAGCTGGGATATCAAACTAAACTAATCCATTAGTCTGGTCTAGTGCTCCTTGCAACTAAGACAAAAATCTGCGTAGTTTATTAGGTATATCTGCTCAGACCAAGGAAGTGAGCCTTACAGCTTAAGTCAGGCTAGCAGGGTTCACGCTGGCACTCTAAAAATAGCTCTGTAAACAGCACTTTGAAATTACAGCTTAGGTTCTGAAGCACAGGTAGGATGGGCAGGCTTTACAGCCTCATCTACTCAGCTAGCCTGGCTCTTGACTGGGCTGGAAGGCTAGATTCAGTGGGGTTTGGAGACATACTCTTTGGGTATGTCTACACTGTAGTGCATGCCCAGACTCAAGCCTAACCCCCTTTGCATCTACACTGCAATTTGTGCTAACCCAAGGCTCAGAACCAAGGTCCCAGGAGCCTGCAGAGCTAGAGGGTCTGAGCTCAAGTTAAACTGGGACCCAGGGTCTGAGCTCTATTGCTTTGCAGTGTAGATGCAGCCCTGGATGATTCAGGTCCTGGGAGTCCACTGGAAATATCCCACAATTCCATAGGACAACTGCCTTAGTTCTCTCTAGCTCAGCAATTCTCAAACTTCATTACACCGTAACCCCCTTCTGACAACAAAAATTACTACATGATCCAAGGTGGGACCAAAGCAGCCTGCTTGAGGAGCACCATCCTTGGGGGTGAGGGTAGGGGAGCAAAGCCAAACCTCAGTGCTATAGCCCCAGGCAGGAGGCCTGTAATCTGGACCCTGCAGCCCAAGGCTGAAGCCCTTGGCTTGTCTTTGGCCTCAGGCAGTGGGGCTTGGGTTTTGGCCCCAGACCACAGCAAGTCTAATACCAGTCCTTGCAACCCCATTAAACAGGGTCCTGACCCAGTTTGAGAACCCTGCTCTTGCTCAACAATCCACTCTACTGAAAGCAGAAGTCACCCATGCTTTGCAAACCACAGCAGTTCTGGTCAGCGTTGACCCATTCTCTTCTGATCCCTCTTCTGCCATCATACTTTCAGCAATCCTCCTGGGTTTGCAGGGGAGAGTGAAGCAAAATGTAAGTGCAGGCTGGATAGTACAGTTTTCCCACAGTACACTATGGTCCAAGGGCTAGAGCATCTGCATTTTTGGAGAGTGGAGCACTAGGTAGGGACTTTGCAATATGGTTATTTTGACTTGGATCTGTGCACCACACTGGGGATGCCAGAACCCTAGTTTTGAGCATGGGTCAGAAAAGTCTTAACATATGATTAAAATCCAATGTAGGTGCTCAAGCTCAGGGTTCCCTCTCACAGGTCACCTGACTCAGGTCTCTCTAAGCCTGATCTTACACTGCAGTGTAATGGCCTTTGAGGCCAGGGGACATAGACAGGTCATGTAGACCTCTCTAGCCCTCAGCAGCTGACTGACTAGTAGTTTGTGCTGCCTGCTGTTATTGCACAGGGTCTCCCTAACTCATTGGTTCTCAGCTGTGGTCCACTGCTTGTTCAGGGAAAGACACAGTTGAGGATCGCTGCCCCACCTGCTGTCCTCAATCCTTCCTTGGCCTAAATAGCCACATAATGGAAACTACACAACCCCCCGCCTAATCCAGGATTAATCTGAGAAAACCCTTCCCCAGGCAGCATTAAGCCCGCTTGTCCCGCTCTCCCCCTCCAGAGCCTGCCGCCTTTGGTCTGAGTTCTCATTTCACCGCCGGTTCTAGTCCCCTTGTTCCCACTGTTTCCCCCTCCCCCTCCCAGACCCGCCCCCCAGCAAGGGGCCCTGCCCAGGTTGCACTAAGGGGGGGGGGGGGATTTAATGCCGCAGCTCCCGCGGGGGTTAATCTCAGGCTGCTGCAGGCGGTGACCCCGGGGCGTTGCACTCGCTGGCGCTCCACGGGCCACGCCTTGACCCTACAGGAGAAGCCGCCCACGGGAGCCGGGGCGCGCGGCTGCTTTGGCGGCTCCCTGCCAGGCAGGCGCCAGCAGCACGCGTAGCTGCTTTCCCCGGATCGCGCATGCGCAGCGCGCGCGGCGGGGGTAGTGGTGGTGTTGTTGGGTCTTCCGGGCAGGTAGCGTCTGACGTTGACGCTAGAGCGAGGCCGACGTGGCGCGTGATGGCGTCTGGCGCAGGGGGCGGGGCCGACCCGCATCGTTGGCGCTTCGTTCGAAGTGGAAGCTTCGGTGACGGGTCTGGCGCGGGCCCCTGGGCGGCGCGCGGGGCGGTATGGAGCCCGGGCGCGGGCCGGGGGCTCTGCCGGGCGCGGAGGTGAGCAACGGGCCTGGCGGCAGAGCGGTGCCGGGGGAGCGCGGAGCGCGGCAGGGGATGGGACTGGCTGGAGGCGGGACGGGCACCAGGGCTGGGGGGTCGTGCTCGGGGACTGGCACCAGGGCTGCTCGAGGGGCGCGGGGGTGTCAGGCTCGGGGACTGGCACCAGGGTTGATCTGGGGGTTTGCAGAGGGGCTGGGGGGGGG
>ML677350.1:16150242-16274113 GCA_007922305.1 Dermatemys mawii
GTTGAGAACCACTGGTCTAGAAAAACCTCAAAATCAGCAGATACCCCCCCAAATCATCAGCGTTCACTGATTCTCGAGGTGCCTTAGCCATCTGTATATGGCTATCTGCTGATTGCTGACAGTTGGAGGTATGAGCAGGGCTGGCCTTTGGGAAGGGCGGCTGGGGTGGGTGGGCAGTGGCGCCCCCCGAAGGGGCCCCCCCCCCCCCCTGTCTCTGCCCCCCCCCCCCCCCACGCCCGCTCCTCTCAGCCCACGGGCCCAGCACTACCTTCTCCATCCCCACTCCCTCCCTCTCCCCCCACCCACTTGCTCCTCTCATCCAGCTGGCTGCCGGCTGAGGGCTCCGGCTAGTGATGGGGCTGAGAGGAGCCCTCTCACCAGAGGCTCGTACCAGTTGGTAGAAGAGGGAGAAAGGCTCGGCAGTAGGCCTGGGGGGTTTCTGGCTGCCGCAGACAGCAGGGCTCTACTGTGGCATGACCCTCACCTCCTCCCTGGGCTCTTGGACCCCTGCAAGGCCTGGGGGCAGTGCTGGTGGGAAGGTGCTGCACATGCAGCTCCCCCTGTGTACCCACCCTGGCCCCGACATTATTCAAATGCAGCAGCTGGGGAGCGTGGGGGTCCCGGACCATGCTGGGCAAGAGGTGATATCGACACCCAGTGGACGGACACCCAGTCCAGTGGTGCTCCTTGTTCCAGTTAAGCCTTCTCAGCATGAGCCCCACAGAGCAACTGAAGTCCCTTCACTGCATCCCTCCACCAGCGCCCCTGAGGGAGACCCAGTGTCCCCTACCCATCCCACCACCAGCACCCTTGGTCTGGGGAGGGATGTGGGTCAGGTGTGATTTGGAGGGTTGGCCTGGTCCTGTGGGAGCACAGCTGGTCCTAGTTTCTGTGCCTCTCTGCCTGGGGTGGGGGGAAGAACTAGCAAGACTAGTATAAATAATGATACTGTAATGTATTAAAGTTCTTCATATCTTTTATTTTTAAAATGTTTTAAACAGTTTTTAAATTCACTCCAATTTCTTACAAAAATTGAATTCAAAGCCTGGTTGGTCATGAGAAATGTGAATGATGAGACAGTGTGATGGTTCCCTTTTAGTGGGAGCAGCACATGGCTGGTGTTTTGGCCAGCTTGGGCATTTGTTAGCAGTTCGCATGCGCGCGTACAGACACTCTCTCACACTCTCTCTCTCCCACTCTCCCTCCCTCCCTCCCTCCCTCCCTGCATTCAGGTCACTTTCCCTAGCTGTGCTGTGAGGCATCAGCAACTGCTGCTCTCCTGCCCCCTCCTTACGCAGCCCAGGTGGGGAAAGTGACCTGGACGCAGGGAGCCCTGATTTTGCTCCTCACCTCACTGCCCCTTAGGGGTGTGCAGGGCAGAGGAGCAGCAGTCCCAGGGGAGCGAGCAGCAATGCCAGCTGCTTTGTGCCTCCAGGTCAGTTTTCCCATGTGGGTGTAGGAGGGGGATGCAGGGGTTAGGAATGATGGGAGTGCAGGGATTAGGGGCGCAGGAGTGGGAGCAGGCCTTCGGGGCGAAGGCAGGTTGGGGAGTCTAGAGAGGAACGCTGTTTGGGTTCTAAGCCTCACTTAGTAAATTGACCTATATACACCTTTCATTTCAGGAAGAGCAAATCAGGAGGAAGAAGCGAGAGGATCGTCTTGAGAAAATTCGCCATAACGTGCAACTCAAATATGCATCCAAAAGAAAGGTGAGTTATCCCAGAGAGCAGAGGCGTTTCTGTATTAGAGGTTCAGGTCCTAGTTTAGTTATCGCTTGTTCATACGTGCACATTTATTCTCACGAATATTCTCATTGAAGTCATTGGGACTACTTGTGTGCGTAAGTGTTTGCAAGATTGGGGCATTAAAGTCTTGGATTGTGGGTCACAAGTTTCCATCTGAGTTTGTTTTGGAAGCTCTCGACATGGGTGTGAAATGTGATTTTGATATGGAATATTTCCTGTGATTGCATTTGTATGCCTGGAGGGGAAGAGGGTGTACTTTGGTGGATATACGCCCTTCTGTTGTCATCCTGTATGTCTACTTCTAGTGTTTTCAAAAAGCATTTGTTATTAGGTTGCTTTGAAAAATCACTCAAAATATTACAAATGTGTTGGATTATTTTTTTTAAATAGTCTCTAGATTTGGGTTCAACTTCTGCTCCTAATTGTGGCAGCAAAAAAACCAAAAATAGCTTCATGAAATTAATCTGAGGGTTTTTTATTTTATTTATTTATTTAGGTTCCCCTTTGGGGAACAATTACATCTATTGTCTTGCTTCACACAGTGATATGTTTATGTGGTTTGGAAATGTCCATGCTTTGTGAATAAAGACAGAAGATTTTAATTTTGCTCACTAAGAAAAGGGCTGGCTGGGGGGGCTGGTCTCATTTCTTCCATTTCTGAGCATCTAATTATGCATCTGGTTATGCTGTGGGCCAAAGTTTCAGAGACACCTGCTGAAATTTGAGTATGCTCATTCTGTGTGCCTGAGCAAGCAATTTCGTATTCAGTCACCTAGTAGGAAAATATGCTGTTATATAAATTGTTGGCATGCCTTCACCTGGGATACATATTCAGTTCTGGCCACACCATTTCAAAGGATACAGCTGAACTAAAAAAAGGTGCACAGACAAAAGTAATTAGGTATAATGAAAAATTTCCATGTAAGGAGAGACTGAAAAAAATGGAACTGCTTAGTGTAGAGAAGAGCCAAATAACAATAAGGTGGAGTTATACAAAATAATGAATAACCTGGAGAAGGTTGGTCAGGTGCTGTTTACCCTTTTTCATAACATAAGACCCAGGGGGCATTCAATAAAACGGAAAGGTGATTAATTTAAAACTGATAAAAGCCCCCTTTTTTACAGAGCACAAAATTAACCCATGGAACTTAGATGACATTGATGATTTTAGTAGCATCCATAAAAGGGGTTAGATACTTCTAGGAATAAGAACATCGCAATGTTTCTGTTTTGTTGTTTAAGCCGTAAGGGATATAAGGATATGGGATATGCTTCAGGGTATATATCCACCACTAGCAGCTTGGAGCTAGGAGAAAATCTGCTTATGGGCAGTTTATTCCATATGATCTGCTACATGCTTTTTTGCACACTGTCTTGTACTGGCCCCTCTCAGACAGGATTATGGATTAGATGGGCCACTATCTGTTGTACAGAGTGGTGCTCTCTGTCTTTGAGTGAATAATAGTCCTTTGTGCTAATTTCAGAGGCTTGAAGATGATGAGATGCAGCGGCTGCTCCAGCTCAGTAAGGAGATCTTGTCGACGGAGGTAGGGTCAGATGTTCTAGAGCAGCTGGATCATGAGGAGGAGGAGCTGATCCTTGCTGAGTATGAGAGTGATGAGGAGAAGAAAGTGGGATCTCGGTAAGGGTTGGGAGTGGGTGATTCCTTGCCAGGGACTTGCTGCTTGTATCACTTTTAGATAGTGATAATGATTGGTGGGGGTTCTGGTTTGCTGGTTCCTGGGGTTCTCTTATGGAAGATAAGGTATCCTTCCTTTAGATCTAAATGTATCTCTCTCTGTCGCATAAATCTGGAGTTTCTCCCCTATTTGGTCCTTGGAAGGCAGATTCTCTATTTCTATGTAATTACATGAACCCTGAAGGCTTTTGTTCAGCTGATCAGCTTCATGTTGACAGCACTGTGGCCTGAACTCTGATCTGAAGAAGTGCATCTTATCTGGAATGTGTAGAACCATCCACTTCATCCAGGCCTATTTCCCCATATAAACCCTCTGAGTGCTGGATAAATGACTTGAGTTCAAATTCCTTACATCAGAGAAGCAAAATACTCCTCGGGGTGTTAGTAAAAGATATTAATCCTGCAGATTAGTACTGACAGCTTCTGAAGCTCTAGCGTTTAAAAAGAAGACATGAACATCTTGAAGGACACTGAATCTCTGCATAAAAACCACACAATCAGTCAGTCAGTCTCTCTCTCTCTCTCTGTCTCTCTCTCTCTCTCTCTCTCTCATATACATGCCATTGTTCCCTTGGCATCTGGATTTTAGCTTAAAGCATGTGTTACTAGGGAAAAACAAAACACACACAAAATTTGGATTTATCAGCAAGTATAATAAATACTTACATAGCACTTTCCATTTGACTAAATCTAAAGCACTTATTAAACTACATGTAAATGGAACTGCTTTACCCAGCACTAAAATGCAGTCACTTCTTAGGTAACCAGGCATGCACCTGGAACATATGTTGTTATGCAATAGTAAGGGGAGTAGATGATTTTAATCAAGGACACTAGGGCAAATACCTGCTTGCCCAAAAATACCCTTGGTTTGTTACTGAATGCAGAGGGCAGATAATACCTCAGTTTCATCCTGAAGGCTCAAACACATGGCAAACTGCATCAAATTCTGTTTCAAGCTTAATGCCTGTACCACTCAACCATGCACTCTGGTTTATTTTAACACCTTTAGGAGAATCTCGTGTATTAGATTTTTGGCTTGTCTGACCTCTGTCTCTGCTTTGTTTGCATACATATGTGTTTGAGGTTTCAATTTAACCAGTGTACCAAGGAATATTGTGGAACTGATTAGCAGGGGCCCTGGTGTTCATAAGCTAGTAAATCCTCATAAACTCTGTAAACTGCTTAGTAAAGAGGATGCCAAAGAATGCTCAGGTTAGCTCTGGATACTGGAGTCGTAATCGCTAAGAAGTGCGTTTGACCCTTGATTGCTGTTCATCAGACCGACAGGCCTCTTGCAGAAATCTGACTTTAACACAGCTAATGGTTCAGGAGACTGAGGTTTTTCCTAAGCTGATGCTGCCACCTCAGTTGAAGTCCCTTTGAAGCACTGTATATGAGACGAATCTTTTGGAAAGCTGCTGAAAGAAAACGGTTTTGTTTTCTCCACCCCCACAGGTTGAATGAAGATGATGATGATGATGATCTGGAGGAGGAGCATGTGACCAAGGTAAGATGTGGAGGGGCCTCCAACACTTCCCTTTTACAATGTGAATAAAAGAAGAATTAAAGTTTTCCTTACAGCTACAGTGTGATATGGGACAGTGGGATCTAGGAACTGCGGATCTGGATTATTCCTCAACCTGTCAAAAGCAGCTTTGTGGATGACACTGCCCTGCTAACAGGACCTCTGCCACAATCTCCTTTTGAATTAGACAGGCTGTTTAGGCAGCTTACTCTGCTGAGATCACTAAGATTTTCTCCCTGAAGTCGCTGTAAATACAGACTACCAGAAATGGCCGTTTATTACTTTTAAGAGCCACTGCTTGGCTGCCCCTTGGTTCTCTAGTGCCTGCACTTGTGGAGCGTTCTGCTGTGTCCCCTGGAGAGTGTCTATGAAACTTGGAAGAAATGGCAGAAGTCTCTTTAATTTTATCTTAGCAGGGTTTTTTTTTCTCTACTTTACTCCTGTCTATAATTTGCTGGCCCCTGAGAAGGTTCAGCCTTTGAAAGTCATGCCTGAGACACAAGGCAGGAAATGCTTTATTAAATGTCCCAGCACCTCGTGAGAGGTATTTGGAATCCAGTCACACATTGACCCCTTGATCAGATTGGGAAACACAGATGTCACCTTTTACTGCTAGGCTGTATTGTAGGTAACTTGCTACCAGTGTGCCCCCGGGCGTCTGGATGTGGCATCATGAGTCTGCCTCTAGTCACTTGCCAGCTGTCAGGTTCAGTCCTCATGGGTGGGATGCTAGTTCCAGAGGCTGAGCCCTCCTACTGAGTCATGCAGTCCCTTACTTCTCTCAGGATATTCCACAGTCAGACCAAAGATGGTCCTATGTGTGGTCATGGGGTCTCCAAGCGAGCCATGAGTCGGTCTCAAAGTCCCTCCTGTCCAGATTTTGAGGATCTTTCCCATTCAGATTCTCTCATAGCAGAGTAGGCAGACAGCCCTCCTGGACTTCCTCTAGTCTTTCTCCTCTTTTTCATCAGATTTACTACTGCAGCCGCACACACTCCCAGCTGGCTCAGTTCGTGCATGAAGTTCAGAAGAGCCCTTTTGGTGAGGACATACGGCTGGTATCACTGGGGTCCAGGCAGGTATGCAGCACTCTGAGGTGTTTCCCAGGGGAACTGAAATGCTTCTCACAAATACAACAGTCCTTGAAATCCCAGGAGCTGTGTGTGGGTATGACAGCTATGTCACTAGTAAACACCTAGTAAAAATATTTGAGGCTCACTCCCTCAGGTGCCCAAGTTTTGCTCCTCTTAAAGTGACATTAGTGATGCAGGGACTTTGCTTAGGTTGCCAGAATCGGAGCAAATACTAGCTACCTTAATCTTTTTAATTTGGCGTTGCGGTGGTGCCTTATGCTCCACCATGAGCTTGGTGTGACAGCCTGCTGGGCTTCCCAGAACTGTGCGCCACTGTTACCCCTCTCAACCTCAGCCAGTGAGAGCTTTGCTGCTGCTAAGCAGTGTGTCAGCTCCCTGTCATGCTAACCTGTCTGCCTTGCCAGCAAACTCTGCCAGTCCAAACCTTGTCTAGCAGGTAACAATCAGTGAACTCCAATTCCTGAGTTCTGCAGAGACATCGTTCTCTGCGATGCTCTGCTGTTCCTATAGCACCCACAAAATCTTACCAGGTTGGCTGCTCCTTTAAAGTACACCACACACAGCAGCTAACTAACCTAACTGGGGTTGATAACTCCTCCTCAGTGAAAGCACTGCAATGGTTTATGATAAAAGTAAAACAAGTTTATTAACTTTGGGCATAAGTTTAAGTGATACCAAGTATAAGTATACATGGTGGCCCTATGTGCGGAGGGGTGAGTGCCCCCGCGGCAGCAAAGGGGGGGATTTTGCATATATTTGCATATTGAATTTTTTCACAGTTGCTTTGGCCTGCAAAGCCCCTTCAAAAATCTAATATGGCCCGCGTCTCATAAAATTTGGAGACCCCTGCTTTCTATGATACATATTATGACAACAGTGTGTTAGGTGTAGTGAGTATGTCCAGCCAGACAAGAGTTGCTGACACAGTGTAATGAACCAACAATGGGCCACTGTGTCACACTTGGATCAAGTGCTAGAGCCTGTAATCTCCTGGAGCGGGAGCCTCTAGAGCATCCAGGGGCTGTGTTTGGCCCATGGTCTGTGCTTTGGCCACCCTTGTCATGCGTTCAAGAGCCTTGCTTTCCTCGTCTACTTTGGGGACATCACAAACACTTGAACTGTTAGGAAAGCAGTTTTTTGCTTTGTTTTGGTATTCCTGCAGGTGCTGGCGTAAATGGGAAAAGCCACAGAAGCATGGACGCAAGCATAGAACATCTTTTATGTGCTTGCTGGTTTATAAACTTTATGGTGGCGTACAGGAGATTTGGTAACTTGTTCCTGAGTAAGACAAAGTGTGCACACCTAGCAGCATCCCATATGCTATAGAACAGTGGTTCTCAGCCAGAGGCCTGGGGGCCACGAGCAGGTTTCAGAGGGTCTGCCAAAATAAACCAGAGAGCACGGCCAGTGTTAGACTCATGGGGACCTGGGGCTGAAGCCCGAGCCCCACCACCCTGGGCTGAAATTGAAGCTCGAGCAACTTAGCTTTGCGGGTCCCCTGTGACGTGGGGCCCGAGGCTGTTGCCCTGCTTGCCTACCCTTAATGCCAGCCCTGGCTTTTAATCTACAGGATATGCAGAAAAAAAATTGCGGTGACACAGGTGAGCATTTGTAGCATGTTGGAGCGGGGAGCGGGAGCTCAGAAAGAATAAGGCTGAGAATCCCTGCTGTAGAAGACCCTTCCATTTCCAGAGTTGGTCTTAGACTGAGTGTTGTAAAGGAAATGATACCTTACAAATGAAAGCAAGAGCACATAACAGCCTCTCTCGTTCTGTTTCTCTCTAAGAACCTCTGTGTGAACGAGGAGGTGCGCCATCTGGGGGCCGTCCAGCTGATCAATGACCGCTGTATGGAAATGCAGAAGAACAAACATGGTATGAGCACTTACTAACTTGGACTACGGAGGAAGCAACTGCCACTACCATCACCGTGAACACTTTTCCAGTGCAATGCGTTTTGTCTCGCTGTTGATACAGCAGCCTATGGGGTACAAGGGGCTTTCTTCAAATACTTCTGCTTCCCGTGTGGGAAGTGGGGCTTGTCTCTCTAATCCAGCAAGGCCAGGGGTGGGCAAATGTTTTGCCCCGAGGGCCACGTCGGGGTTCCAAAATTGTACGAAGGGCCAGGTAGGGAAGGCTGTGCCTCCCCAAACAGCCTGACTCCACCCCACCCAACTCCCACCCTCTTCTTGCCCCCGACTGCCCCCCTCAGAAGCCGCAACCCATCCACCCTCCGCTCCTAACCAACCCCCTGGAACTCCATCCGTGATCTTAAACCCCCTGACTGCCCCAACTCCTATCCACCCCCCCCCAACCCCCTGAGAGACCCCCGGGACTCCCACATCCTATACAACGCCCCCATTCCCTGTCCCCTGACTGCCCGCCCAGAACCTCCCTCCCATCCAACCGCCCCCTGGAACTCCTGCCTTATCCAACCCACCGGCCTCCTTACCATGCCACTCGGGAGTGTGCAGCGCCTGCCGAAGCTGCCAGCAGGAGCTATGGGCCAGAGCACTCTCCATGTGGCTCACTGAGGCTGCGGGTGACGGGGGGACAGCAGGGAAGGGGCCCACGGGAAGCTTCCCCAACCAGGAGCTCAGGGGCCATAGTTTGCCCACCCCTGAGCTAGGCTGTGCTTTGCAGATGTTTGTTTCAAACGGAGAGGGTGTCATTTCCAGCTGGATTTTGGAGCTTTGTGAACGGACAAGTGGAGTTCCAGAGTGATGTTTAGTGAGTGAAAGGTTGTATTGGAGATATATGGAAAAGAGTTCTCTAGACTAGGAGCTAGAAGTCAGGAGATTTTTTTCCCCCTAAATCTATTCCCAGCTCTGCCACTGAGGACAGTCCTTCCCTACAGTACCATTCACCAAGAAGCTCGCTCTTTAGCTCCCTAGAGCAGGACTGGCAAGAATTCCCTGAGTCTTGTTGGCTTTTAACATCAGTGGTGGTAGGGTAGGTTGTGAGCCAGAGTTCCTGCTTATTGTCCTGGTCCAACCCCAGAGCTTACCAGCTGCACTTGGAATGTTCCAGTTGGATTCTTCTTGACCATGATTGGTGATGGAGCTTGTTGCAGCAGCCACACCTTCAATACTAGCTGCTCCGGCTCTTCCCCTGTGAATAATATTGTGGTGGTGAGAAAAGGAGAAAAAATTCCATGTGGCTACATCTTGTGATAGTAAGAGCAGAATCCATGGGGACAATACTATGCACAAGCCTTAATTCTCTATTCAGTGTCTTGATAGTACAGCACTGGGCGCTATATATGCAATAGGTTGGTAATGGATGGTCAGGTGTGTTGCAAAATCTACTTTAAGATCCATGGATGAAAGGTGCTATGCAAAGTAATTGTTCTGACTCTCGTGAATGTTGTTTATACTGACCGGTCCTTTCTGCCTCGTATCCTTAGGGAAGAAGAGTGAGGGAGAGGAATCAGAGGGGAAGAAAAGACGCGTGAGCCGGGCTGTGTGTCCGTTTTACTCCTATGAGCAAATGCAATTTCTCCGGGATGAGGTTCTAGTCAAGGTGAAAGATATTGAGCAGCTGGTGGCCTTGGGCAAGGAGACCAAAGCCTGTCCATATTATGGGAGTCGCTATGCCATTCCTGCTGCCCAGGTGAGAGGCTAGGGCTGTTGGTGAGGAATAGTTCACTTTCTGGTGCCTGGGAGCTGAGTCGCCTGTTCTCTGTAATGCTGTATTCCTCAGGTTTCCTGCTGACCATGTCAACCAAGAACTGGAAAGTTGAGTGTTTTCTACAAATCAGCAAAACTAGAGCTGACTGCAAAATGGAATTGCCATTTTGCAGGACATTCCAGTATTTCAGCCTTGGTTTTAGTCCCATTTGGGATGAAAAATCAAAATATTGAAACTTGTCTTGGAATGAAAATTTCTGAAAGATTTGGAGATATCTAAATGGTTTTGTTTTGTTTCAATGTTCCTGAATTTAAATATTTTGTTTGTTTGTTGACCAAAAATGAAACACTTCTGATTGTTTCTGCATTATTTTCTGGCTGCCTGGGTTGTCGTGGAGCCTTATGGGAGTTGTAGTTCAGATGCCTCACACTCCCATTTCCTAGCATGGGTCAGGACTGCATCTTCTATGTTGCACCTTGTTCCTGGGAAACCGAGGAAGCACACGGCAACTTGGCTAGGCAAGAACCTGGTGTGCCATGGGAGATGTGGCCTGGCTGGGGAGCGCAGCCCGTGGGGAAGAGAGGGGCATGAGGCGCACACAGTCCAACTCCCATGGTGGTGACTCAGGCTGATATTGGGATTAATGTTAAATTGACTCTCAGTGAAACATTTTGTTTACATTTTCCTGAAGGAAAGTTGAAAAATTTCAGCAAAACTGACCCATTCCCATGGAAATGGAGAAGCCAAAGACATTCTTTGATGGCAAACTCCCTACCAGCTCTCACCAAAACAGAGAGCTAAATATAGCCCTTCAGAGGAGAAGAGCGCTTAGAGTAGAGGGTTGGGGATCAGTGGCACTATTTCACTGGGATGTGCTGCAATTCAGTTAATCTCTGTGTGCCCAGTTTGCTCAGTTCTAATACCCAGCTCCCTTACCAGGGACATTGTGAGGCTTACTCAATGCTTGTAAGGCATTTTGAGACACTTGGATGACAGGTGACTTCTAAGTGCAGAGTGGTATTTGCAATGGTGCTCTGGTGCCAACCTTGACATGCGAAGACAAGCTGAGTCATTGCCATTACTCTGTGTGTTTCTGTCAGAAGAATCTCTGTGACCATCTAATAACATGAGAATTTGTGAGAGGAATTCATCTGCAGGTTCCTTGCTAAAATTATGTTTTTAATGTAAATACTTTGGGGAAACACACAGCCAGTAGCTAGAGCATGGGACAGGCAGTTGGAAGACCCAGCTTCTCTTGCAGGCTTAGCTGCACACTTGCTTTATGATCCTGAACAAGTCCCCTAGCCTCTTTCTGCCTCTGTTTCCTGTCCATAACAAAAGGGAGTAATATTACTTACCTTTCTTTGGAAAGCCCTTTGTAAATTGCCCATTCTTCATACGGTGGAAATAGTCAGGTCATTTAAGACTTGGGGTTTCTCCCACAGCTGGTGGTGTTGCCCTATCAGATGCTCCTGCACGAATCTACCAGATGTGCTTCTGGGATCAAACTGAAGGATCAGGTGGTGATTATTGATGAAGCCCACAATCTGATAGACACTATAACCTGCATCTACAGCGCCGAAGTCCGTGGCTCTCAGGTGAGTCGGGGGCGAAAGTCACTGCTCTGTTAATGACTCTTGTGCTCTGTATCTAGTAGAATACCACTTGTAATGGAACCCACCATTTATGGAGTCTTTCATAGCAGCTCTTTTTCTATTGTAGCTGTGCTGCGCCCACTCCCAGCTGCTGCAGTACATGGAACGATACAGGTGAGGATAGCAGAGAGGAACAACCCCACAGCTGCAAGCAGAGGAGACGCCAGCGCTTATTTCTCTCTCATCTGCAGGGCCTTGCCTTCCTCATGGGAAAGTGGGACAACTGGCACTAATGCTCTCACAGTTGAAAGGAGAGCGCTGGTTTACTAGCTCTGTTTAGAGCCTTTGTAAGCCTGGTTCCCAGGTTAGGTGTTAGACGGCAGGGATAACATTTTAGCACATGTGGCTTTTTCTTGTTCTCTTAAATTCTTTCCCAGTTTCTCCCTCTACTTTCTACTTCGGCAGCCACGTGCTGTGCCATAAGCACCAGTTTTTAGTTTTTCACCTCTCTCCCAGGCTTTGATCCTTTGTGTTCTAGCTGCCGTTGTGGCTGAAACAGAATGAATTCTGGTGACCTCCAAGGCAGAATTTGAGTACAGTGCATTAGCCCTATCCAAACTTTGCATCAGGCTTACCAGCTCTACAATGATTGTTGCATATAAGGCTAATAATTGTGTATTTGTCTAGCACCTAGCACAGTGGGGCCTAAATTCTGATTGGACTTTGGGCACTACTGCAGTATAAATATATTAACCCTAACCAGTGAGAGAGGAGAAAGTCAGTACTAGAAACTGTTACACACGTGGACTCTTGAAGTGACATTGCAGGACAGTGCAGTGATTCTGGCACCTGTGAACACTTGGCCAGGGCTTTCTGGGGTTTGTCCCTTGCACACAAACCTGAAGAGTGAGTCCAAGAGAAATGTGTGTCTGTTCTCATTTCCTCATGATGAAATGGAGTTGGGCCAATCAGCTTGATGGCTTGTGTCTGGGACTTCGGGAAGCTGTGTGTATTGTTGTCCCTGTGGGCCATTCATTCTGGTGTTTAATACCATCAACTGTCTCATAGGAAACGTCTGAAGGCAAAAAACCTGATGTACATTAAACAGATTCTGTATTTGCTGGAGAGGTTTGTGTCCATACTAGGAGGTAAGAGAGCTTCCACTTCCACTGATGTGTTCCTAAGACTGAGCTGGCTGGTGCTTCCTCAGCGTGAAGTTGCCTCCCCTCTCTCTCCCTGCGGCTTTTGCAAACTAGCTGTTGTTTATAGCCTAGCTCCATCACCTGCTCACTTTATTTGTCAACCTGCTCTGCAAATTGGGGATGTTGACTGTTGGATCACCTGAAGCTTGCCTCCTCTTTCATTAAAAGGAGGCAATAAGTCATGCTGTAGGTCACTGGGGAAAGAGGTCTTTTATTTCTGTATTCCCAGCAGCTTCTCAGATTTGGCTTTGAGTGATGGGGGAATTAAGGCTGCCAAGTTACTAAGATGGCAGACAGATACTACAGTGATGAGCATAGCTTAAGGGCCTGAATAGAACAGAACTGCTGTATAGTAATCAGTGGGGCCTTTTCCTTGGCAGACTCTTAACCATTGAGTGAATTTCTCTCTTGAATTTTATTCTGCTGTGATTCTAGACCCTCTGGAGCTAACCTGGCTCCTTGTTTACTTCTCTACTTGTCCACTAGGCACCAATGTACCTTGAGGGGAACTGCTGCCTTCTATAAAGAACCCTTCATTGTCACTAATAGGAAGATGCAATTTGACACTGTTCTCTTGCTCCCTTTTCCCTCTTCTTCTCTCTGGTGCTTGATCCTTTTTTCCTTACCTCCTTCCCACCTTGCCCCTCCCTTAAATACTTCCATCAGGAAACGCATTGTGTGTAAGAGTTCAGATTTAGGCTCCAGAAGTGAGAGACGTGAGGTGGGAATTAAATACTAGAAATAGAAAATAAAGTCAGAGTCACCAGCTAACCTTGGCTTGTCTGCTGGTGGCTTGAGGGAGAATTATTCCCCCTTCACTTACCTATGCACATTCCAGCTCCCTGGCACTGTGTCTACAAAGGTCACTTAGTGCCTGTGTGAGAAGGTGCTTTGCACTCCTTTAGTCTCTGCAGCATGATGTATGCTGTGTTAGTGTGTCTATGCACCTACCCATCTGCCGCCTCCTGTACAAAAGTAACCTAGGTGTTAAATTGCAGGGATGCTACAGAACATTTGTCCTGTGATGTGGAATTATCTTACAGAGGAAAGCAAAGAAATTAGCAGAAAAAGGCAATGTTTTGACTGTAGAACCACTTTCCAACCAGACAGTTACTTTCAGGGTGCTGCTGTTGTGCTAGACTTGCATTCCTCCTTAACTCTTTTAAGTGTGTTGCTTAAGTTTTTAGACAAACCCAGTGTGACTCATGCAGCCTTGAATTGGTTTGATATTTTGCAGGAAATGTAAATCAAAATCCAAGTGCTCAGAGCATTTCTCAAGCAGGTAAGATGTGCATCTGAATGCCGCAGATGCCTAGAGCAGTCTACAGCTCAACAGGCGGGGGAGATGGGGAGTGGTGGGGTGACAGTCTGTTGGCCCAGCAGGTAATACATTTTTCTCTTCTCTCAGGGACCGAACTAAAATCCATCAATGACTTCCTGTTTCAGAGTCAGATTGACAATATCAACCTGTTCAAGGTAGTGTGAGGATTGTCTTCTGCTAGGACACAGGGATAGAGTGATATGGGGGTTCACGCAGGAAGCTTGTAGCACAACTGGGAATAAAACCCAGATGTCTTGACTTGGTCCTATGCTTCGCTCAGAACGCTAGCCTACTTCCTGCCAGCTTCTCTCCGTTGCCCCAGTTGGTCTTAGCCAACATAAAAGAATACCTTCTATGGCAGCATGCTAAAGCTGTGTGCTAAAAGCTGTGTGCACCCAGGGAGTGTAGTCTCAGGCTATGGCAGCAACACACAAGAGTGGAGGTGGGCTGTCTGTGGATGAAGCAGAGTTACTTATACGTGTGGGGCTTGTGATGCTCTCCTTAGGGTGCTCAGAACTAAGCCAGGGAGAGCTTTGCTGGGGCTTAGACTATATCCGCTCCCTGCCATGCCAGTTCTGTCAGCCTCACCAGCAAGCACCTTGAGACCCTGCCAGTCTTAAGCTTTGCAGGTAATGTTCAGGGCACCCCAGCTCCCCAGAGATGTCTCTGCAGTGTCCAGTCCCTCTTGCTGGGGCTTCACAGAATTGATTAAGTCTGCTGTCTCTCCTGTTGGCTCACCGGGGACGCGCTTTCCCTTAGTACACAGCATTGAGATGGTTCATTAATAAAATCGTGAATAAGTTTATTAATCCAAAACATAGATTTAAGGGTTACTAAGCAAGAGAAAAAGAGACTGATATGATTACAAACTAAACAAGTAAAAATATGTTTTCTGGCATCTAAAACTCAGCAGTTTGCAATCCTGGTCTCAGGCAATTTCTTACCTACGATCAGTTCCCGGCATGTTCAACCCATAAGGTTGAAGGATCCACCTTTAACAGATTCCAAGAGTGCCGGCCTCTTTTGTCCCTTAAGTGATGGATAACTAAGGGTTCCCTACATTTCAAGGGCTTGAAATGTAGGGAACCCTTACATTTCTGGACTGAAAAAGGGATTCTTCTGTTGTGTGTCCCTAGATGAAGTTCTTCTCCCCTGCTGTTTGTCTCTTCCTGATGACTCCCCATTCCCTGGTTGACTCATATATGAATGTAACTTCCAATGTCTCTAGCTTTGGCTTACTCCATTTACGTTTATCAAGTCTGCCCCCAAAAGATATTTGGGAATGTATTTCCAGCACACGTACATAACTGTACAGACATCATGGAGTAATGCAATTAATGACCTGCCTGTTACCAGTTTGTACATGATACAGGTAACAGTGTCACACTCACCTCTCCTGACTGCCCCCTGTCCGAGTGCATGTGCCCGCATGCTCTCTCTCTGTTTGTCGTGGGGTCTTCGGTGACTCTGCCCTCTGGCCAAGTCTCTCTCAATCTGCATGTGAAATAAAAACCCCTTCCAGGAAGCAGTCCAACGGAGGACCTATTCCTTTCCCTGGCCTCAAGCCCTTAATTAGTTCAGCAATCTTTAAAATGGCCTTGGCCCTGAGAGTGAGCTGTACTCCCACAGCTCTTCCCTGGAGGCCATGTCCTCACCCTCTCTGGGCCTTTCGGGCCCCAGCTCTCCTGCTGGGCCACTAAGAGTTCAGTTCCCCTTCTGGGATGCATCAAAGTCCAGACTGCTTTCTCAGTGGCTGGTTGGGGGGACCCAGGCCTGCCTCTGCTCCAGGTCCCAGCCCAGGGACCCCAAAGATAGCAGCAGTCTTCTGTGTTCCTTTAACTAAGCTGTGTTGTTGCTAGGATTCCCTGAGCCACTTCTCTGTGCCCCCAGCATGTTCTTCACTCTTACCTCGGGGCCTCGTTCTCGTTGTGTCCCAGCTACCAGCCTGGAGCTCCTTCTTGCTTCCCCCAGTTTCTTCCAGCACTGCTCTGTCGGAGGTGCTGTAGCTCCCTCAGACAGCCAGGCACACTGTCCATGCTCCTCCAGCTCCAGGAAGGAGCAGAACTGAACTCTGCTGCTCTGCACTGCAGCTCCTTTTATATGGGCCTGCTGGGCCTAGATTGGCTGCTCCCTGCAGACCTTCTGTGACTGGCTGCGTCCCACACTGCTACACTAGGCAGCTTGGAGATCTCCACTGCCCTTTTTTGGGGTGGGGTGTGGCAGGGCACCGAGGCATCAGGTGGAGGATGGGTGTGGGGCCTAGTCCATCCCATCACAATACCTCACAAGACACAGTTTGGCTAAATATTCTGACAACAGTGTGTTAGCATTTGCTAGTTGGCATTAAGGAGCGCTTAGGTCAGTGGGTTTGAAGAACACACTTATTCTGGAACCTAGCAAGTCATTTAGCTGCAATTGTAATAAAGTACAGCTCACGTTTGGCCATTACTATTGCACCATGCACGCCTCTCCCAGCATTGCTATTGGAGGAGATACTGGGGGGGTGAGAATTGGGGTGGGCAAGGGATAGTAGTCCAGCAGGGGGGTTGCAGGATGGGGAAGAGGATTCTGAGTATTAATACATGCTCTGCCTTCCTCCCACAGGTTCAGCGTTATTGTGAGAAAAGTCTGATCAGCAGGAAGGTATTGTCCTCACTGCTCCGTAACCAACACAGCAGGACATTCAGCCCCGTTTAGTTCAAGGACAAGGGGCAGTCTGGCATTTAAAGGAGAGAGAGCATAAGGGCTGGGCAAAAGGCTGTAAGCCTATTGCTTTCCTCTGCATGCTCATTATGCATTCCTCTGATTTACAAAATGACCCCTGCAAACGTCCCTAACTGTGCTGGGTATTTGATGTTCACGGTGCATGGCAGCTAGTAAGCAATGAAGTGCTAATGCAGTGCTATTTTGCACTGCCTTTTCTGGGACTCTGTAAAACATGCCACCCCGAGAAGCTGCATTGTGTGCAAGGGGTGAGCATTAGCAGTTTTGATTCAAGGGAAGAAAGCAGCTCTGGCTAGAAGAGTTGGGAAGCACTGAGACATGCCAGATTGTCTGGCTTCTGTAACGGGTATATAACATACAAAAAGTCCTCCCTGCATGTGACATGTTGTCGGTGCGTTTGTATCCTTTGTAAATCCTGCTCTTTATTTACTTGGCAGCTATTTGGGTTTGTCGAGAGATATGGAGCCATCAGTGTTGTAAAGACTAATAAGGAAAAACAGAAGATGGCTGGACTGCAGAACTTCCTTCTTACCCTGCATCAGGGGCCGGATAAAGAAGGTGAGTTCAGAAACTGGGTAAAGGGGCCGTGGAGCTTGCATCTTCGAGGGCTGAGGGGGAAGATGAACTTGGCTTCAGAGCTGTCTCTGGGGGCAAGGGGGCGACATTTGCTGCAGAAGCTGCCTTAGGAAAGCGAGTGATGCAAGGGAGGAGTAGGCCATGAGGAAGGTGAAATTTGGGTTCCCTACTCTACCTAATCTGTTTGCCAGAGTGGGTGCTACTTATCTGAAAAGATTTGTTCCTTTCCTCAGGGAAGTGGCATGTAATCCATAGTATATACCTTAGGCCACCTTAGCACAATGGCTAAAGTAGCATACCCCCCGAGGGTAGATGCAGTGTATGGCAATGGAAGGGATTTTCTGTCTCTCTCCGAACTCTACCTCCTGGAGCAACAGTTGTTAGGTTGTTGGAAGCATTCATCTATCGACCTAGCTGTGTCTGCAGTGGGGGCTAGGTTGCCGTAGCTTCAGCGCTCAGAAGTGGAGATTGTCTCATCCCTGAGTGCCATCGCTTTTTCAACCTAAATTTTACGAATAGACCAGGCCTTGGCTCTTGCATTCTTACTCCTCTGGGAATGGAACCTAAGCTCTGACTGGGTGATTCCCCCCACCTTTCTCTTTTGACCTGCAGCTGCTATTCAGTGCCCTCCTGTGGAGGCCGAGGATGGCCAGCCCAAGATGGCTTCTCCTCTGATGCACATTGAAGGATTTCTCTCTGCTCTCACCAATGCAAACCAAGATGGGAGAGTCATCCTCAGCCGACAAGGTACTGGAGTGAAGAGCACTCACGTGGCTCAAGCAAAGCAGCGTTTGAGCCACTGGCTAGTACCTAGACACCTCACTGATAGGAGACTTAGAAATTGAAGTATAATTAGATTGGAAGCCTTAGATTGCATTGTAAGAGATGGGGCTGTCTCTTACTCTGTGCAGCATAGTATATACAGCACCTAGCACCATGGGGTCCTATTGGATTGGGGCCTGGGAGCAACATTAATAATTTAGTACCAGCTGAAGGGTCCTGTAGGAATGTGAGACCTCTGTTGGAAGGGCCTCATTCCCAGAGACAAGCACTCTGTGCATGGTTCTCATGAAGCTCAAGGAGTAACCTTGGCAGAGTCACCCACTTGATTCTGGAGCTGGCCACCCAAATACTCCTGGGGGAATTTTCTGCCACCGTGCAATGCAGAATTTGCACAGAATTAATGTTCTGCACATAATTTCCTTTTTCCCTGCAGAAATGGGCTGCAGAGCTGCTGGCCGCCATTAGACCTGGCAGAGCCCAGCTCCTCAGCCTGAAGCTAGAAAACACTGCTGGGGTGACGGGGAGGGAGTTAGAAGGTTCCTGGCACTCCCTGAGGGAAGGAGGTAGCAGCATGCAGGAAATTCCACAGAAGCCTGGGACCCAGCATCAGGCTGTTCCTCCCTCCAGGCTCTGGGGTGTAGTGGGTGTGGATGTTTGGGCAAAGAGATTCTCTGCAGATGGGCTCTGTGGAGGAAGGGGGTGGAGATGTCTGGGTTGGGGGGTGCCCCATGGCTGGGCTTTGCAGGGAAAGGGGTCTGGGATGTGGGGGTCCCATGGCTGGGCTCATTGGGTGGATGGGGTGTGACTGGGCGGGATGGGGGGTGCTCTGTGACTGGGCTCTGTGCAGGATGGGGTATGGGTGTCTGGTCCCCCTTCTGGGCTCTCGGGGGAGGAAGCAGAGAAACAAAGAACTGGGTTGTAATGCGGGTTTCTTTAACTCTCTACTCCTGGGGAATTTTGTTGTCTGTATTGCTACAGACATGCTTGCTGGCAGATATCTGGAAATAAATTACCAAAATAATTGAAACTGATATGATGATATTGTAGAAATGACAGAGTCCTGTGGCACCTTAAAGACTAACAAAAGTATTGAAGCATAAGCTTTCGTGAGCTAATACCCACTTTGTCGGATGCATGCAGTGCCACTTGCAGTCGCTCCTGCAAATCCAGACTAACACGGCTACCTCTCTGATTCTTGACATGATGATATTGTGTTGTTTTTAGAAATAAAATATGCAGAATTTTTAAATGCTGTGAGCAGAATTTGTAATTTTTTGGTGCACAGTCCCTCCAGGTGTAAATGATTTAGATGGGCCCTGTAGCACTTGGCTCCTGCTTTGAAAGTGAGGTTTCCCTTCACCAGGTGGTCTGCTGATAATCATGGGTGTTCTACTAAGGTGTGTGTGTCTGTCTGTCGTCTTTACTCAGGCACCGTAGCTCAGAGCAGCCTCAAATTCCTCTTGCTGAATCCAGCTGTCCATTTTGCCAAGGTGCTGAGGGAATGTCGTGCTGCGATCATCGCAGGGGGCACCATGCAGCCGGTGAGAGAGCAAGGTTGCTTCTTTTAAAATCTAACTGGCCTATCTGGTACCTTTTGCCAGTCCACAGTCAGCAGTGGGAGGAGATGGATAGTGGATGTAATTGGAATACTTTAAAATAAGCAACACTAGAGCCAGGTATTGCCACCCCGTTTTAGCACGTTTCTCCGTGCTGCCCCCGTTGCAGTGATCAGGCTGGGAATTGGCTTTTCCATCCTCCCAGCGGCAGGAAAAGGGGGGTAGCTTCTTTGCATATTAGCATGAGGCCTAGGGACTTTGTGCTGTGCCCATCCTTCATTTATTGCTCCTCTGAGCAGCAAAAGCAAAGCACTGTAGGCACTGAGCAAGGTCCTCCTCCGTCTCATTGTGCCATTCCCCGTGAGAAGCCACAAGCATTGTGGAGCCCCCCCACTCCCTGAACTCCTGGGGATGGGTGTGCCAATACCCCCTCTGCTGTGCCTCCTGCCGGGGAGGTTATCACCTGAACTCTTTCAGACACTGAAACTCCTCGGAGTGGTCTCTCCATTAGACGTCTCATCTCATCTGAATGCCTGGCTGTGGCGTGATGTTGAACGAAGGTGGGATACCCTTGGCCAAGTCTCCCAGCCCTCAAGATATCCGACTGCCCTTTGAGTTGTGTGGTCTGATCCAGTCCCTCAGGATGAGGGGGAGGGCAGCTCAAAACTAGCTCTGAATAGAAATCCTCTGACCGACCTTGCCGGAGAGAACTTAGGCTTTCAGTAGCGCCACAGTGGGGTGCACGACCCATCCATGTTAGGCTTTTCTGTCTAGCCCCTCTTCCCATGGGATGTAGGTGTGCATACGTAAGAGCGATAGCACATTCCTGTTTCCCTCCTGGTGGGTACCTGCAGTGGGGCGGAAGGGTTCTGTTAGATCACTGCTCAGGCCAGATATTCCAGTTGGCTCATTTAATGTTCCTGAAGCTGTTGTTTCCATGGGTTGAGAGTAGCCACTGGCATGGTCACACCAGAGGAGGAGGAGTGGTTCCCATGCTGCAGCTCTCTGTCGGTAAAGCCATGTGGAGGGACAAAGGACTAAAGACTCTAAAGGAAAGCCTACACTGCACTTACACGCCTGCGGCTGGCCCCTGCTAGAAGAGGCTGTGCACTTGCATTGTAGACGTCTGGACTCAGGCTGGGACTCGTGAGGGGGCAGGTCCCAGAGTTCAGGCTGCAGCCTGAGCCTCATCATCTCCACTGCAGTATAACAGCCTGAGCCAAGGGGGTCTAACTGCAGCATAGACAGACCCCGAGGGTCCCTCCCATGTAGTGCTTGGTGCCTGCAGTGTCTGATTTTGCTCTTGTGGAGACTAATAAAGGAAGGGAAGGTGCTGGCTCTAGGGCCTCTGTGTCTAGTGGAATAGGGATTCTCCTCTGGTATCCCTCTGGGAGAGTCACAACCCACCCACCCATCAAAGCCTATAGTGGTCCCAGTTCTGCTTTTGGCATGAGCCTGGCTCGTGGGAGGTCTGGAGTCTTAGCATCCTGGCGTGATGGGCTTCCATGTGAGAGACCCAGGAGTGACCCTGCGAGATGAGCCCCCTGAGCACTGCAAAGGTAACACGCCTGCTGTCTGGATCCTCCTGCCGTAACTAGCCAGCCTCAGGGAAGGTCTTCAGACCGGTGCCAGTAAACAGCAAGGCAGGGATGTGGGAGAGGGGTGCTGTGGCACTAGGAGTCTGAAGATGAGTCCCTGATCAAAGAGGCAGACCCAAGCTGGGGAAAATGCCTCGTTCTTAATCCACGCTGTGGATGACTTTGTCTAAAAAGAGCATTGCACTGGGAGGATGAGGCTGTTGGACCACAGGGTGGCGCTCCAGCTCTGCACCTCCTAGCACTGGCCATAGGTAGGCGTGGAGGTGGCTGGCTGCTGCTTCAGCCCATGCTTTGTGGGTTCTCTGTTTTCCTGCCTAGAAACAAATGGTTCCACCTGCCCTGCCGAGGGTCCTGCCCAATGACTTGGAGAAACTTGAATTGCAGCAAGGGATGGTGCAGCTGTGCTGGCTGTGGAATTGCAGAATTTACCTGCCAATCAGCCCCGCTCCCCTGGGTACAGCTCTGGTTTCAAGCCAGATCTGCACCTACAGCATTTCTGCATCCGCTCATCCCTATGGGCCCTTGTGTTTTGGGGGCCCACATCTGCACCAAGTACCCAGCACATCTCTTCTCTCTCTCTCTCTCTCTCTCCTTTTCCCCAAACAAATGGCCTGACTCCTCCTCCTCCATCTTTGCATGTGGTCCTTCCCCCCGTGCTGCGTGTTGACGGCAGCCCTTCCCCCATCTCCTGATGAGAGCACGTGGGCTTTGCTGATTCTTCTTGGCTCCTGGTTTGTAGGTGTCTGAGTTCCGAGAGCAGTTGCTGTCGTGTGCCATCGGTGCTGACAGGGTGGTGGAGTTCTCCTGTGGTGAGTGTCGGTGGAGGGGAGCTGGTCACAGGCTCTCTCTGGGCCCCTAGTTTGCATGGGAGTTCAGGCAGGTGCCATTGACTTTGTTTGTTGGCCCGCTCCTTCTAGTGACCAGACATCCTGCCTGGACACCACAGCAGCAGAGGGCAGCCAGGTTCCCCCTCACCTCGGACAGACAGGGTGACCCTCGTTCCTCTGCCCCAGAGAGAATGGGCAGGGAATGATTCCAACCAGGGTCCAGCTGGTCTGATCCATTGAGGGGCTTGTTCTGATGCTGCCTGCACTCCCCTAGCCCAAGAGGAATTAATGTGTACTTATGCCGCTATGTGCATGTGACCTAGTCCCAGGGGCCTTGCACTGTTAGCTTGCTTTGCTCGAATAGCTGTGGCTTTTATTCTGTCCACTTGTTTGTCATCAGGTCATGTGATTCCTCCAGACAACATTTTACCCATAATCCTCTGCAGTGGTCCATCTAATCAGCAACTGGAGTTCACCTATCAGAAGAGAGATCTGCCTCAGATGGTCAGCACGTCCGTTTCATTCCTAAGCTCTGAGGTCTCATGGTGCAAGGGGCAGTTTTGTGTGCAGTGGAGGATTCTGAGGGGCTCCACGGTGGGGGGAAAATAAGCCCAGAGGGGTTTTCAGATTGTCAGGGGAGTGGTCCAGTTGTGGCGGGGCTCAGGAGCAGGTACACTGCGGGTGGTCTGGTTTTGTTCAGCCATTTTAAGGATTTAGTGCTAGCGAAAGCTGACTTGACAGGCCTGGAGAGGGAAGAGCCTGGACAGCCCTGATGGTGGCAGTGAAAACTTCCCCATCCTCCTTGGCCTTGGGAGGGCCCCTAGGAATGAGACATCAGTCCTCTGGCCCATTCAGTGCTTAGCTGAACCTGCTTACAGAGCTGCCAGTGAGCTCTCGCCATCGTTCCGGGCGTGTGAAGCGGACACCTGTTCCCTGGGAACTGGGCCGAGACCTCCTGGCTCAATTCACAGACCCCCTGACAGCCGTTGAATGACTCGGGACTGCAGCTTAAGATGGGGAGACCAGGGAGTGAAAGGGAGCCTGTGTGTTCGCAGGCCCTAGAACCAGCCAGTGCCTCTAGGCAACTGTGGGTGAGCCAACGTCCTGGTCTTGATTTCTGTAGGTGGAAGTGGCTACACGAGTGTCCTAAGACTTGTAGGTGGGAGGCACCTGTCCCCTGGGTCAGGGACAGGCAGGAGAATGGGGCTTACTGTGGCACTGCCACGGCCCCAGCAAACCCTAGTCTTTCTCCTCCTATAGATGGATGAGATGGGCCGAATCCTTGGTAACCTGTGCAATGTGGTCCCTGGGGGCGTGGTGTGCTTCTTTCCCTCCTACGAGTACGAGAAGCAGGTGTACACGCACTGGGAGAGGACGGGGCTGCTCGCCCGCTTGGCCACTAAGAAAAAGGTAATTTTGTAACGGAGGGTGGTTAGTACTTTAAACTGAGGTTTCAAAAGTCCAGCAATTATCTGCACATTACAGGCCTTGTCTCTCTCCTCAAATTGTTCTCTTATCCTGCACAGCAGAGCGGAGAGGATGTTTATCTAGCCAGTCCCTCCAGTAATGAATAAATGATACTTCCCACGCGGCTGATCGCTGAGCTGGGATCTAAATTAGATTAAATGCTGTTACATGGCTCCTGTAAATGCAGAGACGATCTTCATCTGTATTAGTCAGCCTACAATGCCCTCTGATTCCCTGGCTGTGAGGGGCAGGTTATTAAGTTCTTACAGGAGATTTGCTTTCCCCAGATTTGGCTGCATATCCCCTGTCCAGGGAATAGTGTGATTGACCAAGGGCTTGTGTTCACTCTAGTGAAGACCTGCTAAATCGATGGCAGAATGCTCTCTGGTCGCCCGCTACTCCAGCTCTCCAAGAGTAAGGGAAGTCGACTGGAGAGCATCTCCTGTCGACGCAGTGCAGTGAAGACACTGAAGTCAACCTAAGCTACGTTGACCCCAGTTACGTTATTCACATAGCTGGGATAGTGAAACTTAGGTTGACTTACCCCGGTAGTGAAGACAAGCCCTCAAACGCAGCTATATACTGTCAGTTACACACAAGCTTTCAGCTCACTGTGGGTCTACTGGGAGGATGAATGGGTCTTCTGGTTAAAGCACAGGGCTGAGGATCAAGAAAAGTGTGTTCTGTTCTTGACTGTGGCACATAGTCACTGTGTGAACTTGGTCAAGTCACTTAATCTGTCTGCCACTTCTGTAAAATGGGGATAATGTTGCCTGCATCTCAAGATTCAGTGTTTTAGCATTGTGCAAAGTATGTATAACCAGGAGTAATAGAATGAAACTGAACAGAAGAAAAGTGGCTGAATATTAGGAAATCTTTCTGACCAGTGAACTCTGATGAGAGCGCCTCCAAAAATTTTCCTTATTAGTGCAATTTAAAATTGGAGTGAACGATGCTCAAGAGGCTATATTACGAGAAACAGACCTGTACTGTTCCTCAGGAGTTGGATTGGAATAATGTCACCTTTCTAGAACTCTGCTTCCCCTCCTACACTATTTCAAGTCTAATATCCCTTGGGCAGAGATGCTCTTGCATTGTTTGTTTGTTCAGCACACATGGTTCCTAGTCACACCTGAGTGCTACTGTTCTATAAATTATCATACTTGTGCTGGAGATCTCTTCCAGCTTCATGTTACCCTCTTGCTACACCTGAATTCTCAATCTACACTCCTCCTTCGTCCTTGTTTCTTTCTATGCTTCAACCAGTAGAGATCTGGGCACAAGGACCCATGAAGGAAAAATCCTGGTTAATGTGTTGGTAATTGGAAATGTCTCCAAAGTCAGTAATGGCCATCACTGCTTCTGCTCTGGATTTGCTAGGTCCCACAGGTGCTGAGCAGGGCACTATCTGGTTTGCTGAGCCAGGCATAGTTGAACATCAGTTAGAGATCAATGGTAACATGCCTCTAGGCCCTCCTCTCTGTGTTATTTTTGGAATGGCACCATTAAATCTATTTGCATCTTCCTGCTGCAACTTATGCTTTGTGCCTATGACAGATATTTCAGGAGCCCAAGAGAGCAAACCAGGTGGAGCAGGTGCTGGCAGAGTACGCTAAGTGCATAAAGGTAAGCAGGGTTGGCAGGTTGCTGGACGTTCAATACCTCATAATGGAAGAGAGCGTTTCTAAAGCAGGTGATGGTGGTTAATGTGCTCTGGCCAATGCACATAGGTCTCTGTGCTGCTAATGCTCAGAAGTTTCCCCAGCTCCAGTGTCTCATAAGTCATTGGGGGTTCTTTTGTGCAGCGCTGCAGCCGAGCAGGAGGCCATGTGACGGGGGCCCTGCTCTTTTCTGTGGTTGGAGGGAAAATGAGTGAAGGAATCAATTTCTCTGATGACCTGGGAAGGTAAGAAATATCTGGTTTGCTGCTCATCTCCTAAGGTGGTCTCTGAACACAGCTCTGTTGATGTGGTTGCTGGTTCTCCTAGGCTGTGCTGTGGGGAAGTCTGGTCATGGCTTGGGTGGGAGACCTGCAAGTAAACCGTGGGGGTGGTGTGACTGAGTTGTGGTGTCAGGAAGCACTGTGAGCTGAAGGTGTCATTCAGACACCCAACCACTCTGTGGTCATGAAATAGCCTGGAGTGCTTTTCACAGGACAATGCTGGGTGGGATAAATCCCCTCTGATTCCCTTGCAGTTTTCAGTTCAGTACCCCGTCACAGACAGCTGGGCACAGTTGTTGCTTCCACACCACAGTTGACTGCATTGCAGCGGTAACCCCCTCCACTATAGTGTCCGTATCCGTTTGTTTGGGATGAGGTGGTGTGTTAATATGAGAGGCACTTACAGTGCTTGTGTGTGTGTCCCCCTCCTTCCATTTCCAGGTGTGTCGTCATGGTGGGCATGCCTTACCCCAACATCAAGTCCCCAGAACTCCAGGAGAAAATGGCCTATCTTGACAAAACAATGGTAGGAATGAGCACCCCAGCACCTAGTTCAGCTGCTTCAGTTATTGTCCTTTCAGGGTCCAATTCCTGTGCGAATTAAAGACCTGGCTCTTCCTGGGCCTCTACCTGTGTTTACTGTGCCCGGGTCAGTCACGCTGAGGAGAGAGATCTCCTGGACTCCGCGCTTGAGTGGCTTTGGGGCTCAACAAGGCTTGAGTGCGGCAGAGATCTGCAGAAATGACCCTGTTGAGTTCCAAAGGGGAATTTGGCCCGAGAGAGGCTGCACAGAGAACTGCATTCCAGCATCACGCTCCTCTCGTTGCCTGGCACAGCCCCTGTTCCATGCAGCTCTGAAACCCTGGGGTTGGCAGTGAAGCCACCTTCAGATGCCCTGGAGTGGGCTAGTTTGAACGTCCTCTCTGAGGAGTCTGATCACACTTCAGCTGCAGGTTCTAGTGTAGACTGAACTCCCATCTCTTTGTAGGCCCTTGAGGTCCCTTCTTCATTAGGAGTAACTGGGGCTGCCTGGCAGCACCATTCCCTAGGCCAGCTAGGCCGCAGCAGGGGCAAAGAATACATGACCTGCCCCTCCAGGGCCTGCTTTCTGCACTAATTCCTGCTTTGAACTCCATGTGCCTTTAACTCAGGCTTTGTCTACCCTGGCAACTGAATGACACAACTTCTGTCTTTCCGCGGGGTGTTAAAAAAACACACACCTCCCCAGAGACAAAAGTTTTGCCGAGGACAAGCGCCAGTGTGAACAGCTCTGTGGTAGAGGAACGTTCGCCTGCTGAAATGCCTTGGGGTTGGAAGATCTCGTCAGCAGGAGAACCAACAACCAGTGGCTACGCCGTGCACTTTTTAGCGACGCAGCTGTAGCAACACAGCCCTGTCGCTGAAAGCTGCTGCGTGTAGACCTAGCCTCAGTCTTATTTCTCTCCTCTAGCCAAGAACTGTGGGCCAACCCCCTAGCAAAATGCTGATTGAAAATCTGTGCATGAAAGCAGTAAACCAGTCAATAGGTAAGACTTCATCTTTCATGGGGCTGAAGGGGAGAAGTTCTGAAGAGAGCAGTTCTGGCAGCTAGAGTCATGGACTAGACAAAGGAGGAGTTGTGGCAGAAGGGGATTGGTGGGGAACAGCAATAAGGAGAGGATTGTCATGAGACAAGGTATTGGGAAGAACTGTCCTGGCACATACAACTCATGCTAGGAGGTCCAACAGTTACCTGACTGTGCTTTCAAGCTATTGGCAAGCAGCCTGGTGAAGGCCTGTATCTGCTGCTGATAGTGTGCATGTAAAAATGGGGTCTAGAGGGGATAAAGTGACAACTGAGGTTTCCCTTTTATGGTGATCTGTGCAGGGCGAGCGATTCGCCACCAGAAGGACTTTGCTAGCATCTTGCTCGTAGATCACAGGTATGCACGCCCCTCCGTCTTCAACAAATTACCCCAGTGGATCAAGGAAAGAACAGAGATCAAAACTGCCTTTGGCCCTGCATTTGCAGCATTAAGAAAGGTCAGTACTATTTCACGCAGTAGCCAGTTCTTTTGAGCATTCACTATATCCTACTTCCCCCTATGCACCCATCATCTCCACCCTATAAATGTCCTGTAACTGCTCCCCAGCAATTCCTCCATGAACCTGCTTGCCATCTTCCCCTGCTCACAGGCCTGACCTCTCGGGCTAGGAGAGTGCTGGAGCAGGAATGAACGATGCCCTGTGATTTCATCTCTTCCTAGTTTCACCAAGAGAAGAAGTCCCGGTATGGGTCAGAAGCTTCCTGAGGGAGATGGAAGAGCATGGTGCTGAGGACGGGCACAGGCACACGAGTGCTGAGTGGCTATATCTGCTCCAAGTGGAGCCTCCTGCAATTGTTGTCCCCGCACGAGAAGTTTTTTTCCCAAGACTTTGCAGTTGAAAACTATTGACCAAAACTACTTGTGCCCATGTGGCTTCTGGGCAGTGACTATTATATGGCACTTGAGCTGGACTGGACAGGGGCAAGTACACTTGTTCAGGCTGGGGGAAGGGAGATAACTGTACCCACAGATACTGGATCTGACCCCCATGAGCACTAGCCTCCCTTCTGCACAGAGGGTATTGGCTCTGGGCTTTGTTACTCTTCCCCGTTGTTCTGTTTTCCACCCTGGTGCAGGCCAGGGGTAGGAGGAAGTTAAGTATTAAAAATCAGGTGAATGTTCTATGGCTGCTGCTGATTTTTCTTCCCCAAAGCGGGTGGGGGCCTGCATGGGAGCAGTACAGCAACAAAAAGCTCAAGCTTAGATTTATATCCCTTCCACCACCTCAGCTAGAATTCCCAGCCTGTGCTCCAGTTCCACAGACCCTGCCTGAAGTTATGTCTGGGAGAGCTAGCAGGAGCTTAGAGGAAACTTGAGGCTTTTTCTCTGCCATGGTATAAAGTGCTGTGAGCAGGAAGCTGCAGCATTCTGCACTAGCTTCGGTGGTTGGGGGCTGAATCCATGCTACCTGCCTGGCTTGGGTGTGTTTGTATTTACCCACCCAAGGCCTTTATTTCCTCAGCGATGCTGAGGCTACAGCCAGTTGCCTCCCTGCTGGCCTTTCTGCTAATGTGGACCAAGAATGTCACACTGCTGCCCTGCCGAAGGCTTGTCACTATTCCAGGAGGGAGGGAACATAAGCTCCACTTCACTGACCTAGCCTGAAGGCAGTGCAGCATTTGTTTCACTTCTTTTCAATTAGCTCCAGGTGTTCAGCGTCACTGTTGCCTTTTCCTGGGCCTCATATTTAGTCTTCCTTCAGCATAGTTTATGGTAAAGCCCTTTGATGGGGTGGGTGGGTGCAGCACTGGCCACCTTCATGCCTAGCTTTTTGATATTGCAGCTTTGCTGTGCAGGGGCTGCTGCCAGGACCCCCCTACTCATCCGTGATCACTTTTTGCCACTTAGTAACTCAGGAAAGCCATTGAGTGACTTGCTCTGGACATGGGCATTAGCCAAGGGCTGTTCCTGGTGCTTCTACACATACATGGATAAACTCTCTGCTGCTGCACCTGAATTGTACCAGTGCCTGCCGAGTCTAGCACAGGGGTAGGCAAACCTTTTGGACTGAGGGCCACACTGGGGTTCAAAATTGTGCAGAGGACCAGGTAGGGAAGGCTGTGTCTCCCCAAACAGCCTGAGCATGCCCCCTAGCTGACCCTGGTCCCTGACTGCCCCCCTCAGAAACCCAGACCCATCCAACCCCCACCACTCTAGAAGACCCCCCAGAACCAAATCCCCTATATAAGCCCCCTTGTTCTTTGTTCCCTGACTACTCCCTCCTAAGATCCCCACCATCTAAGCCCCTTGCTTTGTTCTGTGACTGCCCCCTGCCAAGATCCCCCCACCCTAGCCACCACCACTCTCAGGATCCCACCACCTAAGTCCCCACCCCTTACTTACCATACGCAGGCAGGCACTCCCCAGCCCAGGAGCGCAGGGCTCTGTGGCTCCCTATGCTCGACCCAGCCCCTAGTCTGGGAGCACAGGGCCCCAGGGTCCATGCCTGGTCTAGCACATCTAAACAGAGCTCTGACAAACTGTGCACCAGGCACTCAAGGACAGCTACTTTCCACCTACAGTGCAGAACATCTCCTTGTTTCCCACTTAGGCAAACTTGGCCTGTCCTGGAGGTGCCTAGTTCTACCTCTCTGGCCTCCAGCTATCAGCTCTTTGTCACAGTAGAAGGCTCTGGTACACGTACAGCAGTTTTAAGGCTTCTGCCTTATGTTTTTCATGCACATGGAGTACCCCTCCCCCCCAGTCACAAAAGCCCTTTGCAGCCTGGTAGCTGTTCCCCTGCTCAACCAGACAGACACACTAATGGTGGACAGCTGGGCCTGTCTTCCCAGCATCCATTAATGAAGAGCACTCAACTTGTAGACTGGAGTGGGCTAGAGAAGGCTACTGGATACTTGTTCCTTTACTGAGTTACATTACAGCTGCTGTAGAAGCCATTCCAGTTTCCATGGCTTTCCTACAGCTGATTTCACATGAGGGAGGCTCCCAGGCAGCCCTGGCCCCACCAGCAGCCCCCCTGTGCACCTTCATCCCTATCACTCATTTCCAGAATTCCTGCAGTGGAGCATCCACCCAAGCAAGGCCTGCCATGCAGCTGGCTGAGGAGAAGGCTGTTTGTTAGAGCTGCCCTTGTGCTTGATCACACTAGGCCGAGGTGCTAGTTCTGATCCTCCGCGAGCATGAGCTGCCCTGCAGTGACAGCAGGATTTATGGAGTGAGTGGGAGCAGCAGCATTTGAAATTAAATGCACTCTCGGGGGGGGGGAGAGGAAACAGAGCCGAAGGAAGAGTCATTGATAACTAATCAACTGTGGTTAGAGATGAGCAGGAACAGCAGGAGCTAAGAGAGAGTGATGGGGGGTCCCTCTGCCAGGCCTGTGCCCTCACACCAGCAGTTATTTCCAGGAGCTTAGCTCAGCAGGGCTGGGTTCCCAGTTGGCCAAGAGGAAACCAATCCCCGGCCTGTGTCCCGGTAGCATTTACGATTCCCAGTCATCTTCCTCCTCGTCCCCCGGGGCTTGTGGGGGTGGCAGGGGTGGGATTGAGTCCGACATGCGGGCAAAGGCACCAGCCGGTGCACTGGGAGAATCAGCACTTCCGGCAGCTGCAGGCCCCTTGCCTGAAATGCCTGGGGGAGGAAAAGCAGGTGAGTGAGCGAGGCCTAGGGATAGGAATTGAAATGAGGGAGGATGAGGAAGGCAGCAGCTAGCCCTGCACCTGTGTGAGATCCTGCTCAGGAGCGGAGTGACTCAGGCACACACAATCTCAACTCAGAGTAACAGCGCAGTGGTGCTGGGAAAGAGTTCCTTAGCTAAAGCACCAGGTCAGCATTTCCACTGGCAGAACAAGGGAGGGCAGGGACGCTGTGAGCAGGGGAGGAGGCAGCCCCCTGCTGAAGCATTTCAGGGGCAGAGGTGCCTGCCTGGTACCTACAAGGGCCTTGTCATTAGGCTGTGGCTAAGGAGCCTCGACAACAGAGGGAGGCCCCAGCCCTTAGAGAATGGGCAAATTCAACATGCTTCTCTGGATAGGCTGAGCCTTTGCCCAGTGTGGTCAGCACAACGTGCCTCCTGCAGAGCAGGGACAGGGAGCTTTCCTTGGAGTATTCAAAATACAACTCACGCTGCTTCAGCCAGTGCCTTGGGGATGCCAGGTAAAGCTTCAGCACTGAAGCCAGCTGAGCCCCTCTCCACCCGCCCCAGGTCTGGATTCCCTGCAGTGACCCCCCCCCCCCCCCCCCCCCGTTGGCAGCATTGGTATACAAGTACATTCTTCCTGCCCTGCAAGGGGATCGCCCTGACTGCTCCAGAAGGGATTCGGGTGCCTCCCAGCAGCATTCAGCCAATGGCATGCCAGGCTGGCCAAAAGCTTCCCCCCCTTCTAATCCCTGCAAGCTGCAGAAGTGAGGCAAGGGAACCTGCCCCTCTTCATGGCACATCACAGGAAAGGAGCAACCCCCCATGGCATGGTACCTTTGCGCCTCAGGAGCAGCTTGTTGAAGAGGTCGGACATCAAGTCTCCACCCTGTGCCGTGGTTATCACTGAAAGAGGAAAGCCCCACAAATCAGGTGACAGACCCAATGCCTGCTCACAAGGTCCAGACTCGTACTAATGGCTGGTTATTAATGGGACCAGCTTCAACACAGGGTCAGGACACAACAGGAGGACAGGATATGTTGATGCACCGCATGACCCTGCATAGCGCATGGTGCTGCAGGGTCCATTGGTGCTGTATTGGCAGAGCTGCCTGGGAGTTCAGGGTCGACTAGCAGGGTATGATGAAGGCAGGGAATAAGCTGCCTTGGCAGAGATTGTGTTGGGAACCCTCACTTGGAGATTGACCCCTCCCCTCCTTGGACCCCATTTACCCATCCCCCTTATGGACAGACTTCAGATCATAGCACTCAAAGCCTGCCTGGGAAATGTGTCAGCTTCCTATAGCCGTTCAGAGGAAGGAAAAGGTTTAAATGAACTGGAGTTAACCAGTCTACTAAAAACAGCCCAGCTGTGACCCAGGACTTCCAGTGGCACAATCTCCTCTCCAGAGGCAGCCTGCCCTGAGCTATCTTTGAAATGCTTCCAGCGATACAAGTTCACAAGAAAAATTTTCCTCTCCACCCTTGAGAGGGGAGAATTCCCAAGGAGAGCACTAATGCATTTCTGGCACCTAGGGGCTAGCGAGTTCAGGCAAACCTTCCAAACCATAACGGAAGTGAGACAAAATCCCTCTGCTCCAGGGCTTCTGTGTATTGTTGGGGGCTTGCCATGTTTGGCCCTTGGTTTTGCCCCTCAGGTATTTATGAGATCCCTCATGTGGGTCCCTGAGCGTATCTCGCTGGGTTGAGGGAATGAGAATGACTATTGAGGAGAGCGCTCTGGACACCTTGTTCTTGCTCCTTCTGCTTCTTCTTCTCCAGCTTTCTCTCCTTGACGCTTCGGAGGTTGGCCTTCCCAATGCCGCCAGCCTGGCGGATGGACTCCAGGAGAGTGGCCCGGCCAGTTGAAGGGTTCACAACTTCCTTTGGAGCCCCCTGGACTGGAGCTGCAGGGATACAGAAAGGAGTCAGCCCAGAGGAACCGACACCATCTGATGTGTCAGCAATTACAAATTAACAGTGGGAACGCTGTGCTGCTGCTTTAGCTAAACCTAAATCCTGTGAAACCTGAGAGCCTGAAGAGCTCTGGCACCTCCTCACTTGCCCTTTCCAAGTCGCCAGGAGATGACACAGTGCATAGAATGCAGGGGAGCCTTTAAAATAAATCAATGACTACTGTGGGCTGGGCAGGGTGCTGCCAGATGAAGGGCTTTGAGCTAGAATCCTTCCCCGCACCCTCATATTCTGTCCCTTGATCCCAAATTGACTATCTCACATCATTTTCCAGAGAGCCCTCTGCCCTACAGGGGAACAGCACCCACTGGATCTACAGGGAGACATGCCCTGCCCAGTTAGCAACACAGGGATTGCCAGAATGGATCACAGCAACCCATCTAATCTGGGCCCCATCTCCAGCAGTGGCCAGGACGAAATGCTCCAGAGGAAGGAGTGATTTACCCCCAAACTAATTCAACCATTTCATAGCCTGAAAGCAGAAACACTGCTGCTTCCCTGGGCGTGGGGGCAGCTTTTTTGCATTGCTCCTGCTTTACAAAATGCACTTCCTTGTGGGACCAAGAGAAAATAACCCAGAGCTTGTCAAAGGGGCACTGTGAGGCGCAGGGTTCTTGTGACAAAAGTCTGTATCAAACTAAAGCCAATAGAAAGGTCCATGAAGATTTTTAAGCTATTCAATTCTCTTAAATTAAGTGAGGATGAGTAGAAAGTATTTGCACCCAAAGCATAGCTGCATTTTGCTAGTGCGCAAGAACTTTCATGGGAGATTCTCTAGTAAACCAATACTATCCAGAACAGTAACACTGATTAATCTTGCTTCCATTGCCCCTGGGGAGAGACATGCAGAAAGGGGAGACTACCAAGGGAAAAGGAGAATGATTGTTATTTCCGCTGGAGTAGAAGGGTGCATATCTTCAGAGTGTCCTATTAAGTGATAGGGCTTTTAACAGCTATAGTGCTGCACAAATGGTCTGTTCTAGCTTATACTCCACACTGCTATATTAAACCAGGGGGCCTAGAGAGGGGTGCACTAGTAGCTTGCAAGAAACCACACTCAGTTTAAACTGGAGTACATGTCCACGCTCACTCAGTACAGAAGTGTGGACAACAGAGACTACAGCTCCCAGCATGCAGTGCACTATACTGAGGATCACATGAGCATCCACTGTTGCAGGGGTTCTCAACCTTTTTCTTTTGAGCCCGCACCTCCCATGCAACATACTATAAAAATTCCATGGCTCATCTGTGCCACAAAAGCTGTTTTTCTGCATATAAAAGCCAGGGCCAGCGTTAGCGGGTAGCAAGCAGAGCAACTCCCTGGAGCTCCACACCACAGTGGATCCTGTGAAGCAAAGTTGATCAGGCTTCGGCTTTCTGCCCTGGGCCCCAGCAAGTCTAGTGCTGGCCCTGCTTGGTGGAGCCCCTGAAACCTGCACACTGCCCCACCGCTGAGAACCACTGCACTACTGCACTGAGATCTAGTCTCTCTGCAGCCTACGCTTGGGTATCGAGGTCTACTCAGCCTGCTCTCCTGCAGCTCTTTGTTCAAGCTGATGGGCCACAGCAACAGTCCCGTTAGAGCTGTGGGATTTGGCACCAGGGGAGGAAGCATTCCTCTGAATTTTCATCGTTGCTTGTAAGGAAAGACGAGCCGTTGGAAAAGCTGGCCCAGGGAAAAGGGCGGGGCCAAGTGCTAGGTTAGATCCTGCCATCTAACAAGCCATTGCAAAAGCTCAGTCCTTACCTGCAGCCATTGCACTGCTGCTCTCCTCGCTTGCTGGCTGGTTGGAAAGGGAGGCAGGCTGGGGCAGAGGTGGGGGTGGGGGAGCACTATCTGGCAACACAGGGGGTGGAGGAGGCGGAGGTGGGGGCGGGGGCACTAGCACACCATCTTGAAGACCTGAAATGTTAAAGGGAGGAGTGTGAAGAGTCACCGAGGGACGGTACCTGCTAAGCCACTAGCCCCCAAGCACGTGCAGATGCTCCACACAACAGTCCCACCACGAACAACCCTCAGCACTTGGTGCGGACGAGAGGGGCAGCATTAGCCCTACTGTTCTAGCCGGGGACAGGGAGCAGGGCCCCAGAGCCAGCCCATGGCATTAGGGGGCTCTTCCCCCATTTTCCATGTGTAGTCAGGGTGACACAAACTAGCAGTTTCTCATCACAACAAAACTGACTGCCAGCAAAATCCAAGTGCTTGCAAGCTCCCCTCCTTCCCAGCTGTGCAGGAGGGAGGGGTGGACATTTTGTGCCACAGACTGTGCAGCAAAAGGCCAGGGCCCCACTCATTGTTTGTGCAGCGAAAGGCACCAGATATGACACATGCACGTGAAGCTGGTCAGGAAAATCAAGGACTCCTCCAGCTTTAATTCTGATGGGGCCTCTAACAAAGGTCTTTTCTAGGTCCTCACCAGGGTCCACACAGAAGTTAGTGCTGGGGAGAAGTCACAATCCCTGCCTCCGGGGCTTGCCACTGGGCGAGTCTGCATCTGCAAATACTTATTTGCTCACAGCTCCTTTCCCTGTTTATCCGTCTCTGCCTTGTCCTAGCTGAGCCCCAGACAAAGGGAGGTGAAATACCTGGCCTGAAGTTCTCCGCCGACTCGGTGTTGAAGGTGGGGAGCTCTGGGATAGCATTGCTGGGTGCCGAGGGTGCGATGCCAGGCCCCAGGTCTGCACTGTACATGAGATCAGCAGCGATGCCCGGCAGGTCTGGCAGGTAGGACGGCACGTCTATCTCGGGCACCTGACCCAGATCTGGTACGTAGAAGTAATTTTCAGCTACCTGGAAGACAGAAATACAGAGGGTAACAGCTGGGTGTCTGGAGACTGTTTTCCCAGAGAATCCAGTAACTGAGGGAAGGAACGCAGGCTGCAGACAGTGGCATGTGGGCTGCAGTCAGCTCTCCTGGTGCCTCTCACCAGGTTTTGGAGCCCTGAATATCTCCACTGCTATTTTTAGCTCTGCAGCCCAAACCCCAAGTCAGTAACTTGGGCTCCAAGACTCAGTGCCCCGGGTTTCTCTGGGCAGTGTAGATATACCTTCATGGAAGATCCTCAGCACACGACATAGGTATTTAATCAGCTTGCGTGGCTACAGTCTGCACTCTGGGATAACAGCAGCTCTGTGTGTGCTAAAAGCAATCTGCAAAGGGGCAGAAAATAGGCTTGTGCCCTTTCTTGCTCCATTCTGGCAGGGGTGGGGTGGGGGGCGGGTGTGTGTTCCTTCAAAGGGTTATTTACATCAGAAGTTCTGGTCCTGTTCAGACTAGAAGCTGACTGACCACTGGAGAGCGGAGGAAACAATGGCACTGCAGGGTCTAACAGTGCAGCTGAGTTGTTCAGCAGGCAAAGGGTTTTCTTTAGCAGCAGTGTTAGTTTATTTTGCTTCCCCCCAAACTCCAGTGACTAACATGTATTTCTGATAAGGGAGGTTTGAGTTGAAGATTTTACACTGCCACCTCTTCAACTGTGGCCTCCAGAGCTCACAATAAACCTCCCAGAAACTCTCCAAAGCAGCCAGGGAAGACTTAACACGCTTCCTGGACTCCTCCATGCCTCAAAAAGGGCACAAGACGATTCTTTCTATTTCCTTGGCAGGTTCCCTTTCCTTGAGATGCCACAAGAGAGAGATTCAAACACCAGCCTGTCTGCAGAGGGATGCAGACTTGTTACTCTCTTAGTGGCAGAAGAGCCCCCTTCCCCCTCCCACTGACTGACCCCAGGGACAAGAGCAGCTCAGCACCACCATCCTGGGGTGCTGTCAGCTGGCGTGGCTGGACTCTGCTCCACACGTGGGCTGAGCGCAGCTCTGCTCCGGGGATTGCTCCACACAAGAGGGGCTACAGAAGTCAGCTAGATTAGTCTGAGCGCATTATCTGAAATCCCTGACCTCATCCCCGCTTCCAGCTAAAAGGCTGCTCCTTCCATCAGCCCTGTCTCCTGCTGTGCCACGGGCACTTCATAGTAAAGAGACAAGAGTCCTGTCGGACTTTCCCAATGGGCTGAAACGCAGGGTATTTGAATGGCCAATCATTTTTTAAGAGCCTAGCGCTCCTTTGGTAGTTCCCAAGCACCGTGCTGCAGCCATTTTCCACCTGAGGGTGGGGGAAACTGCTCCTCCTAATAGCTTCCCCCGGGACCAGAAGGAGGGATGCAGAATAGCTGCTGCTTCTCCCCAGTGCAAATAAAACCTCCATTTCTCCACGTCTGCCAGAAACCCCTTCTGCAGCTCAGGCTCTGAGCAGGACAGTGCAGGAGGGAGAGATGAGATGAGCTATCGGCAGGAGCCAGCCTGCGCCAGAGGACGCCACGTCAGCGCTGTCACTACCCGACCCGCCAAATCTACATAGAGCCTGGAGAAACACAACCCTCCGGTGTAGAAGTGGCATTGCATCCACCAAGCCCAGCCAGGACGATATACGCAAACCCTAATGAGGTAACGAAGGCAAGTGAAATGTCCCACTGTCCATCACCCAAGATCTCCCCCCGTGGGCCATTCCCCTGCCAACTCCTGCACCTACAAACCCAGCTCTCCTCTAGTAGGTGAGCATGGTGCTGTCTGCAGCATGGTGTCCCTTCACTCAGCAAGTACAGCCCCACCCGCAGCTGCATCTCACCTGCCGATCCAGCTGCCCCCTTTTAGTGATCGAGAGGGGTGCATCAAAGAGCTTCTCTTCAGTCTCTGTTCCCAGAGTCACATGGGTCTTGGTCACCACTCCCGCCAGAGGATCCAGGAAGACATACTTCTTGTACCTGGAGATGGAGAAAACCTCAGTGATTCTAGCTCAGGGAAAAGCCAGGGAAAGGTTCTTCAGCTAGAGGATGGGACCAGGTGTTAACGGGTGATGAAACAGCTTCCTGATGTCCCAAATGTAATACCAGTCCCAGTCAATAATATCTCCACTCCGCTACATCGCTCCTGTGTTCTATCCCACCTCGCCCATAGGGTTGTCCCTCTCCCTTCTTCATCGTCATAGCCAGGCGCTGGGATTCTCGCATCCTGACCTCATACTCTGCAGGCTAGTGCAGGGCAAACCTGAACACCTGTCACTACCATGTGGATTCCACCAAGCTCCTCTCCTCTTGCCCATCACAAACCATGTTATAGGGACAGCAGTTTCATCACTGTCTAGAGCAGGGCGTGCTTAGCATGCCAATCTCTACTGGACCCACTGTTTGAGAGGGAGGAAGAAAGTCAGGAAGAAGAACATCAAGAGCCCCAGGAGCAGAGAGGGAAATACTGTCCAAAGCAGAAGAAAGATCAAAGAGGATAAGCACCATAGGGGCGTCCTTAGATTTGGCCAGGAGAAGACATTCTTGGCAAGCACAGTTCCAATCAAGGAGGACTAGAGAAACAAGGACTGCAAGGGACTGAGTCAGTCAGGGAGGAAGTTGAAGTAGCTGGGAGTGAAGTGACCACTCAAGTTTAGGCAAAGAGGTGGAAGGAGATTTGGCAGTAGCTATATAAGCAAACGAGACAGAGGGAAGGACAGAGAACAACAGAGAAAATATTCAGGTGCCAGGCAAGTAATGATGAGGGAGAGGAGGTGTGTTCAGGGGCATGTGCTGGGTCAGAAGTTGACAGTAACAAACAGCTCTGACTCAGAGTGGGGTGAGGAAGAAAGGATGTTGAGTGGAGGCTGCTGTTCAGGGGAACCAACCCACCAGCCCCATAGTGTGAGAGCATCTCCCCAGATCAGGTGGCAGGCCTGGGTGGGAGGCAGAAGATCAGAGGCCAGGTGCTGGCAGCAGAGCTGCTTGGTGCTGCTCGAACACTCACAGGTTCTCGGTGGTGTTGAACAGCAGCAGGGAGCTAAGAGAGCTGATGTTGCTGGGGAGGCTGCCAAGACCTTCTTCCGCATCATCCTCCTGATGAACTTTTGTGCTCACACACACTGGGAAGTACTTGAGCTTCTCCTGCAATGAAATAAACAGGTAGCAATACAGTGGGAACGCATGGCAACTCTGGTGGCCCTCTCCATTATACACATGCTACCCTGCTACGTTACCCTTGTTCACATCAGGCAGGACACCAGCTCCGTGTCCAGCAACAGACAAGGTCATGTTCAGAAGAGAAGCCACAGCAGTGGGTTTAAGATGTTGAATACAGATCATCCAGACGTGAATTTTTGTGGCAAGCACCCCTGAGCCCTTCCCTTAACCTAGGCTGTGCAATGCCTCCTGCTGAGAAGGGCTGGGATTGGAGAGATTATGCATGTCCACACAGCCAGCGCTCCTACACCAGTATCTACAGCGCCTCCTTCTGGGACCAACCTGTCAATTCTGCCACCTGCAGCTCTCCTCCTATTGAGATGCCCACGCCCCCGGTGGGGGAAGTAAAGCAAAGCATGCCAGCACTAACTAAAGGGGGGGGGGGGGGTGGGTAAGCAGAGGAAAGAGTGAGAGAGCCAGATGGTTTTACAAAGCCCAGGAGATTTGCAGGACTTTTCAACTCCAGTGAACCAAAATCTCCTCTCTCTCAGCTCTACAGCTTCATACATAATGTATAGAACTCCCTTTAGAAAGGGAGATATTTCATCTGAACAGCTTAACTTTTAAAGAACATGGGAATTGCCATCTCAGATCAGACCCATGCCTGCTGCTGTGGGGAAGATGAACGACCTCCATAATGGACTAAGGTATACTGTACTATACATAGACTCCGGATTTAAGATCAGTCGGGACTACAAGATCATCTACTCTGACCTCCTGTATATCACATACCATACCACAGGGGAGGGGAAGGCTATTGCTTCCTGGGCCCAGCTGCTGGCCAGCTTAAGAGGCCATAGGTCTACTGGACTGAGCACAGGACTTGGAACAAAGAACTGGTGTCCCACATCTGCCTCTGGCTTGGCCAGTTCATGTAACTCCTGTCAGTTTCTCCTAGCTGTAAAATGTGCATAGCCCTTGTCTCACAGGGATAAAGCAATGACCCATCACATCAGAAGTGATTTGTACATCAGTCAAGTCAATTAGCCAGATTCATATTTTCACTGTTCACATATTTAAAGTGCCCACAATCATGCAGCATTGGCCATTAGCAGAAAATAAAAAACCCAATATAAATTCTTCTTTAGTGACTGAACCAGTGGAGATTCAACAGAGATTCAGAACTAAAGTTCCATTTGGTCATTAATATTCATTTCCTAATGTTTAATTTTTAAGCATCATGGAATCCTGACGTCTTCGCTAGAACTGCTCACACGCTAAGTCCTCAAGCAATGTATTTTTTAAAACTTTCTCTTTGTAAATTTCAATTAGCACTGGAAGGGTGAGTGTCGCTTTTTGGGTGGAGTGAGAAATCAACCATTACGCACATTTACTTATTAAAAAGTCTAATCCTCCTAAGGCATTTATAAAAAGTACAAGGCATGACTATTACCCTGAACTAGGAGGCTTTATATAGTCCTTGTAATTTCTGTGCTACTTAAAGTAACTGCAAATGACACTTTCATACTAAGGTCTAATCCTGTTCTGAAATTTATAATACCTACTTCAGTAACCTCCTGCAACTGTGATTTCCACAGGTGAAACCACATCATTTTTTTTCCTTATAACTGTTTTAAAAGGACCGATCTGGCAATATGCTCAGCACACTCAACTCCCTGAAATCAGTGGGAGTCTAGGGCACTAAACACTTAGCAGAACAGACAGCTCAGGACCTCGCAGGATCAGGCCCCGAAATTTGCTGACTTTCAACTTATTCTTTCTAAGCAGCCAGAAGTTCCAATATATTAGTGAAGTCCTCTCATGGATCTCTCACCTGCCAGTTATCAAGTTTCATTAACACCATCTCTTGTGAGGGGCTTTAGGGAGTCTAAATAAGTTACGTACAAAAACATATATTAAAAGCTTATTATTTCAAGCACTTGAAATTCAGGAAATGCCATACTCATGGTTGTCTCTGCAACCTTAATTGGCCTCCTCACGTGCCCATGGTGTGCGGGGTCCCACTGAAAAACAGAATGTGCTCATGTAATTAAAGACTGAAGCATGCATATGCACTAGGGGCTGAATTAAGCTGGTGCGGGCAACAGTAGTTCTGGCATTTCCACTCCCCACTTGTTAAATCTTCAAACAAGCACCTTCATGCTTTCTCCCATGCTGCCCCACATAAAAATCTGCAAAGGTACCTCATTGTCCACCTTCAAATCTCACCTCAAAACTCTCCTTTGCACACCAGCAGTGAACCATCACCCTTTTTGTAGGCATCACAGCAAAAATCACTGGATGTCGTGCTGAGTCCTCGTACTCCCTCATCAGTCAGTCTCCATCTTTTGTCTCCTGTCCTATACTTCTGTTGTCAGCTCCCCGGGGACCAGCCTTTCTTTGTGTTCTGTGTCTGTGCAGCACTGAGCACAATGGGGTCCTGGTCCAGGATTCGGGTGCCGAGGGGTCACAGGAACACAACTAATAAATACGTTTGGCAATAGTGACAGCCACGAAAGCCACCCAGGGCTTTCCTGCAATACAGCAGATATGAAGCTCTCCGGTTCCTCAGCCCAGGCAGTGAAGACCCCGCCAGCTGCTCTCATAACAATGGGCCTTGTCAGATGTGACAATGGGCAAGGAGACTACCACTGAAAGCCTGGACTAACTGAGGAGGGTATAAATGCCAGTGTGAGACTTTCCCCGTCCTGTCTCATTATTCCGGGACCCTCAGTCTCTCTCTCCAGCTGCAAACAGCCACACACAAGCCAGACCCCAGGAACGAGCTCAGCACTCTGACTATACTGAGCCTTACACAGTGTGCCAGCTGCCACTTCGCCCAGACCCCTCCTGTCATTAATAAACCAGCAGCCACCTGGCAACACAGCACTGGACCTCTCTGCCCACTCTCCGTCCAGCCCTCCAGGGAGCTTCACCAGGACGTAGCTAGATAAGACCAGGGATGGGACTAGCCAGCAAAGTCAGGCCCTGAGCTGGGTGAGTGGGTAGACAATGAGGGGAAGCAATGCAGAAGGGTCCAGAGTCATAAGGAAGGGTGCGAGGGCTAGGAACTGGAGGTAGCCCAGTGCAGGGGAAGAGGGCCAGAGAGGCACTACCAGAGCATAAAAGGTGCATGCCCACGTACCGTGGGGGTTGGTCCTGCAAAGTAAAGGAAGAAATTAGAAAGGTGCAATGCGGGAAAGCAGGTGCAGAGAGGCAGCACAGAGGAGGGAAAAGGAAGGCACTGTAGACGGCTGGGAGGTGGTGGTGGAAAGAGAGGGCAGGCTGACGGAGCCACTATGGCAGCTGACAGATGTACAGCATACATGGGAATAAGTGATTGGGATTAGGTGGCTAGGATGTCATTCCCAGGCCAGAGAGACACTGCCCCTCCCTGGCACAGTATAGGTGGCCTATGGGGACACAAACTGGCAGCTGTCTTTTGGCTCTGGACGCAAAGGAGGGAGAAAGTCTTGCATGTCCCTCACTGAGATACAGCTCTTCGGCAGGCTCTGACCTCTAGTCAGCAGGATTCAAAGCAGTCTCTGCCCAGTGGCCAGCACCAGGTTCCATACAACTGCTACTCTGAAGCCACAACAAGAGAAGTACAAGGCCAGCTTGGGTGAGCTATCAGCCCAGCCAGCAGCTCCACTTCCCTGGGAAGTTCTGAGGACTGGCTGAAATATTCATGCTGCTTTGCTGGAAGAGGCTTCAACTCCTTTTAAGCTCAGGATAGTTTATAGCACTGAATTATTCAGGGACAGCTTTATTTTTAAGCTGAGACATGCGAGGAAGAGAAAGAAGAGGAAAGTACTTCCAAGGGGAGGAGAAGACACAGGCAGGCCTTTCGTCTAGTTTTCAACCAGACAGTCCCGCTTTCGGAGGTTTGTTCCCCAGCCAGTACTGAGACAAAAGCAGTTATGTATGGTATTGGACAGGACACCAGGATGAAGAGCACGCAACTGCACTCCACCCAGCATGACCTCATCTGCATGGGACGTCATGCTGGCAGGGGTGGGGCGCTCTTCAAAATGACGCCTCCCGTGAGGCGCGGTCACGCCACAAGGGTTCCCGAAAGTACTGGCATGTCCAGTATTCCAGGAAAGTGGAGTGGCCACCCTAGGAAGAGAGCTGCTGGGTTAATCCCTACTCTGCAAGGATCAGGACTAGTTAAAATTCACAGCATCGTGAATTAGCCATCTCCTCAGAGAGCAGTACAGAGTTATTCTTCCTCGCTTTGGCGTGTTCTAGGTCTGACAGCTTCAGAACCACCAGGCAGCAAGTCCCTCTAAGCCATCTTCTCAGCTACCTCAGAGACCCCCACTCACAGGATGCCCTCCCCTCACCACCACAGACTCATTAGAGTGGAGGGGACTGCCATGGGGAGCTTGGGTCATTCGCCAATAGCTACACATCTAAGCTTAGCCTTTAATAGCACCACTGGTTACAGACATCGCATGCTCCCATAATATAAATAGCGACAACAGAGGCCTCCACTGACACAGAGGCTCCCGTTGTGCTAGGTACTTACTAACAGCAAGAGACCCCTGCCAAGAGGACTTTACAAAATAGTCAAGCACGGGAGGGGAAGTGACTTACCCAATGTCACCCAGCAGGTCAGTGGCAGAATTGGGAAAAAAACCCAGGTCTCTTGTTGATTCCCAGCCCAGTGTCCTAATCACTAGACCATGTTGCCTCCTTAGAAGGGGAGACCTCTTCCTCTCTTTCTCCTCCACATACACAACACTTCCCTCTTCTCCTTCACTGTGTAATAAAGAACTATGATCTGACAAACTGTTCCTGAAAGGTTCCCCAATCCTCCCAGATCATCAGTCCACGCAGGTCCCAACCACCCTGGCTCCCCCTGGGCTGGGTCACAGAACAAAACACCCCCAGGAGAGTCGGCAGTCCCTGTCAACACCATTACAGGAAACAATCAGGTTGCTCAAACCAAATAAGAAAACAGAAACAGGTGGCAAGGTGAGTAGCTATGGCCTGCACTAAGAGCTCCAGAGACTGGCGAGGCAGGCAACAGCCTCCCGTGCAGAGCACATCTAGCCGGTTACCACCACTGAAGGGCCAGGAAAGTTTTCCAGTGGCACAATCACAATAGTCAGGGGATAAACAGACCACACCCTTTGCCTATGCCCATCCCCGAAAGGCCCGGTCCCTTTCTCCCATATACCCATATGCCTTCAGCCCCTAGTAACGCAGTCCCTTCCTGCCTTCATCCCCCTCCAACCTCTTTCTCACTCACCCAGGGGGCCTCCCGCCTTGACTCCCTTACCTGCAGGGATTTCTCATCCAGCGGTCTGTGTTTGCTCTGAATCTTGTGCCTCGGCTGTTTGTGTGTGGCTGGATCCTCTGCGCCAGTGAAAATGGAGCTGTACTCCTGCAGCCGCTCTGGGGCAGGGTACTTAGCACTGGAAAACACCTGCCAGGAGAGGAAGAAACTCAAAATCCTATCAGCAGAGCAATCCCACACCCCCAGAATAATCAATGGGGCTGGGAGACAGGCAATGAACAGAGATTTTCCACACAGTTCTGTTTGGATCCCAAAATTAGCAGGGGTGGAATGTGAGATGCTCCCAAATGGATGAACAGGGTGTAAGGGGTTAAAGGCAGTGATTCGTTAAAGATGGTGAAGACACAACTCTTACTAACAAGAGTATGTCCTGGGCTCCTGAGCAAAATGGGATTTTGAGAGAGCCAAGGGAGTGGAGGTAGAGGGGAGATGACCATTTCTTGAGAGACTCCTTCCTATTCAAGGCCAGAAATATGTGGGTCTGAGAGAAGAGAACTACCATGTGAAGGAGAGGTCATGTCAGGAGGGGAGTTCAGACCACAGCTCTCAGCCAATGGCCAAACCTGCCAAGATAGAGGGACTCAGACTGGAGAGCCAATGTGTGTCAGATTGCCTGTACTGCTAGCGAATTCACACCCAGAGACTAGAAAGCGACGGGGAAGAGGGGAAGAGGATGGCTGCGCAGCCTACAAAGGTGGTTATGAAAAGCACCCTCTACCTTAATCGCCTTCTTGCTGCCCTTGATCTTCTCAACCTTAGCCTGAGCCAGTGAGACTCTCTCTCCGATTGCGTGCAGCTGCATCCGGCTGGCCTCCACCCGCTGGGAGATTCTGAGGGGTAAACACATTCCCCTAGGGTAAGAATCCAGGATCCAGAGACACTTCTGCAAAAACAAGTACCTTCCCCCCCATGCTCATGCCGAAGCGGGGAGGACATGGCTCTCGGCAGACGGCACTTTGCGGAAGGGTAAGTTCAGTGGTGGTGAAACATGCTGGCCTAACAGCTCTAGAGATTTAAGTCCTCAATTTTTCTGCAAACAGGTATAGCCAGGGCAGCATTCCCCTCACTGCTGACTGACCGGCTGGGGGAAGCAGGAACAACCAGCCTAGTGAATCTTGGGCCTCTGCTGAGACTGCCATTGAGAGGTCCAGTTGGTACCAACTGCTGAGTGGATTTTTTTATTATTAAAATCTTTTAATAAAAGGGAAGGCAGCATGGCATAGTGGCTAAAGCACTGGACTAGGACTCCAGAGACCTGGGTTCTAGCTCTGCCACTGGCCTGCTGGATGATCTTGGGGAAATCACCATCCCACTCTGTGCCTCAGTTTCCCCATCTATAAAATAGGGACAATGATACCAACCTTCTTTGGAGTATCAGTACCACTACCTAGCTCTTACAGAGCTTTTCATTCAAAGCATTACAAAGGGGAACAGTATGAAAGTGCTCCGTGATCTATGGATGAAAAGCTCCACGTAAGAGGTAGGCACTATTCATTATTAAGCACCAGTGCGCTCAGCACTGTACAATACACAAGTGATACAGTTCCTGTCCCAAAGCTCTTACAATACAACATGGTCACCTGACCACTAGGAACAGGACTGAGACCATCACCTTATTGCAGGCGGGCAATTCCTATGACTAAGTAGTGGCTTTATGGTACAAGCCCAGTGGCCAGATTCATTCCCTTCCTCTCCACTGAGTGGTTCCAGTTAATTTACACGCTGATGGTTTCTCTGAGTAGTTCAAGTTGCTCTTTTAAGTGTGCATTACAAAGCGTTTGTCTTCACTGAATTTCGTCTGTCATAGTGTTACCCAATTGCCTAACTTTGCTACGTCCTTCAGAAGCTCTTCAGAATCCTCTCTAGTCTTTATTATCTTCAACAAATTTTGCTACCTCTTCTTCACCTCTTTCAGATCCTTAATAAGAGTATTGATTAACTCTGTTCCTAGTACGGCTCCTGGGGGCACCTCACTATTAACCTCCTTTGATGCTGAAAATTGACCGTTTATTTCTGCTTTGCTTTCCTCTCTCAGCAGCCTAAAATTCATGATGTGACTTTATCTTTCACCAGACACTACTTAGTTTCCTTAGCAGCCTCCAGAGAGGGACTTTGTCAAAGGCTTTTTGAAAGTTCAAAAATAATGTACTGATTCTCCTTGTGCCACTATTCTGTTAGCTCCTTCCCAGAATCCTGATAGGTTGAGGGGGCGCAAGTTTCTCCCAGAGGCTGTACTGATCTGTCCATTTTGTGTGTCCTTATCTGTGTGCAGAATAAGCGGCTGCCTGCTCATGTTTCACACCCACAGTAGCGGTCTCTTCTCTTCACATTTGGCCACCTCCCTCACTTCATCTCCTCTTCATTCACTCACCTCCTCCCAACTTCTCCTTATCACCCCCTTTCCATCCCACACTCTCCTCCTCACTTTCATTGAGTGATGCAGACAGATTGGGGGGGGGGAAGTATTTGAGCCCCTTCCCCCACTGCCTGAGAAGGGGTGCCCTTGAGCCCTGCCATGGCATGGGAAGCAACTGGGGAAGAGAAAGCTCTAGAGAATCCCATTCCTGCTAGTCAACAGCACTGAAAGCAGTCCAGGGAAGGGGAGCCTTATGGTTAAGGTGGTGGACTTGGACTCTGACTCCAGAGACCTAGGGTCAATTCCTACGCTGTCAAATACTCCCTGTATGGCCTCGGAGGACATACCACAGTCTGTGTTCTCTACTCCCCCCTGTAGAATGGGGATGACAGCACTCCTCTACCTCAGAGTTCTTGCAAGGATAAATGCATAAGGGACTGTGAGGGGCTCAGCTACTATGGTGATGAGAGCCATATAATAGCAGAGCTAGCTAGAGCCCTGGAGTGCTACCTTCTACCCTTCCAGCTGGCAGCTCCATGGGATGTCTGCAAAAGTGCATGGCTTAGTCAGAGATCCCTAGTCATCAGACAGGAATGATTTATTGTCTCCACAACCTGGGCCGGATTCTAAGAGGCCTGGAGGTGACTATCCCACTACCAACTCCATGGGACAGCCAGCTCCCCAACTTTCCATTGCTTTTAAAACATTTGGATGGTGGGAAGCAGGTCTTTCCCCAAGGATCTGAGCTTTCCAGACATTGATATTCCACCTCGCCATTTTTACAGGAGTGGAGATTCCCATAGCTCTGTTTCCTTCCTGATCTGCACTCCAGCATCCTGACAGTCATACAGCTCAAAGAAGGTCATGATGTCATGTCACCATTTATTTTCTGTTGGCACAACAGAAACAGTGGCTATATTTCTCTCCCATGTAAGCCATGTATGACTAGTACAATGATTATTGCACACAAACAGTGGTCAAGGAGAAGAGAAGAGAAGAAAACACCTCTCAGCCAAAGCACTTTACAAGCCCTGCTTATATAAGAATCACTGAAATGTAGCCATATCTAGATGGAATACAGTATGTATGGCAGCTTGTGCACAACTTCCTATCACAGCTAGGACAGGAAGTGACGAAAAGTGCACGCAAAGGAAATATGGAGTTTGGGTTTTAAAAATAATGATCACAAGTTATCAGGGCCTCTGTTTCAAATCCCATCTAAAGAGAGCACTTGGAGACAGCAAGCCCCCCCTGACCCCTCGGGGAAGTTGCTGAATACCAACTCAGATATAAGAGTGCACTGTACTGAATCAGCAATGATATTCCCTGAAGCACCTCACATTTTCCTTTGTGATCTCCCATCCCAGGATTTACCAGGCCTAATCCTGCTCAGTTTGGAAGATCTGACAAAAGCTTAGATGCCTGTAGCCATAGCACTGCAGGCTATCATAGGAGCAGTACATACAATCCTTGAGAATTAATCTATTTCTTGCTGAGCAAGGGAAGTATAAAAAAAAGATTAAGTCACCTCAATTCGACTAATCCAGTGAATACCCATCACATATGTAGGGACCTAGAAGTTATACTACACTACAATGTTTGGAGTTTACATTTCAAGTTACACTGATATACATATGTTTAAAGAAAGTGGTCAGTGTTCTCCCTAAGAAAGACTGTACTGTCCAGGTATCCACTGAAAAACACAAACAAAAATAAGACTCCCATTAAAGAGCGCTCTGGAAGCTTCAACCTTTCTATTGCAATGATACGAGGGCTCGCTTCCAGGAGGCAGGCTATATCCATGAAAAAGCAGACATTTGACGGGAGGGAGAGCTCTTTCATTCATTTCTGGAGGCAAAGCTCTCTGCTCTGAGTGCTGCTTTAGGTAAGTTTTTGACATGTATTTAAAATCAAGAGGTAAGCATACGGTTCTATTTTTTTAAAAGTAGATGGGGGTCTGGGATTGGTCCAGGTAAATAAAATGCACTGCCTGAACCCTAAACAGCAGACAATGCAATTAATAGTTAAACGGATTGTGCTCCTTTAGTCACTGCTGTTTGTTAGTGATCTTGCTCTCAGTACTGCCTAAGACGCTCCCTTCTTGGTTTCAATGTCACTTAGTAGCGCCAGAGAGGAGCAGGCAGGCAGCAAGATCTCTCCCCCTCCTCTCACGGAGCCTGCAAACTCAGAGCAAAGAGGAGCAGTGTCTGAGCAAGGCATGTGACCACTGTGGGGGTAAAATATATACTTCTAGGCTAGTTTTTATGTTTAGCTGAATACAGGCCAAAAAATTTGAACCAAAGTTCTTTGCCTTGTTTGTGCCTTTACTTTTCACCCATTCCCAAAAGAGAATGTGTATAGTAAAATGTCTTAGTTGGAAGCCAGGTACACATACATACTGATCAACAATCATTAAACTGTCTTTAGAAGCCTGAGCCTTTTCTGTCTAACAAGATAAGATGATATTTTGCAGAGTCTTAGCATTTGTACATAGAGATAGACATGGAATGTGTAAACAAGGCCATAGAGCGAGGGGCCTTCTGGTCAAGTGAATAGTGTCCAAAAGATGTCTGACGTTCATGTGGACAGCTTGAATTGTAAAATGATTGGTTATAGATAAAGATTGCTAGCCCTTGATAGGTTAAGATCTCTTGCTGTATTGCAATTCTATGTATTATGTTTTCTGATAAAAGGGCATCATGACGCTCCTGTTCTTTGTAGCTCCTTGCGAACAACCCATGCATTGCATGCTCTGAATAAAGTGTGTTTTCAGATACAAGTGACCACCAGCCTTATTCTTTGGAGGGAACGTCACCCCCGACACCCCATCACCCATATTTGAGTAATGATCCTAGTTCAAAACCAGAATAACCATCCTCCCTCCAATCCAAAACAGTTGCCTTGCCCTTGGGGGAGGTACTACAGGTTTCTCTAAAGGAGTATTTTTAAATCCAGATTTAGAATCCAGATGGGTTTTAAAACCATCCCATCTCACCTATTCCCCATCCCTTTCAAAACCCGCCTCTTTGACACTCTCTCCGGCAGACAAAAAACATCCACCCCCAACAAGCAACAGTAGCCAAAACTCTGTTCACACCGGCGCTTTTCCTAAACAAAACTTACAGAGGATTATCAGAAATGCAAAGAGACTGTGAACAGATCTCCCTGGAATACCAAGCAACTCCAATTTTAAATCTGAAGTACAAAAGTAAGCAATCAGCCAAGGAGAAAGAACATTACAGAATGGAATGAGAAATGAGGGCGCACACAAGGATAAAGCAGCTGAAGTATTAAATGACTTTTCCCTAAAAATGCACTGTATAAACAAGGGGCAAGCCAGCCTCTGGCTCCGTGTCAGCTTGAGCTGCAGCCCTGGGTCTGGGTTACTCCATGGAGGAGAAGGGGATACTAGCAGAGTTATCTAGTCGGCTACATGCACTTGTCAGGTTAGCGCTACAAGCCCTTGGCTTTTTTAGGAGCTCCAACATTTCACCAAAAGTTTCTGTAAGGTAACACAATGGGAAGGCCCTGCTTAAATTACCCTTCCCAGTGGGAGGGCGGGTCAGAGGCTGAGGTTAGAAGCAGTAGTTCCTGTTTCGGTGCATCCTGAATTTTATAACAACTGCAGGACTCTGGAAGAGGCCCTGAAGGGGTGAATAGAGTGTGTTAGCCAGAGCGAAGAGGAACACTACAGTGCCTGGGGGAAGAAGTAACTAGAACAGGCCTGCACAACATGCGGCCTGGGGGCCACATGAGGCCCGCACAGGCTCACTGTGTGGCCCGTAGGGGGTGAGTAGGGGTGGGGCAAACCAAGCAGTGGGGTGGGGGGAAGCAGATGAGGGCAGGGCTTTTCAGCCCGCAGCTGGTTTTTTTGTTGTAATATGGCCCTCGCTGCTTTCCGAGTTGTGCAGGCCTGAACTAGAACAAAATGCTGCTGCCTTGGCCAATATACGGTAAATGGAATTTTGTCTTGACACTGTGCCCAAGATACACCTGTGGAGCAAGAATCCCCATTCTGAAGTGACAGTAACTTCCCTCCACAGAAGAGTTTAGATGGGGAAGTGCTCATTTGGAAAGGTGTGAAGGCCAGCTGAGTACTGCTGGGGGCCCAACAGGTAGGGGAGGGGGCAGGGGCTTGGGTCCACTGTGGACAAGCTGAGCAGCTCCACTGGAAGGGCTGGGGGGAGCCCATCCTTGCTGCGAACTTTAAAGGGGCATGATGGGGGTGTCACACTGAAGTTTTGCTTAGGGCAGTAGATTGGCTTGAGCGAGCTCTGCACCTAGGGCTGTGCTTTACCACAGCCTTAACACTCCTAGGGATTGGGTAGGACACCCTTTTACAGGTAAACGAGCAGAGAGATTAAGACCCCGTGTCATGCAGTAATCCATGACAGAGACACGAATAGATTCTAGGACACCTGACAAGCAATCCCCTACTCTAACTACTAACCACTCTGCCATGCTAGCCAGCATTTCCTCATAACAGTGGAGAAATGAGCAAGAGAAAAAAGCTGCAAAGACACTTACGATTTATGGTTGTTCAGGGAAGCATTCAGAGTCCATTAAAAATACCAATTCCCCTCAAAAGTTTGAAAGACAGTGAATAAGAGTGTATGTTTTCACCAGAAAGTCAAATAAGCTAAATCACTCAGTTAAAGAAAAAAAATGCAGCTTGTTTGCCTTCTGCTCTCTTTCTCCTTCACATTTAAGCAGCTTTCCAGAGTCTTTTTTCAAGTCTGAGTAAGTGTAATCAAAAACTGTCATCTAGCACCATCCTTGACAGAATGAAATCCTAAGTGAGATAACGTAATCAGCATTTCTTCCTCCAGAAAGGGGTTGGTTATTACCCTAATTAATGTTTATCACACTTTGATTACTCCTTGAGCCTGATTTGCAGGTGTCTACGTGTTAGCATATAATTCCATTTCTCTAGAGGCCAAACTTCCTTTCAGGACTCATACAGATCAGAACTGTCAGGTTACATGCAGCAGGATCTTGTGTGCATTACATTCCACAGGATATGTTTTCACACTCAAAAATAATTTCCTTTTGTCTTTGAATTTTTTATTTCACAGAGTGTTCCCACCACAGTGGTACTCCAGGTTACCATGATTTTGTCCTATCCCCAAGCCCGCTACTAATGATCTTCCCCTCTGATGGCTCAACTCCCACAAATCTGCAGCTATAAACTTATGGTTGCAATCAGTGGTATTACCCAATACACTCTGGGGAGAAATTCCTTTCCAATCTCAAATTTGACAGTTTGGTTAATCCTATGCACATAGAAGTCAGAATCCTTAAACCTAGTCTACAACAGGTTTAACATTTCTCATCAGTGGTACTCATGGTGTTAAGCACTAGTGTTTTCATAACTAGCATACCCACAGGGTATGCTAACAACAGAGGGAAATCTAGTGTAGACACACCTAGAGCAGGGGTTCTCAAACTGGGGGTTGGGACCCCTCAGGGGGTCGTGAGATTATTACATGGAGGAGTCATGAGCTGTCAGCCTCCATCCCAAACTCTGCTTTTCCTCCAGCATTTAGAATGGTGTTAAATATATAAACGAGTGTTTTTAATTTATAAGGGGGGGTCATACTTAGAGGCTTGCTATGTGAAAGAGGTCACCAATACAATAGTTTGAGAAACACTGCCTTAGAGGAAGAGCTATTTCATGGCTGGAGTCCAAGGAGTCTAGGACTCATGGGTTTAATTCCCAGCACTGTGACAGACATTCTACATGACTTTAGGCATGTGAGTCTTTGCTATAGTTTCCCTCATGTGAAAAAAGATATTTACCTCACAGGTGTGTTAAGACTTTGTTCATTAACATGTTTAGAGCCTCCTGTTGAAAGACACCAGACTTAATGGGCCAATTGTCCAATGCAGTATGGTGCAAATCTTATGATCTCATGACAGGTTATTATTTCTTATGAGTAGCACCTAGGGGCCCCATTGTGTGAGGTGCTGTACTAACAGCAAACTTTTCATGGAAGTTTACAACAATTAAAAAAAGAATATAAGAATAAAAAAAGAAAACAATATAAAATCTGACAAAGTGGGTATTCACCCATCAAAGCTCATGCTCTAATATGTCTGTTAGTCTATAAGGTGCCACAGGACACTGTTACTTTTGCAGATCCAGACTAACACAGCTACCCCTCTGATACTTGACAAATATAGTGTTCAAAGCATTAGCCATTCCGCTCCCCCCACCTCCAAATTCTAGTACATGGAATTCTCTTCTCCCTGTGACAGAACGCCACATGCTGATCACCCTCCAAGGAAAAAGGCCTCTCTGTGTATTTAATCTAATAATGGTTTGCTTTTCATCCCAGGAACTCTAAGCTATTGTCAAATGTTAAATAAGCCTCAACGCCTATGTCACAAACGGGGCAAAGTTACACATCCCCAGTCAAAAAGCCGGTCTGTGATCGTCAGCAACAGAACCCCAGGAATCCTGATTCCCAGGCCCTTGTCTAGCAACTATTTAACTTGAGCTTTCTTTTTGTTAAGTTCCCGTGCGTGGCCAGATGTTTTCCAGCTGTAGCTTACTTGACTAAATCTGAACCACCATCACCACCCCGCACCTTTTTTAAAAAAAAAAAACTTCTGCACTGCAATGCATCTCTCCCACAACTACTTCCTTTCCAGATTAAATAATAGTAAATAGAGAAATAAAGTGGGTGAGGTAATATCCAATATCCTGGGAGGAACATGGCTACAAAAACAGGGCATAAAATAGCAAGATTTTGTATAGGCTTAAGGAACAGGAGTACTTTTGGCACCTTAGAGACGAACACATTTATTTAAGCATAAGCTTCCATAGACTTAAGCTTATTCACATGCCCCCACCCTCGTTCTCTGGGGCGAGACCCCTTTTGGATGTCCTGGATGTAGGGTCTCACCAATGAACTCCTTTGCTTTATTTTATGGTATTCTCCCACCCTTTAATGGAGTGTGTGATCAAACTGCATTCTCTTTGCATGTTACTGGTAAGCTGAAGCCCTCAACACTTTGCCTGTCAGTGTAGCTATCAGAAGATGATCCTGGTACGAAAACTAACTCGTGTATATCTAAGGGTATAATTTAAATGTCAGTCTTCATAAAAATACTGATCCATTCATGTTTAACTAAAGTTGGCTTATTGAGGAGGAGATGAGCCCAAGTCAGAAAAAGGGCCTGCCATGGCAAAGCAGCCTGTCCCACAAGCACAGAGTGTGTAACCTGCACTGTGTAAGAGAAACACTAGCCGACAGTTTTGGCGGAGCAGCACGGGCTTTCTTCTCCCACTTGTTCTGTCCCCTTTCAACTTACACCTTCTAATGAGGGCCAGTTATTTTGTCCTCCCAATTTTGGATGCCAGCAGGTTTGGTAAGAGGGCCACCTGGGCTTTCAGAGCATTGCCCATCATCATGGCATCCAAGTCCTTGTTCTTCATGGAGACACGTTCACTTCTTTCTACATATTTGCTGTAGTAATTACCCCTCTTACAATTCATTGTATCAATCTAAATCTGTCTCTACTCCTCCCTGCCCTACCATGCAAAGTTTTTCTGCCACATTTTTCTAGCTGTTTTTGTTCTGATGCCAGAGATCTTCATCACTATCTTGTGATCACTACTGCCAATTAGTTCTTAAATGTCAAGATCCCTCAACATTTTCCCAGGATTAGTAAGGCCAGCAGCACCAGAAAATATCCTCTTCCAGTAACTCAAAGCCCTTGCTCAACAGGTTATCAGCTCGTTCCTGCTGCCAGTTTATCACTGGCTCTAAAAAAAACAAAACCCACCCTTGATTGACACCTTCCTTTTCTCATCTGTGCTTCTAATTTCAGCTCCCAGTTCTATCTCAAAAGGTTCACTCTAATACCAAAGGCTTGGTAACAAGCCTACTTATACACAAGTATTTCTCCAACTTTTCCATATTGGAAATGAACATTCCGTCAGATAGGCTCATCTTCTATCCTACATCTGGGATGTCAACACCTCCCATAAGGATACCACAGTGCTTGTTTACACACTCAGAGAATGTTTAGTTGACCACAAAAAACCTTTGACACTCTGTGGAGAACATGGGAAAGGTCTGCATTATTTTTATGAAGAATGTGTGACTGTTTCCCCCACTCACCTTTGTACTGTTATCTAATGGGAATGAAGGGGTTCATTTCTTTCATGCATTAGGGGAATAAGAGAGAGGTATTTGTCACATAGTTTTCATACCAAGTGAGACATGCCTATCAACAACTGTCAACATGTGAATGGAGCTACCTTGGAATTTCTAACTTAACTTCTAATACCAGACAAAGGGGACAAAACATGTGAACACCAGGGATGTGGGCTGGCCTGTGCAGTGAAGAGATAGGATCCAGGACCAGGAGGGGAGGCAGGTAGCTTTCTGTAAGCAGGGAGTCTACCTCTCAGATGAAGGCAAAGAATGGCCCACCTAACTGAAAAAAGCAGAGGCTAGCAAGGTAGGAGAAAGCCATGCTTGTACATTTTACTCTACCATTCTAACCTTGTGACCCTAAAATAGTATGTTCCAGGTGACTAATATATGCTATCTTGTTTTGAAATGGCTGTACTATGTCACTGTAAACATCTGTTTGTTGTACAGCTTCCAAAAAGGCTAAGACCCCAACAGGGGTTCACGGTCTTTGGGACCAATGGAAGGAGCCACAGTGAGAGAAACAAATACTGAAGCCAGCAACCCAATCTCGGGGGGTGGGGCCATTGAGCTCACCACTGAAAAAAGTAGAGGGTTTACATTAAGACGACAATACTTCACCAGACAGACTGTATAAATATCAGAGGCATAGCACACACTGTGGAACAACACCACTCCCCTAGAATGAATCTCAGACTGGGTTCCACTGACCAGAATTGTCACTGCTTGAACAGACAGAGGCTCCATCATTCTGATTCAAGCAGATTCATGGCCCTCCAGTGACCCAGTTTGAAAACAGCTATAGACTGGCAATCTTCTTTCCGTCTGTGCAGTGGAAGGCCCCATCTTTTGAATAAATCTGCCCCAAGTAATGACTTCCTTAAAATGAAAGTGTGGTGTAGAAAAATAATTAATAATGGCATTTTGGGATTCCATTGTTCTTGCATTTCCTTGATACCTGCTCAAATTTGCTCAGTGAACAGATGTTTTTCTAAGTACCATCCCCACAAATGCAACCTGGGCTCTGACAGACAAACTGGCTTCTCTCCTTGTGGTACGTCACCATCAATAACAAAGGTTCTGCTGGACAAACTATGTCCTATGTAACAGTCATCCAATCCCAGCATAGCACTCACACTGACAGAACGCCAGCTATACAGCATCACACCCTCCTTCCTAAAGCCCTCTCCTGCTGATATGGAGTGCTCATGTGCTTCTCATCCGAATCAAGGGGCTCCTTTTAAACAGCTACTGAATGCAGCTCTAAGACCACAGTATTAGTAGGGAAAAGTTCAAGCCCCATTTGTCTAAAAGGTGCTTTAATTTGGATGACAAGATCCCTGTTCTTGGATAAATTAAGAAAGGCAGCTGCTGTAGAAGATACAAGCTCCCCACTTGGTCACCTATTTAGAAAGCAGGGGGTGGAGTGCACTTACAAAACCCTTATACCTAAATAATCCTCCAACCTCCAAAATTGTTTCCATACTCGCCCCCCCAAGCCCCACCAATCCCACAGGATGGCACATTCCCTCCATGAAACAGACCCTTCTTTTTCTCTCAACACACAGGATTTCTTCTTCAACAAATGAGGTTTCTCCTTCCTTGCTCTACAAATGGAGTTTTCCTCATTTCATGAGTGTTTGCCTGCTCCAGAAATAGATTTTTTGCTGACATAAAGATTGCATTTACACTCTGAGATCTCAATCCTATCGAATTTCAGACAGTCAATTGACAGCACTGCATTTAGTCAAAGAAAAAGGACCATAGAGAGAGAACGGGATGTGCCAGCCAAGTGTAAAAAACAGACCTTTTGCACTCTTCCTTCCCCTTCCCCCCATTTATATTGGTGGGAGTCTGCAATACACATTTCAAGCCACTCAATGTTATTTTCCAGACAGTTTCCTCCACACTAAATCCCTGATGGAAGTCATGCCTATAAAATGAAGTGACTTCTCTGCATCTCCTCCTTCAGGGCTGACTGAGTAGAAGAAACTCATCCATAGGAAGAGAAAGAACTCGGGCCTGCGTGTGGGAGTTCAGTGATGGAAACTGGTTGAGAAGGTAAAGCTATCACATTGCATAGGGAAATGGTGACATTGGGAGGATGGAGGGAGTTGGGGCCAGTTCAGAGAGTGCTGCCAAACCTGCAGGCTAAGTCGTTTGTTTTTGGAGGTGGCGGGAAGGAGTGTCCCATGCCACTGGGGAAAGACAGTGAGATTTTTTTTCCCTCTGCTCATGCTCCAGTGCCACATGTGGAGTACAAGCTGCTTCCTGGTGACAGATTTGTGGGGTGATAACTGAAACCACTTAGGGAAAACATCCATTTTTCCCCTAACTGGGAAAACAGGAAACCTCCATCCATTATTCCCTTGGACTCTCCAGAGTGATCTCCTTTTTCTGAAATACTCTTGATTGGCTCACCTTACACACAGTGGGACTAGAGCTCCTTCACCACACAGCTGTCTGAAGCAGGTAATGGGCTGAAGGAAGGGAAGATCCCACATAACCTTGGTCGAGAGCACAGTTTGCAGAAGACCTCAAGCTTTGCTTGAGCTGCTCATTGTGAAAGTTATGAAGAGAGTGGAGATTGAGAACGATGTCAGGGTAAGAGGGCACATACATGGAAGGAGGCAGAGCATGGTTATAGGGTTGATGTGGGCAGAAGATTAAGCCGAAGTCCATGTCTCCACTGTTCCCATTCGAGGGTGAAATCATACCATGTGACATTTCAGGAACAGTCACACTGGGCCTGATCTACACTTAAAAGTTAGCTTGACATAGCTAGTGCTCAGGGGTATGAATTTTTCATATCTCCTGAGCACCATAAAGGATTGCCAACCCTCAAGGATTATCCAGGAAATATTAATAATTTAATTTAAAGATGGTCCTGTGATGAAACCTCCAGGAATGTGTCCAACCAACACTGGCAAGCCTAGCACCGCAGCTATGTTGGCCTAACCCCCAGTTGAGATGTGGCTAGGTTGACCAAAGAATGCTGCTATAACCAAGCTACCACCCCTCAGAGAGGTGGATTAGCTACAGCAATGGAAAAATCCCTTTCATCACTACAGGAGGCATCTACACTGCAGTACTACAGTGCCAAAGCAGTGCCACTGTGGTGCTCACAGCAGAGATGAACCTCCACACAGCATGGGCAGTAAGAGAGCACCTTTTCCCAGTGGCTATACCTTGTGCTCCAGAAACTGAGGGCATGTCTATACTACAAACTTAAGTCAACCTATGTTAGGTCAACCTGTAGCCTCCACAGTAATTACTGCAGTGGTTGACGTCTACACTGCCCTCCTTCCATCAGTGGTGTGCAGCCTCACCAGGAGCGCTTCCACCAACTTAAAAAGGGAACTGTGGGGGGCTGCCTGCTAGGGCTCAGGCAGCAGCTCAGCTAGGAACGAGGAACCTTGGGGGCAGCCAGGCTCTAGCTGGAGCTCTTGGGGCAGCTGGGCTCCAGCTGGAGCCCCCCCCCCCCCCCCCCCCCCGCAACCCTACCCTGGGGTGACAGCCCAAGTTGTGAGAGGCTATCTTGTCAATTTCACAGCTCTAGCATGGAGGGGCACAGGAGAGTTATCACCAGATCAGAAAGGCTCATCCTTATTCAGGTTTTAGACCTGGGGGCAGCCCAGACTACTCCTCGCTTTGGTGCAACTGACCTACTTCTATAGATGCTTCTGCGAGAGTCACCTGTGACTAGCTCTATTTCTTCCTCAGAGATTCCAAAGGGTCCTTTCACCTTCTCTTCAAGTCTGCTTTTGGATATGCAGAAAATGCCACCTCTTCCTCCCACACTAGGAGACTGCAAACTCAGAATGTTGCCACATTTATTCATGTTTTTATCACATCAATCCTGCATTGCTGGAACACCCCATTCCGACAGCCCTGGATGAGCCTTCAGAAACATCAGCAAGTGCAGCTTCTGAGTGGAATGGATCACTTGGAGAACATATCAGTTGTGCTCCATGATACCTACTGGCTACCTACTCAGTTCCCATCAGAGTTTGAGAAGCCAGAGAACCCTAAAACCCTACATTGTTCTGAAACCCAGTTATTTAAAGGATCACTTTGTTCTATCCGCAGGTTGAAGGCCCACTTGGGTATCTCTGTTGTCAGTACCCCTGAAAATCCTTTGTGGTGGGTGGTGATAAATAAGGGGGCAGGCGGGAGAGAGGAAGGTAGCTCCCTTTGATGGACACCCAGCTAGCCAGTTAACCGTAAAAATCTGTCTTGGTAGCTGTTCTTTACTTACTTTACCTGTAAAAGGTTAAAAAGTCCCCCACGTAAAGAAAAAAAAAAAGTGGTTACCTGACCAAAAGAGCCAATGGGAAGGCTAGAACTTTTTAAACTGGGAAAAGAAACTTTCCTTTGTTTGTGGTTGCTCTCTCTGGGCTGCAGGAACACAGAGCAGCAATGCTATAAGCAGAAATGCTGTGTACAGTCTGAACCAGGTAAAAAAAATTATTTTCCATAACTAGCAGGACTCTTTGGGATAGGAAATGTTTAGGTAGACACAATCAGGTTATTTCTTTATTTTGGCTTATGGATCTCCTCTGTGCTAACCCCAGGTGCTTTTGTTTCCTTGTAACTCTTAAGCTGAACCCCCAAGAAGCTATTTTGGGTGCTTAATTTTTGGAATCACTCCTTTAAAATCTAGCAAAAGCCTAAGTTCCAAATGTATTTTCTTTTTGTTTTTAATAAAAATGTACCTTTTCTTAAGAACAGGATTGGATTTTTGGTGTCCTAAGAGGTTTGTGCATGTGTCATTTGATTAGCTGGGGGCAACAGCTAATTTCCTTTGTTTTCTTTCTCAGTTCTTCCCAGGAGAGTGGAGGTAAAAGGGCTTGAGGGTACCCCATAAGGAGGAATTCCCTAGTGCTCCTTCCTGGGTCCAAGGGTTTTTTGTTTTGTTTTTTGCATTTGGGTGGTGGTAGCATTTACCATGCCAAGCCAAAGTCAGAGAAAAGCTGTAACCTTGGGAGTGTAATACAAGCCTGGAGTGGCAAGTATTAATTTTTAGAATCCTTGCAGGCCCCCACTTTCTGCACTCAGCGTGACAGAGTGGGGATTCAGTTTTGAAAGGGGGCAACGCAGAGGTCCTGGGTTAGGATACCTTCCTCCCACCCTCCACTTTCCTCCTGCCTTTCAAACTTCTTGCTGCTGTAACAGCCCCAACTCAAGAGCTTCAGATCACACTCCAAAGTTTTTGCAGTCAGTCTTTTGACTGAACCTCATTTTAGTTTGTGCTTTTGAAGACTGTATGATACATTAATATTTTATGAAGGCAGGACATTCCTATCTTTTTCGCTTGTGTGTACTGCTTCTACGTACTTCTGTTCTAGGCACCATAAGGATTAAAATATGCTAAGCAATCAGCTAGTGGCCAGTTGGATTCATTTCTTAAATCACTTTCAACTTAGCCACTCAACTTGGCCACTCACTAAGCTCACCTTCGGTGAAATAGGAAATAATACCCCTGGCAGATAATTCCTATCTGCATCTCCATCAGCAGTTTTAACATATGCCTCTTTCTTCCTTCCTAATAGAAACATAGTTATGAATCTGGAACAAACGTTTATTCCATCTATAGAATCATTTCTATTTTGTCTCAAGATCCTTAGCCAACAGGCAAAGACAGCTACTGCACATGTGGCATCCATAGCATTAAATCTCAGCTGTTTAAATATTTTAGAAAGGTTTTGCTAAGCCAGAGTGGGCGAGAGGTGGCAGAAGTTCATTTTAGCCTAGACATGTAAAGTAGTTATTAAAGAAAATGAAGAGTGAAGTCAAAAACACATTGTGAACTGAATTTAATTGGATGAAATGAATTTTTGATTAGCAGTTTTCCAGTGGGTTGCTACAGAATCTTTAACGAGAGAGGAAGTGTTCATATATCGACTTCCAGAAACTTAATTTTAAGTGTGGAAAGGTTGCCACTGACTCCTTTGGACACCTCTTTTCTGGGGAGCCCTTGGCAACCTTATTCAAAAAGTGGGCATCACCATGGTTACAGCTCCTATATACGGAGACCTAAGAGATATACTATTGTAGGGTTGAGCCTCTCTTTTCCCCACAAACCTGACATATCACGACCAGATGAGATGAGAACAGGGATCAATCAATCACCACTTCCAGAGCCTTGTCCTGTGTAACTCCTGAAATGGAAACCTATGGTTACTACTATTGTTCTTCTAATGTATCAGTTTCCACCGCCATCTTTATTCCTCCAGTCTTCAGTTTAATGAGTCTGACAAATACAGCCTTCTAACACTTTTCTGTGACCATTCTGCACCAATCTGAAAATGGTTCCTGAGAAAGGTGAACTCTGACTTCCACAGACCTAAAAGAAGAACCAGAGAATGTGTTCCAGAGGAAAGGGAGTAAAGCCAGGGCTCCAAGAGTGGCTATTTGGGTCACATGATGCAACTAAGTTGCTGGAAAACCACAAGCAACTAGAGACAGAAGTGCATCTTCCTATCCCTTTTCTATTCTTTTCTTTCACCCTTACACACCTTTGCAGGATTTTGTCTTGTCTTAAGAGTCAGGATCAGACTTCAACAGAACTGGAGAGCTGCCATCTAAAATTGACATTCCTCCCCACCCCATCCCCATCAAGAGATCTGATGCAATTTGAGAGACTTTCAAGCAAGGGTTTTAAAAAAATAAAAAGATATTCCAAACTAGCACAGTGCCCTTCTATACAGTGCTTTTTGTAAAATATATTTTATGTTTTGATCAGTCTTCCTTGTTCTCAGTCCAAATTTCGAAACATAGATAGAAGCATACAGAAAATCTTCTCCGAGCATTCCATCAAGTATCACTGGAAAGCAGGGGAAATTCTTTTTAAAATTAACCAACCCTGAGATCGTTGGTGGTTGTGGAAGTTTTTCCACCCCCCACCCCCCCTCACCTTCTGCACTGTGCTTTAGGCCAGTTAAATGCTAGCTTCTCAAATATTAAAAGAGAGAACTAATATATGAGCAGTTTAACCTGATTGCACCTGAAGTGCATTTTATTTTTAGTGATGGAGCATATGGCTAAAACCATGTCATGTTTCCCTTTGCACTCTTAGATAAAATCTTCAGCCGCCTGGACACAAGGTTCTCTCTCCTCTGATAAAGATCCAGCATTTAGGAGGAACACTTTCCCACCCATTAAAAGGATTCTTTTGTAGATACTACAAAATAATTTCTCATGTTTTCCCAAAAATCTTGTATTCATACTGGTGCTTTTAGTTAGTCCTTAAAATGTACCTTTCTTCACTTCTGGCATCTAGTAGCAGACCTGTGAGTTTCAATCTGTTTGTATGAGAGCTTCAATCATTTCTTTAAATGGCACATTTTGTGTTATACTGCAGGCCTTGTTAGCATAAAAGAAGGCTACAGCTTTCCAATCAAGTCTTTGCCTTTATGTCACTTATGGCATAACTGATTGAACTTTGCCATTCTGGGGGGATGGGGTTCAAGGATGAAGACTGCTCCTGAATGTTAAAGAGTTCCTAGAGACTTGGAACAAGAACTTAAGTAATCATGGCTACATTTCAATGACAATGGCATCAAAAGTATCTCAGCTGCAGGTTTAAATTCAATATTCTGCTCTTCTACTTCGAGAGATATTTAATCTTGAAGAATTCAAAGAAAAAGATACTTTGCCCTTTTAGAGGTGAGCAAGAATCCTGCATTGCTAATTCTTGACAATATTTACGTTTTTATTTTAAAAGAATTATCTGTTATAATTACTCAATTATAGTAATTGTATAGTATAATATAGCTGGCTTCAGATGGCTTCCTGAAAACAAAATATGAGCAAAATACACTGATGTCATTTTGGTCAGGGGTTAGCTCTGAATATTCAGCTCTATCAGACAAAGCTGTCAAATGTCTTCTGCCTTTTCCCACTTCGTATTTGTGTGAAATCGGATTCTCTGCACTGGTTGCCATCAAAACAAAGAAACAAAATCGTTTTATTGATGTGGAGCCCCATCTTTGTCTTAAGATCAGAAACATCGAGCCAGATATCCCCACAATAGTGTCTGGTCAAAAGCAGTTCCATCCCTCGCACTAATTTGGTTTGTACTGAAAATTTCTCAATAGCAAAATAGTATTAAAACTAGTGCTTACTTCACTAACCTAACCAATGTATTTTAATTTCAGAATGATATGAATTTTTATATTATATATATATGCTGTTCTGCCAAACTGTTGATTTGCTTCTATTATTTTAATTATTTCTAGTACTATTTCTATATATAACTATTATTTCTATTACATTTTTAGTTTTAACTGTATGTAATATAATTTTGTATTTATTTCTAACAAACATTCAATCCAGAATTAAACGAATTAAGAGTGTGTTATAAAAATGTGGCTACCACCCCCCTCAAATTATCTTTGCCGAAGAAGGGGTACACCGGTAAGACAAACATCTCAAAAGGGGTACGCAAATGTTGTAAGTTTGGGAAACACTGTCTTAGAAGGTTTCTCTAGCGACGGAAAGAGGATACCATCTCAACTTACACTTTAACTCAATCATCATAAAAGCATTAGAACCTTTTCATATTCCACCTCACTGTGGACAATATCCTTTGCAATAAAAGCTCTATGTCTTGCTACTGACTTAATCTATACAATTCTGCATAGAAATGATGCATGCAGGATCCTGAAGGTATTCTTCCGTTTCCTCAAGAGTGTGGAAAACACATTTCTTCATATCACAATCACAGCTGTGTCACACTTCAAAGTAATCCACAGCTCATTCACTCTCACACACACACTCCTCTATCAAGCAGAGCTAACTATGGCTCTTCCACAATCAGCACAGCTACATCTGACACCAACTACACTCACTTTACGTGGAGTGCATGCAGATACTAAACGCTTAGGCTGCTCACTGATGACAATGCCCTTCATAATAAAACCCCTGTGCCCTGCTACTATATAATGTACATATTGAAATAACACATACTGGATTCTGAAGGCACACATGGCAGCTCTTACCTTTAATCACACACACTGGAACATGCAAAACATATCTCCTATCATAATCACAGCTGTGTCACACACCTTAAAGTGATGCACACATTTTTCATATCATCAATGCACTAGCAGGGCCTGCTACTGCCTCTACCATTTAGTGCAGGTACACCTAACACAGTAACTGCACCTGCAGTGTATAAAAATAATTCCTGTTGGCTACTGCCAGCCCCAAGGGAACAGAGGGAGGGTGACATGAGCACTGCCTCCACCTTTAATAGTGTTAGATGAAATCTTGTGAATGAGAACGAATGGGTTGTAAAAGGGAGTGAAGAACTTGTACACTTCACCAACTGTGGGGTAGACAGAGTAAAAGTGTATGTGTTAAGTGCATGGGCAACCTTAACTGTGCATTTCCTGCTTTTCAGAAGTTTGAGTTTTGCTCAGCTCAGCGTTCTGCAAGGGGACGATATCCCACCAAGCAACCTTAACTCTGTTTTAATGTAGTGTTCTCCCATTGAATCTTCCACTTTTTTAAAAAAAATAGAAAAAAAAGATATGTTGCTGGTAGGAATTTGCAATCATTTATGCAGTTGTGTGTAACACGTCCTGCAATTTGCATACCGAACCAGCTACTTTCTTTCCCTCCCCATTAACTGGGTCCCATTAGCCCTGCTATGGTACCCTCCCTAGTTATCCCCCTGGCCCATTTCCCAACTGCTCCTCCCTCCAACCTGGCCTCCTCCCCACTACTGTACCAGGCACTGCAAGCAGGGAACTCCTCCTCCTGATGTACATACATATCTATTGCCATTGCTTCTTCCTTCCTATAACCCAACTCTCATGCTGTGCCTCGAGCAAAGGACAATTATGTTACCGTGAAATGGTCTTTCAGAATGGTTGGAGGGTGGAGTTTGTGGCAGGGCCAGTGAGAGGTATCACAGACAGCGTTTCTGATCCAAACAGCGCACCCCATCTACAAGAAACAGGGGATGTCAGAGCTTGTAATGTTTCTATGCCATTCGGTACACATTTTCCAGTCAGCCATGAACCCTCCAATTTCCTGATTAATGTTTTTCCAACACTTATTAAGAGCTTTCACACTGTCACTGTAGCAGTTAGCTGCTCAGCCAAATCAGAACAAACTATTGCAGCTCCCGGACACACATCTCTGATGCCATCCAAATCTGCTCTCATACACTGTATGGGGTGCACAGCAGCAATAAGGCCCGGATCATCTCTGCCCAAGTGAATCGCCACAACGTCCAGTAGAGCCTCTTAAGTCATCAGTTAGATGCTGCAAACTGGGCAAAACATGATCCCAACGTAGGCCACTTCTCTCCACCCAAATCAGTAAGTCACTTTGTGTCAACCTAGTTGGGCCTGTGTCTAACACGTAAACATGTCTCACTGACGTAAGCACCTCATTGCAGCAACACAATAACATCACCTCCCTAGTAGCACCATCCAAATTGCTACGGTCCAAGCCAGTCATGGAGACCGAGCTTCCTACCCATTCCCTGAAGAAGGTGCCTCTTGGTCACAACCCAAGCACAGCACAGATATTGCTGATGCAGTCACATGTTGTATTTCACACAGGAACACTCCCTCCCACCCCCAATGCTTTACCTGTTCTGAAGATAGGAGGGCTCATCCTTCAGGACTGTCAAACACCTTTCATTGGCATTAAACAAACCTTAAAATTCTTCTGGCTGTTATCTGTGAATGCAAGAACTACAAGCCTTGATCACATATCACCCCATCCCCATATCCCTTTGGCTCTTTACAGATTAGTCAACAAAGAGAAATGCTCCTTTCACCACCAAGTAGCTTATCAGAGCCAAAGCCAAGGACAGAACATTTGCAAAGGAGAGAACGGGCACAGATTTTCTGCACTTGTTACATGTAGTGGTTCCTAAACCTTCCCAAGCAGCAAGAAGTTTCTCTTTTCCTTTCTCCCTCTTCCCCAAATCCAAAGATGTCCTTTGTGCCCTTTTCCAGGAGGCTAACTCCACATGTCCTCTTCACTGTGGCAGCCCCTGGGCTGCCGTTAACCGACGCAGCATATGCCCCTCCTCTGCCCCTCCCCAGGGTTATGTGAAACCCAGACAGTCCATGACAGCCCTCATCACGTCACTGGTGTCTCTTCTACATCATCAGCATAAGTGCCCTCACAAGGAAGATCACTCCTCTCATTCCTGAGGTAGATTGTTTTAACAAGAAGAAATCCTCATCTGGCATTCATGTCAACATCCAGTTAAAATTCAAAGCAGACATTAGAGCACATAACAAGGATAGGGGTGGGGAAAAGCTCAGACCTTCTTCCACTTCACCTTAGACAGTTATACAGATTCCCTTGCCACTCCTGGAAGTGCAGTACCAAGCAATCGTCTACTACAACATAGCATCAAAACATCTGTGTCTCATACCACAAATGCAAGGAGCTTGACACACTCAGCTGAACCTGCTATATTGCACAAGTTTCTCTCTCCCCATCACAGTGAGCTGGTGATTTGCAGTGCCAAACAGGCAGCTTCCTCCTGATAAGGCTGCGCCTTCCTGGAAACAGGAGATATAGCTGCCTTATCTCAGAGAAGAGAAGAGGCCACTTTTGCTAAGTAGCGAAGTTCTCACCTTGAAAGCCTTTCCCTTGATTGGCACAGAACACCCAAGGTTGGGGAACTTATAATCAGACGCCTGCATAATTACTAAATCATTATTAATTATATTGGAGAGCAGAGACCTCAGAAAAAAGGCAAAGCAAACAAAGGGCCCAATGAAGTCTCCTCTGCTGTTGGAAAAAATTAGTAATTAAAAGTCATGAGCGCACTGAAGAGTGAGGGAGCAGTGTCACAGTCAACGTTCAGGACTTGCGAGTGACTTGCATGCTAAGGAGCAAGTCCTCATCCCCAGGGAAATTACAGAGCATTGCCTCACAAAGCAGCAAGTACAGAAATGAAAGAACAGCTCCTGTTAACTGATAGCTTTATTCATGCATAGAATAAGGATTTCAGACGGTGATCCCACCCACCACCCACTGGGGCTCCCACAAGACCTCCCCTGTGCATGTCTCTGGCCCCTCCAGAGGTCCCGCTAACCTCCCCACCCCCACAGAGCTCCCACAATGCCAGGAATAAGAGAGAACAAAGCCTCAGGTCTATCCATTCCAGCCTACATGTCAGTGATTCAGTTCTTGATTGGAGCAATCCCTTCACTCAGGACTCTTGCAAAACAATTGCATGGGACAGCAGACATTTCACATTGATAACCTAATCATACTATCACCCTCTCAAGATGAGGAATCCACACCAGCTAAAGACATGCTATTAGCATGGAGGCCAAACATGTTCTAGGAAACACCAAAATCATGGTCTGCCTGGGGGCAAAAAGCAAACCCAAATTTATGGATTAGAGAGACCCTCCCACAACCTGAATTGGACATACCTAGACCTCACAATAAACCAGGGGAGTTTCAGGCAGGCTATAAAATCCAATCTGAGAAAGATTTCCACGGTCCTATCGAAACCATAAAAAAATCTATTAGGCAAATACAATCTCACAAAAGCCACTGCAAGAATTATTTGACAGAATAATTCAACTCATCTGGGACCAAAGACTAGGACTTAGCAGCACACTACATTGAATTCCCCTATAGTAAAACCTACAAATGAACTAGATGGACAGAGCAGAACAAAGGCAACTGCCTCTGCCGAGCAATATACAAGATCGTGAACTGCTGATACCATTTCAAGCAGCAGTTAAAGACCAAAATTAGACATTTCATGAAAGCACACAAACTACTCATTCAAAAATAAGTAATGCTAGAGACACGAGGCTCAACCTTAAAGTTCACAACATCCTGGTAAGACACAATGCACAAGATGAATTTCTAAAAACAGGATCCTCATTCTGGCAGCTCCTGATACCATAGTGAAACACACAGAACACAGGCAGACACGCAAATACAGTCTCAGCTCTCACAATGTACTTGTACACACTTGGAGATGCAAGACACTAGAAACGTAGGGAGGAATCATACTGCAACCAACATGGCTGAGTAGAGATCAAAACCAAAAGACATCTTCTACTCCACTACTCAAACTACAAAGAACAAGAAAAAGACACAGCAAGTTATCATAAATAGTTCAGATTTCCCATTTAAAAGTGAAAAAGAAGAAACTGGGCAGAACTGTGGCAGAAATTGCACTGCTGTATGTGGCAACCTGCCACAGAGTTAAAAGCAAACACAGCCAAATTGCTGTCTGCTAGAAGCAGCCCCAGCCCAGGCAACTATTTGATCATACTTAAGGCTACAATTTAATCACAGACGTTGCAGAAGTCACGGAATCCTTGACTTCCACTGATCTCCATGACTTCAGCTTGTGGTGGTGGTCGGGAGCTGCAGTGTCCCCTGCCACTCAGGGGAGCAGGGAACTCCATGGTATCCCGGCACCTAGGGCTCCAAGCTGCTGTGGGTGGCAGGGTACCCCACAGCTCCCAGCTTCCCATGGCAGTGGGGCTCCAGAGCTCTCGACTGCCGTGGGGAACCCTGCTGCACTCCTGGCCGCCGCAGGCACAGGAGCTGCCAGTGGCAGGGGTATCCCACAGCTCCTGGCCTCCTGTCCTCAAAGGTGCAGGCGGCAGGGTACACTGGAGCCCCCAGGTGCCGTAGATGGCTTCGTGAATTTTTCCTTTTTGCCTGTGATTTGTCTGTGACTTTTACCAAAAATTAGGGCTGTCAAGTGATTAAAAAAACTAATCGCAATTAATCACACTGCTAAACAATAACAGAATACCATTTATTTAAATATTTTTGGATGTTTTCTACATTTTCAAATATATTGATTTCAGTCACAACACAGAATACAAAGTGTACAGTGCTCACTTTGTATTTATTGTTGATTACAAACAATTCCACTGTAAAAAAACCACTTCAATTCACATCATTGAAGTACCGTAGTGCAATCTCTCTATCATGGAAGTTGAACTTATAAATGTAGAATTATGTAAAAAAAGAATAATTGCACTTAACAATAGAACAATGTAAAACTTTAGAGCGTACAAGTCCACTCAGTCCTACTTGCACAGCCAATCACTCAAACAAGGATTCAGTGTTGGGAGAGGACAGGGGAGGGGGGAAGTAAGCAATGACTTCTACAGGAGGAGGGTGACGAAGGTGTCTTGCTGCTGCTTTTGGAAGGGTGGTTTCTGGTATTGGGCTCACCAGGTTTGCCTCCTTTTCCTGAGCTAGGTGGGCTCTCTTCAGCTGAGTGAGCCCTTGTTTGCAAGGGAGGCTGGTTTTACCTCAGGGACTCATACTACAGGGGAGGAAAGGCTGGTGCAGGGAAGCTGAGCTTGTCAGGCCATGTTTTCTATGGGGTAACCCTGGAGTGAGCGGCCAGCTGGGGGCAATGGGGCAAGCGGGCTGGTCCTGGGAGTTAGGGGCTGGCCAGGAACAACAGGGCCCGGGCTGGCTAAGTTGGCTTCAGAGCTGACTCCGGGGCAGCACAGAGCTTGTGGGGGGTATCAGTCTCAGACGGGAAAGCCACGGAGTTCAGCCAGGGGATGGAAGGTGAGAGTGGTCAGCATGAATCCATGCTGATGACAGGTTCTGTTCAATAACAGTTCAAAGCACAGCGGACCAATGCATGTTCATTTTCATCATCTGAGACAGATGTCACCAGCAGAAGGTTGTTTTTTCTTTTTTGTGGTTTGGATTCTGTAGTTTCCACATCAGAGTGTTGCTCTTTTAAGACATCTGAAAGCATGCTCCATACCTTGTCCCTCTCAGATTTTGGAAGGCACTTCAGATTCTGAAACCATGGGTGGAGTGCTGTATCTATCCTTAGAATCTCACATTGGTACCTTCTTTGTGTTTTATCAAATCTGTTGTGAAAATGTTTTTAAAACGAGTATGTGCTGGGTCATCATCCGAGACTGCTATAACATGAAATATGCAGAATGCGGGTAAAACAAAACAGGAGACATACAGTTCTCCCCCAAGGAGTTCAGTCACAAGTTTAATTAACTAATTTTTTTTTTAAATGAGCATCATCAGCAAGGAAGCATGTCCTCTGGAATGGTGGTTGAAACATGAAGGGGCACATGAATGATTAGCATATCTGGCACGTAAATACTTTGCAACACCAGCTACAAAAGTGCCATGCAAACGCCTGTTCTCACTTTCAAGTGACACTGTAAATAAGAAGCAGTCAGCAGTAGCTCTCATAAATGTAAACAAACTTGTTTGTCTTAGCAATTGGCTGAACAAGAAGGAGGACTGAGTGGACTTGCAGGCTCTAAAGTTTTACATTGTTTTGTTTTTGCACGCAGTTATGTAACAAAAAAAAATCTACGTTTATAAATTGCACTTTCACAATAAAGAGATTGCACTACAGTACTTGTATGAGGTGAATAGAAAAATACTATTTATCTTACTATTTTACAGTGCAAATATTTGTAATAAGAAATAAAGTGAGCCCTGTACACTTTGTGTTCTGTGTTGTAATAGAAATCAATATATTTGAAAATGTAGAAAAACATCCAAAAATATTTCATTAATTTCAACTGGTATTCTATCGTTTAACAGTGTGATTAATCGCAATTAATTTTTTAAATTGCGGGAGGTTTTTTGAGTTAATCACGTAAGTTAACTGTGATTAATCGAAAATCCTAGTTTTTACTTTAAAAATGCGGGGATGAAAATTACAATACTTTCCATAGCCTTGTCACTTCCTACCCTCTGCTGGTGGCTTGTGTTACTGCGCCTGACCAAACTTTTTTTGGAACAGCTCACACTGCCCTCCTGCGCAGAGGGTCTGCAATTAACATATTATTTGTGCTGTGAGTTAATCACAGTGGTGTAGCCAGGTTTTAATCTGAGGAGGAGGAGTGAGCACCAAAAAAAAAAGGCATATGGGTATGGCTGCTGAAATGCCGCTGACAGAAGAAGAATTTCGGCAGCCATACCCATGCCACTGCTTCTTCTGTCGATGGCATTTCAGCGGCCTTACCCATGCGCATGACCACCGAAATGCCACCAAAAGAGGAAGCGGCACCGCCTGTCAACGTTAGCCCTCGCAAGCAAGCGGCTGTCCAGCCATTCCCTGTGCCGGTGAGTGGAAAAGGCCCCACTTTGGGAATTCTGGGCTCAGGGGGAGCGGCCGATATACAAAATATCATGACACAATCTTAGCCTTAATCATACTGAACTCTGATCAAACCTGAACTCAGTCTATTTTTGCTGGTATACATCTGGCCCTCCCACCCGCTTTGGAACTCTGGTGGCTCTCCAAGGCCCGTTCACTGCTATAGTCTTATTGCAGCATTTGGTTTTCTCCCGCTTGGCACTCAGCATCAGTCCCAGTTCCCTGTGTGACAACAACATACCTGTTGAAGATATCACTAGACACTTTCTGCAAATACTGAAGTACATCCGCAACCTGATGAATAGCCTCTTCCCTGCGCAAGTCAGGTTGGATCAGAGGGACAGAGTAAGTCTGCCCTTCCAAGAAGTGCTTCTGGGTCACTGTAGCCATTGTCCCTGTGGGAGAGAGAGAGTGTGAATAGGTAACTGTAGCATATGGAGCTCCATCTCATCACAGCCTTTATCCTAGGAACCTTATACCTTTACTCTTCTCCTTGACTTAGGCAGACATGAGAGAGAACACCCAGAAACTGGGAAGAAGAGGGCAAATTAGGCACAAGCTAGAACAGCACCATCTAGAAATCGGCAACAGTCTCTTTCATGTAATTGGCCAAAAGCCAAGGTGCAGTGGAGAGGGAAAATTTCACTTTGCTTGGATGCTCCTCTGGACAAGGACCATATCTTTTGTACAGCATTCAGCAAATCAGTGCTCAAAATAACTATGTTGAAAACAAAGCATCACATTTCAAAACATAAAATAATTTTATCGTCAGACTATGGAAAAACATACTGGAAGAAGAAGAATCTCTTTCTCCCTGTTCCCATCCTCAGACAGACTCCACATCTGTACATTTCAGAGCCACCCAATCCTAGGAATAGAACTTGAAATGTTTCAGTTCATCTTTATACCACAAGAAATCACCCCCTCCAAGCAGCAGAGGAGTTATGAAGTTATTGCACAAACTCACCTCCCCTGATTTGATTACAGATGAGTCTCCCATTCTGGCACTAGGGACTGAGACCTACAAGGGCAGTTCATACTCCTCATGACCCACTGACTCTTCTTCAATACCTATATTGGAAAAATCCTACTTATTTCCCATTCCTTTCATGAACAAAGCCTGGATGTTTGTGGCAACTTTTCTATTGCACTCAGCACACAGAAGTCTAAGAGTGACAAAAGTCTCATCAAGGATGCATATAAGACCAATGTCATCTCCAAATCACCCTCACATTTCTACCCCAAGGTCAGTATGAGCCCAGGACAGGATCACCTATTGGCCTAAAATTTTCTTAAATGCCCTCATGACAATTTTGTTGGTGTCACCCTGAATTGCTCTGGTAGTTTTCCAGAGAGTCTGCCATGGTTCACCGTACAAAAAGAAAAAACTGCCAGGAACCAGAGGGAGGGAATCACTACAGAAACCTCCTTCTCCGGGCACGCTAAAAACGGAAAGCACGTATACTCATTACTACTACTGGGGAGGTAGCATGGTCTAATGGAGAAAGCACTAGGGGTCAGGAGACCTGGGTTCCAATCTCAGCTCTTTCATTAGCCTGTTTTGTGACCTTGGCCAAAACACTTCACCCTGTGTCTATTTCCAGCTTCCTCCCTTCGAGTGTCTTGTATATTTAGATTGTAATGAACTTGAGGCAAGAATTGTCTCAATGTGTTTGTATAGCACTCAGCACAATGGGACCCAGACCACGCTTGGGGCCATAATACAAGTATTAACTCGTTAAAATTCAAAAAGATGCTAATGTGGGATGAAAATTAAGTTTATTAGAAAGAAGACAATAAAAAAGCCCTTAGCCTTTGTGCTCCCTCTGCTGGTACTGGGAGATATTACATTTGTCACACAGTCTTGCTCAGGGACCAGAGAACACTCTCGAGACCACACACTCTGCTGCTATCAGGAGAATTTCCCTCAATTTGCTCCTGGAGCCTAATTCAGAAGTGATGTGTTAGATGGTCTAAGTACCATATCTGTAGAGTCTCTGATGGTAATTTACATGGCAAGGGCCTGAAGAGACAGTTAGAGCAATTTATAAGAGGATGTAAAGAGATAAATTACAGTGGTCGTGGCACACACCTCAAATCATCTTTCAGCTTCACAACCCATGCGTTGCAGCAAACAACTCTCCTCTCTAGTCATATCACTTCTGAATTTTTCTTCTCAGATTCAAGACTTCCCACCACATATGGTAAGGAAACACTTTCTATAATTCTGAGCAGCCACCTTCCATTTTCCTGTAAGCAAATCTGATTGTGGGGACAGTTCACTAGAAGTGGGGAACACAAGTGTCTCCCTGAAGTCATGGCTGGTTAGTTTGCTAACAAAACCAAGATTAAATCCAGCCATCAAAACTGCAGATGGCTCTAGAGGAGCAAGACCAGTTCTGTTCTGCTTCAGGCATCATAGGCAGAACTATTAGCCAAGTTCTGAATCCAAAATGTTTAGTGCCTATGATGTTTGAAGAAGACATATCGATTCTCACACTTCTAACCAAACCTATTCTGCAGATGGACAGAAAATTATTTCGATGTATAAGCCTAGCAAGTTTGATACGGAATTATCAGAGGAGTAATAAGTCTAACCTCGAGATGACATTTTTGATTGCTTTATTGACTATAACTCAACTTCAACTCTTATGCTTCTACAATTGTTTGACTTTGTCAGCCAGTGAGATGACAGGCTGACATCCAGAGATATGAAAGCACTGAGTCATCTCATCAGTGTAGGATAAAAGGCCACAGCAGACATTAAGCATCAACAAGAATTAGGAAAACTTAACATCTGATTTGTTCAGAGATCTGTTTAAAATTAATTGATTGTCTCAGTCCAGTTCCCAGTTGAAAAGCGTCAGCACAAAAAATAGCCAATACTACAAGTAGACTCAAGTTACTGGTATTCAGAAGCCACAAGGGCTACTGTCCAGCTCCCTTTCCAGGAGAAGCAGATTAGTGGGACAAGGTCTGAAAAGCCTGTACTGCCATATCCCAGTTTTGCAGCTAGACTACTTCGGTTTCCTGACACATCACCTTTCAGAAGAGCCTGATTCAATATATATATATATATGTACACACACAAACACACACACACTATATATACAAAATTATAAAAAGATATTGTGGGGAGCAGATCGACATGATTGCTTATATGTGAGGTAATAAATTAAAACTTTATAAACAAAAGCAGGAGAAATGGTAGAGGTACCTTGAAACAAATAGACTTGAAAACCAACATGAAACGGTTTGTTAAAATGGCTTCTGGCTTCTCCCGTGACTAACCCAAGCAGAGAAAGTAGCAGGTTTTCCGAATGATGCAGGTAGCGGCCTATCACAGCTCTGGTAAAAGAGTGAGCTTGTTCTACACAGCTGCTTTGGTCTGCTAGAATGAGAGGAGGTTTTAGGCTAAGCACTTCCTGAACTATGGCAAGTTTGACTTTACTCACTTCTGAGGCCAGAACACAAGACAAAGCAGGAGAGTCGAGCACAGCTGAAGGCACTGTCCCAGCATACCCAGAAAGGGAGAAGCAGAAATTTGTTGCAGATATTATTCTATCCCAGAGCCAAGCAGCACAGCAAACTGAAGTGCCATTGATTAAGAAAATCTAGAACTTCCTTACATGGTTTAACTGGTGCCTAGCCCTCACAGAGTCTACATGACAGAGCCTTTCATACACTACACAGTATGAATGATTGCCAATGTAGCAGTGGGCAGATTCACATGTCAACTCAGAAAACATTAGAAACAGGCCTACTCTTTCCTAGGGGCTCTTAATGTCAACTGTGTCACGCTTGCAAATGTGGAGTACTCAGATACTAGTTATATAGGTGGCCATATAAAACCCTAAAATAGAATGTTTGCTCATTAGAGGTTTTAACTGGTAATGGCCTGATCTGCCACATGCTTGCAGAAGGAACAGAAGCTGGGCTGTTTCTTGCAGTCAAAGAAGCACTGGTCTCAGGAGCAGCAGAGCCTCTACCTCTTATTGTTCAATTGTGTCTTCTGCCATGCCCAAGTTCTCAGCCTCTGCATTTTGATAACCAAAGCTAAGCTAGGCTCCACACTTAAATACAAATCCCAAGTACCTCAGCAGCTAAGGAAGAGAAATAGACTTTGGCAACCTGATGGGACCGGAGTACAAGTGTCAGGTTTGGGGTGGGCTGGGTAGTCTCTGATCATCTCCACCTGCCCGTGGGGTCAGTGTGACAGCAGCCGTGTACCCCAGCCCTGCCAGCTGCTGCCACCTCACTTTGCAGCACACACTGAGCAATGAGCATGCTTAGTCAGAGTACCTCTCTCCGCAGCACTCACAGCACAGCAAAGTGGTAGCAGCGGCATGGGTGGCGGGTTTCATAGGCTGGGGGAGGCTGTGCTTCCCCAAACAGCCTAGTGTGACCCCACCCATGCCCCACACCAGACCCCCTGCTGCGGTTCCCAGTGCTCTACCCTGGCACAGGCTGGCTGGCCTGCCTCCTGCAGGGACTCAGTGCGGCTGCTGCTGGGGAGAGAGGCAGCAGGGCCAGGGAGTAAATAGCCCCAGTAGCTCTGTGGAGGAAATAAAGTAAAGAAAATGGAGTCCAGGCCAGTATCTAGACCAGGCCTGCACAACTCGGAAAGCAGCGAGGGCCATATTACTGCAAAAAAAACAGCTGCGGGCCGAAAAGTCCCACCCTCGCCCCGCTCCCATCCGCTTCCCCCCCACCCCACCGCTTGGCTTGCCCCACCCCTACTGTCCCCTCGCGGGCCACACAGTGAGCCCGTGTGGGCCGCATGTGGCCCCTGGGCCGCATGTTGTGCGGGCCTAATCTAGACCTTGGCAACCCAATGTGAACCACACTACAAAAGTGTTGGGGCAAGTGTGAAAACCCCCCACTGGGCATGGGTCGAGTCGGATTGGCTCTGGTGTACTTGGTTCATGTCAGGGTTTAAAATTTAGGCCCAAGGAGACTTGTAAGGAGAAGAGTCCTTTCCTGGCGTATTGCATATTTGTTACGAGTATTACTCCAACTTGATGTTTTGGTCAAAACATCTTAACTTATGAATATTCAAGGTGGCATTTTTGCCTTGAATCCTCTGAGCATTTGTCCGACAGTAGCAGCTAGCACAGAAAGTGCCAGGGTTTGTCAAGGAACAAGGTGAGCAAGGGTAATATGTTCTATTAGACCAACTTCTGTTGATGAGAAAGACAAGCTCCTGAGGTTACATAATGCTCTTCTTCAGGTTCTATGGCTACACCAGCACTGCACAGGGCTTGTCAATGCAATTTACACTCCAGCTGGTCTCCGGTTCCAGTTCCAGTCTCCATGCCAGCAGGAATGGAGGGAACAACTGCTGAGGAATCACGGATCGTCTTCTGATCAGGCAAGGGGAAAGTGTGTCACCAACATGCATAGACTAGTGCAGGGAATATTAAGCAGCCCAGAAATTTTAGCCATTTGGAGCCAGCAGTAGTCACACTGCCCACTTCCAGCAGCCAGGTGAATCTATTAAGCCCCCAAGGAACATTCATGGGTGATTAGACATTTAGAAATTAATGTGTCTTCTTTAAAATGTATCAACTGTTTCTGAAATTGTTTCTATACTGAACTCTGTTTTTACTGTACCGTGGATTTTGTTCCTGGCATGTGCTGAGGGGCTGAAATTTGATTCAACAGCAGAGCAGAAGCCTATCTAACACTGGTGGGAGTGGAGGATGGATTCCCACAGGTGATAAAGAAAAGAGGTTTGCCCTGCTCCCTCTGCAAAGTCAACCTTTCCTTGGTTTGTGTAAAGTTTTATTTGGGTTGCAGAAGAGAGGGAAAAGCACTCTGATAAGTTAGAGGATGAAAAAGGTCTATTTATACCTTTTTTAATTAACCATGTTCTACAATGTTATTAAGCAGCAATCAGAGATGCAGATGTTACTGATCTGATTGGGAAGAGGTGTGCTGTGCTGAATATTAAGGATCTCTGCCCCTATAAATAGGTTTAATCACCATCTGAAGGCTTGAAGGAAGTGATGAAAAAGGCATTAATAAGGTTGTAATTAGGCCCTGCAGCAGACTGCACTCTACCATAGCTCTCATGGTACCCGAGACCTTTTAAATAGCAGCTCACGAGCCCAGAGCCCAAGACAGACAGACCTGTTTTAGGTCTCAAGATCCCAGGTTGCCTACTTCAGACACAAAAACCTAGACAAGGGCTTCTCCATGTTTGGAGAGGCATTCTGGTCAGAGACACGCTGCAAGGACACAGAGCCCTATGAAAAGGGAGGTGGGTGGAGTCAGCTTCCCAGCTTCTCCCTCAGAGAGCTGCAGCAAGGACTAACTCCAGCTGTGCCTCATAGTGAGCAAATTAAACAGGGCAGCCAGGGCTCTCCAGCCACAGGCACTGGCAAATAATGCAGACAGTTGGGGAGCATTTTTGTTCTCTCCACCACCTTCCCAGCAGCATTTACCAGTCCATGAAAGGAACCTAGTCATAGGTGCAGGATCTACATCACCCCATTGTTGCAACTCCAGGCTAGAGACTCCTACCCACAAAATATGAGCAATACTCCCATTTACGGCCCAGTGTTTCTGGAGTGTGGCACTTCCACAGGGACACGGCTTGGAGAGGGGAGAGGAGAGGAGAGGAAGGCTGTTTTTCTCCTACACCACATCAGAAAAGCCAGGTGCCCTCAGTGCACCTCCAGTAGTCACTCACTGGCAAGATGTCACTGGAGCAGTCAGTCCCTTCACAAAGGCAGAGAGCCATCCATGTGTTACAGCCTCAGAAGAGGCAGCCTACTGAAGAGTTTGCCCTGGTATCCATCATGACTCAAGGGCTTCACATGCACACCACATACTGCATCCTTGCCACTCACCCATCAATGTCCCCCTGGATTGAAATGGGGTAGGCATCACCTATATTATAGCCTTAATGGAATGGGTTACTGTAGGCTATTAACACACTCAATTGCGGAGCAAGATAACAACTGCCCCATTACTCTATGGCCTCCTAGACTCCACTAAGTCTCCGTCAGATCCTCTGTGCCTCTAGCCTGGCCTATTTTTAAATCTTAGGTTGACATAGCGACAGCACTCAGTGATGTGAAAAATCCATGCTCCTGAGCACCATCGCTGCGCCGACCTAACCACCAGTGTAGCCAAAGCTAGGTCAACAGAAGAAAAACCCTTCCATCACTGTAGTCTTCATCTAGACTAAAGGGTTACAGTTGCATAGTTAAAGGGCCGTAGCTATGCCATGAGAGCACCTGTGGCATAGACATGGCCATTCCAATTTTAAACAGTCACCTGACACCTCCTGTCTTTGTCCCTCATTGCAGCCCCCGTTGTGTTTCACATCTCTGCCTTGGTTGCCAAGTATTAAGAGAGAATGCCCAGTCAGAGTTTGGTTATTGGTTCTTCTATTCATGTGTGTTGATTCTATTCAGTTCTTGATAGCATTTTTGGGTCAAAGCCAGACTAGGGTATGTGACATACACCCATCCCTAATGTCCCTGTTCCAAAGGAAAAAATTAATCCATTCACTACTAGTGAGTAGCAATACAAAGTGAATAGGCAAACTGAGTCACACATATTGTTCATAAAAATTCTCCAGAATTCCTGACCTTTTATCAACAGACTGAGTAGGACCACTCCCCACCAGTGATCTAGGGAACTTCAAGCATCCTTCTAACCTGGGATGCAGGCTCCTCTCAGTTCATAGAATCATAGAATATCAGGGTTAGAAGGGACCTCAGGAGGTCATCTAGTCCAACCCCCTGCTTAAAGCAGGACTAACCCCAACTAAATCATCCCAGCCAGGGCTTTGTCAAGCCTGACCTTATGATTATGTCATGCAGTTAAACCTCCAGGACTGCGTCCAATTGAAATTGGCAACCTTAACGCTGGCTGTTCTCCGTCTGCAGCAAGGGACTGAGCTGCCAAGGGGCCCTTAAGTCAGGGAAATATTTCCCCCGGATGCACACAACAACTGGCACTTTTCACGCATGTTTCTACTACATCACAAAATTCCTGCTCTGGTGTCCCATCTCTGCACAGGGCCTCATAGCAGCTCTTCTAGCTTTCCCTGTTTGGAGCTCCCTTTCCTGTCATCCACAGGAAATACAATTTCCCCTCTTTAAATTTATTTTTTTAAGAACAGTATAATGTTTATGACCGTGTGTTTGGTGCTGTACGAACAAGAGGGCAATGAGATAGCTACCCTCAGGCGATGGCAGGCCAAGACAAGCTGGGATTTCTCGCTTCATTTATCCAGCCATCTGTAGTGTTTTTCTTTGCATCCTGTGTCTATCACATGGCTAGGAGTTACAGCCAGTCCAGATCTTTACAGGGTCTCTCTCTGTTTCATGGGTTCTCACAACATAATTTTTGCTGGACTCGGAGTGCAGGCCCTCTCCCCCCCCGCAACTCTTCCTGGTGGCCACTCTGAGAATTTTTCCTAAAATACTTAATTAACTTTAGGAAAAACAAATAAATAACAGTTGAGCGAAAACACAAATGTCATCAATATGTGCCTGGACAAATTTTCCCCCCAGTAGCTGTTTTACCAGGTATTTTCAAGATTTGTAGTACACATTCCATTAGAACCATACAGTTTTCATAAAACACTACAGAGCAGTTTCAACTCTGTGCTATATAACTTTCCCTTTAAATCACACTAGCAGGGTACACATGGAGGAGTTCCCACGCACCCCCTGGCACATCTGCCACTCTGAAACTTTTGGGTTTGGAACCACGATCAAGTCTTGTCACTACCTCCTCCCATTCATCAGCTGGGAAGTGAGGGAATTCACATTCCTCAAGGTGTCAGACCTCTTGGAGAGGCAGTATGGCCTAGTGGCTAGGCACTGGACTAGTACTCAGGAGGCCTGAGTCTAATCCCAACATGGATACTGGCTTGTTGGGTGACACTGAGCAAGTCACTTTCCTGCTCTGTGCCTCAATTTCCCATCTGTAAAATGGGGATAATGACTCCCTTTGAAAAGTGATTTGAGATTTACTGATGATAAGTGCTGTACAAAAGGTAGGTATTACTGCTGAACAAGTACATTTCCTGTAACTGAAATGATTATCTTGAGGGATAAGTGAGGAATAGGAAGAAACAGGATTCAGTTGGATTGGTTTAGCATTAAAAGCTTAAATTCAGCCTACTGTCACACATGAATGGATGGATTCTGGGAAGGGGTAGGTGAAAAAGGCAAATATCAAAGGAAGAGACTTACAGAAGTTACAGAACTGTGCTTCAATCCATATCAGCTCTGTCAGTGAAGATGGCCCTAACAGCCACCCCTGTCTTATAGCACATGCTCCTCTTCCTCATAGGGTCCCTCCATCCTTTTACTAGAGAACTGTATCTTCAAGAGAACCCTTTTCAACTCTTGCTCTCACCCAAGAAAAGCTTAAGACCCATTTTCGTTTGCAGTGTTGTTGTAGTCATGTTGGTGTCATGTAGGCGGCAGGTTTAAAACAAACAAAAAGAAGTTTTTTCACACAATGCACAGTCAAGCTGTGGAACTCCTTGCTGAAAGATGTTGTGACGGCCAAGACTATAACAGGGTTCAAAAAAGAACTAGATAAGTTCCTGAAGGATAGGTCCATCAATTTCTATTAGTCAGGATGGGGTTCCTAGCCCCATCCTGGAATGGACAACGGAGTGGATCACTTGATGATTATCTGTTCTGTTCATTCCCTCTGGGGCACCTGGAATTGGCCACTGTCAGAAGACAGAATACTAGGCTAAATAGACCTTTGGTCTGACTCAGTATGGCCGTTCTTATGTTCTCAGGATATTAGAGAGACAGGTGGATGAGACCTGAAGAAGACCTCTGCATAGCTCACAAGCTTGTCGCTTTCACCAGCAGAAGCTGGTCCAATAAGAGACACTACCTCACCTACTTTGTCTCTCTAAGACCCCTTTCAACATTCTCAATATCCACGTCTAGCCTCCCCCTCCCTTCATTTGACTGCCAACTGGGGCCATTTCATCTGTATCCTTTCCCACTTAGGCCCAGGATACGTCCAAGTTTCCTGTTCAATGACTCACTTTTAATACTATTTAAATGTGATAAACTGTTTTAACTATTTGAGTCTCCATGAGGATACCAGCTGTCCTACTGCTGCAGTGCCAGCAAGTTCATACAGCTGGCTTTGGTTCAGCAGGGTTCAAAGCTCCTCAGTTTTAATAACCTCACATACAAACAATATATTTCTCTGAAAATATAGCATCTCCCTGAAATGAAACGGCAAGTCATTTCTTCCAACCCACAGGGCAATAATGTTATGCTATAGTCATCAGCTTCAGTCTTCTGCTTAGTGATCTTGCCCTTCCTTATCTTTCCCACCCCCATTACCACCACATTTCCCTTCCGCCCAAATACTTCCAAGTTCCCACTTCCATCTTTTCCTCAGATCCACTAGATCTTCCCTGCATTTCCCCAATACAAAAATTCATGCATATCACAATACTTTCTCCCCCACCCTACCCCTGGATTACCGGGACTCAATAGATATTTAGCACAGTCAGAGATTCTGTCTGCTCGTGCCAAATCCATTAGACCAAACCCACTTGCTTGGTATACGCAGCTGCAAACGGGATGCTCATGCTTCTTATAGACAATGTGGCAGCAACTGGGACTTTTCGAGATAATACACATACACACTAGAAAGGGGGAACTTATTCAGTACTTCCAATGTCAGCTAGCAGGAAGACCCCATCGGGGTGGCTTGCATGGGATGAACTCTCCTATTTTTACCCCAACTTTTTTTTGCCCCGGAAATCAATAATCTAGAAAATAAGCTGCAGGTTGGAGTGCTTTTTGGAAGAGGTCAGAGAGAGCAGAGATTAAAAACAGGAGAAATTGCTTTCAAGTGATGAAAACTATTCCCTTCAAACTCAGACACTATGGCCACAGGATACAGCATATCATTCCATCGCGGAGCAGCTTCTCTCCAAACACAATCCTCCTCCTCTTCTCCTGCCCACTATCTTTAATCTTCTGAAAGTGCCTGTCTTGCTTTTCAGGCTTACCTTGGTACTATTTCTCCCAGCTGTGTTCTTCACCATCTCTCCTACAACTCAGGCAGAGTGTGCAGTGCCTGCAGTTACCCAATATTATGACAGTCAAGCAACCACAGTACAGAGTAGTTCCCTAGGAATTATCTGCTTGCAGTTTTCCTGCCATACAATTCGGGGAGCACTTTTTATCTGAAGGGATGAAGATTACCTCAGCAGAATGGAGTTTGAAGCTAAGTAATGAAGGAGAGAGAAAGACAATTCTAGCATTCCAAGTTGTTCTGGCGCTACATGCACAGGCATTTGTCTGCCAGGATCCCCTTATAAACCGTGAAGGAGCAGCCACATCATGAGACTAGGGCTCGGAAAACCCCATTTACTCACCACTAGCAAGTGGGAAGCTTTCCCAGGTGAGCTTAAGCTCCTTCATTATCAATTAAATGCATTTAAGGTTGTTTATTTAATTACATTCCTGACCATCATGGGTTTTTATATAGCATTCCAAACCTGAAGTGAGAGTAACCTGATGCAACATTCTCCTGAGTCTCCAGATAGTTCCACTAAATCTATCACTGCTCATAATTTTCCCAATCAGAGTGAAGCTAAAATACTAGCTAGACAGTTTAACTGCTGCTTTTAAAAGTCTTATGGGCATCAATGAAAGCGACAAGAATCATGTCAATTTCACTTTTGCCACTCAGGAAACTTGGCTATTAAAAGGTTGGTGTTGTTGCCTCTGGACCTCACTAGTAGTTCTCCCTCCTCCTCCTCCATTTCATATTTGCCTCTGGATGGTAAGTGTTTGGTAATTGTTTCCAAGCCCTGCGTGAGAGCAACAAACATTAAGACTCTTTAAGTGAAGGGCCTTTTCATACAGTGCTCCTTGAGGCTCAGAAATAGGTACAGCATTCTCTGCTCTGCATCTTTCCTGATCAAAGTGACATTTTTTTAAACTCAAGAGTATTGCAGACCAGCCTGTAGGAAATTTCCATGCCTGAGATTTGTTCTTAGATGATGGGGAGAAACTCTGGCAACCCTAACATCACCAAAGTTGTAACAACCCGGCACTGATATAATATCCCAGGTTTGAAAGGGTAAGGGGCACAAAGCTCACTCCAGAACCAAGCCTCCTATATGTGTATAAAGGTAACTTGGTTGGAAGAAAAAAAAATGCAGGGGAGGGATTTCCCAGATTGTCAAAATTGCTCCTGTCCCTTCCAAGTTTTTAATTTTAATAATTTTTAAAAATTTTTACCCATTTTAACTGGCTTAATATTAAGTCTCTCTCCCACTTTAGCAAGACAATATTTGAGAGAGCATATTCATAAAGCACAGGGACTTCAACATCAGTATCACAGTTCACAAATTTCCAACCTCAAAGCACTGTGGGAAAGTCAGGACACCCATTCCTGTATTTCTGACAGGTACACTGTAGCAGCTGCTGTTAAAGTTCCGATTTAAGCCAGTCCAGTGGCCTAGAAATTGCTTCTCTACATCATCATGAAAGCTCTCCAGTTTAGAGTCCTTGCCCCTAGGTAGGCATGAGCTGGAAATAGTTCTCTAATTTACAGAATGCTTCTCTCATGGATCATAGCAATGCAGGACTGGAAGGGACCTCAACAGGTCATCTACTCCAGTCCCTGCATCTATTCTCTAGACCATCCACGAAAGGTGTTGCCTAAACTGTTCCTGAAGACCTCCAATGACGGCGATTCCACAGTCTCTCTAGGTAATTTGTTCCAGTGCTTAACCACCTTTACAGTTAGGAAGGTTTTTCTTAATGTCTAACCTAAATCTCCCTGGCTTCAATTTAAGCCCATTGCTTCTTGTCCTGTCCTCAGTGGTTAAGCAAAACGTTATCACCTTCCTCTTTGTAACAATTGTTTATGTACGTGAAGACTTATGTCTCCCAGACTTTTGTCTCCAGACAAAACAAACACAATTTTTGCAATCTTCCCTCCTAAGTCATGTTTTCTAAATCTTTAATCAATTTAATTGCTCTCCTCTGGACTTTCTCCAGTTTGTCCACATCTTTCCTCAAGTGGGGAGTCCAGAACCAAACACAATTTTCTAGTGGAGGCCTTATCAGTGCTGAATGGAGTGGAAGAATTATTTCTTGTGTCTTGCTTACAACACTCCTGCTAATACATTCCAGAATGATGTTTGCTTTTTTTTTTGCAACAGTATTACACTGTTGACTCATGCTGTATTTAGCTTGTGATCCACTATGACCCCCCAGATCCTTTTCTGCAGTACTCCTTCCTAAACAGTCATTTCCCATTTTGTATTTGTGCAATTGATTTTTCCTTCCCAAGAGGAGTACTTTGCACTATTTCTCATTAAATTTCATCCTGATTATTTCAGAACATTTCTCCAGTTTGTCCAGCTCATTTCAAATTCCACTCCTGTCCTCTAAAGCACTCGAAACCCCTTCCCAGCGTGGTATAAAGTTTGTGGATGATAAGTGTACTCTCAATGCCATTATCCAAATCACTTATGAAGACATTGAATAGAATTGGACCCAGGAAAGATCCCTGCAGGACTCCACTCAATATACTCTTTCAGCTTGATTGTGAACCACTCATAACTATTCTAAGTACAGCTCTACACCAGTGGTTTACCCATGTTATAGTAGGTTCATCCAGGTTATATTTCCCTAGTTTCCTTATGAGAGGGTCATGTAAGACAGTATCAAAAGACTTACTGAAGTCAAGGTATAGCACATCTACTGCTTCTACTCCTCTTCTACTCCACAAGGCTTGTTGCCCCCATCAAAGCTTTTTATAGTAAAAGTAGTAAAAATTACCAGCAAGGAAGAAACTAATTTTTTTTTTAAAAGTGAATGCTCTACTTGAATTTTAAACAATATGGAACACCGGTCAGACCAATTGTTAACCGGCGTTTTCAGAACCCCCATCAGGGGCAATTTAACTATTTCACTCCAAATGGTGTAAGAAATAAATCAACAGGAATACAGCAATTCTGTCTGATCAAGGAGTAATGCAAGTAAGCATGCTCTCGTCTAAAACTGCAGTTTATTAGATTTAAGCACACAGACATAAGCAATAGCTTTAGAACAGCCCAGATATTTGTCTAACATCTGGAACGCTATTGAGTAATTAACAGCAGGTTTGCAGTGGCCATTTGCTTACCAACCAGGGAGAAAGGGTGTCAGGAAAAATGTCTCTCAAGATGGCTTCTGAGTACTGCTCAAAAGTACACTCTATTAGCTAATCGTTTATAACTAGCTTCTACAAAACACATAGGTCATAATGACCCCCCGCTGGATCATCACTTTTCTAACATTCAATAAACTTTAATATCAGAGGTCTGATAGACAAGGTTTTTCAACCTCCAAGGTTTTCAGGGCTGGCCATACCATGAGGAGAACTGAGGTGGCTGCCTCAGGTGCCAGACTGTGGGGAGAGGCCATTAGGACCCAGAGTGTAGAAAATTGTGTCTGCTGCATATGTATTCTCTCTGCTCTAGATGCACAGAGATGGTGGAGTGCTGTGCTGGAGGAAGGAGGGCACAAGAGACCTTTCAAAAATTTGTCCCAAGCGAGAGGGCATGGGGGCATCATTTGAGCTCCCCGCATCAGGTGCCAAAATGTTGTGAGCCAGCCCTGAATGTTTTCCGACTCAGTTGCTTACATGTTTGACCCCTCCTTCCATTCTGATTAGCAGAAACTTCCATCTAGATATCACCTTGCTTCTGAAAGCTTGTCTCCAAATTAACCCTCAACTAAGTGGTGATCGACTTCATGGTGGATGAACGCACATAATATGTTTGGCAATTAGTTTGATCACAATCTGGGGTATATGCACCCCTCAAATCCAGGGCAACACAATGTCCCATAGGAAAGTTGGGTTCCACACACAAGAAGCACACCTTTTGCCCGGCAAAAATGCTCTCAAGTTAGGAGTTAGGGATTTAACAGCCTTGTACTATTAGGTTCCATCTTATTCTCCCCCAGGAGGCCAGGGGAGAATTGTTTCTTCTAGTTAAATATTAAAATGTTTCAAGCGAAAGAGCTCCCAGTACTTTCCACTGAATACCTGCAGTCCCTCCCCAAACATCTCACTCAGACAGAGTATATAAAGGGTTGATCCTCGTGCCCTGAAGTCAGTCTCTTCTCCCATGACTTATTTTCTCCACGTCGTTTAAATTGATCCTTAAGTGATGTCAAGACACTTGCAACTGTAGAAAGAACTGTATCTCTGTGATGCTAGATTGAGGAAGAGCACAAATAAACAGGGTCCAACATGCTAAGAAACAGATTTCCTTTATTTTCTGTTCCTATATAAGAGCTCAAATTGGGTATGCTTGGAAGCAGCAAGACAGAGAGCAGACCATATCTGTAGTCCTGACAAAGGCTTTGGAGCAGCAGTAGAGCAGAACAGATTTGATGTGACTAGGGAAATTGGTCGACAAATGTAAAGTAACACAAAAGAGCCAAAGCAATCAATCAATAGAAATAAGAAGCCAACAGAAACAAATTAATGCAGGCAACAGGCTTTGAAATAGGATGTAAATTCCTCAGGAAACTGCCAGGCCCGGGACAAGGAAGAAAAACAGGATTCTGGGATACAGCAGGAAAGAAAGGCTGAGGAAATTCCAGTGATATCACAAGATCCTGTGAACAGCCTCATGGAGTGGTCTGCTGAGTGTGTGTCATTCAATAGGAGATGCTGCAGAAGTAGCAGCAGATGATACAAAACAAGAAAGCAGAGTAAAAAATAATCATCCCCAAGAATGCCATGTACAAGCCTCACAGGCAGTCAACATCCAGTACCATCTGGAGTTCACAGGCAGGGAGGGGATTTAGCAAGGTGAGATGGTGGTCTCAGCCCAGTCCCTAGCAGACATTTGTTCACACCATATGAATCACCACCACAGCTGGCACTAATTGGTCCATTTATTGGCAATCACAGTAAAGAGGCAAAAAGCCACAGAGAAAACATACTTTTCCTCAGGTGATATCCCCCTCATCTAGTGGTGGAAGCATATCTGCAACTCTCTTCGAGAGATGAGAGTCACCTCTTTTCAGTAGGAAAGACCTTGGCTCAATCACTGATCAGTTTAACATTTCATGATGTGATTTTACAACGGGACAAATTTTTTCACTCAGTATTAAAGTCAATATTATCTGTGCCCACCATTGCTGATGTGGCCTCAATAACAACCTTTCTCACAGCAGTTGTTATGCCTGTCAGCAGCCTCTCTCAGTATACACAGGTAAATGTAATAGCACTGCAAGCCTATTACTGTTGGCTGACTCACTCTTTATTTTCAACACAGAAGAATTGTATTAGAATGAATGCATTTTTCACAATAGCATGTGTTTATTCTGAAAACATTACTCGTGTGTTTATTTGACAAATAATTGCATCTCCACAGTGCAAGAGAGGCATCTATTTTAGTCAATGGTTAGTATTACTTTAAGCATACCAATGTACAATTTAAATCCAAAATTTTTACTTTTAAAAAAACAGAGCTCTCTCTGGAACATGAACAAATGGATTCTAATGCACTGCTGAAAAAAAGAGAGTCTTCCACAAGCCAGTGGCTTTCTTTGCATTAGTTGCTGGTTCAACAGCAACTACTTGATATTCAGATGAATAATTTTTTTAGATTATTCATCACAACTTTACTGCAAACAATCAGCTGATGTCCTGGATAATGATGACTGAACCAGTTTCATAAGCTAACTCCCTCTCCCCCCACCACATGCACACTGCAGCTTTTGCTTGTAAAGTATTCCTCAATACATATTTCAAATGGCAGCAATTCTTTCTCCATCAGTACAGAGTAACTGAAGCAGGGGCTTTCCTATGTGTATACAAACTACATCGTAATGATTATACAGCAGCTTTCCTCATTCAGGGATTCTTTAGAAATTCTCCATGCCCCATATACAAACTGCAGTTCAAAGCCTTATAGTACTGCACTGCTTCCACTGCAGTATTTGAACAATATAGTCCACAGCTGTGGAGATCAGAATAAGGGCCAGAACAAAGCCTTTTCCAAACTTGTCATCCCATCAAAACAGATACCATTATACATCAGTATGAATCTCATATGTTATCCAGCCCCTCTTTCTAAGGCTTAAATTGGTCACAGATCTGTCATTGTTAGGAAAAATTGCATTTGTTTGCAACATATTTTTAAATCTCAGAGTGGTTCTTTAATACACTTACAATGTCCTGTCAGCAGCTATTTATTTGCATCAGACTGACTCAGATTTTTTATATATATATTATTTTTTATATTATACTCAGATAATAGTTTCGTGACTCCAAGAAATTCAGTCCACTTTAAGTCCTGCTTCTTGGCACAAGTAAGCTTTATTTCTGTGAATGGGATAGTGGTGCCTATAATTCTGGGAAGGGGCCAAAAATCTTTTAATGCAATAGTATTTAACATCAGGTCCATCTGAGGTACTGATTCACATTCTGCAGAATCCAAATGATTTTTAAAGTAAATTTCTAAGGTTGTGAAGAGAGTCTTTCAAATGCAAACCAAGCATTAACTGCACAAAACTGAAGCAAAGTTGTCTTCCTGTATCTGCAACAGCCTGAAGCAACTCAGAGATGTTAGCATCACATTGTTGTGAATGCTTACTCTCAGAGTCATTAATCATATTTCCAGAAATTACCAAAAATGTGTGCACAAGTATGATAACTGCCAAATTACCAAATAATCAAAGGACAAAAAATAACAGCACTCCATGAGTGCCTGACATACATAGAATCAGATGACTGGAAGGGACCTTGAGAGATCTTCTAGTCCAGTCCCCTGCACTCATGGTAGGACTAAGTATTATCTAGACCAGGGGTGGGCAAACTGCAGCCCGTGGGCCCGTCCCATCCAGCCCACGGAGGCTGCCCCAGGCCCCTCCCCCAGAGCCGTGCAGCACGAGCACCGCTGGGGGGCCAGGGCTGCACGCCCTCCTCCCCCCCCCCGAGCCATGCGGGCAGCGTTCTGGGGGCCCGGGCTGCACCGCACGGGGAGTGCTCTGGGGGCTGGGACTTCACGCCCCCTCCCCTGGAGCTGTGCCGCGCAGGGAGAGCTCCGGGGGCCAGGGCTGCATGCTCGCCCCTTCCCTGGAGCCGTGCCACGCGGGGAGCGCTCTGGGGGCTGGGGTTGCGCGCTGACCTCTCCCCCGGAGCAGCACCACACGGGGAACGCCCCAGGGGGCCAGGGCTGTGCGGTCGCCCCTCCCCCGGAACCATGCCGCGCGGTTGCCACTCTCCCAGAGCCACGCCACGCAGGCAGAGCTCTGGGGGCCAGGGCTGCTATGGTAAGAGGAGGGATGTGGGGGTTTCCAGGGTGGTGGTTGTTGGGGGGCCTTGGAGGGGGCAGTCAGGGAGCAGGGTTGGTTGGATGGGGGTGGGGTTCTGGGGGATGGTTAGGGGTCTGTGGAAGGGGGAGTCAGGAGACAAGGTGCGGTGGGTTCATGGATGGGTCAGGGATTCTCAGGGGGCAGTTGGGGGCAGGAAGTGGGAGGGAGCTGGATTGGGGGCGGGGCCTTCCCTACCCAGCCCTCGATATAATTTCGCAAATCCAGTGTGGCCCTCGGGCCAAAAAGTTTGCCCACCCCTGATCTAGACCATTCCTGACAGGTGTTTGTTTAACTTGCTCTTAAAAATCCCCAATGATGGAGATTCCACAGCCTCCCTAGGCAATTTATTAAAATGCTTAACCACTCTGACAGTTTTTCCTGATGTCCAACCTAAAACTCCCTTGCTGCAATTTAAGCCCATTGCTTCTTGTCTTATCCTCAGAAGTTAAGAACAATTTTTCTCCCTCCTCCCTGTAACAACCTTTTATGTACTTGAAAACTGTTATGTCCCCTTTCAGTCTTCTCTTTTCCAGAAGAAACAAACCCATTTTTTTTCAATCTTCCCTTATAGGTCATTTATTCTAGTCCTGTAATAATTTTTGTTGCTCTTCTCTAGATTTTCTCCAATTTATCCACATCTTTCCTGAAATGTGGCACCCAGAACTGGACACTATACTCCAGCTGAATCAGCGCAGAGTACAGCAGAAGAATTACTTCTTATGTCTTGCTTCCAAACACTCCTACTAATACATCCCAGAATGATGTTTGCTTTTTTTGCAACAGTGTGTTACACTGTTGACTCACATTTAGCTTATGGCCCACCATGATTCCCAGATGCCTTTCCCCAGTACTCCTTCCTAGGCAGTCATTTCCCATTTTGTATGTTTGCAACTGATGGGGGCCTTCCTAAGTGGAGTACTTTGCATTTGTCCTTATTGAATTTCATCCTATTCACTTCAGACCATTTCTCCAGTTTGTCCAGATCATTTTGAATTTTAATCCTAAACCCCAAAGCACTTGCAACCCCTCCCAGCTTGGTATCATCCATAAACTTTTTAACTGCACTCTATGCTGTTATCCAAATCATTGACAAAGACATTGAATAGAACCAGACCCAGAATTATAAATGTAAACATCTATGTACACATGCATATATACAATCGCCTAAGCTTTGCCACGGAGCAATGATGAATATACTAGTAATGTCCATAACTAGTGGTTTTGTTATTGCAAAACTGTCATTCTATCTTTGCTCGCTCTATAAGTCCCAGTATCTGCAGGAGATCTCTTATGCACCAAAGGTAAGATATGCACCTATTTTTTGAAGGTCCAAGTCATGAATCTTAACTAATTACATCATTAAGTCATTTCCTCAGAATGCCTTACTTTAATATTGCGTGCCCGATGCGCTCCAGCAGTAACTGCAAGACACAGACAGACAGACAGACACACACCTGTGGGGCTGCAGCGGGTAACACTCGGAAGTCCTACCAACGTGATGAAATGTCATCTCGAACCCCAGTCCCGCCTCTCCCCGCCCCCCAGGCTTCAGGTACATCCGGTCAATTCAAGTGGAGTTACTGAGACCACCGGCCACCCAACCGAGCCCCCCGGCCTCCCAGAAACGCCAGTCCCGGGGTGACCCGGACACCAAGGTCCCCACGAGCCCGCCAGGAACCTTCCTAGCGGCAGCCCCCGCGAGCCGGGCCCGAACCCCGACCCCCTCACCTGCCGCGAGCGGGACACGCCCCCTAAACACCTCGGCAGCAACGGCAACAACGGCGCCCCTCAGACCCGCACCCACTTCCGCCCCTACAACAGATCACTTCCGCTCCCTCCGAACGCCACTTCCGCCCCTACTCTGCCCCGCTCCCGATAGGTCCCAGTGTCTGCTCAGGGGGTGGGACCAGTGGCTGACATGGGGAAGCGGGTAAAGGGGGGCGATTGTCCTGGGGCCGGACTCAGGCGTCCCCAAAACGCCGGTAACCTCTGTGTAAATAAAGTGACCGGGGTAATACGAGGCAAACGATGTACCCGGGCCCCAAATGTCTCTGCACAGGCCTGGCTGAGCTGAGGGGAGGGACGGGCCCAGTGCTCACGTCCCCTGCCCCGGGCCTGGCCCGAAGCCCCAGCCGGCTGGGAGCTTGTGCAGAGCGGACACTGGACACCGGCCTCGCCCAGCCCTGGAAGCCCCCCGCGTCCCCTCGCAGCGAGACCCCCAGCTGGGGAAGGGGCCTGTCGCTTTGACACGAATTGTTGGCTCGGTGTCTGTCACCAGCCCGACTTGTGGCTCTGAATCATCCACAAAATCAACAGTGTTAGTGGTTGGAGGAGAAGTGGAGACTTCGCCATGCAGTGATGCAGGTCCCCAGGGCTGCTGCTCCCAGCTTATGGGATCCCTCCCAGGCACGCTTTCTTCAGACCACCTTGTCCTTAAGCACTGGCTCCATGCTTTCCGGCCCCAATGTGTCTAGACCATCATCATCATCATCATCATCATCACTGTGTCCCAGCGCAGCAATCCCACAGTCTTTGGGGATATGGCCGCCGCACGTCGCATGACAGAGGTTCTCAACCACCACCCTAGCATGATCCCCATCTTATAAGAGAACATATTTTCAGCGCCTCCCCTGAGATAATCATAAAGAAAGGGAAGCTGGTCACGCTCCCCGGGGACCTGATCTGATAAGATGTCTTAAGAGATAGTCACCAAAAAAAAACAATCCACTGTCTCCTCTGCCTCTGTTTCCAGCTGCCTTTCTGCTTCCGTGTTTCTCAGATTTGGGGAACAGGGGAAATCTGATTCACATGCACTTGTTCTTCCTCCAGTGCTTAGTTGAAGAACTGGGCAATGAAATACTTGCCCAGTTGTTTTTTTTAATGGTGACTATTTGCTGAATTTTTTTGAATGAATATTCCTTGGTTCTGCTTATGCCTCTTTTGCATTCTTTCTGCAAACACAAAGCAAACAACTTTAGTAGCACAAATATTCATGGAAAGTGAACTTCAAAGTTGTGTGCACAACTATTAATCAAACCCCAAATTTAATTGTGCATGTACAAGCCATCAGGCCAAAGGTATATGCATGCTCATCCACTCAAGTATCAGAAACAATTCCAGGGGAGTCATCTGAGCAGTTACAACTTAATACAATGTGAATAGCAAATATTAAGTATTGAATGCTTACACACAACTATTTGTGATTGATACATAGAGTTAAAAACAGCACAAAAATATAGGCAAATAATTCACACTAAATACATTTGAGGAAATCAGGCTCTGCTCATGCATATTCTACAGAGTGGGAGGGGGAGTGTGCTAAATTCATTAGATAAAATACCAGTTGCAAATTATCCACTTGGCTATGCTCATTTCCTGTGGGATCCAAAGTTATGAACACTTGTTCCAGGTTAAGGCAGAAAGTGATATCAAACAGGTTGGAAATCTAAAGCAAATTAGCAGTGACATAACATTTCAGGTGCTCACAAGGAGAGTAAGCACAGTGCTGGTCCATGTCAAGTCTTAATGAAAGGACCAGATCATCAAGTTGTTTAGCATTTAACGTGTACCATTAAAACAAGGAGGTAGAAAAGAAGGTGAAAATCTCTGAAAGAAGAGGAAGTTATGAGGAATATAAAGTCTGCCACCAATACTACACTGAGAATGAAAGCAATAAGACCTAGCTGAGTCTGAGCAAGGAGCGTGTGTGGGTGTCAGGACCTGTCAGAAAGAGAATATGGGAATGGATGTAGAAGCAGCAATCCAATCTATTCTGATCCATTTTTATTTATATACTGCTGATGGAAAGCCCTTCAAGTGCTTTGCAATTACTCAGATAAAAATCCAATTCAATATACTCAAAAAATTCAAATGAAAGAAAGAGGAGGTGGGTGCAGTGCTGGACCATCCCCACTGAGAAGGAGAGAAGAAAGGTAGTGAGAGACCTACTGCAGGCAGATGGCAGACAGAAATAACAGAACTAGGCAGATAAGAAGACCGTGAGAACCCCGGAAAAGCAATGGGAGGAAAGAGAGAAACATTAGACAGCAGGAGAGCAGCAACAATAGACTGGGCCCTAGTTAAGAACTGGTATCAGGATGGCAGTGGGACTAGCCAGAATCTCAATAAGAAAGTGGTTGCAAATGGGAGGGAAATAATAATATTCTGAGCTCCACTAAGGCCTTGTCGTATACCAAAAACACAGACCACCCCCCACAAAAAAATGTTCCCCTGTAGTCTAGATAAGGCCTAAGGAAATGGGAGATGTGATTGGACTAAGGAATTTTTAAAAATAATAATCTTGAGGCAAATTAGGAAAAGCAACTGCTTTACTATGTGTTTAATTAAACTACACAAGCAAGCTGACAGGGCTAGCCTCTGGCTTACTTCTCATCTCCACCCACACAATTCTTCTGCAGATACTGAGTGACACCACTCTCAGCCAGTGAAACAGTGGATAAAAACCTATCCAGAACAATTCTCATTGGCTGATTAGTGCTCTTGATGACAGGACCCTCTTACATAGCGAGTACTGACAGCTGATTAACCCACCCGTGGGCAACCTTCTCCTTCCCAATTCTCTGCACTGGCAAGTTTCAGTAAACAAATTCAAATCAGACAGTATAGCTTTTTCCTCCCTGCCCAATGTTCTATAGGTGAGGGAAGAAAATCTCTCTATGCAACCAACAAAACATGATCTCTAGGGTACCAAGAAATGGCCTCAGCTAATATACCAAACCATTGGTCTCTAAAGGGACACTGTCTGCAGGGTAGAGGGGTTGTCTAGGCTGGCTGTCAGTCAGCTACTGAATATGTTGACAGCATCTGCACACGCTTGCAGGCAACAGCAGGAAAAGGCATACTCCTCCTGATCTGGGGAACTTAAGTAGCACATAACAGTGCATTGCAACCTGCCACTTTCAGCTATTATGCCCAGGGGGTTATAGGCCCTCTTCGCCTGTCCTCACCCCATGTGAGTTTGCTTGAAGGGGGGGATTTTGGCCTTAGTCTATTTAACAAACAAAACTAGATGATTCTACTGGTTCTGCTTATGGTTCTGTTTGTTTTTCTAGGCATCCTGTGTCTATCACATGGCTAGGAGTTATAGCCAGTCCAAATCCTTACAGGGTCTATCTCTGTTCTGATGCTTTGCATCCTACGGCCACAAACCAACTTCATTGTGCCCAAGTGTCTGATCTATGCCAGTTCAGGGCACTTTAAATCTTTTCATGTTCCAAACAGTATTTTCAAAGCCATTCTTCCTCTTATCTATCTATATCTAGCTATCTATGTGCTTGTCTGTCTTGTTGGTATTCCATCACAGTAATATCTAAACTCTTCTCCGATGTCCACAGTTCCTGCATAAAGACAAATTTTCCTCATAGGCTGGATTTATTGCTGTTATCAACTCATCTTGATCACTCATTTATTCTCCTGCCATAGCCTCAAACTCAGATGCAAAAGATTTGCAATAGATTTGGACAGCTTTTCACGCAGATTCAAGGAACTGTACCTTTCATCAAAGAGTTTTTACTTAGGTGGGAAAAAATGGATAATTGAGAACATGATGTTACTTTGTTCTTTCTGTTTCTGCAGCATCCTTTAGCAAGCAAAGACATCTTGTGTAAGTAATTCATGCCTCAGTTTCCTTGCTTGAAAAATGGAAATAATAATGGCTTTCCACCTTTGTGATCTTCAGATGAAAAGTCCCATGTGCTATTGTTATACTTTACACTAGGATTTATTAACAGAAACCCCAGAAACTGAGAGAACGTGTGCAAAGGGAAGGTGAGGGGAACTAAGGTGCTACGATGAATGTGTGTTTTGGAGGTCCCTGAGGTTTCTTTTAGTTAGCTGAATAGCTCTTGCCAACCGTTCAAGAGGAGCAGGTTGAGTCTCAGTTTTGCACAGCTTCAGACCAGAACCAGAAAACATACTGGATCTGATTCCAAGTTTCCCTGTAGTTTGAAGTTTTTTCAGATCTGAGATTTGGTTTGACCCATTATAAAGATCAGGTCTGGACACTGCATTTGAATCTGGAACCGAACTATCCTAACATTCAGGGATGTTCAAACCTTAGGTTTGAGTTCAGGCTTAACTCTAGTTTTCCACTTGTGGAACAGAAGTAAAGACACCTTGGAATAGATTGAGTTGCTGTTCCTATATCTGTTCCCTGTTCTGTTTCTGATGGCAAAAGCACTCTCTTTAGTGCAAAATATTTCTCAGTACAGGCTCACACAACACTGGGATCACTCAACACTTTTAAGTAATATGGCATATTAGTCAGGAAAAAAAACAATATAATAGAAGGTGCTACCATTTTTTCCTATAACTCTACTTGCTCATACATAACCTTCTGTATTGGTGCACACATGTGGAAGCAGAATTTTAGCATGGGGTAACATGGGGAACAGCTCAGGCTACCATTCCCACTCTCAACCCCACCCCCTTCCCAACCCAGATCTGTGGTGCATCCTCCCTTCCCCCAGCCATGTGTCCCTGGGGAAAGAATCTGCAGGGAGAACCTGCCAGAGACCAAAGCTGGCATGGCAAAGCAGTTGCTGGAGCTTTTTATGGTGCAGCCTACATGGGGAAACTGACCAGCAAGCAGAGAGCTCCTGGCATTGCTGCTTTCCCCCTCCCGCTTAGCTCCCTAGGGCAGCATGGAGGAATGTTATGGGGCAGGGAGGCAGCTAGGTGTTATCCGCTAGCATGTCAGTTTTCCCCTCATGGTCTGTGTAAGGGGAGGGCAGGAAAGCAGTGAACCAGGAGAGCAAGGCAGCTGAGCTGCTTCACAAGCATCTGTACAGTGTACAGCTCAGGTGAGTGACAGAGTGAATTACTCCAGGGGGAATTGGAATTCGGTGCCTGGCTAAGCTGCTGGGGGTGGGGGAAATTGGATTTCCTCTTTTCCTGGAGCAGCTGGAGCCCCGTCAGACCCGCCCCCAAGAACCTCCCTAGCTGGAGGAAGCTCCTCATCCACATAGGTGCCTACTCCATGGGTATTCCAAGACTGAAGCACCCATGGAAAAAAATAGTGGATGCTCAACACTCACTGGCAGCCCTGCCAATAAGCTCCTCCCCCTCCCTCTCAATGCCTCCCACTCACCATGATCAGCTGTTCAGTAGTGGCGCTGGGGGAGGGAGGGGGGCAGAGTGAGAGCAGGGTGCGCTCAGGGGAAGAGGCGGGATGGAGGCAAAGTGGGGGCAGAAAGAGACGGGGTGCAGGTGGGGCCTTGGGGAAAGGGATGAATTGGGTTAAGAGACCTAACTTCTAGTCTTGACTCTGCCACTGATTCACTGTAACTTGGGTAAGTTATATAGCTTCTCTATTCCTCTGACTTATCTCCTTGGCAAAATTGTTTGCGACCTGCAGCTGAAAAGAGCAATATTAGTGCTAAATGTTGGAGCTGCTCACAGAAATTTGAAGTACTGATGATTTTATGTTGTTGATATTTTGAATTGTTACCAAAAAAAGAGGAGTCAACACTTTCATGAAAATGTCATCCCGCTTTTCAACCAGCTTTGGAGCAGTGACATTTTCCTTTTAAGCTTTTAATTCCCAAGAAAAATAGGGGGTGGAATTTTCATGCTCATTGCATCCTCTATGTTCAAACGACTCTTTTAAGTATTCCTGTATATTCAATATATGAATCATATATCTTTGATTAGAGAGATTTTTCACAGTATTTTCTTAGTTTCCTTCATTAGCTTCAATATTTTAACTTACATTTTAATACTCCTAGACCAATATAAGTCATTGTCTGATTCACATTTAGAGGATCTCTGTCTCTAGAAGACTAATAAAAAAGAGAAGCAGGAAAAGAGATGCAAGTCTATACATTAAAGATTACAGTTAAAAATAATTGGAGAGTGATAAAAATTTTATAATAAAATATATGCTAAATATTAGTGCATACTAATAAATTGCATTACTTCCAATTTAAATAGAGACAGCAGAACAGTTGGTGCATTTTTAGGATGACCTATTTCCAGACAGAATAACGAGGAAAAAAGAAAGCAAGCTGTATATATTAATTGGTATTTTAATTCTGAGCATTATCAACTACAGCTTGATCCTGAACCACTGAAGTAATGGAATTTCTGCCAGTGACTTCAATGGGCACATTTTAGAAAAATTAAATAGTAGGGGGAAAAAGTTTGCACCCAAAATCTTGTTCATAAAAGTCTTGTTCATGCACAGATAATTTTAGCTTTTAGACAATTTTTCACAGTTTCAGGTAAAAACCCAAACCAAATCAAACCAAAATACCCTGTGGGTGAAGGTCACCCCTTGCAAAGAGCTTGATCCAAAGTTCATTGAAGTCAATGGAAAACTCCCATTGACTTCAATGGACTCTGAATCAGGCCCTGAATCTCTATTTTGAGGCTTTAAAATGGTGTTCAGTGATGCATAGATCTTGGGTTGGCCCTATTCACATGGGTAAATTTTACTTATTAAAAAGAACCAGAAACACCCCTGAATTTGGGGGAATTTTGGATCTGAACCAAGATCCAAACTTTCCAGCTTGGGAATATCTTTTGTAAACATTAAAGATTTGATTCCATATCTGTACAAACATTTCCTTGAATGTTCTTTTAGAGAGATTCTAGTCTTTGCCCAGCAATACTAGGCACTTTTGCTTTTCTTTCCCCTTTTGCCTGACTGTTTTGCTACTGGGAGAATCTGCTGAGCCGTAGTCCTAGAGTCAATCCACATTCTGCACTTCTCTGCCTAAATATGCCGTGGGGCCATTTAACTACCTTTACAACAAACCCTGGTGAGTGTGTTAGTGAGCAGAAAGTGGTACTCAAAGGCTTGACCTTTCTAGCACTGTAGGGGTGGACTAGGGACATAGATAGCTAAGACAGCTAATACAAACAGAATTAGGACTAAGCAGCTGGAGGGACTGGCTTCTGAGGAAAGAATCACAGAACTAAATAGGTTAGCCAGAAAACTGCTGATAGTGGAAGAGGAATAAGAGCCATGTAAGAGTATTTGAAGGATATGAACACCAAAGGAGAGGAATTATTTTGAATGGGCCAAGGGCCAAAATCCCTAGCTGGCTTTAAGACTGATCTTGAAAAGTTTGTGGAGGCGATGGTATGATGGGACTCTCTACAATGGCACGTGGCCCATCCACAACTGCCAGTAGCAAAAATCCTCAATTGCCAGAATTGGGGACACTAGATGGGGAGGGTGTGATGTTCACCTCTGGTGTTGTCTGTACCGGTGGTCTGCTAGGTCACTCCAGTCCTTGACTCTGGGAGCCAGCTTTACCCTGCCCTACTCTGCTGTGAGAACCCCCACCCCTGGGTTGTTCACACACAGCCTCTGGCATGTAAGCTGCTCCTTGGATTGTGCAACCAAATGACACTAGCCAATATCTCTGGTCCCATACACAACCCTCGGAGTAGGGGTTCTCACAGCAGAGCATGGCAGGAAATGTTACAGGTTATAATTTCATGTATATAGTTATGAGGCTGAAAATGTGTCCTCATGGCTTTAATCAAAACCAGGCAAAACTCTCCAAGAGCAGAGAGGTAGTTCCCACCTTATCAGGGTAGGTATGGGACAAACCCAGCCCAGCCTCACAGGAACAAAGGACACTGACCTAGGCAGCAACAAAAGAATCTGTGAGTCTGTCTGGTGGGTCTCGCCAACATGCTCAGAGTCTAATTTAGGGTGGGAAAGGAATTTTCTCCTAGGTCAGATTGGCAGAGACCCTGGGTGGTTTTCATCTTCCTCTGCAGCATGAGTCACTTGCAGATTTAAATACTATAAATGGTGGATTCTCTATAACTTGAAGTCAAACTATGATTTGAGGACTTCGGTAACTCAGTCAGAGATTGGGGTCTATTACAGGAGTGGGTGGTTGAGGTTCTGTGGCCTGAAATGTGCGGGAGGTCAGACTAGATGATCATGATGGTCCCTTCTGACCTTAAAGTCTATGGGACTAACAAGGAGTTACGGAATGAAAGTAGGCAAAGGAAAATGTAAGGTCTTCATCAAGAATATTTTCTACTACTGAGACTGAATGGGCTGTGGAATAATTTCCCAGTGGAGGTGGTGGTAGCCCCATCTCTCATCTCATTGTCTAAGAGTCCTGGGGTTTATTCTTGGTTCTGCCACTGGTTAGCTGTGTAAACTTGGGTAACTCATTTCACTCCGCTGTGTCTCCATTACCTCCATTTGTTAAATGAGGGTGACAATGTGAGGGCCCCACAGGCTTAACTGATTTATGACAGGTGCTGATTTTTTGTATAACTTCTAACCTTAACATTTTTTGACTGAAGGTAAAAAATTTCAAAACTGCACATGTGACTCAGACTCCTAAATCACACTGAAAGTCACTAGAACATAGGTCTCAGAGTACCTAAGTCATTTTGAAAATGGGACTTAGGATTCTAAGTCACTCAAGCACTTTTGAAAATATGATCCTAATGCAATAAAGATGGCAGGTCAGCACATGCTCTGAATATGGAAAACATGGGTTCTTTTAAAAATAACAAAGAAAATGATGTTCTGAACACAAGGCCATTTAGGTATGATCTGCAATGGAAAAATAAGAGGGATAGCAATTTCGGGCAAGAAACTGAATGACTAGATCTGAATCCTGCTGTTGGTGAGATCCCACAATAGACTTACAACATGTGAATGGATAAGAGCTCATTGTCATCCTTCCTTGTCATCACAGATCTTATTAGGTTAAATTCACCATGTGCAGAGGGCCAGCACATGCCTATGTATCACTTGTGTCCTCACACTAGGGCTTAAATGGGTCTGTGCTGACCTGGTGCACAGGAGTGAATTTCATCCTTGGTGAGACAGACTCTGTTGTCCCCGTTTTTGAATCTGAAGGGATTTAGTATTAAGCAAACAGTAAAGTGCAATTCGGAGCACAAATAAATATCTTTGGTATGAGCAATGGAAGCAGTTAGTGAAACTGGAAAGGAGTTGTGCATCTGTAATGAGAACGCCCTTAGGCATCAAATTGTTCACCAAGCTACCATCAGATCTCTAAAATGTTCAAGGAGAAATAACTGTACTTTGATCAAGGCCTCCGCTGCTCATTAACATATGGGTACATCTCTTCCCATGTGAGTCATTGTTTGTACTGTGTAAACAGTTGGTAACAGTTTATTTCCACTTTCATTCAAACACAGAGTAGCTGCAATAACCAGATAGAAAATTAGCAGCAGGCAAAAGCTGATTTTTATTGATGTCTAGGGAGAAATGTTAATTACCTTAAAATAGTATAGTGGGCACTTGGTGGTACCAGCTAGTGGTTAAGATTGCAGAACTGTTTCTGCTCATAACTTCCTTAAACTTTAACCTATGGTGCTGAAATCATTCCTCTCTATCTGCTACAGGAGATGTACTGTGTGAGAGACCCAAAATGAGGGACACCAAAAAAGCGATTCACACAGGAAATTTACAATACTGTGGGATTCCTTCTATTAGTGGGCATAACTCTTTCTGAGGCTTCATTTCCATGGACCTTTATTTCTGATGTAAATAGCTTTCACCAATAAACATGATAGGGCACCACATTTAATTTTGGAATTAAAATGAGGAATAAGTGATAGGGAGGTTTGAAAATCTGGGGTTTCGCCTTGCAAGGAATTGAGCACCCACACTTCACATTGGGCTCTGGGTCTCTGCCCAAAGGGAATTATTTTACAAAGTTTGAACAAAATCCCTTTAGCTGCTTTGAATAATGGAAGGGGGGAAAATCAGAGGAAAAAAAAATCTAACCATATTCATTTCAATGAAGCTTCAGAAAAAAACTAAGAAGGCTGAAGCTTGAAAATTAGCATGAACCGAGTCCTCACTGAGGACTAATTTCTTTATTTAGTTTGTGGCAAAGAGGTAATTTTTTTAAAAGCACGAATGATTGAAAAAATCTTTCTGATCATGCTCAGTGGGCATCCAGATACCAAGCATCAGCTATAGCTAGTTCTATAGATGACAGTAGCTAGCTAGCTAGACTGTAAAGGTTAAATCTTGGCCAAACTGAAGTCAATAGGTATTTTGCCACTGCTTTCAACAGAGACAGGATTTTACCCTAAGATTTTGGCAGAGTGTAATGAAACTTTGCTCTTTTATAACATCACTTCTCCTGATACACACTCTCTAAGGGGTCTGGTACAATTGGTCTATGGAATGCTGTCTGGCTTTGTTTACATTAACGAAAATTTCCCACCAGACCTAACTACTAGCTCAGCTGAGCCAATAGTGGCACTGTAGAATGGCCTAGAGTTTTTATCACTATATTAGTTAAACCTTTAGAGGAACTGGTCCCGTTAATATGCTGCTAAAAATGGCAGAAGCTGCTGGAGCCTTATCTACACTTGCAGGGCTGGACTAACTCTCCTGTGGGCCCAGGGCTATTAGATTTTGTAGGGCCCCGTATACAAGTCTTTTTTTCTGGGAGGAAGTTTGGTGCAGAAGGGGGCTAGGGCAGGGGATTGGGGTGCAGCAGAGTTCGGTGCAGGAGGGAGCTCTGTGCTGGAGCAGAGGATTGGAGTGCAGGGTCTGGGAAGGAGTTTGGGTGCAGGAGGGGGTTCTGGCCTGGAGCAGGAGGTTGGGGTGTGGGAGGAAGTGCAGGTTCCGGGCAGGAAGCCCTTATCACAGGTGGCTCCCAACTGGCAGTGCAGCAGGGCTCAGGCAGGCTGCCTGCCATAGCACCACACTGATCCCGGAAGTGGCTGGCTGCTAGCATGTCTCTGCACGCCGCTGAGGAGATGGGGACTGTGCATCTCTGCAGACTGCCTGTGTCTGCAAGCACCACCTCTGCAGTTCCTATTGGCTGGTTCCCGGCCAATGGGAGCGCAGGGGCAATGCTGGGGGTGTGGGCAGCACGCAGAGCCACCTCCCTCCGGCCAGGGGCCGTAGAGACGTGCCAGTAGCCAGCTTCTTCTGGGAGTGGTCTCAGACCAGAGCAGGCAGTCTGCGCACCCTGGAGATTGGTGCCTGTGATTTATTTTTTGCGGGACCCCCTTGAGCCGGGGCCCCAGGCTGCAGCTTAACCTAGACCTATACACTTGGGCTCCTGCCAGTGCTATTGCTGACATGGCTTAACCAGTTGTGGCATCAGTGAGGTTTTTTACCAAATTCCCCTGCAAGACCCAACCAAGGACTGTAGCATTATGGCTACATCCTGTGCAGGTACACAAGGTGATGGAAAAGCAGTGCCCTGTGTCCTCTCAGCTCTAGCACATCTGCACTGCAGCAGACAGAATTTGGTCCTGAGTTTGAACTGTTAAATTCACAGGTCAGGAAATGCAAAATTAGTGCACCCATATGTGGTATTTTCTATCCTTGTTTTGTTAATTAAATATGTATCCTGGTATATTATTGTTTATAGCCTAAAAATCTATAGTATTAAACATAAAAGATGAGCATTGTGGCAGAATTCCCATTGCTGTTACAACCTTAACTGCTCCATTTTTAGACAATTTTGGATTTTAACTGCAACCTGCGTATTGCATTAATGCCATTTTTGCATTCATTAATATCTGTTTTATCCATTTCCTTTCCTAACTGCTGCTGGAGATTAAGGTGACCAGGCGTCCTGATTTTATTGGGACAGTCCCAATTTTAGGGGACTTGTCCCAGGTAACGACTGTACATCGGTCGGGACGCCCTTTTGTCCTGATGTTGGGATCTCAGGAGGTCAGGCGCCGGCGCGCCAATTACTGCTTCTGCCTGGGGCAGCTCTGCAGGAGCTTGCAAATTGGCCCCAGGCAGGCAGAGAGAGGGAGGAGGTCTCCATGTGGCATGCTGCATGAACGTGTCTTGTGGGCAGAGAGCCCCTAGCCACCCCCACAACCCGCCTCCAACCGCCCACGCTGCACCTCCCACAAGTGTCCCCTGGCCTCCCCTTGCTGTCCCCATGCACCTAGGTGGCCCTGGAGTAGGTCTGAGCCAAAGCATCCCTGAGTCTCTCAGTGCAGCAACGTGCTGCCTCCCTGCAGCAACTGTCGGCAGGATCCTAGTGCCTGCCCACTTCTCCTGCCAGTGATGAGGTGAGTATGCTGCTGCTGGGGGGCAGGAAAGGAGGACCCCTCCCCCAGAGCTTGCAGCTACCAGCAGGGAAAGGGCTGCGGGGAGTCCTGCTTTCTGGCCCCAGTCCCTGAGCAGCCTGCCTGCACCCAAACTCATCCCTAGCTCTGTGCCACCCCAGAGCCCACACCCCCAGCCAGAGCTTCCCCCCCACCACGAGCTTCCCCCACCACCACACCCTCAACCCTTTACCCAAGCCCTGAGCCCCTCCAACACCCCAAACACCTTATCCCCAGGCCCAGCCAGAGTCCTCACTCCCTGCACCCCAACCCTCTGCCCCATGCTACTTTACATTATTCAATATTCATTTAAAAAGTTTATAATAAGCAATGCTTGGGGAAAAGGTGGGGGGGGACACAAGGTAAAAATTTTGCCTAGGGTTCAAAATATTCTTGCACCCCCCCCACCCCCCGCTGCTCTTCCCCTCCCCTCCCCTCTCTCGCCGCTCACCCAATGTGATATTTCACTCTTGCGATCTGGTCACCCTGCTGGAGATTAATTGTAATTTGTTTCTTAAATCTGAGGGACTGGGCCTGCTCCTACTAAAGTCAATGGAGATTTTGTCACTTGCTTAATTAATGAAATGCTTCTTCGTCCACTGAAAGAGTTACAAACATAAACTCTAGTTCAGAAAAGCTGCTCCACTCAGGCAGATTACTGCACTTGGGCAGAGCCTCATTTACTCCTACGAAGTTCCCTGCATCCACTGGCATGGAGCAACTTATAGGATTGAGCCATAGCTGCAACCACTGAGGGAAAAGGGAACATGTTCCCCCAGTTTATTATCCTGTTTACATCACTTTCAATGTGGCTGTAGCACTGAAGCGACCTGGTCCCTCTAACCTTTTGTCTATATGTCCTATAAGTAGGATAAAAAACAGTCTCCCTTCTCTCTCTCTTTTTCTCTCTCTCTCATTTAATTTGCTAAGCATGATGATCCCTATGACATTGGTAGGATTTATATTGGCAGATTTGGCAGACACTTCATATTTACTTAGACTGGAGGATAGAGAGAAATCCCAAATTCTGATTCTATCTAAATAAATATTTCTGACTACTGGATCTGACATAGATAAGACATGTTTATTATTATTGTTACATGTATTGGGCATGATTTACTTTGGTCTATATTGTTTCAGACTGTTTTCATTTTTCTATAGTTAATTTGTGCTGCTTTATTGTTTGTATATGTTTTGTCACGGTTTGTTGTGTTTTGCCTCTTTTTGTGCGTGTTGTGATCTCTGTAAAAATGCAGCACACAGAAAATTTACAAAACCCAACAAAGAGAATGTTTGCAGAGTCATTTCAAAATCCAAGCCACCTCCCAATCATTTGTGTATGAAATGGAGTACAACACAGTGCAGATAGGGAGTTTTTAAATAAATCATTACTGACACATACAAATGCCTTGGCTGCAATAGATGCCTGATCCAAAGCCTATTGAATGGGCATTGGGATAAGGCCCCATTGCAAGTTCCCAACTGGTTACCTATGCAGTTGAATCTGAACAGATGATTCTCATTCTCCTGCCTCAAGACTTGTCCAGTTGGTATTAGCCACTCTCACTTAGGTGTGCAGTGATTTCTTTGATCTTCAATGCCATGGGCTGAAAATGTTCAACATGTACAGACTTGAATTGCATGTACAATTTCCTGTATCACATGGGCAAGAGGGTCTATATGTCTGGAAAAAAATTGTCTGCAGAGCTTTCCTTATGGTTCTGGGAGAAGATCTTAGAGTTGAAACAAATTCTGCTCTCCTTACTCATGCAAGTGTTCTCATTGATTTAAGTGGGATAATATGCATGAGTGAAGTGAGAGGGTTTGGACAATGACTAACTTTGAGAGCTTGAGTCTGGAAGATGCTGAAGAACCTCCTACAATGTGCCTTATCCTCTCATGTGCTTGGAAGCACTCAACACTGCAAGATTGGGGCCTTCACATGCCATTTTTAGTAGGTTAATTTTAAAGAACTTTTTGTTGTATTATTTGTAATTCATTGCCACTGCAATAGTCCTCCAGGGTCCACGTTTGGCTCAAATACCCTCTTGCACCATGTCATGAAAACCATATTGTGTTTTCCTTTTCTTGCCTTCCTGCTTCCTTTTTGGTTTAGTGCATGTGCACGTGCATGTCCCTTTTCAAATACTCAGGAAGCATCAGTGATGAGGAGGAGCACCGGAGGAGCCTCAGAAGATGTGGACTCATCTAGCGGTGGTCGCTATTACTCACCTGTTCAACTGTAGGTCCCAGCCCTGCAACTGGACCTTTTTGGGTGGACCTCTGTCCTGAGCAGAGCCACACTGAAATCGATCATATTCTTTTTTTATTCGATCATTAGAAGCTAGAGCCTACTGTAAGCTGCAGCCTGCCACGGTCTGATCTGGCCCTGCAGACTAGAGCCCTGCCTTCCAAAAATGAAAGCTAATTCTTTGGTCTCTGCAGCTATACCCTACATCCACAATGACAGCAGCTCCACACACATCAGGGTCTGTACAGATAGAGGGCACTACCTAGTGGCAGTCTCTGGCCCACAGTTACTTCTTGAATCAACTTGTTTATTTAATACCTAAGAGAAGGTCAAGAACCACTTTTTTGCTTCACAGTCAGTTGAATGAAACATTCTATACAGGAGAATAAGGAATAAAGAATGAAAAATAAAGAATAGTGAGCCTTGTTCACACACAAATATAGATATTCATATGAAGGCAAACATTACTGAGCAACAACCTGATCTGATGAATGCTCATGAATGGTGAGCAATGAGTCTGAATATGACTGAGCACCACAGCTGTTAAAATTAGAATGAATGCTCACAGCCTGTTTGCAGAGTGGCCAGCTTTAATAAAGACTGAGGCTTGGATTCTAAGTCTTGAAAGTTGCCTCAACAAAAGAGAAGAGTCCTAAAAATGATTCTGAGGGCTGGGAAAATGGCCTTACAGTGAGAGACTTAAAGATCTCAATCTGTTTAGTTTATCAAAAAGATCAAGAGGCGGCTTGGTCATGCTGTTAAGTACTTTCTTGGGGAGAAAATACCAGGTATTAATGGGCTCTTTAACCTAGCTGAGAAAGGCATAACAAGGACCAATGGCTGGAAGCCAGACAAATTCCATCTGGTAAGACGGCACAATTTTTTTAAAAACAATGAGGATGATTAATCACTGGAACAAATGCCAAGGGAAGTAGTTGATTCTCCATTTCTTGGAATCTTCAAATCAAGACTGCGCACCTTTCTGGCAGATATGCTTAAGTCAAACACAGATTATGTTTAGTCAAACATAAGTTATTGGATTAAATATAGGGGTAACTGGGTGAAATTTAATGGCCCGTGATGCACAGAAAGCCAGACTAGATGATCTAGTAGCCCTTTCTGGCCTTAGCCACCATGAAGTCAATATCTGCTTATGCCATTTTAAAGATGAGTAAACTGAGGCAGAGAATAAGGGTATGTCTACACTGCCATAAAAGATCTGCAGCACCAGAGCATTGGTCAAATGATTTGGGCTCACGGGGTTTGGGCTGCAGGGCTAAATATAGCAGTGCAGATGTTCAGGCTCGTGCTGGAGTCTGGGCTCTGAAACCCCAAGAGGAGGAAGGGTCTCAGAGCCCTGGCCAAACATCTACACTGCTATTTTTAGCCCTGCAGCCCAAACTCTGAGACTTGGTGCCTGTTGTGGGGCACCAGTCTGAAGGGGAAGAGAAGAGAGACCTCGCCCTTGTTCACAGGGCTATGAGGCCTAGCAGCCAGTCAGTAAAGCTGGGCCGTGCCACTAGTGTCTACTGTCTCAGGTGGTAGCACCCAATATTTCCCTTGGGCAGTCATTGCTCCCCATGGTGGGTGCGGGAAGGGATAAGGGAATCCAGGCCCACCTACACCACCAGGGCAGTCCCAACCCAGGGCCCAGTAGAACAAGTGGTACCAATTTCAGGTTCCAATTCCTATTTCATTAAATGTGATCCCTGGGACACTTCCTACCTGAGATTCCAGCTCTGGTGGTTACTCTCAGGGCAGCGGCTGCTTGCCTCCCTCTGTCTCTGTGGTTGCCTGGGGTCCCATCGTACATTCAACAGGTTCAGCTTCCTCTGTTTGGAGCACCAGCAACTTCCTAGCAGGAGCTTGTAGCCTGCAACCGCTCACCTCTTCAGTTAACCCAGCCTGAGCTGAGCTGCTTCCTTTTATACCCTGTCTCCAGCTGGAGCATGCCCAGCAAGGGAAAGGGGCATGGCCTCTTGGGCCCACGGGGAGTGGCTAACCCTTGCTGGGTTGATACGTCCTGTCACAGTGCTGCAGGGTTTTTTTTGCTGTATGGACATACCATAAGTGATTTGTCCAAGGTCACACAGAAAATCATTGTGGGTCTAGATCCAAAACCTACTGAAGTCAGTGGAAAGATTCTCATTGACTCCAGTGGGTTTTTAATCAGATGCTAATAGGGCCATGAACCATCCCCATGTGTCCTGGTTCCCATTCCCCTACTTTAACCATTCAGCAACATATTCAGGAATCTTACCCACAGTCTTTAAAAGGAAATCTGCAGTAAGGTGGACTCATTCCTGACAAGACTGTTTAATTGTTAATTCATACTGATATCCCAAAATCAAAAGAGGAAATGATTTTGTTTTATAAATCAAACATAAGAATCTGAGATGTAACTACACATATTTTAGTTTTTTATAATACGTTTTTTTGTTCAGTCAGCTAAGCTAATATATATTTTAAAACACCTATTCATCAGGAAAGGTACAAATTCCATATTGTATAATTAGATGAGATGTGTACTTTTTACTTTTTAAAAAATTCTTGACTGTATTTGATCTCTGATATTGAAATCTTGCAATATTTACAGCAAATTAAAAGGCAGCAAGGTCCCTCTTTTAGAATGTATTTTTCCTTTTAATGTCACAAAATGTTACCTTGTCTCCTGCCTCTTTCATTGGAATAAAGCTGTGCTCACTTAATCAATTAATTCCACATAGCAAAAGCCACTCAGAGACATTTTCTTTAGAGGAGCTAGTCAGCCTCTTTGTTTGGAGATGACAGCTGTGTAGATTTTTGAGACAACAGTGGTAAAAATAAAAAAGCAGACCATAGGTCTAATCCTTCAAATCTTATTCAGCCAAGTAGCCCCAATGAATTCAATGATGATATTCAGATGAGTAAGGGTTGTGGGATCCCACTCTATGTGAACATGATGCATGAAAATAAAAATATATGAGGAACTAAATGTAACAATACTAGATCTCAGGTCTGGATACGAAAAGCTCATTGACTTCAGTGGGGTTTGTATCAGGCCATAAGTGAACAATTCTCAGTGAAAGAATCTTTCATTAGACGTAAACCCTCTGAATTATGCATGAATACATTGTGATTTTCTGGAATATCTATTTGATATTTGAATAGCTATTTGAAATTATTCATCTAATTCATGCAAATAATTTTTGGTCTATAAGCTGTTTGCAAGCAATTTATTGTAAGCAGCTATTAAAGCAGCTGCTCACTTGTGATGGGGAATGACTCAGCCCCTGGCTGCCCCCCAAGAGTATGGATGGGAGATGGAAATGTGCCCTAATCCCCCGCTGCCCAACAGCATTCTGGTGCACCTGAGGAGCCAGCCATTTGTGTCTATTTACATAATTAGTGCTATCGTCCCTTATACATCCATCCTGTGCACTGAATAAAGTAGGGTCCTGTGGGGGGAAAAAAGAGTATGTGACCATGTAGTTCAAGACCCTTCCATAGGCACGAGGAGGCTGAATTAAGGTTGCATAGACAACTGCAAAGCTAGCATTTCCTAACTTTCACGTTATGGACTTTGGAATCAAAATAACCCTCTTTAACGTAGGATTTTGTATGTTATTTCCTAAGATGTATGTTGTGTGATTTGGTTTTGTTTAGGAAAAAGGTAAAAACAAATCCCATTTTGTCCAACTGTAACAACTTCCCCATTGTGCATCATCAGCCACATTTGAACTGCAGCACAGACTGCTACCACCTGAGCTACCATAATTGGCAGCTGGAAAAAAGCTGTTATCCTGGGGAGTGGGGAGGAATGGGCCGCTGAACCAGGGGTGGTTGAGGGGATCCTAGCCTGACTTTCTCTCACCCTTCTCCTCAGGAGTTGGGGAGCTCCTGTCCTATGTGGCACTCCCAGAAAGGAAGATGGGTTCCTAGGACCATATGCTGGGCCTAGGGAGTGACAGGGGGAATGTAACTGTCGTTCTCTCTCTAGATATGTATACGTACATATCTGCTATAGCTGCAAGGACACCTTGGAGGTGCTGGAGCAGCTGTGGTGATTCAGGTGCCCTCTAACGTTTCAGCAACATATTGTAGCTCCTTACAAGTTTCTAATAATCTGTCAGAAAAACCATTTTTGGTCAGTAGGTATTTCCTTTAAAACTGCACCCCAGAGCCAGCTTTAGTACTTTTAGGGGGACTTGCAAAATGATTTTTTCACAATCCACCCTTATGCACCCACCCAAGAAGTAAAGGGGCCCTCTCCACTATGATCATGCCACTACACATGGAACTGGGCTGAGAATTTAAAATAGACTGGCTTTTATTCCATTGGAGGAGTGAATCTCAACCAGTCTCCCCCTCTTACTAGGGCAAAGACAACACACGTGCACGTGCACACACACACACACACACACACACACATATAATATTTCTTCCAGTCTATAATTATATTTATAATACTGTATATATAATATTTCTGCCAGTCTACAATTTCCATTGGTCCCTCTGAAATACATTCCCCAGAATGCCCTTATTCAGGACTGAGGTGGTACTGTATCAGTAGGCTTCCTTAAAGGGCCCAGGACATCTTGTACAGTTAGCAATATGGCTCTTTAACACCCCTGCCAAGCTTAACTAGCTTTTACAATTCCACCTTTCCCTACTTATCAGCTTGTGTCTTGTATCACATTTCCGCACGCCCAATCCTCCTGCTTTGCCAGCGACGCTAACCCCAGTGCACCATGGACCTACTTCTCCCACAACCCTCTTTGCACATTGTTCTGCACAAGGAGGATTTATGAATTTGAGGCATGCATGGCACAAACTAGCATGTCCTATTTATTTGTCACCACCCCCTTGCAAGGGAGGTAGATATTATTTCCAGTTTACAGATGTGCAAACTAACGTGTAGAAAAGCTAAGATCAATACAATATAATCAAATGTGGGTGTAAACATTCAGCATTTAAAGCCATATTGAGGCACCTAAATAAAACTGGCTTGTTTGTTTCTTTTTAAGACAATGGGATCTGCACAAGCTCAGGATCTCTGGATTTAGGTGCTCATTTTAGGCATCCAAATGTTCAAATTTGGAAGCTTACCAGTATACAGCATGACGAAGGCCATAGAGGTCAGTGTCAGAGCTAGGATTAATCCTTTGCTCTCAGTTGCTTGTTTAGGTCCTGATCCAATGCCCCAAGGAGTCAAAAAGAGTCTTAATACTGACTTTTATGGTCATTAAATCAGGCCAATAGTCCATTAGCCAAGGCTGTGTCTCATATTATTGAACTGCCCCACCTTGTGGCGAGAGATCTTCTTGGTTTGGCTCAAATATCACAGGTATTTGGATGGTAGGGAGCTTGTGGTATCCCTACTTCCATTCATGGCAGACTGGGTGGCCTTTTTCTTAACTGCTACGAACTGATCTGGGATCTTCCAAAAATCAAGGAGCCTATCGTTGTGTATTTTTGGACCCCAAAAGTCATCCCTAATTGGCTGTGAAAGGACTGACATAGAAGGAATCAGTGACAAGTTCCTTTCCAGGTGATCTGTTTGCATCAGTTTACATTTTCAAGGCTATCTGCACAAGGCTTGTCCTTGATCATAATTGAAACTGAGATTTTTCTTTACATCTCTAGGCTCCCCAATAAAGGAGGCCATGGACATGGGCTTTGCTGGCCTGTAAAGCTAGCTGGATACAGTTCAGCTCTGAAATGTGACTATAAAATGGTTCCTTTTCATTCTACAGGTCTGCACCCTGTGTTTGTTTAGTCATATCTACTGATGTGAATGAAATAAGATTTTATTGCTTTTTACTCCTGTTAGCTTTACAGAGCCAAAATAGTAATGGGAGAGGGAACTGAATTCTTTTCCTTCTTGTGCATCAAGAGATTTGTTTATGGGGTCACACAGGTGTCACCGAGGATAGAATTTGGCCAGCACATCCTTTATTAGTGGTGATGATGATGATACATAAGAATGAAAGAGCCTAGCTTGTCTCTCAGATCCCTGGTGAAGTTTGAAGGCTGTAGTTGGACGAAAAAGAAGTTATTTCTTGTGAAATGAACATATTTCATATGGAAATTAACAGCCCATAAGAAGGAAGCCCCTATGGCATTACTTTTACAGCGCTTCTTTTCCCACAGTAGAGCTGATCTTTCTGCCCCATTTTATTCTGAAGTAGAAAAGAGAGAGGAAATATTCAGGGGAACCACTGACTCCTAAGGAAGAATTCCTTCTACCATCTACTCTCCTTGATCACTCCTCCCGCAGGTACATGTTCAGTCCTGCCTCCTGCATCTTACCAGGGACAGTCAAAAGCCAGAGTGTTATCAGCAGGACCAGACAAACCCTGCCAAAATTATTCTAGTCGCTTTTTAGAAAGGGGGGAAAAATCCCTGTGTCATTATGGAAGAAAACAGCAGCATCTAGAAATGCCACTCCAGGGAGGGGGACTAACTGTGAGGAGGACACCCAGAGAGCAGGCCTTGAGCCCAGGGACGGGCTGGGGTGTTTGGGTGCTGTGGGGGAGGGGCTCTGTGATGTAACTGCTGGCTGCTGCCAGCTTCCCCCTTTATCACACGGAGAAGGAAGTGGCCTGGGCTGCAAAGTAACTTTCTCTGAAGCCATTAAGAGGCGGGCTGGAGCACTCCTGAGAACCATCCCCTGGGCAGCTCCCTCCGCGAGGGGAGCCATGGGGGCGGGGGGCTGCCCCTCCCCTCCCCTCCCCTCTCCAGCCCACACCCCTCTTTTCTCCTTCCCTAGTCACTCCCCCCGGCTCTCCCTTCGCTCTCCTCCCTGCCCGGCTCCCTCCCGCCTACCTGCGCGGCGCTGGCAGGGGGCTGGACCTCCACTAGCAAGGGGTGGGCCCTCCCGAGGAGACCCGCCCCCCCCACTTCCCCGCCGCCGCCGCCGCCTCTCTCAGCCCGCGCCTGACGCGAGGGGGCAGAGGCTGGCGCCAGCCGGCCGTGCCGGGAGCGGGTGTGTGCGCGCGCGGCGGGCGGAGGGGCCCGGGCCCGGGGCATGGAGAGCCTGCTGGAGAACCCGGTGCGCGCCGTGCTCTACCTGAAGGAGCTCACCGCCATCGTGCAGAACCAGCAGAGCCTCATCCACACGCAGCGCCAGCGCATCGACGAGCTCGAGCGGCGCCTGGACGAGCTCAGCACCGAGAACCGCAGCCTCCGCCAGCAGCACCCGGCTCCCGCCGCCGCCGCCGAGCCCCAGCCGCGCCCGCCGGCGCCCGCCCCGGAGCCGCTTCAGCACCCCCAACAGCTCCCGGCGCCGCCGCCGCTCCAGAGCAGGCAGGCTCAGCCGGGCCCCAGCGGCGGCGGCCGGGCTCCCGCTCACCAGCACCCCCCGCTCCAGCCCCATCAGCACCCCCCGGAGAAAGACAGCCGGGAGAGGGGCTGCTGCACCGCCCTCCTCCAGCACAAACCCGCCCCGGCCATCGGCAAAGGCGCCCTGAGCAGGAGGCCAGGGTAAGTGTGTGTGCGTGAGGGGGGGACCCAGTGGCTCTTTCCAGGTCCAGCGCCAAGAGGTAACTGGGATCTAACCCCCCCCCCCCGGTTCCCTGCCACGGAAAATGCGGGGGTGGATGGGGAATCCCTCCCGAGCTGCGCTCTCCAGCTGGAGCGTGCGGGGCGCAAAGAGCCGCGCGGCGGCGGCTGCTTCCAAGGGGCATCCGCCGCCTTCCTCCCACTTGGTGCCTTGGTTTTGTGTGTGTGGCTGCTGGCCCTGGTAGGACCCAGCCCGCTCGGGGCACACGCGCCGGCCCCTGCCATAAACTAACGAGTCTCGGCTCGAGGCCGATCTCAGTGTGGGCAAGGCAGGGAAGGAGGCTTTGCGAAGGACAGCGGCGGCCGTGTGGCGGGGTTTGTTTTCATCGGGGTTGTGCGGCTGGTCGCTGAAAAGAAATCGTCCCTGTATGGCAGAGAGGGGATTTTCTCACCTGTGGGGGTGCCTTTGTAGATTACATGTCAGGATTATGTCTATACCTCGATGTTATACAGTTATGATATTTGGGGTGTCCAGCTCAGTTTTCTGGGTTAATAGATTTTCCCCGAAAAGGTGTCTTGACGCCTGTCCAGCTTTTTAAAAGCAGAAAGTATTTTTTGCTGGCCTGACGGAGATACCATGAATACTAATGCTGAATGCTAATAATGATATGTGTATGTACGGGTAGTATACAAGGACTAACCCTGAAAGAGAATAATACTGGAGAGTTACATTTTCCTGCTTCATGCATCCTGTAAGACCCTTCAGCTTGCCAGCTTGCAGTTACAACTGAGCTAGATAGCTGAGCTGCCTTTACTTAAGGGGTTTGGAAACAGCAGGATCTCTTTTGGTCAAAAGTCAGAGTAAGTAAAGTTAGGAACAGAAGAAAGAACGTGTAGATTGCTTAAATGACTATGGCATATAACAAAGAAGCTCACAATGATGGTAAAACCAGAACTATTTCTCATCTAGATGCCTTTCTTCCTGATGTTGTTGAACCAAAAAAATCCTCCTCAGCACAGGTCTTGATCCCAGATCATACATGGTCCGTTTGGTTTCTTTTTTCTTTTTCGCTCTTTCCAGAAAAGGAACCCTTCCTTGCTGTGTTTATTTTGAATACAGAAGGGCTGTTAGAAACATGAAGCTATATTCTCAGTGATTTACACCTACTGAGGGTCTGGCCCATGACTGAGTGAGAAGCATGCAGAAATGACAATTAAAGTAATTCATACCACACCTTATATGTATAATATATTTTCCACACCAAAAGCCCCTAAAAGTGTATAATTTTCAGGCTCAATCCTGCAAATCCTCCTTACTAGATCAGTGGCAATACTCATGGTAGTAAGCACTATGCTAGAGAGTAAACTATTGCAGAAGCGGGCCCTTATTCATTATGCATTGTAAGAAGCTTTAAAAACAACATAGGAACTGATTCTGTTCTCCTGTATACTACTGTAAATTCAGAATAAATTCAGTGGAGTTACATCACTGTGAAACCCATGTAAGTGAGGGCAGAATCAAGCTCCTTATTTTTAAACAGTGAATCCCTGCAGTGAAGGCAATATTAGGTACATAACATTGGCAAGGTTTTCCTTTCATCTGAATATAGTTTCTCACATACGTCATTAGACAGATTGAAGAGTCAGTTTCAATGCACAAATCTGAATATCTCCTTTATAAGCCTTTCATTTCTGCAGTGGAATTCGCTTGGGAAAAAAAAATCCTGTGAATTTCTTATTATTTCATATCAAAATGCACAAGCAGAGGAGCATTAAGGACACTGCTGATCTCTGATACATACACAGTGATTTGTGGAAAATCAGGACTGCTGCCAGGGATAACATAGCAATCCCTGAAGCTCTCTTCACTCAGGAGGATTAAAATAGCCTGCTTCTATTTCCTCCTATAGCTTAGGCAAACCAAAATCTTTGTATAAAAATAAATTTATGAGATTGAATAAGATCTAAACTCCTCACTTTAGCAGGTTCATTGTCTTTTATTGATTAGGTACACTGGGTTTCATCCTCTCTCATCTGAAAATACTAGAGGGAAATCAAACAGACAACAAAATCTAATGTAAAGGCATCTTGAATGTGGAGGATCTTTCACCTCCTTTTGACAGTGTGCCCAGTATTCACTAAGATCCAATCGGCCAACTTCAGAGTTGCATTTGGGGTTTTATGCAACAATAGTGGAAATTTGATTCAGAAGACATGGTGTGTGGAGAGGACCCTACATAGTGAAGATTTTTCACCTCCTTCCTTCCCCCATACCTCGAGTCATGATATTGCCGTATTATAAATGCTAAAATCCAATGTTCTTTTAAATTCCCCCCGCCCGTCTTTCTGACCAGGACTGTAAGACCTGAATAATAATCAGGAGAGAAAATGGCCACTCTAAATGGAACAGAAATGAGATCTTGTGCGAATGTGATGGATGTAAGCTGAACTTAAAGTGATTTAAAAGAAGTACCAGGTCTGTTATTGCCTAGCAATGGAACTTCATCAGTTTTTCACAAAACTGAAGGGCCCAGACAGCTTGTTTAAATACATTTGTAATGCTCCCTCCCACCTCAGGCACAACCCAGAAGTCTTTCTTATTTTGGGCCAGGGTTGAGATACCTCTTGAGCCAGCTCACCGTAAACCTTGGATGGAAGTGAGCAGCCAAGCTTTTAGGCAAGTGACTATCCATCTTGGCTTTAAGAGGCCTGCACAAAAACACAGGCCTTTTATTATTTTTCTTCTCTGCAGTTAAAAAAATAAGCTACATTTTACATTAAAAAATCTGTGCATTCCAAACTTTTCTCTAGAAAGGGGGGAATTCATCAGGTATGCAGAGGATAGTTAATTGCTGCTGCATGTCAGTGAGGATGGCAATGCAGAGCTCACCTATGAAATGAGAAGTAGAAGAAAAGATTTACATAGATATTTCTCAGCAGGAATTATTCTGATTATTATTTTGTGACATATATCTCTTTCTACCTAGGTCTTTGTTGCATAAGTGCCTCAATTACTGCTTTAAAAACAAAAAATAAGGTCAGTCATTCTGGAATGTGTTGCCGCAGAAATACAAGTTCCCAAATTAGCATGCCTCAGATCACTCTTATTAGGCAACCTCTTGTCTTAAGAGACCATTCTAAAGTATCCCCAAATGTACTGGATATAATTCTCCCTCCTTATCTTTATCAGAAGGACACCCTTCATTGCTAGTCCCTTGAGATATTTCATTGTATGTACCAGAGAATTCCAGCAGAGATTAATTTGGCGTCTTGAGTCTAAATGGGTCAAATCTTGCAGTCCTTACACAAATGAAATTCCCTCAATGAGAGATGTGCCTGAGTAAGAACTGCAGAATTTGCTCCTACATGCATAGGTGTCAAAATCCTTTGTCGTATAAAGAATAATAATAAATTGTGGTACAAATACTTTGAACATCTATAGACTCTTCCATCCAAAGATCTCACTGAAGTTTACATACATTAATGTGAGGCAGAGATTATTATCCCTGTTTTACGTATGGTGAAGCAAAGACACAGAAACATTAAGCATTACACTTGACATCTGTGACATAGCTGAGAACAGAACCCGGTTCAGTTGAATCGCACCTCTGTGTTTGGACCACAAGACCATCTCTCCCACAGGAAGGATCTCATGGTATAAATTTTACAAAACCACATTTTCAAAGGGTTTATAAACTATTTGGATTTGCACTGGGCTGAAACTAGTTTTATTTTATTTTTTCTTGATATGTATCAGATGGGTAGTATTATCTTATCCTGTAATAAAGAAGGCATGGCTTGAGAGAGCTAGATGTTACATCCACATAGTCTTTGCTATGGACTGAGGCCATTTGATACAGTTTTTGTTTAATTTAAAAAGCCTAATTATGTAACTTTAAAATGAAGCTACTGCATATGCATAGGTGTTAGTTTCCATAATTTTTCTTTTAAGCTATGCATTAATGTTCTGTTTTATGGATTATCTCCCGGGTAAAGGAATTAGACAAAATCCCACTGATTTCAATTAATTACTGTAAATATTGTGGGTTTACTATTATTATTAACATGTTTTGCCATATTTGTGCATTGCACCAGTAAAAATAATAAAAATACTGCAATAATCTTGCATTCCTTCACACTACAAAGCCCCACACATTTCATTTTGGGTACAGAAGAAATGCACTAACTGTCTCAGAGATGCACGACATTGGGGTTTGAGCCACTACTTTGGCTGCACTGGTATTACCCCAATGCAAACCCTGTTGTAGATGTGTAAGATGAGTCTTGCAGCAATGTGGCTTACCCTAGTTTCAGATGGTAGAGATTTGCATCAGCGCAGCTACATTGATGGCTAAAACCCTGATGTAGACAAGTTCACAGACATTTTAAGAACATTGCATTTTGACTAAATAGCTAAAGAGGGAGGAAAATGAAAATAAACTATTTGAGGCTATCTATATCCCATTTTAAGGTATATTCCTAATTGTTCCAAAACTCCAGAGTATGAAATGAATTGAATGGTCATGTAAAATCTGCATTAGTGCCTGGTTATGACAAAATGTACAATTCCAGACAATGGAGTAGGAATAGGAGTTAATGGCTGGTAACAATACCATGAGAAATACCAGCTAGAGGGACAAAGAATCCATGTCTAGGAACAATACCATATGAAATCCTAGCTGCAAGAATAGAGTTTGAATGCCTAGCAATGATGCCATGGGCAATCCCAGTCACAGAGGCAGCAACTGCATTAGTAGAATTGATACCATACAAAACCCATGCCAGAGCCATAGAGTTCCATTCCCTGGAAAGAAATCCCAGAGGCAGGGCTGGGCTGGCATTAGTGCTCTAGTAATGCTAGCACATGAAAGTGTTTGTGCCTAGTAATGAAATCATAGGAAGTGCCAACCAGGAACCCAGGGGGTATGTCTACATGGTAATTAAATACTTGTGGCTGGCCTCTCCCAGCTGACATGGGCTTGCAGAGCTTGGGCTAAGGAGTTAATTAATTGCAGTGTAGACATCAGGGCTCAGGCAGCAGCCTGAGTTCTGGGACACAGGTTTTTAATTGCATTGCAGACATACCCAGGGAAGCAACAGCAAGTAATGATTCTATATGAAATCCCGGCTAGGGGTACAGGCAGTCAGTGCCTAGAAATGATATCAAAGGAAATCCCAATAAGAAGGACAACGTGTCAATGCCTGAGGCAGTGATGTACTGACCTATTGACAGGAGAGGCCATGGCTTAAGGCAATATCCAGTGGTCAAATGAAGAGGGGCAAGGGATGTAGACAGGGTTATTCTATTTGGATTTGACTCAGCTACATGTTTTGTTACAGCCAGTTGGATGCTCTCTAATCACTTAGATTGTGTGCTCAGTGCATTTTTGCATATAATTGAACTTTTGGTTGGTTTGGCTCTTTTGGTATCACTTTCCCATGCAGCCGCAGGGTTAGGATACAATTTTACTTCCCATCTTTAGGAGGAGTGGGCTCATGAGGCGACATTTTTACTGCCATCTAACCACAACCAAAAGGGTTAATCCATTATTGCATTATCCATTATTATAGCTGGCCATCCTATTGCTCCGGAGCCACAGTCGGCTCTTCAGAGCTTAATATGCGGTTCCTTGCATAGGTGCTGACTCCAAGGCTGGAGCTACAGTTGCTAACTTTCCAATGTGTTGTGGGGTGCTCACTGCTCAACCCCTTTCTCTCCCCCAGGTCCTGCCACCCCTCTACCCCTTCTCTCAAGGCCCCTGCCCCTTCACCTGAGCCTGCCATGCCCTTGCTCCTCCCCACTCCCCACCAGAGCCTCCTGTGCACTGCAAAACAGTTGATTGCAGTGGGAGGAGGCATGGGGAGGGAGGGGAAGACACTGATTGGCAGGGCTGCCTGTGGATGGGAGGCTCTGGAGGCTGGAGGGGGATAGTGGATGGGGAGGCTGCTGACGTTTTACTGGGGCTCTTTGGCAATGTTCATTGGTAAATTCTGGCTCCTTCTCAGGTTCAAGTTGTCCATCCCTGCATTATTGCTTGGGAATGATGTACAATAAAATCTTGTCCAAAGTGAAATGGTGAGTATGTCCATGAAACCACTGGGAATTCCTGCTAGAAGGACGGGGTCTCAATGGCCAGTAATGAGAATGCCAGCCAGAAGATCATGCTATCAATTCCTGGTAATGGTGAGGCAGGAAATACTGGCCAGGAGCTAGCAGAACCAAGGGTAATTTTGGCCGAAGGCACATTTCATCAATGACTGCTAAAGGTACTGTGTACATTTTAGCAAGAAACAATACATCGGTGCCAGGTAATGGTACCATTTGGGGACCCACTCCATTCATATGACCCTCTCTGCTGTGCCTGTGCATTGCAGCAAATGTGGTATGGACGGTCACTCACTGTGCTGAGATTCGTACTATATTCAGCGGCACAGCCGACTAATATTCCAGTATTCTGGTTTTTGTGGGTTAAAATTAGTCTTCATTAGTGTATTCTCTCTCTCACACACACTTAATAAATAATTTAATTTGTATAATGTTAATCATTGTTTTTATAACCTAGAGATACAGTCTGCGGATGCATGTGAAATGGTATTTACATTATGCAATGATTATACATGTTTTTTACATGCCCTGTATGCAAAGTTATGAGGTATGAGTCAGAGTTAGTCAGAGCCCAGAAATGTACTCCTAGACCTAGCAGCATGCCAGGTCATGAGACTATCATCAATGCAGGGTTGCTCTTTTATTAATTTCACTTTCTCACTAGTGGTTCAGAAATACATGCCCGCACACATGCACACACATACCAGGTTGTAATGACAGTTTGCCTATCTAGATCCTACTCCTTTGATTGTTTTTGCCTGCCATGAAATCCTAGTGCATGAGAGAGTCTGACAAGAGCTCTGCTGTCTATCTTAATCTTTCTGCTTCTTGTTTGGTTTGCTTATCCTGTTTTTGTTTTGTTTTTTTTATTTGTCTCTGTTTTGTCTGTTATTTCCTTTGCATCTCCCTAGCCATGTTGTTCTTTCGCTCTTTGTTTCTGAGTTCAGCTATGGTTTATTTCTCTCTCTATCTGTGGTAAGAAACCTTCTGTGATTTCCCCCTTAGGAAAAACACTATAGAAAGCCAGAAATGTATTTTGCACAACAGATAGAAAAATATTTCATTTGTTATAAAATTACCAGTAGCCTGTGCTCCACGGCCATAGAAGAATATGAAGAACAAATCAACAAAACAGTCTAGCATTCCCTCTTGCTGTAGTTGTTGTGCTCAATGAAACCTTGGATAGGAAGATGTGAATGTTGGCTTTATTTTGCCATGTGGCTCAGTGAGGGAGGCAATATCCAATAGGGCAGTGTTTTTCAAACTAGAGGCCCTGATTCAAAAGGGGGTCCCAGAACTATTGCTATCCTTACTTCTGCATTGCCTTCAGAGCTGGGCAGCTTGCCAGTAGCCACCTCTCTTCAGCCACCCAGCTTTGAAGGCAGCACCGCTACCAGCAGCAGCCGAGAAGTAAGGGTGGCATAATATGGGGGCAGGGATCATCACAGCCTGAAATATCTTGAACGGGGGTCCCAGCAAAAAAAGTTTGAGAACTTCTGAGGTAGGGTACTGGACTTGGAATCAAGAGATGTACCTTTATCCCCAGTTCCACCAATAACCTACTTTGGACAAATCACTTCACCTATTTATGGGTATAAGTACGTTTATTTTCCACTGTAAAGCACTTGGAGACAGAGTGATGAAAAACACTAGGAAAGAGCTAAGTATTCTTAAAAGCTCCAGTGAAGGAAGCAGCATAAATTTATTGTTGATAGTTAGTAAGGGGGTGTGTGTGTGTGTGTGCGTGCCTGTGTGCATGAGAATATGTTTGAATGTAACTTACATAAGTTAGTGTTCACTTATGACCAAGATCAAAGTGACAGTATTTTGTTTTATTTTTATAGACAGAAAAGCAGATCCACAGCTGGTATAAAACAGCACAGCTGCAGTGACTTGAATGGAACTGTGCCAATTTACAACAGCTGAGGATCTGCCCCAGATTGTGTGTACATGTGTGTGTGTTCACATACACATACATATGCTGGTTTAAATGACATTTTCTCTTGAGTGCTGACAATAGCAATAGATAGCAATGCATCACAGAAACAACAGTGAACAATGAAAAAGCCATTAAGCAACATTGTGCAGATTCTTCATGTAATAGGTTTGTAACTTTTTTAATGGTATTACAATTTAGGGCTATAGGAGTGTGACGCTCTGTACCTCGGGGAAACACTCAGCACCCACATGTTCATCTTTATAAAATGATTGTGTGGCATCCAGTGCAGTTTGTCATGTTGGATGTCTTCAGAAGGCTCATAATGCACTGAGCATGGTTGTTATAGAGATGTTACAGTAATGTTATAGTAAGGTTATAGGGTATAATTTTATGTATATAGTTATGAGGCTGAAAGTGTATCCTCCTGGCTTAAAGGAAGCCCATGCAAAAATTCTCCAAGAACAGAGAGGCAGTTCACACCTCATCAAGACATGGATGGGACAAGCCCAGCCCAGTCCCACAGGAACAACAGACACTGGCTTAGGCAGCAACAAAGGATCTGTTAGAGACCCTTGAGGGAGTCACCGCCTTCCTTTGGGCAGTTTAGGACTGCGATGGGGAAATGCTCACCTGACTCTGAAGGGTAGGGAAAGCAAAGCCAGGAGGAAAGAAAGGACATGATAAAAGGAGGAGACATATTGCCATGCTCTCACTCTGCCACCTACGTCTACAGACACCACCACCACCACTAAGCAACTGAACCACTGATCGAAGGGGAGAGCCTGGCTGAGGAGGCAGCCTGTGGTGAGAAGCATCTAAGTTTGTAAGGCCACTGAAAGTGTTCAGATTAGCTTACAGTGCATTTTGCTGTTATTTCATTTGACCAAATCTGACTTATTATGCTTTTATTTATAATCACTTAAATGTATCTTTATAGTTAATAAATCTGTTTATTCTACTTGAAGCAGTGTGTTTGGTTTGAAGTGTGTCACAGACTCTCCTTGGGATAACAAGCCTGGTACATATTGATTTCTTTGTTAAACTGACAAACATATAAGCTTGCAGCATCCAGTGGGCATAACTGGACACTTCAAGAGGGAGGTTCCTAGGGTTTTTTCTGGGACTGGAGATGTTGGCTAGTGTCATTCACTTGCAAGTAGCTGAGAGCAGCTTACATGCCAGAGGCTGTGTGTGAACAGCCCAGGAGTGGGGATTCACACAGCAGAGTAGGGTAAGGCTGTCTCTCACAGTCAAGGCCTGGAGTGGCCTAGCAGATCCCTGGTCCAGACACACCAGAGAGGAACATCACAAGGAGGTATGTTTCTGTAGGGTCATAAAGACATATTTTTGCACACTTGGTAATACCTTTATGTTCTTTATCTAGTGCATGTGAACCATCATCCTATTTCGTATTCAGGAATTATTGTTATAGCTATTTCTCCCAGCAAAAGCTAAGATTATGTTCATTGCTTACCCCCTGTTTTCATGTGCTCTTAATTTATAACTTCCTTAGGTGAGACCAAAACATTCCATGATTGGTCCCATCTGACAAGGGCGTATGAAAGCTTGAGGAAAAAAACCCAACCCTTCAGCTGATTGTTAGTAGAAAAAGTGACAACACCCATAACCCCACACACAATTTTCTAGTTGAGAAAAAAAAAGTAAATTTTTTTTTTGTTCTACTTGCTCATCAATAACTCAAAATGGCTGAATAACACCTCCAACTCTGAAGACCTATCATGGGGCTGGTTCTCCGTAAGAAATAGTATCGTAGCCATGTTTTGAAAACAGTAAGCTTTAAACATTTGCAAAATTGCTTCTCAGGCTCACTGGGCATCTAAGGAAGAATTATCTTCATGAATTATCTAATTGAAACAGAACAAAAAACTGTTTTACTTTCAAGGACAGGAGAAAACTGTAGGCATGAAAACATTGCAGATCTTAGGTACTCTTGTAGTGTTAGGGCCTTGACTCATTTTAGGATTTTTTTAAAAAAAATCTGAGTTTTCTCTTAGAAAAGATGTTTCAATCTAGTTCTGCTGCTTTCTAGTTCTAGCTCATTAGGAGATGCATCTTCAAAATGGCCCATAGTATCGTGCTCAAATGAGATAGTCCTCATGGCACCATCTCAGATGAGCCTTCTGGGTAAATGCGGGTTTGGTCATGGGAGGCAAGTGGAAGCCATTCCCATTACATTACTTTTCATCTTGCAAGAGAGACGACTAAGGGGGGATATGATAGAGGTCTATAAAATCGTGACAGTGTGGTGAAAGTAAATAAGGAAGTGTTATTTACTCCTCGTGACACAAGAACTTGGGGTCAATGAATGAAATGAATAGGCAGAAGGTTTAAAACAAACAAAAGGAAGTATTTCTTCATACAACACACATTCAACCTGTGGAACTCTTTGCCAGGGGATGTTGTGAAGGCCAAGACTATAAAAGAGTTCAAAAAAGAACTAGATAAGTACATGGAGGATAGGTCCATAAGTGGCTATTAGCCAGAATATGCAGGTCCCTAGCTTCTATTTGCCAGAAGCTGGGAACAGGCAATGGGGTAAATCCCTCTGAAGCACCTGGCATTGGCCATTGTAAGAAGACATGATACTGAGCTAGATAGACCATTGGTCTGACCCAGTATGGCCATTCTTATGTACATTTATTCAAATATAGGGCCCATCTCCATTTTTCTTTTTTTTTCTTCAGATTTTTCCTCTTCTCTCCTGTAATTATGGAACTAAACCTGGTCTACCCAGTTGACATTCACAGCTGTCCCCAGACCACATACCAAAGGGTTCTCCCAAAGCCATGTCTGCCCTGAAGGGTTTTGCTTTAGTGTAGCTACTCCAATGCAACTCTTTAGTTTAGACCTTCTGCACTGGGGCAAAGCGTAGTTCGTACCAGCCTAATAACTCTGAGAGCAAGATTCTGATTTCACTCCAGTATAAATCTGGAATGACTTCTGTCATAAGTGTGAAGTAGCCTAGAATTAGTGTTTACCTGTAAGGGGTTAAGCTAAAGGTAACCTGAGAGGTGGACAACTGACCAATGAGAAATTCCTCACGAGACAAAGGATTTTAAGTTTCAGTTTCTCTCTGGGTCCTCTCTCTGTTCACCTTGGCTATGGGATGAACACAGCTATGTCTTTCACTGTAACTATAGATTCTGTCAAGTACTGTAGTCAGTAAGTTTACCTTCTTTTTATCACTTGGAGGGTTCTCAGTGGTGAGTGTTGGCTGGGTGCTTCTTGATATTGTAAGCTTCAGCAGAGATATCAACAGTGGGAGAAAGTTGCCTCAGGGGAGAGGTTTGGTTTCTGAATCCTTTTGTTGATTATGGTA
>ML677350.1:16274213-16302310 GCA_007922305.1 Dermatemys mawii
TTTTTTTTTTTTTTAGATTCACAAAATTTCATCCTACCGCTACCACCATGTCAGGATTGCCTCTCCACTCTGAACTCTAGGGTACAGATGTGGGGACCTGCATGAAAAAAGAAATAACCCCCCCAAGCTTATTTTACCAGCTTGGGTTAAAATGTTTTTCCCCAGAACATAACTTCTTCTGTGTCTGGACTTGGTACGCTGCCACCACCAAACTAGGTCTATGGTAGTTTGGGACCCTTCTTTCCCTTTCCACTAACCCCCCAAACTTCTTCCTTCCCTGGAAAACTTGAGAGAATAAAAAAACCAAACCTCGCCTGATCCTGCGAGAGGTGCCCGATCCAAAACCAGGATCTTACACAATGGAAAACAAGCAGTCAGCTTCTTAAAAGAAAGATTTTAATAAAAGAAAAAAAAGAAAGGAATAAATCCCTTATAACCATCAATAGAATAGCATCTACCATAATCAACAAAAGGATTCAGAAACCAAACCTCTTCCCCGTGGCAACTTTCTCCCACTGTTGATATCTCTGCTGAAGCTTACAATATCAAGAAGCACCCAACCAACACTCACCACTGAGAACCCTCCAAGTGATAAAAAGAAGGTAAACTTACTGACTACAGTACTTGACAGAATCTATAGTTACAGTGAAAGACATAGCTGTGTTCATCCCATAGGCGAGGTGAACAGAGAGAGACCCAGAGAGAAACTGAAACTTAAAATCCTTTGTCTCGTGAGGAATTTCTCGTTGGTCAGTTGTCCACCTCTCAGGTTACCTTTAGCTTAACCCCTTACAGGTAAACACTAATTCTAGGCTACTTCACACTTATGACAACTTCAGTGATGTTACTCCAGATTTGCATAAGGATTTCTGAGATCAGACTGCAGCCTTGTGTTCTTTTTGAGACTAAAATCTGCAGCATCATCAGAGCAAGTTAATTCAGGTTGTTGCTAATTTACCAACCTCTGTGTACATCTTCTCACTCAGTCACTTAAGATGTCAAAGTCAATTGTTTTCAAGATTCTCCTGAGAATTCTTCTGTGTTACTCAAGCAGGAAGAATTTTGATCTCTCCCTCTGAGCTCCCTACAGCTGCATTGTCATTAGCTGCTGACCCTTCATTTCCGCCAACACAGGAGCTCTTTGTACAAGCTGGATGCAGAGAGATCTTCCCCATCACATCTGCTCACTTTGGAAATATTATCCCATCTTTATATCCCTAGTTGTCATGGCTTCCACATGGCTAGGAAGTTCAGGAATCCTGGTTATTTCCTGCATTATTATTATATGTTACTTGTATTGTTGTAGCACCTAGGAGCCTCAGTCATGGATCATTTTGTGCTAGGAGCTGGAAAGGAGTTGACTCATATCTTAATCTAATGTATTGATAAACATATGCATGTTTGAACAAGGATGTGATAAGCTCTTTAGGGCAAGGATCATCTTTCTGTTATATGAAGGTACAGGGCCTAGCGTACACACAGTGGTGATCACGAACTGCAGCTTATGACTCATCAGCATAGCACACTAACATTCCTGAAAAATCTGCATGCTCCGTCCAGACATCTTTTTTGTAATTGCTTCTTTTAAAAATAGTGTGAAAGCTCCCAGTCTAAAGCCAGCTTTTCCCCATTTCAAGATGTTTTTGCAACACTAAAAGGAAGCGAACATCAGTTCAGAAAGCAACAGCACTCTCTTACATACCACTGCATTACTCCAGTTTTATATTAGTGTAATTCCATCAACAGCATAAAACTGGAGTATTGCAGTGGTGAATCAGGTCTACAAGCTCTAAAGTCTTGTCTAGACGAGGACAAAAGATTTATATTTGAAATGTGTTTTAACTAACAAATTCTAAAACGCTAGGGAAGACAGAAAAAGTTGTATTTTTGTAGAATCAGAGGAGTGGAAGGGACCTTGAGAGGTCATCTAGTCCAGTCTCCTGCACTCATGCCAGGACTAAGTATCTTAACGTGTATTAGCTGGGCAAGGTGAATCCTAGGCTCCAACTCATAGCATAGCATGTGCTAAAGAACAACCTGCTTTGTCCACACTCAAGGGCTATACCAGGGATTCTCACAAGGGGGGTGAGAACCCCTCAGTGGGTCACGAGGGTATTACATGGGGGGGTCACAAGCTGTCAGCCTCCACCCCAAGCCCTGCTTTGCATCCAGCATTTATAATGGTATTAAATATATACAAGTGTTTTTAATTTATAAGAGGGAGGGGCGCTCAGAGGCTTGCGATGTGAAAGGGATCACCAGTGCAAAAGTTTGAGAAGTACTGGGCTAGACATTTCATTGCTTCTGTAGGCTGATCTCATTGCACACCCCAGGGGCTGTCCGTATCCTTCCACTACCCCCCTCAAACTCCCATTCCCCTCTATTTTAGGAACTTTCTGCAAACCCCTATCCCCTCCCTCAGGCCGCAGGCTCTATGTATCCCCCATTCACCACTTTCTCTCCTGCCCTCCTCGTTTCTCCCTTTCCCCCATACAAGAGTCCCTCATTCTCCTCATGTGGCAGGGTATCTGTATGCCTCCCTTTCCCCCCAACCCAGCATGCATTGTTGACAGCCCAACCAGTCAAAACACCTATTGTCCTTAACAGTCCACTCAGCTTGTGACCCTGTTGAGATCAGGTTCTCAAAAGTAAGGGGGCATGGCCTTCCTGTTGAATAAAGGGGAGGGTGCTCAATGGCTCTTTGCACACTCAGATACCGCCTCCCCTCCGTATCCAGCACCAGTGATGACATTTCTCCTTAAGTGAACCCCCCACCCATTTCCCTTTCACCATGCCAGGGGTTCTGTGTGCCCCATATTCCTCATTCCCCATTTTCCCCTCCTTTACCCCATGCCATCATTACTTTTCTTTCTGTTTGGGGGAAAAGCCCTTCAGGATGTCAACATAGTAAATTCAACTGGAGGCTGGACAGGGATGAGAATGATAGGGGTGGTTGTTATGCAGGAGGGTGTTAATGGGTGCTATCAACCTAAGGTGGCCATGGGTGCACCCCCAGAATATGAGATGTCTCTGCCCCCCACTTGTGTGAGCCCATCCCAGCCTGCATGATTCTGCATGGAAGCATCATCCCCGCTGGCGTCCTCATGTGCCCACAGTCTCCTCTCATTGTCATCAGATAAACCCATGTCCACTGTCAAGGACTGGCAGGTCATGGATCAACAGTCCCCAGCCTCCTTTGATGGTGTTGCTGGGCAATCTGTGGGCCTAGTGGCTAAATTACGGTCTGTTGTTCCCAGTGCACCCTGGGTTCTCCCAGCCAGAGGCAGGGTGAGGAAGGTAGGGGTATCCAAGCCCTCTCTATCAGCTCCCAGCCCAGGGACCAAGGCGGAAGGAGTGAGACATGTCTCAGTCTCCTCTTGCTCATAGACCAGACCAACTTCCTACCTCCCCCTGCGCACTTTTCAATTTGGGGCATGGCCACAGCACTGTGCCCCTCCCTAGCAGAGACTTCCCAAATCAGCCTCAGTAGTCAAATGGATACTTCCCGGCTCCCTTCTCAGTGTCCAGTTATTATCCCTTGTCATGAAGCAGAGGAGGGCAAAGGATCAGGCCCCTGAGCTCCCAGTTGGGTCTTACCCACAGTCCAGATCCTTCTCCTGTTGATCACTCTGTTGCAGAAACTGCAAACTGAGTTCTTCTCAGCACACAGCCTCTCCCTCACTCTCCCTGTTTGGATGCCTGAGTCCCCTTTTAAGCATTTGGCACATACTCCGCAGCTACTGAGGAACAGTGGCCACTTGGCCCAGTACTGCTCCATCACTTCCTGTCCCTTAGCCTTAGTGGGGTGTCTATAAACCCCATCACAAACACAGCCCTTGGCATGGAACAGGAGTGGTAGAATAGGGAGCCTTGCTACAGGAGGAGAATGGGGGGGACACAGGGCCCCTTCCAAGTGGGTGGTGGGGAGGGAATGCAGGGCTGGAGTATGAGGTGGAATGAGGGACAAGGGGGGAGAATGATGAACCCCAGTATGGGGGCAATGGGAGTACATACACAGCCTGTCATGTAGCAGAGGGGAGAATGTAGGAGCACACAGATCTCCTTGGAATACGTGAAATGGGGGATGTACAGAGCCCCAGGCATGAGGGAGGAAAGGGGGTTGAAAGGAGTCCCCAGAACAGAGGGGCATGGGAGGGTAACACACAGGGAGCTTGTGGGAGGTAACGGAAAGATGCTTGCAGCCTCTGGTGTGTATCGTGAACTTGACCTACAGAAGCAATGAAATGTGCGACCCTTTAGTTCATTTACATTTGTAACCTTCGTGATACACAGCAACTATATTAATTCTTTTCTTAATTTAATTTTCACAGTGGTAGATACCTAAGAAACCCCTATAAAAGTTAGATAATTCAGGATTCACTTATACTGGTGTAAAATGAGTACAAAATGGGTGTGAAATGCTACCAAATCATCAGAAAAGCATTTTAGATCATCTTTGCACAGGGGTAAATGACTAAACAAAGCACAAAGTAGTGAAGAAGCAACCCATTGTTCTTCACTTCCTGTCTTAAACTGTAACATCACTGTGGGTTGTTACCCAGTTGTCATGTTTCACACCAGAGGTGGCTGTATATGCACTGTATTATCTTTTATACAGAGGTTTGGGATCCTTCAGGACTAAAAACACTACACCATATTTCTAATGACTGAATTTGTCTAAAGTATTAACAGTGAAGGTAATTAATCATTGGAACAATTTACGAAGAGCATGATGGATTCTCAGTCACTGGCAATTTTAAAATCAAGATTAGATGTTTTTCTTAAAGATACACCCTAAGAATCATTTTGGGGAAGTTCTATGGCCTGTGTTATACAGGAGGTCAAACTAAATTATCACAATGATCCCTTGTGGCCTTGAAGTCTACAAATCAATTAGAGCACACATGTATTCTTATTTAAATATTCTGGCAAGTATTTGAACATTTCCTTCAGCATGTCTCAGCATGCCAAGGTCCATGAGATGAGAGAAAGACCTAGTTCAGGGGAACACGCACACAAAAAGTACAAAAAGCTTCAAATGGTATGTGATTAATTTCTACAGTATGAAAAATATTGGGCCAAATCCTGAAGTCCTGGCTCACTCTCTTAGTGGATTAAAGTTAGGATTTTTGCCTAAATAAGGACCTTAAAACTTGACCCAAAGATCATAGCATCAGTTCATGACTGATCATGTCTTATGTCAATCAGGTATAATAAGAAAAGGATTGGTGTTGAGTGGATGTAAATTTGGGTATAAAAGAGTATACCTTTGAGTTTGAGTATAAAAGAAGAATACTCTTGTGCATGTAAGTCTATGAATGTATGATACACATATGTCTAGCAGAATTTACTGATTGCAGCCAGTGCTTGTACTAAACAGCATGGAACGTCACTGAATAAGAATTGGTGATAATATATGTATTAACGATGGCCTTATTTGTTACCCTAGAACAGTGAGCCAAGAGGTGGTCATAGGGGACGATGGGTAGCAGGCGGGGAGTAGCTTAAAACCACATCAGTTCTGCTGTTTCAATCTGGCTTGACTGGAGATAGCCTGGCTAGGGCATGCCACACACTGAAATCATTTTTTTTGCACAAGGGAAAGCCTCCCACTGAGTTAGACGCTGTGAGTGAGTTACAGAAGCAGAAAGTAATTATCACAGCTGAGCATGTGAACAAGCTGACAGTCTGTACTCTCCAGTAGCCACAGCTTGGTGAGCTTCAGCTTCTCCTTGCTACAGGGATGCACCCAAAATCAAATGCAAAGCCACACAGTGGACGACTGCCTCCATCCCCCCTCATCCCTGATACAGGCACACCAGTGCATGCAGCATTGAGTCACGCTCGCAATATCAAAGACTTGGACTGTCGCATTCTTCTCTGCTTTAGCCAAGGAGAGATCTTGCGTGACTGAAATGCATGGCTTAATGGATTCTGGACTGCGGTTTGCATTTCCAGTAATAAGTAGAACACGCAATCTCCTGTTTGTGATTATAGCATCGATGCCACAACACATTTTATTAGCTCAGTCTGATTAGCAGTGAGCTGTTATTAACCCCTTGGACAGGGGTCTTCTTGTAACCTGCCATTCTCATAGGGCTAATGACATCCCTGCCAGGCTGTTCATTAAGTGCTGGGCTCATGGGCAGGTCCCATGGCTCTTATGGAAACCTGTGTGATATCTTTTACGTGGGAGAGGGTTGCGTTGCGGAAATTCCTTTACATCTTTAATTAAAAGCCTTTTCACACAGAGGGGTTCATTCACTGGGGATTTCCTTGCCCTACTATGGGCTTGGTAATAGCAAAGGTGGCAAGGAAGAGCTCTGGAATGGGAGCCAGGGGCCATTTTTACATTCACTTTGAGCTGTAAAGCGAGTCTTGGGTTTTGCTTGGGTCTTTTTTGGTCTCTCAGCATTGATCCTGTGAAGTACTGCATGCTCTCAACTCTCCCATTGCAGGAGGAGGCCTCACAGGTCTGGGCCTTCACCTCTATCCTTCATTAGCTGGCGTCATTATTAAGGCTTTCCTTCATTTGTTGCTATTTTGGAATCGCTCGGGTGGACAATAGCTTGAGAAGCAGCTGGCATTGCTGGCGGCACCTGACAGCCAAGCAACAAAAAGGGGGGCAGTTTCCCCAAGATCTCACCATTCTTAGTTGCCCTTTACTTAAAAGGGCACTGGTGAAAACCAGGAAGCTGGTAACCCTTCCAGCGACAGAGGGAGTTGCAAAGAGACTGTTCAGAGTTATAAGTGAAATGCTGTGCTGTCCACAGTGTCTTGGTGGCAGAAGTGAGCATTGTGGCAGTAGGATGGACAATATCCTGGATCCATTGTGAGGCCCTCGCACCACAGTTTAGGACAATATGTTCATTTTTCATAAAGAATTGCATCTCTGGAGTACAGATGGATTCCTATGGAAGGGCTGGGAGTGTGAAGGGGAAAACGTGCATGTGTAAAGTTGAGCAGGAACATGGCTGTGTGTCTGTGTAAAGTTATGCATACTGGTGTATGGGACATCAGTCACGTATGAGTGTGTATTAATGTGTGTGCATGGGGGTGGGGGTAAAGCCCTCAGAGTGTGTATGGAAGGTATAAAATCTTGTGCGTGTGTGATGCACATGAAAGTGCACCACACACCCACATATGTGTATCTGTGTGAGTTAGCCAACAGTAAGAAAAGGCAGAGGAGGAGAACCCACCCCCTCACAAAATAGATTTTAAAAGGGCTGAGATTTCTCTGACTTGTTAATATATGTTGTTACTAATCCATCAAAATCAACACCCTGCCCTGCTTACAGATCTTTGCTGCAAAGATTGCCAGACTCAGGAATCACTATTGAGAGAGCTTCTTAGAGAGACTCAGAAGAAGCTTGAATATGAAAAAGGGCATCCTGCTATCTGGCATGAATTCTCCTTTTAAACAAACAACCTATGACAGAAGGGGAAAATTGAATTTTAGCTTCCAAGCCCAAGCAAGCATATATGAAGAGCTTCTGACAAGGTGAGAAGTTATGGGCAAGGGATGGCAGAGTGAGTAAAATGCTGACTAGAGTGTGTATGTGAACCACTTCCCTCTACTGGATGGAATCAGAACTGTGCAACTGCATGTGATAGAACCTATACTGCTAACAGCTAGTGGAGATTCTCCTTTAGCTTCAATGATAGGCCCTCTGGAGCAAGAGAGTCTAGGTTCCATTCCACACCATTCCAGTGAAGTTCTGGTGTGCAGTGTAGGGACCAATATGAAATCCTAGGCAGACACATATATGTTTCAGTATAAGCCTTAAAGAAATATTCAGCTCATGCACTGAAGATGGTGCTACCTCAGTAACAGGGTGGTGGGGAAATATTTAAAATGAAACTGGGGTATGCTTTGTCTATCTTCAGCAGGAGTTCCACTCTCCCTCTACCCTCTAGCAGCTGGAGAAAGCTTTGTGGTACAGTAAGTTCATGTATTAGCTATTCCCCTCTACAGGCCTCATTGAGCATATGCCTTGAATTTGAACCAAAGAGACTTTGGTAATCAGTCTGTTCCCTGGTGAGTATTTCTATACACTGCAAACAAACCACACTCTAGTAGGACTGGAAATCTGTGCTCCAAAGAAGTCCAGAATTGGCATAGTAAGGTAATATTGCAGGACAGCAATGAGATGAACTTAGAATTCTTAGTGTGCATTTTAAAAAAAAGCAAACTGGGGGAAGGGGGACACTCACAACTGGAAGAGAAGGTACTGAAGATCAGGATGGAGATGCATTAGTAATACTGTGTGGAGAACCAAGACTGGAGTGGCAAGGAATGGCACAGGCCAGGATTCTGGTATGTTGTCAGAATTGGGTGGGTGACTAGGATGGGGCTCACACAGAATGGCGCATCGGCAGAATTCTGGTGCATTGGCAGAACTGCATGATAGCTCAGGATTAGATTATCTGAAGTGCTGCAAATAGAATTTGGCAGAACTGTGTACAGGGAGCCTGCTGGTGTTTTGCCTGGCTCTAGCCAGTGCTATTAATCTTTCACTTTCCTAAGCACTGAAATTCATATAAATTATGAGGAAAAAGTTTCCCAAATGCATCAGAAAAGGCTTTTCAGTTTCATATATATGAACTTGAATAAAAAAGAACTTGGTATGAATCTGGAAAAGCGACAGCTCAATTTTATCCTGCCCATCAAGATGAGGAGTGTGGCCTGATTACTAGTTACTGACCCTTCCTCTCCCCCCATCCTGTTTTTAAAGTTTGCTTGTCCAGAGAACCACGTTCCATCCAGCAGTACAGTCTGGTCTTTGTCATTTTAGCCTGATGGTTTCCAGTAGCACCAAACTAGAATAGGTCCATCCATTAGAGAATCTAGTTAATACCAAATTCATCTACCAAGGATATTTTTGGCCTGGTTTACAAGATTGGAATGCTGCTTAATGGCACTGTGCCCATTCACCTGCAAAGATCCTATGCATGTACTTTAAACTGACACAGAATCCACTCACCCCTGTAATTTCTGGCCAGTGTCTTGTCGCTCCACCGCTCATAATTACAACGGTGGAGTTGTCCTAGCAATTCCACATGTAGCTGGGCAGAGGCCAGAAATATTTTTGGTAGTAAGACTGATTGTCACTCTGCAACACTGGATTGTTAAGTGTAAATTCATTTCTCTATAGCAGGGGTGGGCAAACTTTTTGGCTCGAGAGCCACACCAGGGTTCCAAAATTGTACAGAGGGCCAGGTAGGAAAGGCTGTGCCTCTCCAAACAGCGCAGCCCTGCCCCCATATGACCCCCACCCATTTCCCACCCCCTGACTGCCCCCCTCAAAACCTCCAACCCATCCAACCCCGCCTGCTCCTTGTCCCCTGACCGCCCCTTCCAGAGACCCCCCTCCTAACCACCCTAGGGACCCCACCTCCATCTAAGCCCCCCTGCTCCTTGTCCGCTGACCACCCCCTCCAGAGACCTCCTACCCTAACTGCCCCCCCAAGACCCCTCTTCTCCCTGTCTGCCCCAACTCCTATCCACCTCCTGGCCCCCTAAGAGACCCCCGGACTCCCACACCCTATACAACTCCCCCCCATTCCCCATCCCATGACTGCCCCCACAGAGCCTCTGCCCCATCCAACCACCCCCTGCTTCCTGTCCCTGTTGACCACCCCTTGGGGCCACCTGCCCCTTATCCACCCCCCCAACCCCTTACCATGCTGCACAGCGTGTCTGACTCCAGGCGGCCTTTGGGAGCTAGACACGCTACTCCACAGGAGCGCAGAGTGCCATCGAAGCTGCCAGCAGGAGGTCCAGAGCGCTGCTCGCATGGCACACTGAGGTTGCGGGGGAGGGGCTGCGGGGAGCCTCCCCAGCAAGGAGCTCAGGGGCCGGGCAGGAAGGGCCCGCGGGCTGGATGTGGCCTGTGGTCCGTTGTTTGCCCACCCCTGCTCTATAAGGTGTTGCGCTTTGAAGAATTCACTTGGATTTTCTTAGCAAAGCTTAGTTAGTAAGGATTTTCAAGGGAGGATAGCTTAAACCAGCTTCCAAATAGCAATCAAACCACTCTCCAAGTGGAGTTTTTCCTGCAGAATTAATTGAATACAGATAAACTTGGGCTGATTCTCATCTTGCATACCCCTTGTAGAAATCAGGAGTAACTTCACTGAAGTTAATGCACCTGATTCAATGGAAGTCAATAAGTCTGATTTCCCTCAAACTGGTGGAAGTGAGAGGAAGGTAAGGCCCTTGGTATTCTAATGGCTCCAGTGGCAAGAGACACAGATTTAAACAAACTTTTAGCTACTGAATGAACAGCTAACAACAAGGGTGGGGGAACTTCAGCCCTGGTAGCAAACAGTCTATATTGCTGACCATCAGCAGGGCCCCAAGTACCACCAAATATTTCCATCAGAGCTTACCCGTCCCTCCAGGGAGGCTTGATCAGCATCAATCCTAAATCAGTTCTAGGCTCCAGTCCACCTTCTCACAGACCTGTCCTCCTCCAACCAGCTCCCTCCCCGACCGCCACTTGAGCCCTCCCCTTTGTAGCCTCTCTGGTGGGTAGGGCCAAATGACCTCACAGCAGCATATTAACCCTTGCATGTCCCTGTGGGGTTTGTAAACCCCAGTGCAGTGGCACAGCCATCATCCATCAGCAGTGTTTTGGCAGAGTAGTGGGTTCTACCAGGCAGGCACAGATTCAGCTGCCACACGGGCTGTTCTGTCCATTTATAGATTCAGCCCCATTCCAATTTCCATTACGAACAAGCTCAAAGTGAATCGTGAAGCACCTTTAAAAAAGCTTTGCTGTTTTGTGCTCCTTTCTGATGTGGAAATACTTCTGCGCCTCTCTCTCTCAGCCCCAATGGGCTTTTATTTCCTGCTGCTTGTTTTGACATTAGGAACTTCAAGTCCTCACTTCCCCCAATTTCCTGGAGTAGCCTGATGAGAGCATTGGAGAATCTGGTTAGTGATGTCACACCCGAGGTGCAGCTCCCCCCACCAAAGGGATGAGATCATTTTACACAGCAGGGGATGACTCGCAGCCTCGGGTGATAACATTATTTGGAGCCTCTAAAAATAAAAACCTGTCAGGATCCTCCAACAAAGGGAGCAATGAGGAGCTGCTATTTCTAATTTAAAAACAAGCAGCTGGTGGTGGAGGGGAGAGACCATTTTTTAAGAGAAAACACTGAGCCAGTCTATATAAATCCTAAATAAGCAAAGGGGAAAACATTTATTTTGCTATATGTTTCACCTTAAAGGTTAGATTATGATACCTCTACTCATGTTAGAGCCTTATGGTGTAAGTATTCCCATTTAAATCAATAGGAATATTTACAGAGGACGATATTACACTCTGGATTTGCAGTGGAAACTGCAGGGACTATGAGTGGCTTTGCCATTACATTCATCTGATGAAGTGGGTCTTAGCCCATGAAAGCTCATGATCCCTAAAATCTGTTAGTCTATAAAGTGCTACAAGACTCTTTGTCGCTTTTGCAGATCCAGACTAACACAGCTACCTCTCTGATACTTTGTCTTTACACTAATTGAATGCATTTTCCTAGTTAAGTCTCTTTTACAGATTCTTATCAACTGTTAGACATAGATCCACTAAATTTTCACTACAAAAGTTTTTTTTTTTCTCCTGCTGATAATGGCCCATCCAAATTAAACAGCCTCTTAGAATTGGTATGGTAATTTACAACTTTTTTTTTCTTTCTGTGTGTATAAATGCATCTTACTTCTGTTTTTTCCATTCTGTGAATCCGATGAAGTGGGCTATAACCCACGAAAGCTTATGCTGAAATAAACTGGTTAGTCTCTAAGGTGCTACAAGTATTCCTCGTTTTATTAGTGGAAACCAGGAGAGAAGAGAGAGAGCGAGCGAGCGAGAGAGAGAGCGATGCAGAAAGCCAATGTAAGAGTACTTGTGCACTAGTACATGGGATTTTTTTAGTATGCTTAATCAGTTCTCTTCATTCTGCCCTCTTCTTTAACAGACTGAGTGTCTGGAAAGAGCTTGCAAGCCTTTCTAAGATGAGACAATAAAGAGAACATTGATGCAAGAACTTGTTAAGACAAATGAGTTTCTGCAGAATGATTTATACTGGTGAATTCATGTAAAGGATCCAATAGTCACTCCAGCCGTGGCACTGTCCATTAGCAATTTCTTCCATGAAGGAAGTTAAATAGAAGGCTGTCTGGGCTCCGCTCTCTCCCTCAGAAGGTTGGGTTAATTAAAAACAAAAACAGAAAATGGGAGCTGAGATGCCAAGCTGGTAATTAATCTCTAGTCACTGATCAGACCTGCTGCATCTCAGAGGTGGGCAGCTGTCAGGAGCCACAAAGCTTCCTGCAGACAAAGCTCAGCACTTGCATGATGCCATTCGGGTATTGAAACTTGCCATTCTTGGGCCAGATGGTATTATGGTATTACCTCCCAAGTATGTTTAGCTCTGAATTCTCAGATTTCAGCAGCATTATTTTCTGGGGGTCCTGGGGTGATGTGGTGAGTTTCATGTTCTCAGATGTGCTAGATTATTTGGTCTCAGAGGTTCACAACTACCCAGTGGCCTAGTTTATCATTACACCTTGACCATCATTGGAGTAGCAGGCAGATTCTTTTAGAATCAGAATCCAGACAGGTTCTCATTTGAAATCTAATATACATTCCTATTCTGAATACACGCCTATTTCCTTTTGTCTTTCATCTGTCCTCTATCCCCTTCCATTAGTAGCAATTCCCTTGTTACCTTTTCTCTGGCACGGGATGCTTGTTAGCTGATTCTTGGGATGGTGCAAAGGTATCTTCAGTTTATTCAGCCAGCTGGACAGAATATGCAACATCCAGAGCGCATGAAAACCCTTAATTTCTCTCTGTTGGGAATGCTCCCTTTCATTCTTTCACTCCCCTCATCCTCTGTCCCTTTATTCCCTTGGCTCCCCTGCCAGTCTGTCTTCCAAATCCCCTTTCCCCTATCACTTAGCACAGTGCGTGGCCAGCAAGGCAAAAGGTTTTTAATTTATCTAAGACCAACCACCCGCTGAAGGGTAAATGAGAAAGCAGTTCCTAATCTGGTCCCAGTGCTGTGCCAAAACCACCATGGATTCCAGAGCTACTGCAGGCCAGAGGTGGATTGAGCAGATGGAATGGAGTGGAGCTGTCTGCCGGTTCTATCCAGGTACATGGAAATCCAAATACCTCCCCCCAGCAGTTATAAAAAACACAGAATATTGGAAGAATGGGATGAAAAAATATTATCAACTGCTTTAGATTGAAAGGAAGGAGACAGTGACAAAGGTTTTCAAAAAGACGTGCCTGCACTTAGGCTCCTAAGACCATATTTAGACATGTCCTGGGTGCACCGCGCTTGCCAGTTATGTAGAGACCAAAATGTGGACATAGGGGCTCATTCTGAGAAACTTGGCTGGGAAGGTTTTCTTTGCCTGCACAGTACATGCCACACTGTGGATCATTCTGGTTATTATTCTTTGCTTTGAGTGCTGTGTATAACACTCAAACACCCATCGCTCCATCTCTGCTTGCCAGTTTCTCAGTGGTACCTTCTGCCCAGAGCTGTGCTTTAGTTGCCAGAAGCTGGGAAGGAGTTCTAGTTATAGAAATCCTTCCAGAAGCTTTGACTATCAGATCTTGGTTACTGGGGAAGGTGGTGAACCAAACTATTATCTCCTCCTTAGAAGGGGAAAGAAGGTACACGTCAATCCTATGACTACTAGGGCTGTCAGTGGGAATGCCAAGTGTAAGAAAACCACTGCCCAAGCCATAGAACGTTATCCATTCTTTCTGGTCAGGGCTGGATTTTCTCTCAACCAGTTGTCATAGCCTGGGATATATGTGTGAGCCCAAATTTAGCTGTTTCCTGTGTGTATCAATGGTGCTGTTATTTAATTTCCTAAGGAACAGAGCAATAAATCCTTCCTGTTCATCTCACAAAGGCCTCTTGAGCGGTAGGCTTGGTTTTTGGGAGTGTGTGCTGTCTTCTGCAAGTTGGTATGTATCCACCCTCCAATTCCATTCTATCAAAACCAACTAATCCTGGATAATAATTACAGGGCTACAAATAAGGTCCTGTGGGCCTTTTCCTTGTGTACCTTACCCTGTACGATGCCCATCTCCATGGATCAGCTGCCAAAGATCCTATAAAACACAGTGAAGTATATCACTGCTGCCAGGTGCCTTTCCTTGTTCTGTAAGACCCTGACTCCCCCAGCCTGCTGGTAGGTTTAGATGTGCCCAGCCTGGGAGCTGATACAGTGCAATGCAGCTCAGTTCCCATTAGTCACCACTACTAGCGCCTTAATGTTTATCAGAGGGGCCAAGAGCACCTGACATCCATACCATGTACTAATACTGTAGTACAGGTGGCTAAAAACATATATGTATTCAGCCACATCTTTAACTCATGCTTATGAAAGACATTTTTCCTCAGAATCATACATCTGTGAGAGTCACAAAGAGAGTTTAGGGGATATTGAATTGGAAACTATTTGTTTAAGTCTAAAAACTGTGGGGGGACTAATTTTCCCCGATTTGTCTTATTATTAATATTATTATTAATAATCACAATTAAAAGACATACTCATTGGGTTAACAATAGACCATCCAAACACTGGATAAAACTCAAACAAAACGAGAGCCCAAATATAGCTATTCATAATAATTGTTGGGTTAAAAAGAAATGCAGGTCATCAAAAATAAAAAATCCCCATTCATCCAGACCAGCTTTAGAATTTTTTAAAAAAATCCTTGTTACTGAGGCCCTCTTCCATAGCTACTTTCATTAATAATCAGGAATTTATCCCTAGGAAAAATCAAAGTGACAATGCCTGTAGGGAAAAGCTCAGATTACTCAATTTGACCAGCTGTTGTTAAGTCCTGATTTGAAATCATACCAAGAAATATGTGACATTGGAAATAATATAAAGATAAAATATTTTCAATATTTACAAGACAAACATTGTATTGTGAAATCTGGACACAAAGCAGTTCTATCTACCTTCAACCATATTTGAGGAGTTGACCCAGGAGCCAGCTGGAACAAAAGGTTTAATTTCTAAGATATATACAATTTTGAGTCAAAAAGATGTTGCTAAGAAAACAATCCCTCTGAAAAGAAGGAAGAGAGATCTGGACAAAGAAACTGATCTTGCTGAGTGGGTCTCTACATGGGAACGGGGCTATATATATCTTTAATTTGTGGAGCTCATAAAGAAAATTTTTATAAATTACTTATGGCATATGACTCCAATTAAGATCCATAGTATTGTTGTTATTAGGGAGGTGCTTTGATGGAGGGTTTCTAAGAAAAGGCAACTTCCTGGACACAACCATTACATATGCAAGTATTTAGACAGTTTAGGGAGGAAATTATTAAAGAGAGTCATCTTATGACAAAATGCCGGCTTCCTCCCCTGACCTACTTAATGCTCCAGTAAAGGATCTACATTTTAAACAGAACAGCAAATTAATGTTTTTATTGTTAGCAAGACTTTGTATTGTACACTATTGGAGAAATGTGACTTCTCCTACGGAATTATGGTGCAGGAAAATGTTGACAGTCCTTGTAATGGAAAAACCTTCACCTTAAGTCTGTACTCAAGAGAAGCACCAAAAAGGGGACGGTTGTTTAGAAATTTGGTCACCCCTTTTAGTATACTCAGAGGAGGAGGTCTTCCTAGCTAGTAAGCCAGAATCATTAGCCAGGCTCTTTGCATAGTAACCAGATCCTGATTAAATAATGGTAATGTACAGTGTAGTCTGTTAACATTTTATTGTAACTTTGCTTTAAAAAAAGCTAAGGAAAAGAGAGGAAATAATAGCCATGGAGAAGGAATTCCCCTTGCATCCTGGATTGGAATAGTACTTTGGTCCCAAGACAAATTATTAATAATAATTACATTTATAAAAGTCCTTTTCAAAGCTGAATGATCCTCAAAGTGCTTTTCAGTGACTGTGATCACTCACCAACCACTAAAATGGTTACCTGTGGGTAGAGCGCTGCAGCTTTTCTGGGCCAGCAGTACTACATAACAGTAAGCTGGGGAACCGCAGACTAAACTCTTCCGATTGAAACTGAAGCACAAGTGTTAGGTACCTAGAACGGAGACTGATCCTCAGCTGGGTACATTGACTCCCCTTGGGCGAAGCAGAATTACATCAACTGAGATCTGGCTTAATATAATTATCCAGGGTGGAATCAGACTAAAACAATCAGTCTTGCAAAACAATAAAATAAAGGCTATGGGGTCTTTTAATGGCTGCAAGTGGTTAGTTCCTTGGCTTTACATCTTGACTGAAAGACGGCACCTCCAGCAGCATAGAGACTGCTAGCACCATTTCAGGGCACTGGTTCAGTACTGACTCAGAGGGAAGAGTGCCACCTACTGAATCACCAACCTCATTTTTCCTTGAGGCCTCCCATCTAAGTACTGACCAGTGCTGACCCACTTAGCTAATAAGATGTGACATGATCATAACCTGAGGTGGCACAGTTGCAGGCCATTGCACACTGCTAATGTTTCATCCCAGTGAAGTAAATCTAGTGACTGTAATGAAAACCTGTCACAGTCTGTTTGCATTGAAGTCACCCTGAATTTGACTGTATCATAGATCACTTTCCCCTAAATGCAGGGTACTGTGTTTTGAGGGGGTGAGGGCAGTACCTCACCATCACAGGCTGTGGATACACTGCTGACCCAGTGTGTGTGCATGCATCCATCCGCCCATTTCTAAAATAAATATTTCTACCTGTCTGAAGCAGACTGGATGAGCCTGAATTTGCACCACCTCTTCTCTGATTTTCCTCCTTTCTTTTGTTGTGGCCTTGATTTTTCTGTTGCATGAAGAATCAAACCTGAGCTGCCCCACAAAGGGGCACCAGAAGATGGAGGTGTGAAAAGCCAGGCGAATGAACAGTTTCCCCTTCATATTCTGTATCCAGATAAACTGAAGCAACTAAATGTGAAGAGCATACACATACATCCCCTCAAAAAAACAAAACCAAAAAACCAAAAACAGTCTAAAGGAATCAAGAGCCCCTGTCTATTAAGCAGATTTATCAGGTATTAAATGAATGGGAATGAGTTTCCATCAAGTAGGTCTCTTGGGACTGAAAGAATCAGGACTGTCTGTCCATCACCACCTGCTAAGGCACTTGTTCTGTGGCAGCAGAGTCAGTCAAGCATCAAGGATAGCTGTTTTCTCACTCATATCTCTGAAGTCATGAGGAGTCTCCTAGTGTGATCAAGTGCATCTTTTTCCTGTGTCCCAAACATAGGATAGGTGTGAGTGTTCAATTCCTACTCAGCTGGAAGGGATAAGCTTATGGTTTAAGCATCTGATTTCAAACATTTATATTCCCTTGGGCACAAGAACAAGGCATGCTTCCAAGGCAAAAAGAGGGAGTGCTGGGCAGTTTACTGAGGTGGGTGGGAGCCTCTCTCAACTGAGACCTTAAGGCCTGATCTTCTGTCTGCGCTGAATGGACATTAAAACTGAGATTTCCAAAGCTGGCTAAGTGATTCAGCTGCCTAATTCCCATTAAAATTAATAGGTACTGGGCAATCAGATTCTTCTAGAAAGATCTTACAACCACAGCTTAAATGATCCTATGGCCTATTTTATAAGAGTAGGGGTTTGCCCAGATGTGCCTAGCCTAAAATTTCTTCTCCTGCCACAGCTGAGCAGTGTGTTGACTACCAACTTCCCATCCCAGAGATGGGTATATTTCAGTGGTAGGAAAATATGTATCATACAATACATGAAGCACTCTGGTATTAAACGAATTGTAAGAAATGTAATTTACTATTCCTTTTATAAACAGCTACTCTGCCCTTCTCAGTGCATTCATTAGTGGTAAACCCTACATAGAGCCATGATCTCCAGCATTCCTCCCTGAGTGCTGCCCAGCTAAGCGCCTAACAAAGAATGGGACATAACAAGAATTTAGCTCCAGAGTTTATTTTGATCCTTCTTATTCTCCAGCAATCAGGCTTTTGACACTTCCCTGGTGTGAAAGCAATTGCTTAGGTGATCACTGTCACTGCAGCCTTGTGGGAAAAGAAATGTCAGGTTCCAGCTCTGTGGCTCTGAAGTCATCACCAAGTCATGTTCTTCACAGCTGCAGTGTGACTGGAGACACAGTCTTGCTAGCTTGTGTAGGGCCATGTGGCACATCCTCACTGGTGCCCCTGGATTGTATTAAGTCATTTTGCACAAGGGTTGTGTTATTTCTAGTTATTTCCAGTCACATTAGATTAGGCTGGGCCACATGATCAGATGGGAGTGAAAGACATTGCATTAAAGTCACTTAAATGGAGTGACATCATCAGGAAGAATTTGGTCACTGGGTTGAGTAGAAGTAGATTGTGTTGAATTAGCTTTTGTTGCTGTCAGTCAAGTAGAGGTTCAGTGGAGGAGAAGCCACTCATACTCTTGGCTTCAAAGGATTTCTCCAAACAATAAAAGCACCAGCCTTCTCATAAGCCCTGTTTCTCATTGTCCAAGGGTGAAATTGGTTCCCATAAGCATTCGCACTGGAGCTGGTTGAAAAATGATGATTATGTATTTTGCAGGCAGTTTAAAGGCTGTAAAATAATTCTCATGAGAATTTGTTTTTCAACAAAAAACTGAGTCTTAATTTTTTTTCCCAGTTTATGTAATGTTTTTGGTTTCTGGAAAATTATGACCCAAATGAAACTTTTCTGTGAAAGCTTTCATTTTGGTCAGAAAGCCACTTTTTGTTAAACAAAAGTTTCAATGATTTTTTTTTTTTTACCAGCTGCAATTAAACACAGAGCCTGACCTCACTGACTTCAGTGGGAACTAAGGTTGCTCTGCACCTCTTGGGACCAAACTGTCAACTAGAGAGTGACTCGGAAAACTCTTCCTATGAGCCTCACCTCACAGCAGACTGAAGGATCTTCCTGATCATTGTAGCAGCTCCATAAATAATGACGATTTTCCATGAAAAAGATTAATTGACATTTCCAATTTACAGAAATAAAGATCAGCTTCCCTGTGAATCCCAGGCAGCGTGACCAATCAGCAGTGGGTGAGAATGTTAACCTTCCCCTTTTTAATCACTGCAAAGGTTCTATTCCATAGCACTGCGACTAGTGCCTCCCACCCCACCACTGAAAGGTCTCTACACCTGTTTCATTACACTGATCCCCTTTCTGCTCATGTTACATATAGTTGTATTATAGTTCACTCATCCACCAAAGTGACGGAAGAATCTGTCCTCAATGATAATTATAGTCTAGTTAGTTCATATTAAACAAAATAAAATACACAACTGGAACTAGTTGGCTTTTCTGTTCAGCAGGGAAATCCAGGTCTGTTTGATCTTTGGACGTTAACTCTCCTCTTACCCCTACAAACCAAGGTTGAGGCACACTGGCAGGGCAGTGCAGAGGAAACGCTTGCACCACTGCTGCCCATGTCATATTTATTCTATATACAGAGGACTTCAGCCTCCGGGGCTCCCAGTTTACAGCACTGATACACAATTACAGGGAGGAATAAATCACATGATGTAGGGCTGTGTTTTGCTTGCCGGTACTATTTGATATGGCGAGAGTCTCTCTCAAGTGCTTGTCTGAGGCTTTGCTGATATGATTAATTGTTCCTGTTTTAGGTTTCCATTTAGTCAGGTGAGGTCTCCGTTTTGTGTTCCCGTATCTGCTGCAGATATTAGTGACAATGAGTTAGTGAAAGGTATAATTTTCTTGCCTGTCTGGGGTATGTTGTGACAGGCAGTTTAAAAAAAAACAAACCCCAATGGAATCTCTTCTCTTTCTACCTCCTGAAATGCCTTTGGCATACAGATTCAATGGAAACAGATGACTCATGGGAATTTCACTGGACCGTTAAAGTGTGCTTTGGATGAAAAGACTATTGAGAGAAAGGGCAGCCTTTTTAATTTTCCCTTGAAATAGGCCTGAGCAGTCAGTATTCCCCTTGTCTCTGATTTTCTTTGTCCTTATGTGGTTGTGTCCCCTTTTTTCTCTGTATGTTCACACCACTGTGTGGATCCTTCTTTGCAGTATGTTCCAGAGCTTGTAAATCTCCAGTGACAGCTAATGGTGATTTCTCCTTCAGCTCAAGTGGGAGAGTCTTCATCAGAAAGCCCATGGTTCCACTTCCCACACCATGTGTGTACTCTTTAACTAAAGACTCCTGTGTCCATATGTACAGCGCTTCAGGACTGTCACATGCTGTGGTATTGATTTTAATAAAGGGTATTTATTATTTAGCATGATGACAAATAGAGGGAAGCACCTTTTACGTCAGTGTGTCCTGATGTCTAAAATGATGCCCTGAAAAGAGAGGAACAGGGATGTTTAGATTATTGTAACATTACAGCTCTTCACATTGATGGACAAGTGCAGGACTGACATTCCCTTGGTGTTATCTGGACCAGTGATCTGCTAGGTCACTCCAATCCTTGACTCCGAGAGCCAGCCTTAACCTGCTCTGCTGTGAGAAACCCCACTCCCGGGCTGTTCACACACAGCCTCTGGCATGTAAGCTGCTCTCATGTGAGCACATTTGGCCAGTCACTGCTTGGATTGTGCAACTGAATGACACTAGCCAATATCTCTGGTCCCAGACACAACTCTAGGAACCTCCATCTTGCAGTATCCAGTTATGCCTGCTGGATGCTGCAAACTTACATGAGTTCATCAATTTAACAAAGAAATTGATACATAGCAGGCTTGTTATCCCAAGGGGATTCTCTGACATGCTTCAAACAAACTTACTGCTTAGGTAGAATAAACAAACAAACAAACTACAAAAGATAGATCTTAAGTGATTGTGAGTCAAAATGCAAGTCAGATTCGGTCAAATGAAATAAAAGCAAAACACATTCTAGGTGCTGATCTTAACACTTGCAGTGCCTCTGAGATGCTTCTCACCACAGGCTGGCTGGCTGCCCTTCAGCCAGGCTCTCCACTTTGATCAGTGCTTCAGTCGCTTGGTGGTGGTGTCTGTAGATGGTGGTGTCTGTTGAAGAGAGAGCGAGCATGGCAAATGTCTCTTCCTTTTATCATGTTCTTTCCTCCCTCCTGACTTTGCCCCCACACCCATCAGAGTCAGGTGAGCATTACCTCATCATAGTCCCAGTCGAAAGGGGATGACTCACTCGAGAGTCCAAAAGATCCTTTGTTGCTGCTTAGGCCAGTGTCCATTGTTCCTGTGAAGCTGGGCTGGGTTTGTCCCATACATGCCTTGATGAGGTGTGAACTGCCCCTCTGCTCCTGAAGAGTTTTGCCTGGGCTTGTTTTAAGCCATGAGGACAAATTTTCAGCCTCATAAATATATACCAGAAATTACAACCTCTAACATTACTATAACAACACTGCTCAGTGCATCATGAGCCTTCTGAAGACACCCGACATGACAAATTTTGCTTTGGGTACCACACAATCATATTGTAAGGATGAACATGGGGGTGCAGAGCATCCCAGCAGGTCAGATCAATTCCTGTTCCTTTAGTGTGTCAGTGAGATGGTTCTTTTCTCTCCAGTTCAGTGCGTGTTGAGTTCAGTAGTTGTAACTGTAGGACTTCTTTGCTCAGCCTACTCACCACATACTTTTGTGCAGAGAAACCCTGTACTATGGCTCCCATTTCCTATTCCAAGGAAGGGACATACAGAGTCTGTAGCAGGGGCTAAGCAAGCACCTGTGCATTTTACTGGATTTTAATGGCCAGAATGTCAGGCATACGCCACTGTATAGTACTCTGTAGTGGCTTCAGCCTATGAATGATATAAATCCTAACACTACTACAGCACCTTACAACATTTTTCCTTTAGCTCAGTGGTTCTCAACCTATTTACCATTGTGGGTCACATATGCAGCTCTCTGTGTGTCATGTGGGCCATATAGACACACTGCCTGTATGCGGGAGGATGTCACAAGGGCTGCAGCTGTATGCTGATTTGGCTGCAAGCAGTCCACAGGTTCAGAACCACTGCTTTAGCTTAAGACAGGGGTCTCCAAACTTTAGCAGACGAGGGCCATATTAGATTTTTGAAGGGGCTTCATGGGCCGAAGTGACTGTGAAAAAATTCAATATATGCAAATATATGCAAAATCCCCCTTTGCTCCTCCAGCTGCTGCCATGCCCCATGCCCCCTTTACTCCTCTGGCTGCTGCTGCGGGGGCACTCTCTCCTCCGCACATGGGGCCGTCAGCAGCAGCTCTGGAGCGGGAGGGGCAGTGGCAGCTTCTCCACGTGCCTGCTCAACTGGAGGGCTGGACAAATCGAAGTCGCAGCCTGGATCCGGCCCCCAGTCCATAGTTTGGAGACCCCTGGCTTAAGAGATAGAGGCTTGTCTTTTCAGAGCTAAAGCTCCTGGGTCCAATCCCCAATGTGTGCAGGAGCAGCTGTTGACTATGGGATGTGTAGAATGCTTATAGACTCTGCTCTTTTCTCCTGAGTGATGATCACTGTCCTTTGCATCAGCCCAATTTGAAGTACAGGTAAGTGAGGAAAGAGTAGAATTGGTGTGGGAGGGATCTATGCTTCCAGCCTTGCGCTTTTAGAGGAAGATTAAAAGTTTGTGCTCCTTAAGTCTGCTGATCTGACAAGAATTAATCCTAGGGGGTCTGAACAAGATAAGGTAAATACTGTCTCTTCTTTCTCGGATTCCTCCATTTAAACACAAAACAATTTCTTTCTTCTCAAGTCTATCAGGAGTTTGTGTCCGGGGGGTGGGGGTGGGGGCTGAGTGGGAGACATGCAAAGCTGGAGTTGACAGCTTTGTAGTAACATGTATTGACTGAAAGGAACATCTTTCCCCCACCTATTGGATTCTCTGTGCTGGTTTCTTCCTCTCATGTGAAAGTGATCCTTTTGGCTTCTGTTCAATATGGTGTGGTGTATCCATTTAATCCTCAGCAGCAATTGGAGCTCAAAAAAGAGACAGGAAGTTTGTTCTAATGCTTAGAGAATGGGGCTAAGGAGTCAGGAGTCCAGAGCTTCATGTTATAGACTCGCTCATTGTGTGACCTAGGACAAGTCATATAATCTCTCTTTACCTCAGTTTCCTTAGCCGTAACTGGAGGATATCACTATTTACCTCCCTCCCAGAAGGTGGCATGAGGCTTCTTTCATTAATGTTCGTAAAGAGCTTGGAGACTGATGCAGTTGAAATACTTGTGGCTTTGCTGCGGGGGCACTTGGATAACAGGACAAGTTTGACATCACATCACGGAATGGAGAAAATAAGGGATTGATTTTTCATTGTGGTCTTCACTGTAGGGTATAGTTTCATATAGAGATCTTTAATAGTGTAAACCTTTGCTGTATTTTTAGTATTTATTGCAATTGTATTTGCATGTGTACCATATTCACACACACAAAAGGAAAAAACCCCCAGCAACTGTGAGATCTAATCCTGAGCCTGAATGGCTGCATTGGAGCATCCCTGAATTCTGGGCAAGATCAGATCCAGATCTGATCTTTCTGACTTGGACGGTGGACCCCTGACTTGAAAACCTCAGGTGGAAGAATTGATAATAATAATCCAAGTCTTTGGGCTAGTATTCCCCATCTGGCTGGCTTGGGTATGAATGGTTTGAGGTGTGAGTGCCATTTGATGCTTAATGAAGGGCAAGCAAGGACTTGAGGAAAAATAATATGAGAAGACAGGCTGAGGAGCTCAAGAGCCAAAACCTATCAACACTAACAACCAGGCATAGGGATTAGAGCCATGAACAGTCCCATTAGTGGCAATGGGACTCCCCACAGCAACAAGCACTGCATTGGGTAGAAAGAATGTTTGCAGGAATTAGGCCTTTGATTTGTTTTGCCTAGGAAAGCGCTAGGGAGGCACCACAGCTGTCCAGAAGTGTCTGAGGGGAATAACAGTGATGACAGCTAGGGGGGCCTCCCTAGCACTTTTCTAGGCAAAACAAATCAAAGGCCTAATTCCTGCAAACATTCTTTCTACCCAGTGCAGTGCTTTCAAACATTCAAAAGCTGTTCAAATATTCAAAGCCATTCAAAGCCGGGGGGGCGGGGGGCTCCACTTGGGCTGGCAGCCTGGAGCTTGGGGCTCACCTGGCCAGCCGGTGGCTCAGGCCAATTGGAGGCCCGGGCGGCTCAGGCCAGCCTGGGAGTTGGACCCAGTGCTCAGGCAGGCTATCAGCCCAGGGCTTGGGCTGGTACTGTAGGCCAGTGCTTAGGTTGGCCGCCACGCTGGCGGCCAGGGGCAGCTTGGTCTAACCCAGGGCTCGGGCCGATGCTCGGGCCAGCCAGCGGCCTTGAGGTTGGGCTGGTTATTGGGCTGGCTGGCAGCCCAGGAGTCGGGGTGACTGGCACAGCTGGGGTAGGCTGGCTGGTGGCCTGGGACAGGTGGGCCAGTGGTTGGGGCAGTTCATTCTGAGCTTTTCCAGCTGTGAGGCGGGGAAGCAGGTGGGTGAGGGGTGTGCAGAAGGGGTGGAGTAGGGGGATGGCCCTGGGCAGAAGAGGCTGGGCTGTGGGGCTAGTCTCCCCAAAGAGGGGGGTTCACGTGCTATTCATGGCATGGAGTAAGACTAAAGTTGAAAAGTGATAGATTTAGATTTAGCTTGCATGCGAGGAAAACATGTTGAGAATGAGGCATTCTGAGTCGGATGAGGATAGCAGAAGTGACAAAGAGTCCTGTGGCACCTTAAAAACTAACTAAAGTATTGAAGCATAAGCGTTCGTGGGCTAATACCCACTTTGTCGGATGAGGATAGGTTCCCAGATGAGGAATTCGTTCAGGGAGACGATAAGGAAGAGCAGAGGCCTTCATCCGTCTAGCAGGCAAAGGCATTACAAGATCTAATGGCTGGTAAGGGAAGCGAGAAAAATTTGAACTGGAAAGAAGATGAATGTTTTTAAGCACTGAGGGTAATTAACCACTGGAACAGCTTACTGAAGGATGTGTTAAATGCATCATCAGGTTGATGTCTTTCTAGGAGATATGCTCTAGTGCAGCCACAAGTTATTGGGGTGAATGATGGACTCAGTGGGTGAAATTTTATGGCCTCTGTCATGGAGGAGATCAGAGTACATGATCAGACCTTAAAGTCTATGGCAGATTCCAGAGAGACTTTTCAAGGCAAGGTGTAAGATAACTAAACACAGAGATCCTTTCTGTTTCCCCTTCCCCTTCCCCTTCGAAGGGAATTTAATGCTAGTGAAAAATTCAGAATGGACAGCAAAGGAGACTGAAGTTAGCTGTTTATCCCCAAAAGGACCTAGTACAGGAAGAGGCAGTGCAGACTTCCACAGACTGCCTCACCAAATCAGCTTCGACCTTAACCTGAAGGGAGTACCTCTGGAGATGGTAGGATAGTTCATTACAGCACCACCACCACTCTGAAGTTCTGTAGCATCTTTCACCTGAGGATCCCAAGGTGCTTTAAAAATATTCATAAATGAAGCCTCACAGCAGCCGTGCAAGATTCACTCATTGACCTATCTCTGGGGAGAGAAGGAGCCATATTGGAAAACTCCACACGCAGCTCAGGGCAGGTCTACACTACAAATTTACATTGGCGCAGCTGCATCAGTGCAGCTGTGCTGCTGTAGTGAAGATGCTCTAAGCTGACCAGAGAGACTCTCCCTTCGGCTTAATAACTCTACCTTGGTGAGAGGCGGTAGCTATGTCAGTGGAAGAACTCGTCTGCTCACATAGTGCTGTCTACACAAGGGGGCTAGATCAGTGTAACTACGTCAGTCGGGGTGGGGATGGGGGTGGGGAGGGTGAGGAAATCCAGACCCCTGAGTGACATAGTTATACCGAAGTAAATATGTAGAGTAGGCCAAGTCTCAGGCTCTGCCTGCTCATAATATCAGAATAAGATGATGAGGCAGTAGACTGTTCAGAGCCTCACAGTATGGTTACTCAGATTTAGCACCCATTGAGATAAGTGAAGAAGTTCTCACCTCTTGCTATTGATTCAGGCTTCCTGCAGACATCATCATTATTGGCTTACGTTCTGTTCACAATTTGAAGATTATCTTTGTGACCAAAAGGGCTAGAAACATTGGTCAAAATTTTTGGAAGTGGATGCGTAGAAATAGGTATTTAAATTCATATTTAGATACCTGATAAGGTGGGTCAGGTGATCAGTGCCTCTGAAGATCAAACCATTGACTTGGGGCCCTAAAGATAGGCACCTGCTTTTGAAAGCTTTGGTCACAATTAACAAAAAACTCTTAGATTCAGGATTACAAGATGGGACCCATTAGAGAAAGTGTTGGCATGATGAACCACTGAGAACTGGCCCAATTCTACTCCTGCAAATAGATCTGTAGACAGAGTGCCAATAAAATGTAGTTTTCCAAGATGTGTAAACCAGGTTGAGACTAATTAGTTTCACAAAGGACCATTCCTGCTTGATGCAGATGATCAGAAATGTTCCAAGATACCCTTCCAAAACTCAAGAGGATTAACTCAATGGGAATTGAATCAAGCCCCGGATGAAGTTCATGGAAAGCTGGAGAAGTTGAATATCATCCAGGTTCCAATTTACCCCTTTACCCTTAGCCCTCTGAATGTTTCTTTTATTTGTGCAGGGTAAGATGTGAAAGTTTGTGATAACATACTAGTATTGTGACAGTCTGTCATATTTTCTGGCATTCTCTGGCTTCCTCATGGTACTGGGAGATACTAGATGTCATTAACGCAGTCTTACGAGTTCTGTTTTCCTGTTCTGTAGGAGTTAGATCTTGGAAATGTGCATATTCTCAACTATAATGCAGTTTGTTTTGATTAAGCTTATTTTGCCTTAATCATTGTTTGTCACTGCAATAGTTTTCTTAAGTGCAGAACTGCCACCTACAGGTGAGACCCACACAAGCGAAGAAAATGTTATGTCATTCAAAACATTACCGGCTTGCTATGCCTGTTTCTGCCTGGTATTTTGGTTGTGAGTGTGGTGAATTTTCACTTTTGTGAGATTGCGGTGAGGATATTACTAGATAGGTCTCTTTCGTTCCTTACTAGAATGGAACAGAAAGGGGTGAGTGTTCCTATACATTGTTTTGAGGATTCCATTGCACAGATTTTCCATATATCAGTAGATATCTCAATTTTCTCCAGAACATTTTCAGTCATGGTCTATTTTTTGGTGTGTGGATCTTCTAGTGAAATTACCTTTTGCTACAATCCCTGATCTAGCTTTTAAAAAATTGAATAGTGGATTGCTGAGGCCATTACAATGGCATCTGGGAAACTCTCTAATTAATAGAGCAAGGCAAATAATTTTAAGCATAGTCTAGAATAATTTGAGAAATATTGTAAAATTCATTGAATGTTATTCATGACAACATTCATGGATGGCATTCTGTAGCTGAGTGAATAAAAACACATTATGAAATTACTGTAATAGATTATTCAATTAATGTTATTTGCCTAGCTCTACTACATAAGGACAGAATCCCGCTCCCACTCAAGTCAACGGTAAAGTCCCCATTAACATCAGTGGCAGAAGATGAGCTACTAAATCCCCAGGGCAGACTCCAACCAGGCATAAACTGGGCAAACTCCATTGAAGTCAGTAGGTTTAAACTGCTGCTGTATTTAGCCCTAGATGTCTACTCAAAACAGTCCCTTCTTAGAACCCCAGTACTACACAGGTGGCATTGTTCTTAACATTAATGCAAGGAGAGCTTATGTTAAATAAGTGAGTTTTTATCTTTGGCAGTACATCCATTTAAACCGGGGCGGGCAAACTTTTTGGCCCAAGGGCCACATTGAGGTTCAAAATTGTGCGGAGGGCCGGGTAGAGAAGGCTGTGCCTCCCCAAAAAGCCTGGCCCCTCCCCCTATCTAACCCCCATCCACTTCCTGCCCCCTGACTGCCCACCTCAGAACCCCTGACCCATCCAACCCCCCCCCCCCCACTACTTGTCCCCTGATTACCCCCTCCGGAGACCTCCCACTCTAACTGCCTCCCCCAGGACCCCACCCCCTATCTAAGCCCCTGTACTCTTTGTTCCCTGACTGCCCCCTCCCGAGACCCACTCACCCTAACCACCACCCCCAGGACCCCACCCCCTAACTAAGCCCCCCTGCTCTTTGTTCCCTGACTGCCCCCTCCCGAAACCCCCCCA
>ML677350.1:16302410-16351886 GCA_007922305.1 Dermatemys mawii
CTTTCCTGGGGACTCCCCCACCTAAGGCCCCACCCTTTTACCATGCTCAGCTGGGTGCTCCAGCCCAAGCGCAGGGCCCCGCGGCTTGGCCCGGGCGAGGCCCCGCGGCTTGCATTGCTCGGCCCAGCCCCAGGCTTGGGAGTGCAGGGCCCCGCGGCTCACCACACTCCGCTCGGCACCTGGCCCAGGACCGTGGGGCCACTGGCACTGTTCCCCTGGCCCGAGCTTGCGGGCCAGATAAAAATGGCCGGTGGGCCGCATATGGCCCATGGGCCGTATTTTGCCCACCCCTGATTTAAACGCATATGTACCAAAACCTGCAACAGGCAGATCTCTTTTCTGAGAGATATTCTAAGCCTTGCATTTGATGTCAAGGGTAACTCTTTGAACTCTGTGAGCTCTCCAGCTACCACACACATGCCTTCATAGTAACAGCTACATCTGGTACATCTGTCTTCAACAGTCTCCACCATTGGTCAAAACAGCAGATGCCTTCACCTTGACCTTCAGTCCTCTTCTCTAGCTGACCATTACACAATATATTGCCATTTGACAAAGACCATTTAGATGCACAAGAGAGTAATAATAAGGAAATCTCACTCAAGGTCTTTGAAAAGATCATTTATTAAATTATTATTATAAGTGCAACCTAACCATGAGGCTTCAGTCTTTAAAATGCAGATTGTTCCATGCTTGAACTGGGTTAACTGGTACCTGAACCTACTACACACCAATATTTTTGCCACCACAGAACCTAGAATGAAGTCTCTTCCTACCCAGTCTTTAAATCTTGGGTTAGGAAGAGTATTGTTGTTTTGGAGAGGGGTGTCAGCAAAGATGATACTGTAATGTCCTGTGAATATCCCTAGCAGTTTCCTGACTGAGGCTTTGGAACATCCAAATAAAACACTGTTCCCAGAGAATCCATCAAAGGTTTTACAGTGAACCCAGTCAGTGCTGGGACAGAACTTTGGGAGATTATTCACTCGGTACTGACTACTCATGAAATGCAGACATGACCGGTAATGCTTACAGTTAAGACCCCACTAGCGGATGCTGAGGTACATGATTTAAGGAACTCCCAGTAACAGGAACAGAACAGATACCAGGAGTGAAGGTGAGAGGGACTTAAAAGAACTGGGCTCATTTACTCTGGATAAAAGAAAGGGGACTTCGAGGTGATTGATAGAGGTTTTCAGCATGCTGAGAAAAGTTGACAAAGCTGATCAAGTACATTTTGCACACTAGTCGGGAATTAAAAATAGAAATAGAATCTATAAAGGGAGGGCAGTAGGAAAAAAATCAGAACCACTCCATACAAGTGAAGTAAGACAGATGACCAAAATGCTGCCCATCGACTGGTTATTGTACCATATGTTAGACAGAGATCACAGACAGCTGATGAGTCAATTAGAGAAAGAGAAAGAGAACCATTAAATGCAGGAGTGGGAGCAGGTAGTGTCACATACCTTTCCATGGACACACACACACCCCGCCACTTCTGAGTGGGAATCCTGTAGTCTTTCCCTCCCCAAAGGCTATTCCTGCAAAGAGAGGGGAGGGGAGAGGGCTATGCAACCTGCCATCTTCTTAAAGGCCATTCTTGGATGTGAGGACGGAATGCCTCCTCCCTGCACCCTCCCCATCCAAAGAGGAAAGGGGCCCCAGGGGCTTCCCTGAGCCAGAAGGCTTGGCAGCTGCACATGGGGATTCCACAGCCACACAAATACCAATTGTCACTAATGGAAAATAATTTTTCATCTGGTAAAAATAGCTCCTTCATCTGTGCATGCTGCCTTCATCATTCACACACTGTGCCATCACCTCAGGAACTACTCTCACCAACCCAGGACAACATAGTGGGCTTTTCTCCCCATCCTCAGAGTCATGTCTGCTGTGACTAGTAACACCCCCAGCCTCTGACCTGCTTTCAAATAGGTCGTTGGGTTTTTTTAAACACAGCAGATATCACAGAAAAATCCCTGCAGGGACCTTCCTGCTGGCACCCCCAAAGCAGTCCCTAGGCTGCTCATAAATTACATGAGGGGTTGCTTTGGCCCCCAGCACTCCAGGGTTGGGGAGAGGTGGGTTTCAGTGAATACAAGTTTGACAGTGAAATGAAAGTCCGACCCATTATTCCTAAATTTGTCTCTCAAACATCTCTACACAGTAACTAAAGCAACTTGGCTTTACAGACAGAGGGATTTAAAAACAAAGCGCACCAACAAAGGAATTTAAAATTCTAAAACCCACTCAGATAATTTCTCTTTCAAAGAGGCAGCACAAACAAAACACCCAGTGGTGTGCTACAGTATAAAGCTTTTACTAATGTCTCTTTACGTGATGTGCAGAACTCACTCAAGACTTCCTCACTGGGGAAGGCTGTGATCCTTCCAGACTTGTGCAAATAAAACCTTACCACAGCACAGCATCACATATGCTGTAGATGTATAATGTGCATTTTAGAATCTATCTCTTGCCAAGAATCCATATTTTTATGTAGGACCCACACTATTTGCTCTAATGCTGCAGAGCCAGTAACTACCAAACCCTATTTTAGATGCTGTGTGGGAATAATTGCAGATACACAAACAAGTGCTCAAAGACAGTTCTGTTCATTTCAAGCTTAATTTGTAAAAATGTTGGGTGGGAAAAGGAATGACAAAAAGAACTAGAGAGAGAGAGAGAGAGTGCACAAGCCTGGTCACATGATAACTACAGTGGTGATGGCAATGATAAATATTCAACAGATGTAAACAGCAAGGAAGAATAATTGTTATGAGTGGGTGGTAGAGCTAGAAGAAAAGGGCTGGAATTAATCAAAAGTAAATTTAGGCTGAACAACAGCGTACAGTGGAGTGATCTCTTAAGGAAAGTAGTGCTAAATCCATTGCTTACCCCACTTAAGAACTGAAGAGTACACCCAAGAGGAAGTCCTGAACTGGTGGAGAGGGGGTACTTTTCTAGTTAAATAAAAGCCACTGTGTACCTAATGGGAAAAGACCAGAATGAGATGGGAAAAGCGGGGGGAATAATTCTTAAAACCTTCTTAAGTGGAAAAGTAAGGGAGAATTTTGATCCAAGGAAAGATATTCTCATTTGCCATGTCTCTCTGTTTTTTATAAATATGTCCTTTGTCAAAAAAGCACTTGGCAGTTTGCTGTGAGGACAGCAGAACACTGGGAACATTTGTTGTGTATTAGGAGGCATGCTCGATCATGCATCGCTGCCTGCCCAGCCAATGATTTTTCACTTCACAGATGGTCCAAGATCTCAGTCCTTATTTGTGCAATGACACTGGATAAAGCCGCTTGCTGAGGCCATGGAGTGGTCACCTGTGCCTCAGATTCTGCCTTCACAAGCTAGGAGGATAGGAAAAGTGGAATCACATACAGTATACACAGTAGCTCAGTATAGTCAGTCTCCTCTCTGCATTTCAGAAGCACCTATCACCATGTGAACGTATTGGCATATGCGAACGGTTGTTTGTACTCATTAGGAAGGGTGTTTCATCACCCACTGTTTCATTCCATAGGGTTGGGGCCATGTGGCGAAACAGGGCATCGGAATCCCAGGACTCAGTGAACATGGAGGCCAAATTCATTTAAGTAGCATGGGTCGCTACAGGACAAGGTTCCATTGGTGGAGCAGAGGCGGGGCAAAGCCCAGGACTGATGGAAAACAGAGTTCTCTCCGGGGCAGAAGTGGGGTCTCATAGGCGGAGCAGCACATAGGAAACATAAGACTAAGTGCCCATGAAGACAGAATGCCCCCTCTTAGCCTTTAGGAGAAAGGGTATTTAGTCTCCATGGCATATTAAACAAGCTCTGTTTTATCTCCATGAAGAAAGTGATTCTAATGAAAGCCTGTCACAGTCAGTTTGCTTTGGAGTCACGCTAAGACTGACTGTGTCATTAGTATCTTCCCCCTGGATACAGGGAGCTGAGTTTCAACAGAAAATGACAGAAATTGACCCTTGCAACTTGATAATGTGATAATTGCTCTCTTGTTCTGTACCTGTGCTCAGAGAATGGGAGAGAGAGATGCCTGTCCATTCCAATACAGAATTGCACTTTTGAGCATCTCCCTACATGGCATTTGTTGAATTAAAAGTTTTGGTAGTGGTAAGCTCTTTTCCCTATTTGGGGCTGAGAGGTTCCTCCTTCCAATACCAAATGCATACCTCTGGGGTCTCTCTAGGCACTGCCACAATAAGTCCTTTACACAGAACAGCAGGTATGAGCAGAGTAGAAGTCCCTCATGGCTTTAGGTTAGTCCAGACTCTAGCGGCAAATACATCTGTTTCACATCTCCGAAAATCAAGGTTTCAGCAACTCCTAGTGTGAAAACCAACTGCATCCACCTCCTCCTGGGAAGGGAAATGTCTTCAAGTGCCAGCTCAGGTTTGGTGCGGTCACTGAGGTGGCTTCACAGTTGAAGTATGAAGGCAGAAATAACACTGCCAGTTGGGTGAAGCCACATGGCGTCAGCTGACGTCTCAGGTCTGGCGGCACTAGAGAGCTGAGTCACTGCGAATGGAATGGGTGAGATAGCACAGGTGTATGTGACAATGGTGCAGGATACCCTAGCTATGCTGTTCTGGAGCAAGAATGTTTCAGTTTTGTCCTGCAGGTTGTAGTTACTCCTGTGCTGTAGTTACAACTATTGCAGTTGCACTGCCTTCTGAATATCAATCCCGTAGTTCCTGGTGCAGCTCTCTGAAATAATGGATTATAGGAAACCAAAGGCCTTTTGGGATATTTCAGGGAGCTAAGGTGAGTTGCAGAACAAGTCAAACTCACATAATCCCCAAGGAAACTTCCATTAAGACCTGTGTGGCCAGTGCCATTTCCTACTCATTTTTCCAAATACAGGCCAGGGTGAGTGCTTAGCTTGTGCTCCCTGCTCAGAAGGAAATGTATAACATGCTGGTCAAGTGGGTCTTGGTCTTTCTTTAGTGGCTGGAAGACATAGAAAAGGTTTTGCAAGTCTGTTACCATCTCCCATGTAATAGGTCTGATGCTTTAACTCAAGTAGTAGTGTCTTCCTTTTAGATCCAAATGTCCCAGTTTCAAGCCTTAGAGATAATTGAAGCCTGGGGCAGAGCTTTAGAAGAGTCATCATGAGCTTACAAGGTAACTGAGAAGGCAGTAAAGGTATTCCAGCAGTACCTCACAGAGACTTAGATAGGCAGCTCCTCTAATTCATCATACAGCTGTCATCACCACCCAAGTAGGCAGCCTTCTACTGTACTTGCAGATGATCCTCAGCACGATAAATACTGCTTTGAGGCCTAGAACATGGCTGCAGACTGTGGGGGACCATGTTGGATTGGAGACCCAAGAGGTTCTACAGCCATTGCTGGTCATCAACACAAGGAAAGAAGCTTTTCTGTATCTTTGGGGTGAGCTGGCCCCAAAGCTGCAGCACCAGCCCATCAAGATAAGACCAGTCAGTCCTCACAGAAGTGAGTGTTCATCGTCCCAGATGTCACCAGTTAGCCGGACATTGGTTTGAGGTTGGGAAGTCCATGGGTGGTGTTGTTGTGGTAAAAGTTTGCAGGGCAATGTGTAGTGTGTTGCTAGAGTACATGTTTAAGGGTGGCCAATGTGCAATAAATCACAGAGGGCTTCCCAAAATGTGCCAGAGCCTATGACTCAACCTATCAACCCAGCCTGTTTCTCCTTTACCCTGCCAAGCCCAGGAGTACATATAGAAAGGGGTACTACTCCAGCATGATGAAAGCTGTAGTGGATCACTCTGGGAGGATCATGGATGCATACATAGGATGGCTAGGCAAAGTGTATGATACAAGGATTTTCAATAACTGGACTTTTCAGGAGCAGGCCAAGGAACTATTGAATCCTCACTGGTTCCTTTATACCAGTGGTTCTCAACCATTTTGCATTTGTGGACCCCTAAAAAGTTTCAAATGGAGGTGTAGACCTCTTTGGAAATCTTAGACATAATCTGTGGCCCCCTAGGTGTCCACGGACCACAGGTTGAAAATCACTGCTTTAGACAGTGTTGAATCACTGTATACAGGGTTATGTCTGGCCAGGTTATGTTCAGCCTCTCTGGCTTGTGTCTTATCGAATCACACTCTAAGACTGGTGCAGGCATAACATAAACATCTCTCCCATACCTGATCCAAACACAGACATTCAAAATATGAACCAATTTATTCTTGGTGAGAAAAACTCCAAATTCCATTTATATCTCACAGTCCCAGTAGTTATGAAAAAGCTGCCAGTTCCACCAATATAAATCTTAGCCCTTTCATGGGGTTTCATCATACATCTTAGACAAAAGTGGGAAGAGAAGATGGTCTTTACAGAATCAAATGCTGTTTCAAGTAATACTTTGTAAGAGTCATACACATTTCAAAACCCTTAGATATATGTATTAACTTATAGTAAGGCATTCTATGGTGTACATCAGAACAGAGTCCAGGAAAGTCATTTATGATGAGTATGCTTTATAGTACTGAGACATCCTGACACAGGATAAACACAACACAAAATAATAGTGAGCTTGTACTGGTTTTTATAGGAATTCAGACTTAAGTGATAGTACTAATTCTTTAAGTAGCTGAAGAATGCAGGGAGAAAGTAATTCATGCCACTTAGAGTGACTGCTCCAGATGCAGAAGGAAAGTCAGTCTTCTTTAGCGTATGTGCCATGTGTCTCAGGTGGCACGTGACCAGGATTCATCACTGAATTTGGTCTGCTAGTTGGATCACTAGCTTGCCTGGGCTGGGTGCTGACAGGAAGCGGGACACTGATGCTGATTCATGCCCCCCAGGAGAGGCAGTGATTGGCTATGACAATTTCAGTCTGTTTGCAGCTGTAAAGCAGTAGACATGAAATGGGGCATCAGGTAAGGCTGGGGGGGGGTTATCAGAGCTCCAATAAGGATTTGCTTTACCCTACCCCTGGAGGAAGATATGTGGGAGTTGAAAAGTTCCCATTATCCTATGCTGAATCCCTGTCTTTGACTCTTCATAGTTCTGTCCTTCGCCATCTGTTGGTGCAAATCTGTGCAGCAGTTTGGAGTCAGGAATAACATGAGCCTTGCGCGTCTTAGGGAATTAATATTTAAACATTTCTGAACCAGTTCCAAATCCTTTGGTGATTTATAGAGAAGATTAAAAAGAAATCTCAGCCCATTCCTTGCAGGCAATCATTTTTGTTGCTGACATTGGATGCCCATCTTGGGAGTGGATTTTATTCTGAAGGATCAGGTTAGGAGGATTCCTGTAAATAAACAGTGAGAAGCTTTTTCTTAAGCTTCATCTCTAGCAGTATGCAGCCATTGACCACCTAGGTTTTTAGACACAGCAAGACTGGAACCATGAAGACCCACCACATAAGACATTGGAGGTGGGGGAGGGTTCTCAGTGAGCAGCCTCCAGAGGATGTAGTATGAGAGGAAGAATACTACTCAGAGGACACTGTGTTAAGAGGTGGAGGGGGAGACTCTGAGAGAGAGAGAATGTAAATTATTGAGGGTTTTGGGTCCCCCAGCAAAAGTGATGTTTTAAAATCCAAAACTGGATCAGACAGTCAACAGGACTTAGATAAAAACAGTGGCAGTTGGTCTAGCCAAGTCAGTGTAACCCACACATCTCCTGGTGTGTTCCATGTAGTGGCACTGAGACCACTTAGAGATTAATGAGTCTGCTACAGCCTTAGCTAACAGTCATATGGCTTTTAGCTCATGCAGTAGACACTCATGCATTTAGTTTCTGAGGTCTCAGGTTCAGTCCTGCCCATCAGTGACTGTTGGTGTTACACCAGCAGTGACAATGGTTCTAAATCCTTATGCTTTAAGGCATAAGCTGATCATCAGCTGGGGTCAGGGAGGAATTCTCCTCCATTTTAATATTACAGATAGGTGCATTATGGGGGCGGGGGAGGCATCTGTATTTCTTTGAAGCATCTTTCTTCACCAAGATTGGCTGACCTAGTTGTTTCATCTGATACACAGGCTCCTATTTCTACTGCTGACTTTGTGAGTCCATTCTACATATTCATTTCCTTCTCCCTGAGGGGGTTTATTGTGAACTCACACACTGATGATATTCACTTCTGCAGAGAGGGCCAGTGTAAGTACCGTGTGAGTTCTGCTCACCTCCTGTTTTGAAGGACTAAGTGGGACATAGATGGTCATAGGCCTTCTGCTCATCCTCCGAAGAGAACTTTCTTCCTTTCTCAGTACCTGTTACCTGCTTCTGTGCACTGACTATCCCAGAGACTGGAGCCCTCTGTCTCCAGAAACAGGTACAACACAAGCAGCAGCTCCAGTTTCTCCCACTTTGCTCTGCTAATGTAGCTCAAGTACCACCCCAACTGGCACTAATTTTCCCCTTTATTGAAAGAGAGGCAAAAGACTAAATGGACCCGGGAGACTGAACTGCTTTATTACTCACAGAGGTGGCCCCTCTTAGTCATGGATGCGGAATATTGCAGGGCAGCACAGAGGAAGCAGTCGTGTTCAGAGCAGGGATTTTTGTCTCCAAGGTGTTCAGTGCAGCTTTTCACCCATGTAAGTAGCTTCCACAATAACTCCCCATTGCATAAGTCTGGAGATACAAAGTTAAGATTTGCATTAACAAAACTCAGAGATTTAAAAAGAGTCCAGAAATGCATAGTTAAGGTAACTCATATAACCAAAACTCTGCCCCTGCTGCCCTTTCACCCAGGGCCAGCTCCAGGCACCAGCATAGCAAGCGCGTGCCTGGGGCGGCAAATGGGAGGAGGCGCCATTTCTTGTGTTGACAGGGCGGCACTCAGGCAGGAAACGAGTGTTGATCTTCCGCAGACGTGCTGCCGAAGAGAGAACACCATCTTTCAGTGGCACACCTGCGGCAGCTCAACCATTGTCCCTCTTCGATCAACACTCGTTCCTTCTTCGGCTGAGCTTCCGCACACCTGTGGAGCTTCTTGGGTGGTGTAGTGGGGCAGCTGCCACACTCCAGGAAAAAGGGATTAAAACAGCCCTGGGCGAGGGCTAGGGCAAGGGAAAAGCTGGGCTGGTGGGGAGGCAGCCTCAGCAGGGGGTCATGCCCCAAAGAGACCCAGCTGGCCATATAAAGGCCAGGGAAGCTAGGAGCTGAAAGAGTGTCTCCTCTAGCTGTGGAGGAAGACAGGTCTGGCTGCTGGGGAGCTTGACAGGTTACCTTTTAATACAGTCTCCCACAGTATTCTTGCCAGCAAGTTAAAGAAGTATGGGCTGAATGAATGGACCAGAAGGTGGATAGAAAGCTGGCTGGATCATCGGGCTCAACGGGCAGTGATCAATGGCTCCATGTCTAGTTGGCAGCCGGTATCAAGCGGAGTGCCCCAAGGTTCGGTCCTGGGGCCAGTTTTATTCAATATCTTTATCAATGATCTGGAGGATGGTGTGGACTGCACCCTCAGCAAGTTTGCAGATGACACAAAACTGGGAGGAGTGGTAGATACGCTGGAGGGTAGGGATAGGATACAGAGGGACCTAGACAAATTAGAGGATTGGTCCAAAAGATATTAGATGAGGTTCAACAAGGACAAGTGCAGAGTCCTGCACTTAGGACGGAAGAATCCCATGCACTGCTACAGACTAGGGAGCGAATGGCTAGGCAGCAGTTCTGCAGAAAAGGACATAGGTGTTATAGTGGATGAGAAGTTGGATATGAGTCATCAGTGTGTCCTTGTTGCCAAGAAGGCTAATGGCAATTTGGGCTGTATAAGTGGGGGCACTGTCAGCAGATCGAGGGACGTGATCATTCCCCTGTATTTGACATTGGTGAGGCCTCATCTGGAGTCCTGTGTCCAGTTTTGGGGCCCACACTACAAGAAGGGTGTGGAAAAATTGGAGATAGTCCAGAGGAGAACAACAAAAATGATTAGGGGCCTGGAGCACATGACTTATGAGGACAGGCTGAGAGAACTGGGCTTGTTTAGTCTACAGAAGAGAAGACTGAGGGGAGATTTGATAGCTGCTTTCAACTACTTGAAAGAGGATGGATCTAGACTGTTCTCAGTGGTACTAGATGACAGAACAAGGAGTAATGGTTTCAAGTTGCAGTGGGGACGGTTTCAGTTGGATATAAGGAAAGACTTTTTCACTAGGAGGGTGGTGAAGCACTAGCATGGGTTACCTAGGGAGGTGGTAGTATCTCCTTCCTTAGAAGTTTTTAAGGTCAGGCTTGACAAAGCTCTGGCTGGGATGATTTAGTTGGGGTTGGTCCTGCTTTGAGCAGGGGGTTGGACTAGATGACCTCCTGAGGTCCCTTCCAACCCTGATATTCTATGATTCTATACCTGGCGTGAAGCAGGGCTTGGGGGAGAGGCCAGAGGAGCTTGGGAGCTCCAGCCTGGAAACCTCCCAGGCTGCTGGCCTAGGAGATAGTCAGAAAGGAGGACTGGGGATGCAGGGGGCAGCCCATGGGTAGGCAAAGGCAGCAGGCCAAACCCTCCTTGCCTATGATGACTCGCTTATACAGACTGCAGTTGGCCCCAATGAAAGGGGGCTTGATAGTGACTGGCAGTAGCCCATAGGCTGAGGCAAGGTGGGGATAGGGGCTTGGAGTTCCCCAGGGAGGGGAGACCCAGTGAGACTGTGGGGGTACTGCAGGGGTGCAGCACCCCAGGGAAGAGGGCACCAGGTCTGGGAGGGACACGAGGCCAGTGGCAAGTGGGTGACCAGCCTGCAGAGGGTGCTCCAGAGGCTGGAACGCTAATTCCCTCGACAACTAGCAGGAGGTGCCGCAAGGGTGAGTCACCGCTCTGCTACAGGCGGCAAAGACATTAGAGCAGGCCCTGCTTTCACCTTCCATACCCGTTACCTGGTGTGCAAGATGGAAACATTTTGATGAAGGTTTTGATAAAGGCTAAGAGGTTTGTAGTCTGTACCTATGACAATTTAAATCTGCTCCATTCACATAGCTTGCCTGAGGAGTCAAGAACTTTGAGTACATGATTTTTTTGTTCCATGGCTTAAGTTCATAACCCCAGATATGATAGCACTGCCTATGCTGAGTCTCCTCCATAACATCATTTTTACCTTTGAAAAGTTATCTACCTTTGGGAATTGTCCTGAACGTGGTAACTTGACCACAGGTCAAAGCCTGTCGTTTCCTAGCAAGAATGTGTTGGCAGAAGAAGTTTGCAGTAGCAATACCAGATGCTTTGCACAATTTAAATGCTACACTAGTGTACACAGAGTGAGGCATCCCAGTCAGAGCATCTCAGTATTCATAGTCAATGATGTGATGAATATGTCTTGAGGATAGGACTGTCTTCTGGTTTTGGGTGGTTCTGTGGGGGATGATTTCTGCGCAGAGTTTAAGGTCATTTGGATGACCTTAGTTGTGCATTTTCCTGTCCTTATTAAGTGTGTTAATCTTTGAATTACAGGTTTTTTAGAGTTTCCCCCTTTAGGACCTTACAATGTTCTGTTAAGGGTTTTTGCCTTTTAAATAGTTGACAGACAATTATAACCTGCACACCATCCTAACGAAGACATAGATCTTCAGTGGTTCTAAATCAGCAACACTCTATTAGATTTAATGGAGGTTCTGTCTCAGTGTTTGACTTTGGAATTTTCTTAAGAGAAATTTTCAGTGATAAGAGAATTTCACTCTGGCCAGAAACTCTGGTGGAGCTAGAGGACCCTGCTCCTCCCAACTTTTAAGAAGTTCTCTCCTTCCCACTTTCCAGACTGAATCCCTCAAGGGATTCCCTGCCTCCAATTCCTGCAAACCACTTGGAAAAGAATAAGGGAGAAGAGACAGAGTCTTCAGTGGTTTTATTTGGGGAGGAGTCAGTGCACTGGTAGATAGGCCCTATTCCTTCACTAGATCTGTCTTTCTGCAGCTTTCTCTCTAGACTACCATCTTTGTGAGGGTCTGTCTCCTGCTTCTCCTAGAATGGCCCACTACCTTCCCGCCCGCTCCAACTCCCAGTGGGTCCCTGCCTCTAAGTAGATTGACCCTTTGCATAGTACCAAGCACCTCCAAAGTATTTATGGTAGTATCCACACAACCACCTTTTGATGTAGAGAAGTACTATCCCCATTCTACAGAGGCAGAGAAGAGTCAAGCAATTTACCCAGGATCACATAAGACATCTTAATCAATGCCAGAAGTTCCACTCCAGGGAGTTTACTACCAAACCATGCTCCCCCCTTGATACCTTCCTTATAGCAATTGTCATTCTGTATCAGATCCAACAGTAGGGTACAGAGGTGGTTAGAGTCAGAAAGGTCTCCCTTAAAAGTTGGAAGTAAAATCCTACTGAGGAAAATAGGAGCATAACTCTAGCAAGTCAAGTATACAAGTATAATTAGGCAGGCCAATAAAGAATTTGAAGAGCAACTAGCAAAAGACAAAAAACAAAGAGCAAAAAAATGTAAGTATCTGAGAAGCAGAAAGCTTGCTAAACAATCAGTGGACAATCAAGGTGTTCAAGGTGCACTCAAGGAAGACACGGCTGTTGCAGAGAAGCAAACGGATTCTTTGCATCAGTCTTCACTGCAGAGAATGTGAGGGAGATTCCCACACATGAGCTATTTGGGTGATAAATCTGAGGAATTGTCCCACACTGAAGTTTCATTAGATGAGGTTTTAGAACAAATTGATAAATTAAACTGTAATAAGTCACCAGGACAAGATGATATTCACCCAAGAGTTCTGAAGGAACTGCAAATATGAAATTGAAGAACTGTGGTAGGTGGGGTTTTGTGAGTGTTCAACTTTCAGAGAACCAGACCCTTAAAAATGCCTCCAGATGGGGTCCAGAAAATAGAAGCACCCCAAATCAGTGGCCACTTTTGAAAATCAAGATCCGTGTATTCTCCCCACAGACAAATTCTTCCTTCATTTCCATATTTTAAATCAGTGTCTGAATACTTCACTCTTTTTTCAAACTGTTTTTCTTTTTTGGATTTGGTCTCTGTTTTTATCTTCTTTGTTTCATTCTCTTCCTCCCCTCCATTCCCCTCCCTCCTTACCTCCTCCACTCCAGTCTACTCAGCCTGGGCTCTGATGCAGGGAAGCTGCTTCCCCAAAGCAGACTGTGAGGATGTTTTGAAAGGAGAGTGGGAGGCAGAAGCAAGTTAGAGGGGTGCTCTCTCTTCAGGTGGCAGTCCTGCACTACAGCTGGTTGAAACAGAAAACAACATGTGTGGGGGAGGGAAGATTTCCGTGTTGTTTCCATTTTGCAAGATTTAGGGGAAAAATTTCCCTCCCAAAATTCTTGACTTTTTACTAATTAACCGAGTGTGGAACCAGCATCCAAGCAAACAAAGCATTTGCTCCACTTTCAGCAAAACTGAAATTTTAAAAAATAGAAAAAAGTCAACTGTATTTCATTACACTATTTTTTTCTATAAAAAGCCTTTTTTGACAAAGAAAACTTTTCCTTTGAAACATTTTGCCTCACTCTATGCAGCCTGATGCTAGTGGCAAGGCATGTAAGGGAGATAGGGGAGATGACTACTCCCTCCCATCATGCTCTGTTCCCCACCTCCTGGTCCAAAGGATTCATGTTATAATCTCATTTCTCCTCAGCTGTAAAGAGCCACCATCACTGAACAGCTGCAGAGTACAGGAATAGACTTGGATATGACAGTGTCCCATGAGCTTGCCAAAGACTCAGATGAACTCTTACCTGCCACTGTTTGTCTTCTCTTACAGGAATGAAACTGTTTTACACCAGTTCTGCTGCCCAGCAGCTGATGCAGAGCAGAAGCCTTCATCTCTGGACTCCTCACCAAGGTGGGAGATTGCTGTCACCATGGGCTTCTCCTTTCCATCTCTCTCCTCCTCTCACTACCTCATCACTCTTCTCCCTGCCCCAAATACACACCCCACAGTCTGCTGTCATTCACCCCCATCCCTCCTATAAAAATGTATTCACCACTGCTCTTCCTCACACACTCCTCACTCTTCTCTCCCAGATATGCCACCCAGTAAATTTTAATCACACACACACACACACACTTCTCAGCTGCCACACACCATACACTCGGTTTCTCTCTCACCCACCCATGCCTTCCACCAGGGCTTAGGGCTGATCTCACAGAAGTGCCAGCAATGGAATTTCACAAGTGGTACAACTTGTTTAAATACTATTTAAGCTATTGCAGTGGGGGGTGCAGGTGAAATGGGCTGAATTTTCCAGGGAAGGGTAATTGTAATGGTATTGCCTGTGTACAAGTTAGCATGGTGTGAGCCCACATTGACCACACAACTGAGAGTGATGCAACCCTCTCTGATTGGCAGTGGGCATCAGAACCGAACCCAAAAGTCCAAAAATGAGAAGGCAAATCAAAAACAACCCAGGAGATCCATTTCCAATCAGCAAACCACAAACAGAACCTGCCCCCCAGGCCTGGGCTACTTGTTCCATTTCCATTGCTAGGAACGTCATGTCCTGAAAATGGTAGGCATTATGCTAGGAAATGCCCGAACTTGGGGCTGGTCAGGGCAGCACTCCCAATTTGCCACTGGAAAGTGCAGCTTTTGACATGACTGTTTCACTCTCTCCCTTGTCCTTTGTCAAGATCCGCCTGAGAGATGGCTGAGTCTGAAAGTCTGGGTGTACCAGTCCACTTTAAGCCCTGCTCTCTCAGCGCTTAGGTATCATGTTGGTAGGAGTCTCAGAAATACTTGGGATAGACAAGATGCAGATATAGACGTGGCCTCCACTCTCCATGTTCTCTCTCATCCTAACCCTTTCCCAGCTCCCTCTCACCCCCACCCTCCCATCCTTCTCTGTTCACATGGACACCTGCTCCGTCTTCTCTCACCCTCTCATACTCCTGCTTTCGGCAGCTAGGGGGTTTGTTTTTAGAGATTTATATCCCATTGATAGAGTCTTTCATCTGACCTTTGACATTAACATTGGAAGCCAGTGTTCTTGGGGATGGCTCCAGGCGGTGTGGGGCAGGTGAGTTGCGGAGGCAGGGTGGTGGTCTGCGATATGCTGTTTTTCTTGATTTGTCCTGCTCACTGGAACAGCCTCTGCATCCTGATCACCATGCAGTGAAAAGTCTGGGAACTGCCCGCTGTGAAGAGAGCAAATGGGCACGTGTGTTCGGGGGATGTGAGGGATCCGGCTGTACTCGGGGAGGGGCAGGGAGAGTGGGCTCTTTCTTGCTTTTTAGTAGCCAAGACTAAACGTAGAAGGAAGGCAGGGATAATCTCTTTGCTGAAGTGGCCCTCAGTGCTGAGGCTGTGAGCGTGGGAAGGGTTGGCTAAGCCTTGAGTGGAGTCTAGAGTCAAACTTCAATGAGTGTGACAGATGGAAGCAAGCCCTATGCGGAGGTAAAGGCTGTGGAGATTGCTGTGCTAGAGACAGTTTGACCTCTTACCTGCAGGTTTGGAAAGATAAAACTATGGGTCATGTGCCTTGTTTGGCCTTTCTGAAATCCCTTTTGCCCTGGGGTTTCAATGTCCAACACCCTGGCCTTTGGGCCCTGCCCCCTCCCTACTCTACCTCATTTCTATTATGTTTGTGGCTTTTTCTGGCTTAGTTTTTAGTCCTTTACAGTTATGTCTACACTGCAAAAAAATACCTGCAGTGAAGCCGCAGCTGGCCCGAGTCAGCTGACTCGGGCTCTGGCTGTGGGGCTATAAAATTGCCATGTATATGTTTGGGCTTGGGCTGGAGCCCATGCTGTGGCCCCCTCCCACCTCACAGGGTCTCAGAGCCTGGGCTCCAGTCTGAGCCTGAATATCTGCACTGCAATGTTGTAGTCCCACAGCCTGTGAACCCGACTCAGCTGACCTAGGCCAGCTGTGGATCTTTTATTGCCGTGAAGACCCTGTGTGTCTCTGGCCTCCATGACTTCGCCACTCCCAGGAGGTCTAAAACTCTCTGGTTATTTGCTATATGCCTAACCCCACAAGTCTTCCGATTAACCCACCAGCTCCCTATAATGCAGGCAAAGACATTGCAAGCCAGCAATGTCCTGGACTCGCTTGCTGTTTGTAGTGATGCTGGGAAAACACAGAATTCCTGCTTCCCGATCTGCCAGGTGAATGGAGGCAGAAGAAATTATTCCGTAATCATGTGTTTGAAAGCGTCCCAATATTTGTCATGTGGAAGCGTGCACTTGAGCTCAACCCATGGAGCTTGGATCTAGGTCAGCATCCAAACTTTCCCAATGAACTTCACAGTTTGGGCTCCTGGTTAAGCCTCTTTTTTTATATGGCTTTCTGCCTGTCTCATGCCATTGACTCTGCCTATCTTAGCTTACCATGGTCCACCTGGTACTCAGTCTCCCTCCTTCCTTCTCATGGAGCCAGTCTCCCTCTCAGCTCTGGTGCTACAACCCACTGCAACTTCCTCACAGCTTGGCCATCATGTAGAGGAAGTATATTCCCTGGAAAGATGATGAAGTTCTGGAAAGTTCCCCGGCATATTGTGGCATCGCTAAGCCAATGACACAAAGGCCAGCCAGGTGTGAGGAATGACTCTCCCCAGTGAGCAATCCAAGTTTGGGTCCTGAGCTCGGTGTCTTACCCCTCTCCAGCACCTGCCTTCACGCTGCCAGCAACATTGATGCAATATGTTCATGCAGTCCGTGAGGATAAGAAAGCACCTCATGTCACTGTCATCAAGGGCTCTCCTCCCATAGTTGACCCCCAGAGCAGCACTGATGGGCTCCAGAGGTCCATGGCTAGAAGGAAGGTGGGTTTCCGTGACTCAGAACCTTGAGGATGATGGAAAGGAAGTAAATTGAAAGGAAAATAGGTGGTGGGATCTTATAGGGACTCCTCTTCCCTGCCCCAAAATAATAAAGCACAGACCCACACCTGTCCTGCTGTGAGAGAAGCTTGTGCATGGAGAATAAAAATGGTTTGAACCTCTCCAGTTTTATAGGGGCCAGAAAGAGATACAGACTTGTCCGCTTTTCAATTAGCAATCCTTGAATGTAGGCTGTCTCAGTGTCTGTATCACGTGACAGTGTGGTCCCAACAGTGTGATGCTGTTGTCTATTAGATAACCCAGGTTGGGTTTTTTTTCCCCTTTTTGTCCAAGATCAGACATTTCCCTAAATGAGATCAATCCTGTCAGAATTGATGCTGCTAATAACCATCAACCGTCTAGTTTTAATTAGAGTTTGCTTCATTAATGCCTTGACTCCTCTCTGCGCAGCAGATTAAATAATGTACTTGCAGCTCATTTACACAAGCTCCCAAACTGCAGGGCTGAGCTGCAATCCTTTAATTAAACAGCCCGGCTGATCCCTGCTGCTGCCTCGGCTCATCAGTCTAAGCCGATTAAAGAGAACAGGGACTAATAATGAGCATAAACAGGGAAGTGACTCTTGTCTCGTCAAGGGACTTTGGAGACTCCAGTGGTGGTTGGGCCACTGATTTCTCTCCTGAAGGGAACCTAGGCTCAGTCCGAACTACCACATGGCAGGACCTACAGAAGTGGCAACGTTCTTATTCCAGTGGGAAAGGTTACAAACCAAGGGCATCACCAGCACGTACGGGCTGTGGAAACTGTCCTGCTTTCCTGGGATAGTAGGAAGGGAATATCAGATGGGTGGCCAGGGATGGGGCAGTGGGAGGGTAATGCTAGACAGCGAGCAAAGGAGATGAAGGTAAGACCAGGCACCTAGAACAAAGAGAGGCCTGGCACCAAGCCATCAGAGCAGAGACAGGGTGGCAGGAGGGTACCAGCAAGCACTCTGCACAGGGATGGGGTAGCTGGAAGGTGACTTTGGGACCAGAAAACAGGTGGAGGGTGGCAAGAGTAACACTGGGCAATAAGCACTGGAACAAAACAGCAGGAGAGCAACACCTGGCAGTAGCAAGGGCCCAGGAAGCAGCTGTCTCTGTGTGTTTGTGGTGATGTTTTTTGTCTATTGTCATTTGTGTTGTGGTTTCCCTTTTCCTCTCCTCTGCAAAGCTGACTCTCTTTGTTGTCCATCCGCCGGGAAAGGCTTTGAAATGCTGGTGATTGAGGGAAGATCAGTGTCTAACTTGTCAACAGAGATCAACTCAATGAGGCACTTTCAGTTGCTCCTGCTCTTCCTCATCTGATTCAGTGCACAGTCAGCCACAAGCAAAATGGAGTCTCTGGAGGGCTCTGGCTCCCAACAGTTCTAGATGCAACAGCTCACCTGGCTTTCTGACAGGGGTCTGTGCTAGGGATCACCAGGACCAGCTTTGAAGACCAAAGAAGCTCTCACAGAGCTGACATTGGCTGACAGATCTGTACTCTGAGGTGGTGTGTGGGATACCCAGGCCCAGTGTGTAGAGTCAGAGTCCTGGGAGTGGCACCAGCAGCCAGCCTCACATTGTGGGGCTGTGCTAAGGATACCCAGAAACAGGTTACAGAGGAAAGGATTAGATTGTAGCTGAGATTATAGGGCAGGGACCATCTTTTGTTCTGTGTCTGTACAGTGCCTAGCACAAAGGGGTCCTAGTCCATATCTGGGGCTGCTAGGCACTATTGCAAGGCAGATAATAAAAATTGATGATGATAAAGGAAACTTCATGGGGGAGATAAGAGGGCCCAGGGCTAGCCAAGGTCAGGCCTCAGAGCACAGGAGACTTCATGGAAAAGGTGCTGACAACCTGCCCTGCTCTTTTCCTGAGTGCTGATTTGACCAAACCCCATAATTTCATGAGGCAACTGCTCTTTTCATGCTGGCTTCTGCTGTTAACAGCAGAGCTTCATTCTCAGGGTCTGAATAGCCCAGTAATTGCGTCCCTGCTTATCCCAGGCTCACACAGTGGAGTCTGGCATCCCAGAACAATGACCTTAAAATGTGTCCAGCAGCAACCCATCTCTAATGGGATTACGCACCATTTGCCTTTGTGAGAGGTAATGGGACTAAGAGGAGAAAGATTTGTTTCTATTAGAGTAATGAGAGGAAATTCTGGAATCACATTTGGAGGGAACAGCATGTTCATTCACTTGCCTTTCCTGGGCTTTTTGGAGGCTGCCACAGGCTCCCCCCCGCAGAGCTGCAGAGCAAATCAGCAGAAAAATCAGCTGCACCAATGATGGGAAAAGTTCATGTTAGGAAGCTCTGGTGGAATTGCTGTGGTAATGAACTTTGGGTTTGTGCCGGAGGGAGGCGCAACCCTATCCTGTCCCTAAGGAGAATGGATGGGATCCCACATACCATTCTGTGGTGGGAGGGGAGGGGATCCCAGCTGGATTCATGGGCAAGGGAGGTGACTTCCAGCTGTCTGTGGGGCTAGGGGTAGAGGGGATGGGATCTGAGTTAGTTCTGGAAGGGAGAGAGGCAGTGGGATGTGGGACAGGAAGGGGCTGGGATCTGAACTGTCTATGGAAAAGGTAGGGGAGCTGTGCCTATGGGAGCTGCATGTACTAGTTTCCTTCTGACATTTCATTTTCCCTCTACAAAGTGCTGCTTAGAGCAGGGTTGAAACGTGAGCAGTGCAATTGGCAAGTGCTTACTTCACAATTACAAAGCAATTAAATCCTAACTCAGTACAGTTGAGACTTCAAAGAGCTGCATACTCATTCCTAAAGTGCCTGCTGGATTAATCACTGCCACTGCCTGGCTGCTGCCTGGAGTCTCAGCACCAATTACCAGTGAGGAAATGAGCCTTTGGTCTCATCTGCAGGTCAACTGCTCCTGCAGCCATGGTGAAAGTCCCTATTGCCAGGTCTCTGAACACCTAAGTGTTTAACATATATTAATGGAAGATGGAAGCGATCCCATGTGCATGGCACCCTGTGGCCATGTGCAGAGGGGTAACAAGTGGATGGAGAGATTCTGGACAAGGTCCTTTCAAATACCTCAAGGTCTCGTGGCCTCTCCTGCAGCAATGTACTCCTCCAGGCTGCTTGAGGCAGATGGGGCAATGAGCAGGCATCTTGGGCAGCAGTGGGAAGAGGGTGAAAGTCATTTTATTCCTGGTTCCTTAATTCTGATTCCCCTTTCTCCAGGAAGGTTGTTGGCCCTCATCTCTTTCTGTGTCTTCACCTGACCTATTTCTGTCATGCTTGTATTACTTCTCTTCATGGGGAGAAACAGACCCCAGTAAACTTCGAAAGGCATTAATACAAGAGAATTGTAAATGCTCACTGACGAGTTGTCTCAGTGGCATGCCCCCTACCTGCAATCACACTATTGTATCCCAGAGCCCCTCGCATTATTCCATCGTACTTTGCTTTGAAAAATCCACCCACCACTTTGCCCCAGGCCAGCTTAGGTTTTGCCCCAGTCACTCGAAATTGTCTCTCAGAATTTCATGAGATTCTAGCAGCACCTCTAGTTTGGACTGGATGCGTGATGCTCTCTGAGGCTGGAGCCACTGAAGTCAATGGGAATGGAATCATTCCCTGGTCCAGGCATCCTCCACTCTTATGTCTCACTGAGACACCTTCCTACAAGACTTGGAGCCAGGAAGAGAATGATGAAGATTCTGAATATGTTTTTAATTGGTCCAGATCCATCCTAGCTGTAACTCCACTGAGTTACATGAGAGCTGATTTAGGTCCATTATTTTTATATTTGTGTAAAGCCGGCTGATGCCTTACAGAAAACACTGTAACAGTATCATATGTAGAAAGAATTCTGCCAGCATTTTGGCTGACAGGATTGATAATAGGGTATGGAGCCTGGTGCCTTGAGGTCACTGATTCCACCCAGCTTGGGTTTGCTGTGAATAATGGTGGTTATCCTCTGGTGGCTGTTCTCTAGCCTATGCAATGGTGGATCCTGTTTGTAATCTAAGGGATCTATTGCCTGCCCACAAATCAGCATCACAGCTGTCACTAATTGGCCCCCTTGCTGACCCTGTCAACAGGGAGCCCCAAGATTGCATGGATCATGGAGACTGAATATCACCTAATTCATAGAGTTTGGCCCCTCCAGGTCAGGGTGGAAGCAGCGTGGAGGCAGCTTGTACCGCCACTGTCCATGTTATACCAGTCCTGAGTACTGAGAATGTCAGCATCTGAGGCTTTTAATCTGGCTCATTTCCCCACACCTAAATTTATACACAATGTTATTTTAAAAAAGAAATAGGAGAAGTTTCAGCAACAATTCTGCTTCATTAGCACATCTTGTTTGCACTCTTTTCTCCTCATTTCTTTCCCTTATTGAGGTCACCAGCATGAAGAGAGAATTTTTGTTCCTGAACAGCTCATCTATTTCTTATTTTTTCCTCCCTGTAGACCTAATAATCTTCTGTTTGAGGCATAGCAATTGCTGCTATGAGGATGCCACAAACAGAGAGGAATGGGTCTGTGGAGTTCAACTATAGAGTAAAACATCCCCCGGACTCAGTGATGCCTGGGGTTTGGTTTTAGCCCATTGAAGAGATATAGGCCAGGTGTGATGTTTGGCTCCATCTTTGAAGTCACCCAGAATTTAGGGGTGTTCAGATACTGGTTTCTGGATTTGCTTAGCAGTGATAGAGACAGAGGTTGGCCATGATATTCTGAGCATATCAGGATCCAGATCTGGATCATTCCAAAACTTGAGGCTTGCTCTAACCTAGGATTTGGGCCCATCTCTACAAACACAGGACGATAATGGTTATATCAGAGAGAGTGAGAGGCAGCAGAAACAGGTAAACTCCTAAGAAACAGAGACCCTGCTTTAATACTGATATTCTTAATAATAAAGAGCTTAAACCAAGTAGCTGCTGAGCATTTGTAACGCCCATTGAGGTCAATGGGAGTGACAGGCATTCTGTAGCTCACAGATTCAGGCTCAAAGATAAAGGAGGGGAGAGGGAAGAAGAGGAGATTCAAGGCATGTATGAAAACATATGGAATTATCAAACATAGGAGGAATTATTTCTATAAAGAATGATTTTTAATGTCATTTCCCACCAGACTTCAGCAGCTCTTTGGGGTTTCTTATAGGAGATTATTGTCATTCATTAGGAAATTATTCTGAAAATAGGAGCTGCTCAGGTTGAAGGCAGCAACAGCAGTGGGTGCTCTAAGCACAAAACCACTGTAGCTCTGTTTGTTAATGGGGATTTGGTGGGACCAAATGGTTGGCTCAAGGCCATAAGTGGACAGCTTCCTGTTCCTGCCTCCCAGCAGCAGGCACAGCCATTTCCCTCCTGCTTGCCTCAGGAATCAGCTCCCAACCCTCAGGTGAGGGGAAGGACCTGCAGAACTGCTGAGCATTTGAGCAGAAGAGAATAATCTCTGGGAGCAGCAGGAGTTCTGCTTGTCACATCTAGGGATCCTCCCGTAGGTTTACCCTCCATCTCCTCCTTCCAGTGGGAAGAAGGCAGGAGACAGGGTCCAAAGGAAATCAGACTTGAGCCTCCCACTGTAGAGAAAAATACACATCAGACAGAGCGTGTGTTTTGTGGCCAGCTCGCTCTGAGAACCTGAGGCCGGCAGAGTCACAAACAACTCCACAGCTTCGCATTTCACCCAAGTTAATCTTTCCTGCTTTTCTTTTTTCTATGTTTACTCTGTTGCAAGTTCAGGTCCTGCCACAGGGAAACCCAGACGTGGGGTGGGGAGCACCCTGATAATCTCCTCCCACATGGAACAGAGTTGGGTGCTTGTTGTGTTCATGATGGTGGCATTGATACTGGGAGAGGATCAGTCACACCTGATCCCCAGTTTGGTGTAACTTCCACGGGCTACAGTTTCATGGCTATAACATTGCAAGAGGATGCTGAGAAGTTCAGTCCTGGTTTGGGGGTGACCTTGGTGTTCTCCTATGTTGTATGCAGCTGATTCCTTGAGCGCAAAAAGTGGTACAGCTAGAGAGGGCAAGGAGACAGAAAAGAACAGAAAGAAAGGCAGAAGATAGACTGGCATGAAAGAGAAAAGGAATTAGAGAGTGACAGCAAGCGAGAGAGCATGTTTGAAAGAGAACGGAGTAGGACCTTTGGGCCAGGATATTCCCATTTATACTGGTGTAAATCTGGAATAACAGCAGTGAATGTCTGAGCTTTTATTAGCAGAGTTGCGTGCAGTAAAATATCAGCACAAGCACCCGAATGACCCTTTCTCTTTCCCCGTATAACTGTGCATGCTTTCCTCACCAGCAGAAGAGGGTGTATTTGTGAGTACATATTTCCACTCGCCCCCCTGTGAAGCATGTCCTGTGTTCAAATTGCAACAAGCTGTCATGAAACAGCGCTGCTGTGAGCCAAAGCCCCTTCCCCCACTCTTTTTTCTACCCAGCAGGTGGCCCTGACAGGCTCTCAGATCCTGTAGGAAGAGATAAAAAGCTCAGGTCTGACAGACTAAAAGGGGAGCACACCACAGGGCAACTGAGAGCTGTCTCGCTGGGCTCTTTAAACAGCCAGCAAAGAGTGGGAGGCTTTGTCTGTCAGAACTGTCTGTCTGCCACCATGTCAGTCTGGGAGCAGTAGGTGAGCCTGGCGCCACTCCCTTCTCTCTGGCAACGAACACCCTGACCCGAGGAGATTTGAAAAGGGACAAACGGATTTCAATGGGATTTGGGCACTCAACTCCCTTTGAAAAGTCCCAGCCATAGTAGCAAAACGATTCTCACTATGAAACCTGCTGCTGGCGTGGAGGGAGCTGGTGATGATGGGATCAAGGTGGCAGTGAGCAGGGCCTTGTGGAAAGGAGGATGGAGATCTCAAAGGAAATGACCCTAGTGCTGCAGGGGCTTCTTTTCAACTCAAGTCAGCACACTCACTGGACTCTCAGAGTGGATAAGCTTTACACATGCTTGGCACTTCTCTGCTCTTTCCTGGGCACCGTACATGCTTACTTTGCATTATGCTGCCTGGAGAGAATGTTGTGGAGATTTTAGATGCCAGTGGCAGGGCGTTGATGAAGAGGAGAAGGGTTGGGGTAACTTTGATCAAGCTGGGGATGACTGGAGATACCAAGACCATAGGTAAAGATGAAACTGATGAGGTTTCTAGTGGGATAATGAGAGGGGGGTGGAGGAGATGGGGTTTAAATGGAGACCAATGAGATAATATTTTACATAGATATAATATGTTTCATCCCAAAGCACTTTACAAACCAGCCTATAGATGCAGGTAATAATACTGAAATGCAGCTCCCTCTGGTGTGGTTCACAAGAGCCAGTAGCATGCTTGCTGCACAAGAGCGAGGGGATGTTTAGCTCAGATGCTCGATGGCCAAATTTTTCAAACCTGGAGGTATAAAATTAGGCTACTACATCCACATTTCAGCACCTAAATAAAACATGGCCCTGCGTTTCAAAAATGGAGAGTGCTCACAAGTTCCACTGAAGTCTGTGGGTGCTAGAGTTGGTCTGCACTTCTGCGCATATGGCCAAATTTACTTAGGTGCTTACATTGGGCACCAGGTTGGAAAATGCTTGCCGATAACTTTTAACTGACCTTGTCTCCAGCTAGTGAGGTGGTTGTCTGTAAGTAAGGATTGTGTCCACATGCTGCATGGACAGCTGTGTTAATCATTATGACAGTAGGCATGTGTCACCCTTGCCAGTGGCCTAGGATGGCACATCGTGACCTTCCTGTAAACATATTTATAATATGAATTTATCTTGCTGTGTAGATGGCACAGTCACAACTGTGCCTGCCTGTGTGACTGGGTTGACTGGTCCTCCTCCCTCCCATCTCTCTGTAGGGTTGGACACTCTGGAGAGCATTGCCCGATGTGTTGCTGGTGCTGCTTTGTGTACATGTCCTCTGGGCACTATGGCCCTGTGGGGCAGCTGCCTGGAATTTCCCAGAAGGCACTAATATCACAGTATGCACAAAAATGGTTGGCACATTATTGAGAAAAATGCTGGTATGGGGACACACCTCAACAGGATTGGATGAGCATGTTATGAGCTGGTTTCAAAAACATAGTTGTACTTACAGGGCCAGATCCGCCTCTGGTGAAAATCGGCAACTCTCCAGTGAGCTCTGCTAATTTACACTGGCTATGGATCTGATCTTTAGTACAGAAGTGCCACTATCTTTGCTGTCAATACAAAATCTTGTTTTTTTATGATCTCATCTGCAAGGTCCCTATACAACAAACAGCAGAATGGGATTGCTTTATCTGCACCAGAAAGAAGAAAGGCTGAAGTTACATTGAATCTGTAGGCTCTGCATGTCTAGATGTGACAAACTAGAGGTGTAGACTACTGAGCCGTCCCATCCACCATTCTAGTGAAGAGAGCTAGAAGACGGGATAAAGACTCAGTGAAGGGCAGTGACCTAGAAAGGATAAAAGCGTGTAGAAGGCAAAGATGGTGAAGCTGGGTTGGAGGCTGCCGTGACACACCTGACTGTGAGAAAGAGGAATAGAGCATTGCTCCTGCTGCCCAGGCTGGTGATGGTGACAGTGATGGAGAAGTTGCCGTGGTGAAGTTCTAATCTGAAAGCTTCTATCTTGTCTCTTTATACAACGGGCCAAACCAAAATGCTGGATCTGACCTCTCTGGAACTTTGGGTAAATCCAACTCTCCATCTGAACTTCATCTGTCAGGCAGGTTGCTGGTGACTGGGATTCATTTGTTGGGGAGATCACATTGCTGCTGCTGTTGAGGGTATTTGAGCTTCTTTCTCCTGAGGTTAACGCAAAGGACAGTTAATCACTGGGGATTGCTGTCATAACTGCATGGACGGTGCTGCATTGACTGCAGAAGATGAGATATGTGAGGCCAGAAACAAAGCCAATGTGTCTTACTATCTCTGAAACTTGAGACATTCTGTGAGGTAGGTTTCTTCATCACTTTTAGTGCTAACTTGTGGGTGTTTTCTAAGAGGGATATCATAGTCTCTAGGAGGCCATACTCAATATCAAAGCTAAGATCCACAGGCTGAAAAGGGTAGAGTCCACAAGATTACTCCTACTGTGCTGTACCATCCAGCTGGCAGTGACCAGCTCCGCAGAATCCAAGAGTTGTGCAAGTCTTTCTGATACAGTTTGTGGGTAGATGAAATGTGGAGGAACTCTGGTGTTCCTTCTCCACGCAGGCCCCGCTGCCTCCCAGCCCTGATCTCATCTTAACAGTGAAATTCTATCTTCTGCTTGATTGCATACGCAGGCTTTTGTCAGCAAATTCAGTGATGTTCAAACCTGCCTTAGGGACAAGGAGCCAAAAGATCTGAGTTGAAGTGGCAGAAAGACGGCTTCTGAGAAGCCAAGTTTCCCTTTCCTAGGGCGCGGAGCGGGCAGTTACACTAATGCAGACTGCCATCTGTTTTTTCCTCCTCTGAAAGGTCGTGTTTGCCAAACATTGCAGAGGCAAGAAGGGTCTGGGGTTAAAGTAAAAGTAATTAAGCCCTGAAGAGAACGAGACTCTCTCCTCTTCAATGTCCACGTGGCATTTTTCACACCTCATTGGTATGTGCAGGTAGCACGCGAGATGTAGCCACGCGTAATCGAATCTGTAGTGACAAGCGGCAGGATCTTCTCCTGCATCTGACCCACAAAGACAGGGCGGAAATGCAGAGACTATGGCATCCAGGGCATAAACACAGTGGGCGGATGAAAGAGAGGCTGCAGTTCCATAGGCTGCGCCCCATGTTCCAGAGGCTGGTAAAGTAGGAGTCACTGATGGAAGAAGGAAAGAGGAGAGAGAAATTATCCAGCAGGTATCCAAAAATACCACTGAACAGATATGAGGTCCTCAATGAAAATTCCTGAGTAACGACACGTGACATATTGCCACCCACGTGTGACATATTCCCACATGCTCATGTTCAGACACACGTGTCCTACTCCCACCATCCCTTTCACTTTCTATGGGAGAGCCACCTCTCTGAGGTTGGTGGTTCTGCAAATCTTTGAACTGTTCGTTGTGTTTATAAATCTAGCCTCAGCTGTGAACTTTTTACATGCCATTTTTCAGGGGCAATTCCGTTCTTTTTGAAAAAAGGAAAGCATGTGTCTAGTATATGGGAGAGAAGAAACGCACAGAACTTAGGCTGGCACAAGTGAGTGGACTCTACAGTGAACTGATACTGGACTAAATTTAGAGGCGCGTCTAAGGGAGTCTATGAGTATAAAGCCTAGTCTGTACTGGAGTTTCAGTGAGAGATGTAGCAGCACTGGTACGCAGCCTAGTGTAGACATATTATGGTGATGGACAGTAGTATAAAATCCTAAGATAGGTGATTTACACTAGTGCCATGTTATTTGCACTAGTGGTTTTTACCCTAATTTTTGTTATGTTCACAGCATACACAGAGAGAAGTTAGATAAAAATATAAATAACATTGCAACCTTCCAGCAGGGGTAACACTATTTTATTACTTAAAATTCAGAACGATAACACACAAGAACCCAAAAACAGAGAGAGAGAGAGAAAACAGACTAGTCCATAAAACAGAGACACAATTCACCCCACCCTGCTTGATGCTGGCTCTTTCCAGATTGCCTGTCTTCTGACTGACTCAGATGACCCAGACCACATGGCTTCCCTTAGAGCCCCCTTGTTTGCAAGGAGGACCCTCACACTTGCAGTGATAATTTGTCATTTTTAACTAGTTTCCAATACACCACACTTTTAAGACAGGATAAGTTGCACCAGTGGCTTTGCCTGACTGTGCTCGGGGTTTGCATTGATTCAGCTACACAAATGGCTGAAATCCTATTGTAAACAGAGCCTAAGCTGCTGTCACTTAAACCTACTTTCAGCCCACTCCACCTATTCTCGTATCAATTTCCTCTAAATGTAAAGCTGGCATGAGAGAAGACACAGCAACAAAGTGCCAACTTCAGGTGAGTGTAAGTAACATTTTGGTTAAGTGGCTGTGAGATCAGAATCAGAAAGTTCTGTTTCTCTGATTTAACCACTGGCTGCTGAATGATTTTAAACAAGTACGGACAAGACTCAGCAACACAAAAACCCTGCCCAGTATTAGTGGAAAACTGAAGAGAAAAATCTGGGCCAAACTCAGTAGAGACATAGGCAGTAGAATACGTTTCTCATCCAAGTGGTCAGAAAATGGGAGTAAGTGGTAATGCAATGTAATGTGCATTGATTTAACATTCAGCAGATGTGCAAAATAGATGGCTGATATGCCAAGAGGACAAAATGAGGTAGAGCAGAGAAAGCTATTAACAGGAGAAAGTAGGTCTAAGAAACCACCACCTTAACTTTCATCCCCATCCCCATTACTGCATCATCCCCAACACCCTGGAATAAAATTCAGCCCTGGCATAAGCAAATGCAACTCCCAATGGACCAAATGCCTGAGTGGGTGCTGCGCCCATTAACTTCAGCTCAAACTTGGTTCACACGCCCATTGTGTGTGTGTGATGCAGGTTTCACCACTTTGCCACTTATGCTCATTTCATGACCATCTTACACCCAACATATAACTTACCTCACCATTTAAGTCTCCACTGAATTTGGCCCTATACTTGTTTCCACTGAGTGTGCCAAAGACTACCCATCTTTCCCTCTTAACAGCCAAGAGGTAGGCCCCAATCTGAATGGTTTAGAATATTAGGGGTAGAAGTATTCAGAAGCTGTGCTTGGACCCAGGAACTGAATTTAAATTTTGGTAGTAGTCTCTCTCCTTAGGACAGTCAAAACCCAAGCCCTGGACACCCTTCACATGTGGCTGTGCTTAGGGTGACCGTATTTCCCAAAGTAAAAGTGGGACACCGTGTGAGCCACCTCAGTGTCATCGCTTGCCTGAGGCTGACCGCCCAAATCCCAGGTTGCCTGAGGCTGGCAGTTCAAGCCCCGCCACCTGGTGCCTTATGTTACCACTCGCACCCCCAATATTCCTCTCTGCTCTCCCTAGTCATAGGTACTGGACCTAGGATGCAACCACATGCCCTGGCTTGAAATGGTTTCCATCATAATAGGGTTTAGAGTTTGGTTCAGTGACTCTCAGCACCCACACTATACAAACTGTTCCAGCACACTGCCCCTCGGGGAGCGCACCCCACTTTTTTGGCAAAACTGGGCGTATGTTGCATTGGCTCTTGCCAACCAATGATTGGTTGGCAAGAGCAAATGGGACAAATGTCCAGTTTTGCCAAAAAGAGTCGGGACAACCAGGAGAAGGTTTTAAAATTGGTCTGTCTTGGCCAAAATGGGATGTATGGTCACCCTATGCTTGAAACCGGATCCATACACAAATGTTGTTGCTTGGAAGCCTGATTCTTCACTGTCTTTCATGTCATTTACACTAGTGAAAAATGGGTGTGAATCCTTAACCTTCTGACCCAGGAGCATTTTACACCTACTTTGAAATGGTGTAAATCCCTGTACAAGGTGCAGGGCAATAGAGAATTAGGTCTGGAGCCTCCACTAAAAACTGCTGCGTAATGTTCCCAATGCACAGTGGCAGCGGCTGTGTTCCACCTCACTGGTGACTGTATTTTGGATTGACAAGTGGTTCTGACATACTGTATGGAGATCCTGGTGTTAGTACTGAAGCATATAAGGAAAGATATCTAATTTAGCATCTGGGTGCTGAGTCAGGCAATTAGCTTAGGGTCACATTTGGAAGATTATCTTTGCAACCATAACCATTATCTTTGCAACCATATCTTTGCAACAGCTTCAGAATCACATAGTACATGGTGCCCTGTTTAAGACCAATTTCAATACCAAACTATGGAACCTGAGTGTCCTAACTTGGGCAAACAGGGATCCCATGGGATGAGAGGCACCACAAAAAGGTATGATATTCTCTAGCTGTATCACAAAGACCCTTTCTGATAATGTTTAAGTGATGCTGTCCAGCTCAATCTATTGGAAAATATATGAAATGTAATTAATTTCAAATATATTTGCTGTATTGTTAAACATATTTTACAGGTATATACTTTAGATTTTTGTAAAACATATAACACAACTAAGGAGAGGTTCTGATCTCAGTTACCTTGCTGTAAACAAGGAGTGATGCCACAGGTGTAAAACCAGTGGGAGAAGAGAATCAGATTCCAGTGACTTGAGGAGGGTTAGGTAGATGTAAATGAGATCAGAATATGGCTTCTATTTTTGTCTTTGTTGGAGGATAATATCTAAGAAAGCTAAAAATCTGTTGGCATGGGAAATAATACTAACCTGCCAAGAGGATGAATCTGTGCCTAACTAGCTGGCGCTTTGTCCTACATCATTGTCAATATGCTGTGGGAGAAGTGTGCTGCAGAGTCACCCCCGAACCCCAGCTTACAAACTCCTTAGCAGTAATTCTGCTGAGCTCAGACATCTGATACTCCATCTCAGCACATCAGGAGTCCCTGAAAAAAAATCTCATAATATGTCGCCATTCCTGCCTGAGCCGTTTTTCACTGAGTTTTGATCAACATATTCACCATATGCCAGGGATGTCCTCGGGGAAGACTGAGATGGAAGAAACTGAAAACGCATTTTGGACTCTGCTCAACTCAGCAGTTGTTTTCAGGGAGGAAAGAGAAGGCAGGGAAAAGTGCTGACGTGTCTTGAGAGAGAAGATAGATTCTTGCAGACATAGGGTCCATGTTCCCTGTGCCTGGCTCTTGCTAGCAATATTTTTTATAGTTCTACATAAGGCACTTTCTAAGGGTTTTGATTCTGTAGCCTTTGACGGCTTTGAAATCTTACCCACACCTCAGACCATAATAATACTGAGTACTTACAGTATTTCAAAGCTTTGTATAAACAGTAACTAATCAATCTTTGCAACAGCTTTGGGAGATAGGTTCAAGGAGGAGCATGGTCACTCAAGCAGCCTTATCTTCTTTGACTAGTCTCTGCCTGAGCATAGAGCATAAATCTAAATGACTGAGCTTTAATACCTTGAAGGAAGGTTTGTGAGTCCCACACCCAAAACAGCCATCCAGAGTCATTACTGGAGTGACACGAAGCCACAAAAAGAAAAGAGTTCCGACTGTTTCTCTCCAGCACTCCATCCTCCCCACCCAAGTATGTAGTGTGTATCCATCCCTTTCACTCTCTCTGGCCTTAGCCATTTGTTTGCAAATAAGTTATTGTAGGAAAGCTAAGGCAAAGAGATGGGTCTTGCACTTTGACCTGCAGTGAGTTATGTGGCCATGGGGTGGTGGTTGAGGAAGCTTAGTTGCCAACTCTAACAAGCTTTACTCTTGTGGAGAGCTGCATTGTTCCAGAGCTGGGTAGGTCTCATGGAAAAGTCCTGGCCCTGGAGCAGTGGTGATTACCACATACCTCAAAATCAGTTATTTGAGAGGTTTGAAGATTAGCACCATTACCTTGAACAGGATCTGGTTTTCAACAAGGAGCCAGTGTAGTATCTGCAGTGCCCAGGTGAAGTGCTCCCACTTACTGGTGTAGCTTATCTGCATTTGAATATATTTCAGGGTTTGCCTGTTCCTTCCCAATTAATAGAGCATCACAGTGCTCATATATGGGGGTCCTGAGAACATGGATCACCATGGCCAGGTCTATAGCTGTCAGCATTCGGCACAGTCTCGTGCCTACCTGTAAATGGAAGAAGATATTTCTATCAGCAATGGCTATTTTAGCTTCTAGTATCAGTGAGGCGTGCAAGAGGACCCCGAGGCAGAGTGCCATTTTGAGGATCTAAGAGCTAAAGAGAAATGGAGGCTGTTCCAGCACACAGATAACACAGTGCATTCCAGAACACTGGCATAGCAGCTCCATACAAACCCAAAAGGCAAGAGCTACCTGTGATGGGTCTGGTGCTCATTTCCATTTGAAGGGTTTGGGAGTCACTAACCTGCATTTATCATTTCGCAATTCATAGACTGTTAGCAACAAGAGAGAAAAGGGAGCCTTTAAAAAAAAACAAAAAACAATGAGCAGTCCTCCTTTTCCTCTTTCCCCTCCCTCCAGCTCTCCCTCTGTTTTTCCTTCTCACAGAAATTCAGAAAATCTTCAAAGAAATGCCCAGAAAAGCACAGGTATTTCTCCACATACAGAAGCTCAAGTTTGGAGACCTCATTTGTTTATGCAGCATGCTGACAGGAAAGTTTATTAGTGCACCAAAGGGGTAAATCCAAATGAGGTTGTAGCACTATCCTCCCCTCTCCAGGCAGACACCCACATTCAAATCTAGAACACTGATGTTCCTGCTTAGCAATATGTGTCATGCTAGACCAAGCAATAATATTTAATCTAAATGACCAGAGTCCTGTTTTCTATAATCCATCAACTTCATCAACAATCTTAAGTTTAGGACAACTTTAGCAACTGACTTCTGTTTACAACAGTGGAAACATGGTTAGCAACATAATAGCAGGCAGGAACTATCTGAAACATTAAGCAGGTGTCTTCTTTACAATAACCAAATTCTACTAGTAGTAACCAACAGAGCTATTGTTTTTAGATCACATAGTCACATAGGAACATCCAGAAATAATGAAACAGCTGAATTGGTTGACTCAGTTTTATATCTGGATGCAAGTGATCATGCATCTACCAAATGGATCCCAAAGCACTTTACAAACTTTTCCTAAATGATTGTACAAACCACATATAATTCCTCTGCCCATCAGGCAAGAAGAGCACGGGGTGAATTACAGATTTCATTAATAGCATATAACAATTTCACCCAGCACTTTAGAGCAGCAAGTAAGGAATTCTGATTACAATTGAAATGATAGGGGTAATTTAGGGATGCAGAATGTAATTAACATAGTTGGAATTTGGCCAGGGCACTTGGGTTCGCACTTAGCCTCTATATGGAATTTTTTTATGATTACAAGCACTTAGAAAAATTGTATTTTTTGTCTCATCCAAGAAGCAGCACATTCAAGAGCTCTGTACCCTGTAGCACCACAGGCATTGATTCCATACTGACTTTGGGAGTAGGATCACCAACTCAATCGTCTAATAAGAAGACCACTTCCTGCGGCAGGTCTAGGGGTCTCCCATGTAGTACTGTCTGGCCCTAGTAGATATCCTGATTTTTGGATCTTTTTCTTATATAGGCTCCTATAACCCCACACTTCCTCTCCCGATTTTTCACACATCTGGTCATCCCCTAGGTCCTAGCCCTGGTTATCTTAGGAAGATAGAAGATCATATCTTGAAATAGCATACTTGTAGGTGAAACCACCTAAAGCTCTCTGGAAAGCACTCTTCTTTTTCACTGGCTTCAAACACTTTCCAGTCTGCACCCAGCCAGATCTCCAGGATAGGGGCTAAGGAGCAGGAACAACACAGAAGACATTAGTTTATTTTTGATTTCAATGGCTGTTTGAATCATAAGAAGTTAGGTTTCCCAGGTGGGGACTTAATCTGTTTCCACCAAGGAAGGACTGGGAATAGCCCCCACCCTCATGTAATCACTTTACAAGGGACTCTTATGTGGGAGCAAACAGAAAGGAAAGAACATCGTAGCAGGAGCAGCTGTGACTGACATGCTGCAGGTGAGGTTGCATAACAAGCACCATTCCAGCCCCATTTTCTATTGCTCCTACCTCTCTGAATCTGACATGGTGAGCTGAAATTCCCCAGCCTTGGTCTCTTGCCTAAAGGTGGAGTGTGTTTTTTGGTTTGTTTTTTACATCTGAGCAAAAAACAGTTCAGCCTTTTCCCCATAAAAGGAACGTAGAAAAAGATAGGACTCCCACTGCAGAGGGAATGTTTGCAACCATTTTCTGAACAGCTGGACAGCCAGCACGGTAGGGGGTTGCAAAGTTTGTATTTAGCATGGAAATAGCTCTCACCCAGAAATGCCTTTGAGTGCTCCACTGCAATTTGGTTTTGATTTGATCGAGTTACGACCCTTAGAAAATTTCATGCTGCACATGCACTTTACATCATATATGGGGGTTTTCACTGAGCTCAGAAAGCATGCCACTAAAGGCAATACTGCATGGGCAGGTGCAGCTAGGGGAGGCCCTGATCCTGCAAAGACTTATCATGGCTTAACTTTACACATAGCAAGTAGCACTCATTGAAATCAACGGTACTTCTCACATACATCAAGTTAAGCATGTGCTTGAGTTTTTGCAGGCGCAGGCCCTTAATTATGCAGCGAGAAGTGTACGGAAAGTATAACAACGTTAAAGAGGGCTGCTGAACACTTTGGGTCTGAGCCAACACTCATTTGCTTAGCAGGAATCCTTCCATTGAGTTTGAGATCGGGTCCTTTGTAAGCTTGGCAAGTGGGAGCCTCAAACCTGCTGCATTATAGCCCTTGTGCAGCTCCAGGAGAGAACTCTCACCTCTGGCCCTCCTATGGGTGAAGGTCCGGGTGTTCTGTTGTCTAGCCACCGTTGCCAAATAGTAGCATGCCAGCAGAGCTGCAGAGGCCTGGCAAGTGATGCTCCCTCTGTTTCCCCCTCTTCATTGTCTTTTAACCAACCAACAGACAAAAAACATCTCTAGGAAATAAGTGACATTACCAGCCCAACGATGTTGAAGTTGTTTGCGTAAGCACTCTAAGTCAGTTCAAGTCACGCACACATGGTCTTAGCTCTGCCCGTTTGCAACGTAGTTCATTTTTTTAAAATTTAGATTTATACAAACAAGCGCCTCTCCATGACAATTTTGATGTTAAAAAAAGATTTATAATGTCCTACTCCCTCAACTAACCCCGCTCCCCCAACAAATAATAGCTTGGCCAAAGGTAGCACTGTGTATTGCTCTCACACAGATTCCAGACTCTGCCAGACCATCAGAGACCATGAGAGCCATTCATTTGAAAAGTGCCCACTAAACCAAACGTATGCAACATACTACAGATTAAGTATAACCCCATAGAGTAATGGGCCCTGATCCTGCAGACACTTACACACATGCTTAACTTTACTGTTGAAATCAGTGGAGCTGCTCATTGTAGTAAAAGGTAGCACATGCTTAAGTGTTTTCAGGATCAGAGTCATAACGAATATTTTCTGGCACCCAGAGGCCAGCTATACTCCCTGGGAAGTCAGTGTTTTCGTCAACTGTCCAGGTTGTGAACTGCAGTAGGGGAAGTCTGAACTTCAGTGACCTTGATTCAGCAAAGCACTTAGGTAAGTGCTTAAATGACTTGCTGAATCGGTGCCTAGTTGCACAGCTAAGTGAGCTTTGTAGGACCCAGTCCTGCTCCCATTGAAGTAAATGGGAAATTAAACCGATGGTCACTTGGTCATCCCTAGAACTGTACAGTAAAAAAGACTACACTGCTGGAGCAAAAGAAAATGGATAGTACATGATTGCTGATAAAATTATTAAAATATTATTAAAAACCAGAAGGGCAGAGAAGTTATGATATAACAAGTCTGCAATTAAAGACACCCTACACCTATACGAGGATTCAAATCCCAGAGATACTCAAGAATCAAATAACAGAATATACTACACAGATCTACTACAGTGTTGAGAAAATGGCATTCCAGGACCAGATTCTTATCTCAGTTAAATCAGAATAATTCCACTGCAGTCAGTTACAACATATTTACATCAGTGCACCAGAGATCAGAATGTGACCAGGTTGGTCTGTACATTCATGTAATCATGAGTAACTCCATGTGGTCAATGGAATGACACTGGTGTAGTACTGAAGAAGAGAATCAGACTCTGTAATTCAGAAGATTCCCCTGCGGGCGAAAGCCTCTGTTTTATTTCAGAAAACACTTAGCAAGTGAGGTTAGCAACTGAACATCTCCAGAGGACCAGACACACACACAGACCCCGTACTGTCCAACGGCACCTTTCAGCTGTCTTAGAATGCATTATTTATACCATTATCCCTTTGCACAGAAGATGTAGCTGTGAGGGAAGAAGGATGTGATCCTCTTGCCACTGGGAACCATCAGTGCAGGATTCTGTTCCGTGGGCCAGGACGGGCTGGTTTCCTTTCTGGAAGCCCTGGAGGTCACTTGCTAATGTTTTGTTCCATAGGTTTATTTTAGTGTTTCTGGATCCCAGGGCTGCCAGACTGCCTTGGTGCCTCCTTATGGTCTATGGCTGTGGCAGTGAAGCCAATGGCTGCTCCATGAGATTCAGCCATCCATGTTTCATTTCTCTGTGCCCTTAAAAACTCCAGAAGGAAGTTGAAGCAAGTTCCTTGGATCCTTGGGATCCAGACTCCATAATCAAATGGGACCCCAAACGTAGCAGTCAGTCAGTCAGTTAGTAAGCAGTAGGCACATAAGTGATGTCTGTTGGCTAGCCACATGGAGCTAGGACAAGATCAAGGAAAGAGGTGATGCATCCTTCTCTCAGGACATTCTCCTCAGCCCCTGAGGTTATATCCCAGGATGGTATATAACCATGGGGAGGCAGACAGGCCGCAGCTGGGAGTCACATGACTCTGGCTTGGCTGGTGTGTGTGGCGCACCCTACTGGCTCTTTGGGTGGGAGGGGCCAGTGTTTTTGCTGGGTCAAAGTGTGATCTTGATCCACTCCCTGCTCCCAACCTGCGGCCCAGGCTCCCTGGACGTTTGACATGAAGATCAGTTAATGAGGGTAGAGAATCCAAAAGCCAAATAAAAAAAGCGAAACGTTGCGTTTTGTTCACAGTGACGATTCCTGCGGTTCCACCAGCAAGAAACCCGGGTGTGAAACGGAGGATCCGAAGGAGGCCGGCAGACACAATGGCCAGGAAGGCAGGTCCGAGACCCTGACGCTAAAAGCCCAGCATGCAGAGCGGCAGGAGGAGCAGGCAGCGGGGTGCTCCCCTCTGGTGCAGAAGCCCAGCCTCCACCACACGGGTTCCCCAGTGAGAGTGCAGCGCAGCAAAGGGACGGCCACGTGTTCCCATGCAGCTGCCTCCGATTATGAGCTCTCTCTTGACCTAAAGAATAAACAGGTACAGCGGCTTCCTCCTCAGGCTACGGGAGAGGGGGATGGGGCGGGCGGGGCCACATTCACGCCACGGGGGGGCCATTTCTCTGTGAACGTGCTAGCTTAGTTTCTGTGACCATACTGTGCCTTCCCCACAGACCAGGCCTAGCCCTACATTGTGCAGGGCTACAGAGGAAGGAGCGTGTGAGGGCCTCATCTAGCTTCCTTCGGCCTGGACAGGACATCACCTCACGTAAACCCCTTGGGCTCTGCTGCACCCTCCGCCCTCCACATTTCACAGTTCAGAATAGACCCAGTGACTCAGACCTGTCTTTAGCTGCAGAGAGAGTTTGCAGACAGTGGAGGGCTGCAGGGCCCCCGTCTCCCCAGGAAATGTTGTGGGCACATGCTGCTATAGGCATCCCAGAAGATCAGGGTCTCTCATTGTTCAGGGGGAGAAGCACGCTCTGGGGAGATCTGAGAGCAGGGGGGTACCCTTTATCCAGAGGAGCTTCCGTAGCTCTGTTCTGCCTTCACATAGAGCTGTTAGACTGTCCGTTCTTGGGGGCAGGGACTGTCTTTATTTGGGTCCTGTACAGCTCCAAGCACATTGTCAATGTATCACTAATAGCAGCAGCAATATGGTGATGGATGCTCTTGAGATAGGCAGACTTACCAGACTGAAAGAAGACAACTCACAAATCAGCAGCCTTTTTGTCTACACCCAGGGCTCTAGCCTAGCTCCAGAGTTCAGCCCAGTCACATCTAGCTGCATCTCCACCTCTTCCTCCCAGCAGGGGCTGCTGGGGTCCCACCTCATCACCCTCAGACACACTGTGTCACTGCCGATTAAAACACAGCAGATTTGCTAGTGAAAAAGCCCCACTCAAAGAGGAATGTTTCTGTCTTTTTCGTGGGACGCAGCTCTACGGGTGGCTGCTTCGTGCACAGGCCCTGCAGACCAGGAGGCTGAACAAGCGTCAGTGACAGACTCTGCCTGGAGTATGCTCAGTGGTAGAAGAACAATGGGCAAATTATTTCAGCTTCAGAAGTAGATGCAGGGGGACCTTTCTCCCTCTCCTGCCAGGCGCTGCTTAGAAAATGAAAGTTGAATCTGACCAGGTTCACATCCAAGGAGCGCTGCAGGGAGTTCTTCCTTCAATTCTCACAAGATGCGTCTGGCACCCCCAAGCAGAAAGATCCAATTAATGATCCACCCAAATACTGAGCAGCAAAAAGGACTTGGGTCTCTATGGAGAGCTTTATTGACAGCTCTAGCTGGTCAGATATCTTGTTTCACAGTGGGCAAGGGAAAGAGAGATGATAACTCATGAGGTTCACCAACAAACATGGCATATACTTATGATGGTCCTCTGCTTGTGTAAATTGGCATAGCCCTGTTCAAGTCATGAAACTTCGTTGATTTGTACCAGTTAAGGATCTGGCCCATGATCTATTAATTCTAACTCCATTTAACCCTGGGCTCCCAAACACAGCTTTTCGAGCATAGCCCAGACCAGCCCTGGAGGGATGTGAGACAGCGGGAGAGTCTATCCCCAGGTTCATTCAATTCTGGTTCCTCTCAGCACTCACCTCCTATGGACCTTGGGCCTGCCATTGGCAGAGCCACCTTTCCCCAAGGCTAGGGAGATTGCAGTATCCATGTTCATTCTGTTCCTGGCTTTCCTTCGTGGACCCTAGACCTGCCCTGGAGGAGGCGCTTTTCCTGGAACAAGGAAGATATCAATGCAGGCCATATTTGGCGACTCTCACTCACCCTGAGTAGTGCCTTACTCCATTGATTTAAATGAGACTTCCCATCCAGTAGTGCAAGGTCGGGAGCCAGAGCTGGGCCCTCAGAGTTTGATTTTCTCATACTGCCACAACAATCCACCACATCACAGCATCTTCATGCTCTACTTCAGTTTTGTTACAGTATTTCTTTCAAAATGATGGAAGAGGGTGCCTCACAGTGCCTCGGGCTCTATTTAGCTTTCGGGAGATGAGTGCATATAAGTCACAAAGGAAAATATCTATTGGCAGCACGACACCCTGTGTTGGAGAAGTAGGAGGTGGTGCCTGTCCAGGATATAAAGGAGCGCACCTGCAGCAGCACTGTGCCTCCTAACACCATGCTGGTATGTTGACAAATGGATTGTGACCAGAAATGAAGGCTGGCTGCCTGCCTCCGAGGGCACAGCTCTCTGTACCATGAGATGGAACATGTCGGGTTATTTGAGGCAGCAGCAAGCCCCTTAATGGGACGTTGGGTGATGTAGTTAGCTCAGGTGCTGAAGCAGGGTATGTCATTGGCTGATTATGCACTGTGCTGGGAAATGGATCATGTCCAGAGTAGGAAGGGCAGCATCTCCACTAGCACATCAACCCCTCTAACGCCACACTGGGCAATGGGAGATGGAGCATACCGTGTGTATGAAGAACAACACTCCATCACCACAGGGCCCCTTAATACAGTGCTGCTCCATTCATTGTGAGGGGCTGCGGGTGCTTAGTAGGAAAGGGTAGGGGGATGCAGGCAGAACATTAGTAAGAACGGCACTTTGGGGATTCCCAGCTTTCGTTTCTTTTTTTTTTAACATCAGACAAATTAGCCTGCCTTGGGCAGCTCAGATGCTGTCCCTGTGTCGGATTCTCCTTTCACTACCACTGTTGTAACTCCTTGGACACCAGTGGGGTAACTGCTATAAGTGGTATCCGCATCAGGCCCATTGCTTCTGGAGAAGCGAGGTATTTGTGTTTGCCTGAACATGCTGCAGGCAATGCTGCCGCAGGGATTGTATCTCAAATACATCATCATCCAGGCTGGATACTGGGGTTTTTCTAGGGCTGGGCTTATAAAAACTCCCATCTCTGCACAATCCCTCCTGGCTACAGAGGTTTCCCAGTTGTTTCTGATTCTGCCACAGGGCCTGCATCGCCTGGGCTGGGTGCTTGCCTGGAGGGCCAGAAATGTATTAAGCTAATTATTCTTTTTAATTCTTCCCTCTTGCTTTTCAGTTCCTTTGGCACTGGCTACAGGATCACTCCCCAGAGAAGAATAGTTCTAAGTAGGCAATTACTTGTGATTCACAGGCCTTAGGAGAAGTGAGAGAACGCTGATCATGTCTGCCCTTTCTCACCTCCCAAGTGGAAAGAGAAGGTTCCTCCAATAAGCCAGGCATCCTTCTCCATGGAGCTCCTGCTGCCATGGAGGGCTAATGGATGCCCTTTGCCCCTTGCTAGAGGAACGACTGGGCCAGTGGCTGTGTCAAATCCTTAAATCGGGCCAGTGGCAAAAGTGAATACCGCAGACTTCAGGAAATCACCGACCTGCATGCTCCTGTAAGGGAGAGAGAGGGAAAGAGCTTTAGTGCAATTGAAGTGGAGTGGCAGCATGGCCCAGTGGGCAAGGTGCAGACTTGGGAGTCAAGAGACTTGGGGTCTACTCCTGGCCTTACTACGCAACTCGTGTGACCGTGTGCAAGTCTCCATGTCTCAATTTTCCCATCTGCAAAATGGGGCTCATGATACTGATCCTTCTTTGTAAGCACCTCTGGGCTTCTTGGGTGGAAAGTTCTGTCAAAGTGCTCTATGTATGGATAGCATGGCCTGCGTTTGTGAGATCTTAGCAGGGCCTTTAGGAAGCAGTGTACATTGGGAATACCCTTCGGCGTTAATTTCCCTAACGGCTTGTAGGGGTTTATAGTGTGTCAGGCATTGCAGTACTTGGAGTGCCAGTGGCTTTGGCCCATTCTTTTGAACTCCTGCATCTCCCACAGAAGACCAATGCCGTCAAACTCTGCTATTCAGAAACTGGCCTCAGCCTCGGAGGAATCTGCCCTTTTTTCACATCAGCAACTACATCTCATCCTGGCCTCTGATAAGAATAGAGCATATGAGATTTACTCTTCCTGAATGGCTGTCACCTCCTTCGAAAACTACCAGGCTGCTGCTTCCCCTGGTTTTGCTGGGTTTTGAACCTTATTATTATCCCTTCTCTCAAATGGTTGCTTCCCCCACACCCTTCCCTCAACAGGAGTAGTCCCCTTGTTAATATGCCAGGCTGTGGTACCCAGGACTTTCAGTCAGTTCCCAGTCACAGCTGGTTGGGCTGTGCCTGCACAAGGTGGGGTCGAAGGGGCATAGATTGAAATGAGCCTTGCTTACAGAGGAAGGTGGGGAAGGGAAGGTCCTAACTGCTCACGGAGATGGGGGGGCTGTCCGAGGAGACTGTCCCGCACCCCTTCCCATGCTTTGAAGATGTGGAAAGGGAAAGCTCTGATCACATGCTGAAATTAAAATTTGGTGGGGGTAGGGGAGGGCGAACTCAGGATGTGACACATCTTGGAGAGCATCTCCTCCTTGCCCCCCAACCCTCTGCTTTCCCCTGCACCTCGGGGCCAGCCCAAAATACCCCCAGGGCAAACGGAGGCCTAGTTGATCTGCTAAAACTATTGACAAGTCCTATGGTCATCACAGCTGGCTCCACAGTCTCTTTATGGGGATCAGTGATTTGACCTTGATTCGGCAGGTGCTTACTTACATGGTGAGCAGCAGGATGTGCAAAGCCGGTGTGTTCTGGGACAAGTCTGAGCAAGGGCTTGGGGCTAGATCTGCCACTGCACATCAGCTGGGGCCGTTATTTACACCGGTGCTAAGCAAGTACAAATGGTTCCCATTCTGATCTGGCACCCACTTTGCACTGGTATATATCACTGTCCAAGGCAATGGAAAATCTGGCCTATGGGTGGGCACTAGGTGTTGTTCTCTGCATTAAGGGCTGTGTAAGACAATCTAGGATGCTAGACACATTACAATACAGGTCTGCCCTTGCACTGTGGCCCCAACTCCCATTTGGAGCAGCAGGGGTTCCCTTCTTTTGTCCAGGAGCAGCAGCAGGGCCCTTCCCTGGAGTCCTGTAGGGATCGCATGCTCTCACCCCACTAAGAAGGTGAGGGATGGCAGTAATTGGTACCTTAATACTTAACCCAGCAGCTGGGGCGTATCTGTAGGGATGGAGGGCTGGGCCCATAGCATTCTCCACCTGCCACACACAGAGTCATCTCCATCTGCAAAAGCCCCTTTCACTCCCACAGCAGCGGATCTTGGAGTTAATATCTTACTGAGATGCATGGGGCAATTCTTAAAGCTATTGTTCCAGGCTCTCTGCAGACGCAGGCAAGCACTTGGTTAGCGTTGCAGCTGTGAGGTCCAGAAACCTACTGAAAAGAAAAGAAAGCTGAGATTCTGATGCAGTCACATGACTCCAGGAGCTGAGACCCTAGATACAGCCATAGGCAGCCTATGCTTGAATCTAGTCCTGTCCGCATGTAATAAACCATGTAATAAACCTCAAGGTCTTTGTGCACCCGCTCTTGATACCGTGGGACTAGAAAGGCGTGCAGTGCAGGCAGACATGGTGTGTCTGAGAATGGGCCTGTCCTCTGTATATAAGGCAATTAACCCTGTGCTCCCCTCTTTGCCCTTGATCCTGTTAATAGGCAGAAATAACTTGGTGGTCATGGAACAGCTCACTTGTTAATGCAGGATTGAGCCTGCCTGTGCTCCCTGTCCTGTGCCTCCTTTCTACCTGGCATTCTCACTCTCTCTCAGCCCCTCCCTCCATCCCTCCCCCTCCCCCCAGCTCTGGACGTGCGCTGTGCAGAATAAAGTCCTTTATCAGACATGGGAGGGGGCCTGCCAGGCTCAGCAGTTTAGCCACATCTCAGTGGGGATAATTAGGGTTCATTCTTTGTGCTTCCCTCCGCATCATCATTCCTCATCTTCATCCCTCCCCCATTGTCCTCTACTGATCACTCACTGAGTCTGAGGCTGGGGTGATGTATGAAGCAGGCAGACAGCATCACTTAGGCCTGACTTGCAGAGCAAAAACAAAGTGAGGACTGGGAAAAGGAAGGGCCTTGTGGCTGGTTTGCTCTGACTAAAGTTGTCATGTCTCCTAGGGGTGTGTGTGTGTGTGTGTGTGTGTGAGAGAGAGAGAGAGAGACAGAGAGACAGAGACAGAGACAGAGACTAGCAGATCAGGAGGTATTGCATCGTCTAGAGCAGAGGTAGGCAACCTATGGCACAAGTGCTGAAGGCGGCATGTGAGCTGATTTTCAGTGGCACTCACACTGCCCGGGTCCTGGCCACTGGTCTCGGGAGGCTCTGCATTTTAATTTAATTTTAAATGAAGCTTCTTAAACATTTTAGAAACCTTATTTACTTTACATACAACAATAGTTTAGTTACATATTCTAGACTTATAGAAAGAGACCATCTAAAAATGTTAAAATGTATTACTGGCATGCAGAACCTTAAATCAGAGTGAATAAATGAAGACTCGGCACACTGCTTCTGAAAGGTTGCCGACCCCTGGTCTAGAGAGAGTGAGAGTGCATGTATGTGTGTGAGAGAGAGAGAGAGAGAGACTAGCAGATCAGGAGGTATTGCATCGTCTAGAGAGAGAGTGTGTGTGTGTGTGCGTGTGCATGTGCATGTGTGTGTGAGAGAGAGAGAGACTAGCCGATCAGGAGGTATTGCATTGTCTAGAGTCTCCTGGCATTTATTCTCAATAACTTTTCTTGGCTTTTAAAATGAAAGCTTCTCCCCTTTCAGACCAGTTTTCTTTTTCTCCCTAAGTTGTTTTTGTTTGGGTGGTTGGTACTTGAAAAACACAAAGTGCACCAGGCCAAAGAGTGGAGCTTAGATAGGGGTGTGACCCTGAGAGATGTGGAGCACTTCCTGTCACACACTGAGTAACCTCAATGCCCATTGATGTCCGTGGAATTTGAGGACACTCATTCACAGGATTGGGTCCATAGTTTTTAATCTGAGCCCTAGTTTAACAGTTACAATTCCTTAGTGTTTTTCTTGTTCTCAGTGATTTCCCCTTTCTCTAGAGAGAGGTAGAAGTGTTCATGAAGCTTTGGGAGGGTTGTACTGCTGGAGTGCTGTACTTGCGTTGACAAGACTCTAGTTCAAGCAATCTCACAGGCTGGTGTCCTGTTGTGAGGGCAGCACTGTACACAGTGCCAGTGTTTCAGCTGGCTTTGCCAGGCCCCAGCCATGAGGAAGCTCACACTGCGGATACACGAGCTGGCATTTCCAAGGCACAGCGTTGAGGAAGCCCCCACTGTCAGTGCTCCAGCAGGCATAGCTAGGGCACTGCTGTGAGGAACCCCCTTCTGTTGCAATCCCAGCAGACATCCCCGGGCACCGCAGTGTGGAAAAAGGCTAATGGGGTATTGGAGTGTCACTGCTAACTAATCAGTGTATAAATTGGGGTCGTGGACAGCCTTCAAAAGTCAATTAAGAATCTTGTTTGTGTGTGTGTTTCAGATCGAAATGCTAGAGCACAAATACGGAGGGCACCTGGTCTCTCGCAGGGCAGCCTGCACCATCCAGACTGCCTTCCGCCAGTACCAACTCAGCAAAAACTTTGAGAAGATCCGGAACTCCCTGCTGGAGAGCCGGATGCCCCGCCGAATCTCCCTCAGAAAAGTCCGGGTCCAGAACTCTGAAAGCTTCTCCGCTGATAAAGCCCTGATGGAAGGGTACAACTTTGTGGGCATCCCCTTGGTGAGGTCCCCATCTTTGCCAGTCACCATCAGTGGGGCTCTGACTGAATTGGAGGACTCTTTCACGGAGCAGGTTCAGTCTCTGGCCAAGTCTATTGATGACGCCCTCAGTACGTGGAGTCTGAAGACCATGTGTTCCCTTCAAGATGGCAGCTCATACCAGATCACAGAGACCTTCAGCGCCAGCTCAATGCAGCCGAACCAGGAGTTGGAAGCTGAACGGAAGGAGCAAGAGAAGGAGGAGGGACTGCTGCCAGATACTTTGCCCAAGAGCAGCAGCACCCTCATGATGGCCTTCCGGGATGTCACGGTCCAAATTGACAACAAGAATATCTCAGTCTCATCTTCTACCTCGGTGTCCATGGCAAACTGTCTTGGCAGCAGTGCCCAGGCCGGGCAAGCTCAAACGGCCAGAATTGAAGAAAGCCCAGGGGATGGGGAAAAGGAAGACAAAAAGGCCCAGGCTGCTCTGGAAGGGCTGCCGGACTCCAGGGTCCTCCAGAATAGTCACACCTTCACCGAGGTGAACGTTAACACCAATGGTTTGCGGGGACGGGGGATGGAGCAAGGACAAATGGTGGTGCAGAAACTCCAGTTTGACTCAAACAATGAGACTGGGCAGGGCAAGGGCTCTGAGTCTGAAAATGCAGACAACTCAGAGCAGCTGAGCAGCAGCAGCACCTCCACGTCAGCCAAGTCGGCATCGGAGGTATCTTCTAAAGAAGCACTGCAGGCCATGATTCTGAGCCTCCCGCGGTACCACTGTGAGAATCCAGCCAGCTGCAAATCGCCCACGCTTTCCACAGACACCATGAGGAAGCGGCTCTACCGCATTGGGTTGAACCTCTTTAACATGTAAGTGGCAAATGGAACTAAATCCTTTAATCTGCACATCGTTCTCCATTAATGACAGTAAGACGCTATAAAACGGTATTGGGATAGATTCATCCCTCATTGTAACTCATTCATGTTCCAGGGTGCAACCTCTGGGGAACTGAACTCAGATCCCCAATATACAGTTCAGGGGCTTTGCTCTGCAAGTAGCGAACTTAGATTCTCTGGTTGCTGTTCTGATATCCCACGATACCTGGGGCGTGAACCTAAACCCCCGTGGTTACTGTCCAGAGTGCTGAAGATTGAATCCTGGCCATTGTCCAGATGAGGGGGATTGTCCAGTTGGGGATGGGATGCAGGCCCCCTCTCATTTGTGACAACAGGGCACTCTTGGGTTGGGGTTGTCCCGCAGCCCTGGTTACTCACTGTGGGGCCTTTCTGACAGAGAACTGAACCCAGGCCTTGTGTTTAAAGTGCCGAGAGCTTAACTAGCTCAGGGTGGGTGCTCCAGCTGCTGTTCTCCTTCAGTATTTTGGGGAGAATTTTTCCCCTGACAGATCCAGTGTAGTCATCACAATCTACCGCACAGCTCAGAACGATGCCCTGGGGAAAAAGCTGTCAGTGTAAAAGCAAAGGCAGAGCAGCCTAGAGATTTGAGTCAGAAGAGGTAATGTGGCCTCACACAATGCGACTGAGGCTCTATGAGGAGCTTTGAGTTTGCTCATTGCCTCTAGGTGAGACTCTCTTGGCTGCAGTGGACCCTGGGAAATACAGTGCTTTGCCCTTTCACAATTTGATCATATCACGCTTCACTTTGGTATTCATTGCAGTCCCTGGATGGCAATGTTAGCAGAATGGTTTCTGAGGAGAGCCTGGGCTGCATACTAGGGGGAAATTTTGCACACACACACACATGAAGATGGGCCTTTTTATGGGATACACACAGTCCTGGATAGGAGACGAGTGAGGCACATGGATTAGATGTGTGAATTATGAAGTCAGTGATTTGAGGACAGATGGGTCTGGATGGGTGCTTTATAGAGATGGTCTCAGAGCACACCTACATCTTTTGGGTGTTTACCATATAGGCTTGGGCCTGGTTGTGGATGGGCGTCTTACCCTGAAACAGATTTGGGGGCACACACAGATGTGGGTGGACATTTTACCTGAGATGAGTATGGAACATGAACAAGTCTGAACGTGTTCTATCAGTAAGATGCTTGGGGTGTCCTCAGGTCTGGCTGGCAGTCATGTGGAGACAGGAGCACAGAAAGGACAGACACCAGAGATGGGTTTGGGGCACACAGGTCCGGTTACATAGGAGACAGGCTCAGGTCTTTCCAGATGTTTTACAGAGACAGGCCCTCAGGTCTGTTTGGGCCTGAACAGGTGTTTTATTGAAGGTGGACTCAGTGCTCAGCTTTTTGCGAGCTAAATATTTAAATATCTGCAGACATGCCTGGCAACTATGCCTGCACCACTCTGTCTTCGTCTGGCTCGAATTGTGTATGTAGCTGACATGAGCACTGAGCTGATAGTAAAGCAGGGGTGTGAATGTTTTTTCCCTGCGACTCCTGCAGTCATGTTGGCTGAGGCACACATGAGGAATCAGCTGCTTCTTGACTGCTTTAGTCTCCTTCCACTTGCTGACTCAGGCTCACCACGTCTCTTTGGTCTCTGTGTGACTGGAGTTGTCAAATACTCATTGTTCAGAACTACAGACCCCTGGACAGGCCTTCCACCCTCTTGTGACCAGTCTCGTGCCTGTCACCCGTTAGAGCCAGGTTTTTTGGAAGGACATTTAATTGGGGAGAGGAAAGGTGCCAGCTTGTCAGTCCGGGAGAGTGAGGTCCTCTGTTTATCCCCAGCTCTTGTGTGGAAAGGGCTGCAGAAGGACAAGCTTCTTCTGCAGAGACACACCAGAGTGAGCCCCAAAGGGGACTGACTCTGGGGCTGAAAAGGCAGTTCAGTCCATATAGCCTATGCAATCCTTAGCTCTCCTTTTTTTCCCCCCACCACTCCGGAAGCTCCTCCCATCTTCGGCGGACTCCGCAGTTGTTCTCCTTAGCCAGCTAGGGTAGCAAAAATGCTCACGCCGGCCCTGCCAGCTAGCTGTGTAGGTGGAGGGAAAGCCACCAGGACTGTAGGAATCCCCCAGCACAGCCTGGCCAGGTTTAGCTTCTCAGGGACAGAGGAGAACGCCTGGGGCCAAATTCAGAAGTGATGTAAGAGGAGATGTAAGATACATAACGTGGATAAAATAAATGAAAGTAAGTGGCACAGAGCACAGTATTCAGTTGTGTGGCATTCAGTCACTGTGCTACGTGAGAGTGCATGACACCTATTTGGAATTTTATGGGAAACAAATTCTGCTCCTGGCAAAAGCAGGGGGAAACTCCTTTTTAGTCAATGGGAGTTTTGAGTGTGTATATCATATTATCTTCTAGTTGCAGCCAAGAGACTGTGGGAATGGTGCAATGCAAATTAAAGGGATATGGGGGAGGGGAGTCTGCTTTATTTAACATCTTCCTGTTTGTTACTTTTCCTGCACCATCCTTTCCCCCACCCCTTCCCAGGCCCGTACATCCATCCCTATGGTATGACAGTTCCATTTGCAGGCCACACTCAGCTCTCAGGTACACTGAGATAAATGCAGAGTAAACCCACTGGCTTCTGTGGAATTACTCTGGATTCTCACCTGTAGCTGAAATCAGCCCCTGGCATTTGGGCATCTGCTGAGATGCCCCAGAAGTGCATTTGCGGGTGTACTTTCCAAACCCTTTCACTGCTGAATTTCAATTCAACACACACACAAACCCTTGTGAGGCATGGGTTTGGTCGTGTTCTTTACACTGACTGTTCAGAGATGACATACGAGCCTTGTGGGATAGCACGGCAAGTACATTTTGCCCGATGTACACGATGTGTTAAATAGCTCTTAATGGGCCAAGAGAGCCTGGGTTTTTCACTGGGGTATTCATTGAACTCCCACGTGCATACTGAGTTGCTGTTTTTCCACTAGGATTATCACTTCATCAATTTGCAGTTCATGCTGTCCATGTAATGCCGTGGTATTGGGTATATTTCTGGTACACGCACGCTTGTATGCCCCATGGGTCTCTCCTACAAGGGACAATGCACTCTCTGGCGTGCTATTCCATCCTGGGTACGGATGAGTTGTTTGCACAGTCCCTAATCACCTGATAGATCTGAGCAGTGGAAGTCAGGGAGGAATCAAGCACTCATGTGCTACCATGTACTGGGCTCTTTCCCCCAAGAAGCTGCTTGTACAAATTCATTCTTTAAGCCTTTGCAAAATTCCCCAGTGCCAGGGCTAACGACAGAAATGGAGCATTCCTGACTCCCTCAAGAGGAAGCACCAACCACCCTGGACTGGAGAACCACGAGGAATCTGGAAATCATCTCAGAGTTCGCTGATTCCCCTGTGCATCTGACTGACAGCCAGAGCGCTGTCTGCTAGAGTGCATCACAAGTGACAGCCTGCCAGAGGGGCAGGGGAGTAGGGACAAAAGAGATACACGCAAACCTTCAGTACACAGACATGCACACTCACTCAGACACTCTCACACACACACACAGAGCCACATAGAAACACCTGCACCCAGAGGACACACCCAAACACACATGGGTGACACATGCGTCCTATATATTTGCGCACAGAAACACACATGATCTCAGAAATGCTCATTCATACAAAGACACATGCAGGGGCGCACACAAACACCACACACTCAGGGACAGACACTTGCAGAGCCACACACCGTTGCAGAGTCACACACGTGCAACTCTCAGAGAGCTCCATAAGCGGCCAGAGAGGCACAAACATACTGACACAACACACAGAGCTGGGCTGGGAGTTGCGGGGAAGGTTATGGCCTGTTTTGGCTGTGTCCTCATCACTAGGTTTTCAGTGCACTCGCCATCCCTGTAGAGGCCCAGACTGAGTAATCAATCCTGCCCCACAGAGTGACACCTCAGCTGGACAGGTACCATGGATGCTTCTGTCCTTGTAATCAGGAGCATTTTTACCCCCTTAACCTGTGACATGGCAGAGGCCGGGTGAAGCTTCCCCCCTGCAAGCCGGTTGGATCCCCTACTGGCCGTGCCCCTGTCTTACAACCCGGCCAGACATTAGCATGCACATTAATGAGAGGACTGTAGGGGAGGACTCCCCCAGGGGACTCCTTCCAGAGGCAATGGTGCCCCGAAGGCAGCGTCTGGCTCACCGTCCCTGTCCTTCTCTTCCAGAAATCCAGACAAAGGGATCCAGTTCCTGATCTCTCGGGGCTTCATCCCAGACACACCCATTGGGGTGGCACATTTCCTGCTCCAGCGCAAGGGCCTCAGCCGCCAGATGATCGGGGAGTTCCTGGGCAACAGCAAGAAACAGTTCAACAGAGACGTCCTGGAGTAAGTGTGGAGTCCCCGCCCCTCTCCCCC
>ML677350.1:16351896-16373156 GCA_007922305.1 Dermatemys mawii
TCTCCTTGTCTTGTCCCCCTACACACACTTTCCCACCTCACGAGGGGCTGCTGCAGCTCTACTTTCTTTGGTGCTGCTGCAGTCACTGTTCTGGCCTTTCAGCATCTCTTTCCCCAGAGCTCCTTCAGCCAGCTAGGATTAACGGAATAACCCCGGCCTGACTGAGAGCTCACACGGGTGTGAATCAGCAGCCAGAACTGCCCGAGTCACTGGATTTAGAGGTGTGTAGAACTGGGGTGAGCAAGAGGGAGACCAGGCCCCACGGCTTCCTCGGATGTTAAAGATCCTGTGGCACTGCGTGGAAGGTGATCGGGGTAACAAGCGGAGGAGAGGCACTGCCTTGCGGTTATGGGACAGGCTGAGGAGTCGGGAGAGCTGGTTCCATTCCCGGCTCTGTTACTGACCTGCATCCATCTGTAAAATGGGGATAAGAAATACAGGGGCCAAAGCTGGGGCGGGGGTGAAGTGCTCAGAGAGCCTTGGCTAGAAGACATTCAAGTAACGGGTTGTTATTACCTCTGCAATCCCCAAAGGCTGGCCAGCAGGGCCATTTCATCCGCTTCCATGGGCTGCGGTTCTCTCTCCACACAGCTTCCTCCAGCGCCATTTCCATTGGGTTCCTCAGCCTGTCTCAGGCTCCCTTCTGCTCCTGTTCAGCTGCTGCCCTTGGCGGGTCGTTCCGCTAGGCTTCGCTGACCCTGGACCTCTCCCGGTCCTGCAAGCTAGAGCCCAGCCCTGCACTTCAGGCTGGAGCCTGCTAGTGGCTTTTTTGAGGCCCATATGTGCTTCCCCAGCACCTGTATCCAGCCAGTCCTGCCCTCCTCCCCACCATGGTCTACGGGGGAACTGCTCACCTGCTGGCTTCTGACTTTGGGATGGAGAATGGGGACAGGAGGAGTCTTACCTTGTCTGAGAGGGCAGGCTTTCCTCCAACACTGGCTTCTCTGTGAGCCCCAGGCTGCGTGCCAGTCTCCATCCCTGGGCTTCCTTTACTGCCCAGCCCTGAAGAATCTGTTCCTCTTCAGGTCACTCATGTAGGGAAGGGCCACCTGTAGAAGTGAAACACCCTCTGCTTGTGTGCTGGCTCAGCTGCCAGGGACAAAGCCAGAGCCAACATCTCCTGAGAATCAAGGCAGCGAGAGCGGGAAGGGTTTGAGCCAGTGCGTCTGCTCAGCCCTGCTCCTCAGCAACAGCCACCTCCATGAGTACAAGAGCTACTTCTGCCTTTCTGCTCCCTCGGGGCCTGATCCTGTGAGGTCGTCTCTGAAGTCAGTGGGAGACAAGGTCACTCAGCACTGACTCTCCAGTCGGACTCCAGTCAGACTCTCCAGAAGCTCAGCATGGGCTCTTAGCTGTATTTCTGTCAGCACGTGTCAGAGTGCTCAGCTAGATCTTTTTTTCCATAGGGACACAAAGTTTGTACTAAATATCTTGTTATAAATCAGAGGCCGGCCCTGAACCTGGAATGTGCCCCCTCCCGCATTCTCCCAAATGCTGACACTCAAATTCCACAAGTAGGACCTGTGATGAACGGAGCCAAACTGAAAACCCAAATTTCCCCCTCCCATAACTTTGGGGAAGGAGCCAAACTTGCGTCCAGATTTCAAAGCCCATCACTGCCATAAATGCCATGCTATATATCAGAGTTCTTTTATTGCCTTTCTGGTATCCTGCCTTTCTGCATCATATATCGCGTGTGTATTGATCCAGCCATAATTGAGACACATGGTCTCTCAAATCATTTCATGCTGAGCGCCACAATTAGAAGTAATTGCCTTTTCCTCCATCCGGCAATGTGTGGGCTGCATCTCCAGACAGAGCCTCTTTAAATCCAAGCGCATCTTCAGTGCGATAGCAGTAGGTGGATAATTTCTGCTAGCCCTAGATTGTGCATCAGCCCCCACTGACAATGTTCTTATCCATCTCTTGAGTAAACAAATGATGTATTAGGAGTCAGTGAGAAAGGTTCCTACAACAGATCCTGTGCCATAGCATGTAACTATGATGTAGATGCCATGTCATTATTACTGTGCATGTCAGTAGAGCTGTGAGTGCATGCGTGTCCTGGTGTGTTAACGTACCTGAGCACCATCCTCATCACACATAGCACCTCCAAAGAACCTTTCAGCCATAGGTCTCCAAGCATTTAACAAAGGTGGAGGAGGATCATTGGGTCCATTTTACAGATGGACAGAGAAGTTCAGTGACTTGCTATTGTGGGGCAAATGCACCTTGTTCCCCTTTGGAGGGGGTAAGGGCATTTTGGCCCCACAGTTAAGTCCACCCAGCTATCCTTATTCTCAGGGCAGTAAGACCTAATGGCCAAAGTCTCTACAGTCACCCTTCTTCACAAGGCCATGTGACCTAGTGGCCAGAGTCACTGAAGCTTCCCCCTCCCTCATGGTGATCTGGCCCAATGGCCAGGGCTGTAAATAAGGCTGTGTGGCCTAGTGGTTGGTCAGAGGAGTGGGCCACCACCCAGGGGTGAGTGGTGCCTGGGGTAGGGTAACCTGAGCCCTTCCTGCTCCACCAGGTCCAAGCCCAGGCCGTGACAGTGGCAACTGTTCTCACCACTGAGTCAGTGGTGATTGAACCGCAACATGTTGATGACCCCAACAACAACTAGTCCCCCTGGGCTACTTCCTACCCTGTCGCTGATACCATGGTCAGGGTATCTTTGGGTCTCTGAGTTTCTCAGCCTGTGCGGCTCTAACCCCTTTGGGGCATCCTTAGGAACCTGGGATTCGCTTGGGTCTCAGCACTCTTGGCTTCCGCGGTCTGGGGCTTCAGCAGCTCCCAAGGGGAGCCTGTCAAGTGCATCCTCCCTCCTCAGCGGTCAGCCCTGACTGAGCTGAGTTGCTCCCTTTTATACTAGTGCTCCAGATGGAGTATGTCCACCAGGGGTGAAGGGGCGGGGCTTCCTCTGCCCAGATTGTGTGTTTAATTCCTCCTTGGCCACACTTGCCCAAGATCACTCAGTTGACCTGATTGCCCTTTCATCAATGTAAACTGGAAGCATTTCCTTTCAAGTTAATAGTTACACTGGCATGAATTAGAGAAGAACTGGCCCACTGAATCTATGGCAGAACCCAGCTCCAAGGTCTTAGTCCCGTGCCTTAGCCACCCTTAGTGTATTAACACAACACCAGAGCACCAGAGTCTCCGGTCCCATCAGCAGAGTAGTGTTATTGTATCAGCCTATGTGTGTGGATTGGTGTGTTTAATGTCTACAGCCTGCCCAGATATACTGTCTGTGGAGCACAATGCTGCCAGCAGCACTAGCGTCCTCCCTCCTTCTCTCAGCTGCACAAGTAGCCACATTTTCACAAGTGCTTGGGTGGCAGGTGTATACCCCTGACAGAGCAGAGCTGGGTGAGTGATACACTCATGCAGTGAGCACGGGGGTGACAGCTACGCATATAAATTACACACATGTGTCTGAGAATCCTGCCTCCGTTGTTGCAAAGTCATTTCAATTATTTATGAGATTTACTGTGTTAATTTAGCTGTAGTTTAATGTGAAATGCAACAAAAAACTCATGTTGGAAATGTGAGCTGTAAGCATTCTTCCTATCACCGCCCGGTTAAATTAACCCAACCACATTAATAAATAATAGGACAGCCTTTAAAACAGCTGTGAAAGTCTCCAGCCTCCCTGGTGCACTCCAGTGCTGAGCAGCATGGCCGAGGTCACAAACTACTGGCTCAGCATCGGGATCTTGACTCAGGAGACTCCTGTTGGATTCCAAGGACATTTGGGGCTATTAAAGACAGACGGGCAAGTGACCTGCCAGCTGTTTCTTTTGTCATTTAACAGAGGTAATAATGGCACAAATATTTTCATACCCTCCTTTAAAAATGTGACCTCTTTAATTCATGCTTAGTGAGCATATGTGGATGCAGGCAAGAGGAATGTACTGTGTGATCACAATGCATGTTAAGTACCCAGGGATGTAAAGATCTTTAACTAGCACAGGGTTTGGCAGTTTGGTAAACAATTCCTTGCTACCCCCATATCAGGCCTTCCAAACCCCTATAAGCCTTAAATAATACTCTCCCTTCCACCCTCTTACCCCTCCTCCTCTCTCTCATCTAATTTCATCTCACACAATGAAATCTACATCATCAGCATGGTAGCTAGGTACTTCGTGGTATTTGAACACATTATGGGTTGTATTTTCAAAAATGCCTAATGACAGAAGAGCACAAGTTCCTTTGAAAGTCAGTAGGACTGAGCTCCAAAGGGCTTGTCTATACAGGGTTTACCAGCATCTCGTGCCCTTTGGAAAATCCCTTCCTATTCCATCATTCCCTGTTCAACCACTAAGACCTTCCAGTGTGAGATCCCCACCCTCTGACTGAAGAGGGCCTGCACATCTCCCATTGAATCCTATTCCCACTGTTCCTGCAGTCAGCCCGGCAGACTTAGTAGACAGCCAGATGTGACCCATTCTCTTGTACCCTCATGGACTGCACAGAGCCAGCCCAGAGTACGAGGGTCTAGCTACAGCCCCAGCCTGCGTGGCCACTAGACCACTGATCTGGTTCCAAAGCAGTTTTTAAGATGTCTGCATATCACATATCACACACACGCTATCAGACAGGTCACACAGCTGTGTGGGAAGGGACCCAGTAAAAAATGGGGTTCACCGTATTTAGCAATGTTATCATTCTTGCCTTCATCTCTTTCTCCAGCCATTCTTTCTTCTGTGCTTTCTTAGTTTGATGCTTGCTTGCTGTTGCTCTCGTTCCTTTACCCATTCTTTCGTGCTCTCTCTTTTGCCTTTGCTGACATCCTTTCATGCTGTTTTTTTGTTTGCCTTTCATTCATTCTTTCATGCCCTCTTTCTTCCGTCCCCCCCTCCCATTTTTATCTCAGGAATTTCATGCGCTTCTGATTCATTCATGAGCCCGGTCTTGTGACCCGTGCCATGAATGAAGCTGGCAGCACCGCTGGGGCTGGATTGCTCCGCTCTGGGTCACAGGATCCTGGGAAGGTCAGAGCGGCTGTCCTGATTCATTTGTTTCCAAAGGAGGAATGTAGGAGAATGTTGCAGTGAATAGGGGCAGGTCACCCTTTGAATGCGAGCGCTGGGTTTGTTCTGACGCATTCTCCTTGCGGGCGTGCTGCTCTCCTCACTGTCAGACACATGTTGCCTTCCCTTTCTCTAATGGGCAGCGAGGCAGAGAGGAGCTCCTCTTGGAGATGGAAATTCACAGCCAGCAGCACGAGGAGGCAGCTCTCAGTGAAGGGAGCCAGTTTGCTATTTCACCCATTAAACTGTCCTTGGATTGGCACAGGAGGCTTCCTGGCTACCCCCAAAACAACCGCACTCAACAAGGAGTTAGCCTCCCCTCTTGAGGGGCCCCAGGGGCTTTGCAGTGCAAGAGGATTTGAGCAGACAGATAATGAGAAGACGGGGAAACACATTTGCCTGGTGCTACCAACTGTGTGCAATCTCCCCGGTAAGATCTGAGTTATGCAGGAGGGCGCTGTGCACGCCACTGCCTCCCTAGTACAAGGAGAGCCAGGTGTGCAGTAAAGCATCAGGAAGGGGAAGAGACATGTACACAGTGCAGATCACACGTGACAGGTACTTGTGCACAGCCCAGCTTCTGCTCCTGCTAGGGCGCCCGGGATAAGAAGATTGGGCAACAACCTTGTACGCTCTTATATCACGAGGTTGACAAGCCTGGCAGAGCACCCCTCAAGTAAGCAGAGCCGGGCATGCATTTGCAGCCCCCTGGTGGGAGGAGAGTGGTCTGCACTGGGGAATCTGATCTGTGCAAAAAGGACTGTATAAACAGTGCAGCTTCTCCCGTGGGAAATGGGCTGCCAGGTAGAAAAGTTGGCAGACTGCACCAGGTACTTCTCGCACCGGGAGGCCTGGTGTGTATGACATCGTGTCTCCCTACCAAGTGGGTTGGCATTGGCATGCACACTGCAGCCACTAGAGTCCTGGGAGGGCGAATGTGCATGGCACAGCCTCCCTTGTGCAAGGAGAGCCGTGCGCGCAGTGCCATGTTCCCGCGCAGAGCCGCTGGCATGCGCAGTGCAGCCGGCCTCGTGCGAGGAGAGCTCTTCTCTTCCAGTTTGCCCTGAAGTTCTGTTTCCTTTTGGGGGGGTCGGAGGAGAGGAATATTATTTATTAATATCTTTGAGTCTTGTGGTTTTAAGAGTTTCCACCTGGCTGCCTCTCCTCAGCTCCCTCCCTGAGCCTGGGCTGTGAGTTCATTACAGACGCTTTTAGTTGCAGCCCGGCTCCCGCTGCATTGTCACCTGAGCGGAAAAGCTTGAAAATAGGTCATTGTGCTTGGCTGAGCTGATGCGAGCCCCACACGGTACAGCTGCTTCTTGCCTTCTCGGAACTCCTTCACCACGAGTCTCCATTGCCACGGTTAGTCCTGTGCTAAATGCCTCGCGGCACAATCATCGCCGGCACGATGCCTCTACATACGTTTCGCTGTCAGTGGGTGAGGTGCCTCTGGGCATACTACCTGTGGGCAGGAGAGCCAAGGAGAAGTAGCTAGGAATGTAATAACAGTGAAAAATGATCCCATGGGGTGCCACCCCCAGGGAATGCCTGGCATCTGGACTTGGATCCCCAGGGGATGCCAGGTGCCTGCGTTTTGAGCTCTGTTACATCCCAGATTGTTGGGAGTGCCTTGAATCAAAATACCAGTCCTCATTTTTTGAGGCACGCAGCTATCCACTTAAATGCTCATATCTGCACTCCGCAGTGCCCCGACTCCCAAAGTCCTGTCTCCGTGTGCACTGGGTTCACTGCAGAGCCGGATGGACTCTGAGAACAGTCGTTCCTCACTTGTTCCACGCTGCTGGCTGGTCGGGAATCTGGAGGGGACCTGCTCAGGCAATTACACTGCCCTCTGCTTCCCTGCCTCTCAGTCCATCTCATTGCACGGTCATAGCCATCTCTGAGGCACAGCGGTGTTTGTATGGAAAAATGAGCAGGCCTTCTTCGGTTATGGCACATGGAAGAGCTGTGTGATCCTAGACATGGATGCAGGAGCCCGCTCTCAAAGAGCCTCACCCACATCATACTTCTCTTAGTGCAGCCAGCTCTGGGGAGAGGCATTTTAATCGAGTTGGAGCCTGAGCAGCCTTTGTGCCAAGGCCCTGGAGGCTGAGCAGATTCTGTCACTCTTGCAGAGCTTGTGGCTACTGACTCACTGGCCAAGGCTGGCCAAGCTCAGCTTCCACAATCCCTCCCTCTTTTGGAAAGAAATGACCCTCCTTGCTGGAGTCCCATGAGGAGTACTGTAGAGTTGAGTGTCAGTGAACAAGCACATAAATGCTACAGTTTGTACCTTATAAAGACAGTAGAGAACCTTTAAAATGCTGCTGGAATCTAAGTAAATCTGCCAGACAAATGGGGTGCAAGCCCATTTGTACTGGCTAAACCACATTTCGTCACTCCTTTGCCATTTCTACTAGCGCCACATTTCCCAAAGTGTGGGGCATGCTCCCCTGGGCGGGGGACAAAGGACTGTGCGGGGCAGCAGAGACAGGCCTCTCAGCTGCCCTACAGGGTCTTGGCTTTGATTTTATGGAGAAAAAAGCAAGTCTGCCGCTGTTACATGTGTGAAGAAAACCTTCCAAACAAGACGTGAGTGTAAGAAAGGCAAGGAAGTGTCACATGCTGAAGTGTGTAAAGCAGCCTTTGGCAAAGTGTGTGGAGAAGGGGTGTGAAGGAACAGCCGGTAGGAAGCAGGAGATGTACAAATTATGATGTGTAGACTTTAACCCCAAAATGGCAGAGTTGCAAGGGGCGGGACGGGGGAGGGGATGCAGATGGTCTCACTTGCCTGAAGGGGAGCTCAGCTTTCACCAGTTTGGAGCCAAAGTAGAGAGGACGTAGGCGGGGAGGGGTGTTTCTTTCCACAGTGTCTGACCTAGACACCGACAACAAGCGTTATCACTGGGGCTTGGTCAGTGCTTCATTTGTGCAGGGGCTGAGCCCTGGCACTGCTAGGGTTGGCAGCTCATAGCCCGGCACCTCTGGCCTTGCCATGTCAGTTATGAAAATAAAAAAATTGCTTGAGCCCCAGCACCTCTTTCATTACAAATTAAGCCCTGGGCTCGGTGCAGGAAAACAATGCACTGGAGGAGCTTGTTATTTGGAAATGTTACAGCTGCAGAGGTGGCTGCCACCATGAACCTGCTAATGATTATCCAGAGGAAAACATCTCTCCCTCAGGGCCTGAGTGAGGAGGGGTGAGGAAGGTACAGATGGGGATGGATGGATGGATGAATGAATGGGGATAGATGTGCATGCAGACACAACGGGATGAATTGCTGGTGTATAAGAGAGGGATGGATGAGTGGGCAGGTTGTGAATGGATTGGAGAAGGTGAGTAGGAGGAGTGGCAGTGAGTGAATGTATTGGGTCACTGCATGGATCAGTGTGTGAGCAATGGACAGACGACAGGAAATAAATGAAGAAATGAATACCTGGCCATTCATTGGAATTACTCACATTCTCCAGAATCCGTAGGAAGCTCTGCTGGCGTCACTCTCTGTCTGGGTCAGTTGCTTAATGAGCCCATCCTGTGTCCCTTCAGGGAGCGTGTTATTGTGGGCTTGGTGCTGAAGGAGTTTGTGTTCCTCTCCCTTTAGCTGTGTGGTGGACGAGATGGACTTCTCGGGAATGGAGCTGGATGAAGCCTTGCGGAAATTCCAAGCCCACATCCGTGTGCAGGGAGAGGCTCAGAAGGTGGAACGGCTAATCGAGGCCTTCAGGTAGGAGAGACGTCGCTGCAGTGTGCCCGCAGCCCTGCTGCCTGTGAAACACCAACTGTTAACACTGAGGAAAACAAGAGCAGGGACCTGGGAGGAAACAGGCAGAGTAAAGGAGTGACTGGAGCGAGAGTGTTGTTTTCAGTGTGGTTGTAGCCGTGCTGGGGTCACAGGATACTAGAGACACAAGGTGGGTGAGGTAATATCTTCTATTGGACTAACTTCTGTTGGTGAGAGAGACAAGCTTTTGAGCTACACAGAGCTCTTCTTCAGGTCTGGGAAAGGTACTCTAGAGCAGGGGTCTCCAAACTTTATTAGACAAGAGCCATATTAGATTTCTGAAGGGGCTTCGCGGGCCAAAGCGACTGTAAAAAAATTCAATATATGCTAATATATGCAAAATCCCCCCTTTGCTCCTCCGGCCGCTGCTGCGACCCACTTTTTGCTCCTCCGGCCGCTGCCGTGGGGAGCATTCACCCCTCTGCACATGGGGCCACCGGCAGCAGCTCGCGGGTTGGCTGGGGAGCGGCCTGTAGGGCTGGACAATCGAAGCCGCAGGCCGGCTCCGGCTCCTGGGCCGTAGTTTGGAGACCCCTGCTTTAGAGTGTCAGAGCTAAATACAAGGTGGAACTGATTGTTTAGCATAAGGAGTTAACCCATGTTGTAGGAGACCATTCAAGCTGAAGTGGGTGGTTAACACTTCTGCAGCTGTAGGACAAAGGAGAGAGAGTGACAGAGCTAAACCTCCCTTTGAAGGGAGGGTCAATCCTGAGGCAGGCTAACGGGTAAATCCCTTCTGTCCCACAGGCACAGACGTGTCTGTCTCACAAGAACTCATTGGTATTCATGGTGCAGAGCGGGAAATCCCTTGGAGGACTAAGGCAGTTATAGGTTTCTAGGACTGCACAGCATCCTAGTCCAGAGTCAGATGGTCCCTTACATGGCTGTGCAGAGGGGAGAGCACACAAGGAACTTCTCCACCCCTGTGTGCGTGACCCACACAAGGAGCAGCCATAATGGCACTGCTCTTTCGGCACTTATCTGGGGGTACTGTGCCCCAAAACAAGAAATAGGAGGTGGACTCAGGGTATCACCCCAACCCCCACACCAGCCATGTGTAGGGGAGCACGGTACACCAGCCTGTGGAGCCCCTCTGGGACACAGTTGCTCTATGTGAGGCAGTAGAACTGATGCTTAGATGGCAGAAAATTTGCCCTTGGTACGTAAGTTGTGCCTTGGGAGAATAGCCAGATACTCCCAGTTTGTGTGAGATGAAGGCAAGTGTGGTTGTAAAGAAGTCATTTGCTCCTTCACATGGAGGTCTAGCTGAGGGGGAACAACCTGGGCCCAGTGGGGTAGACTGGCCTTTGATTTCCACTCTGGGGTCTCCATGGTATGTCTGGGCATCCCTCCCACTACAGCCAGCGGTACTGTATGTGTAACCCGGACGTGGTCCAGCAGTTCCATAACCCGGACACCATTTTCATCCTGGCCTTTGCGATCATCCTCCTCAACACGGACATGTACAGCCCCAACATCAAACCCGACAGGAAGATGATGCTGGAGGACTTCATCCGGAACCTGAGAGGTGAGGGTGCTGCCCCAGGTAGGCATGACTCCTGCGGCTCCAGATTCCGTGTGCACTAGGGCTGAAGCCAAAGACAAACTGAGGCTTCTGTAACCAGGTCTGCTGCTCTCTGTGAATCAGTGGCAGAAGCTTGAGGTGGAAAAGACCTGTTAGGTCCTAGCTAGTCCATCACCCAGTGGATAAGTGCAGAATTGGCCTCTACAGTGTATTCTCCAGCAATATGTCCAGCCCACTTTTAAAAGACTCAAGGGGTGGGGTTTCCACTACTTTTCTTGAGAGAGATTTACAGTTTAATATATATCATAGTTCAGAGGTTTTCTCTGGTATTGAAATTTTCCTTTGCTTGATTCCATCCTAGTTACATCCTGTTGGATCTCCCAGAACACCACCCTTCCCATCTTGGTGCTTCCAATATTTGGACAAGATTTCTGGATAGCCTAAATCTCCCCTTCCTTAATTCCATGCTATTCCCTCTACCTGTCTATCCTCAGTCCTGTCCTCCTTGCTGTCCACACTTGCCCTCTCTTATCTTGGGTCTCACTTTAGTTGTCATCTAACCATGATCCGCATACACATCACCTCTTAATCTTGAAGGGAAGTGATTGAGGCCCCACTAGTGGGGATACTTACAACTAGACCAGACCAAGCAACTTGTGAAGGTACAATTAAGCCACGATCCTGTATTGGCAGGGGAATGGGCTGGATCTCCTAATAGGTCTCTTCCATCTCTAAAGTCAATGGTGATATGAAATCAATGCAGGTTTTATTGCTGAGTGGCCCAAGATCTATAAATATGAAAGTGTGACTATAAAACGGCAGGGAACACGTGGAAAGAAGCCAGCATGCAAAGCGGTGGAATAATGAAATCCTTTGCATTCTCCTGATTATATCATTATATCAACAGAGAAGGCGGTATTTTATACCAAGACATTATTGCTTCCTCCCCATCTCCCCCATGCTGCCTAGACACACTGTGTAAAGAAGGCAATCGGTGCATGCTGAGGACGGTCGGCTCTTTCCTTGCTCTCTGCCTAGCCTGCTCTACATTCTCTATGCTTTGCAGGAGTGGATGACGGCGCTGACATTCCCCGGGAGCTGGTTGTGGGGATCTATGAGAGGATCCAACAGAAAGAGCTCAAATCCAATGAGGATCATGTGACCTATGTCACTAAGGTGGAGAAATCCATAGTAGGGATGAAAACAGTGAGTTCTTACCCTCTGCCCTCCTCTTCTCATTCTACTTCCCTTGCTCCTGCCATCTCCCCTTGTCTCCTCCTCTGCCCCATCTTCTGTTGCAGTTGCATCCTTCCTTCTCCAGTCACCTCTTTCCCATAGTCCCTTCTTTCCCTCCTTCCACTCCCTTCTGTTCTTTAACATTTGCTCCCTTTTCTTGGATTCCCCTCTTTCTTGCAATCTCATTTTTTCAAATGGGTTTGGAACTCCCTTAGCCAGAATTTGTCTTAGCTGATGCGCTCATCCTCTAGCCCAGAGTCTTGTCACAGGCCCTGCCTGCTGACACCTCGGAGATACACAGCAGTGCTTCAGACTCTCCCTCAGGTTTTGTGAGGAAAGGAAAAATCTGATGAAAGCGATCTCAGCCACCTCTCCCAGGAGCTCCCTAAGGAGTGCTAGAGTTAGGAGAATACCAGCGGGTTCCTTGGCCGGGACTAATGAGTAACGCAAAACACATCATTGACCTGAACTGTGTGAGATGATCTCCAGAAGGGCCAGAAAGTTACAAACCTGCAGCTGGGGTGAGAACAGGATGCTGAAGAGGGTAAGCAGCCACCCACGATCCCTGTCAGCCAGGCATGTGGAGATCTGATTCAATAACGGGAGTGCTTCCAGTGACTGCCCATCAGGTTCCTCAGAGTCAAAGGGTGCGGGGCCACCCTTCTTGCTGTGGCACATGGGGAAAGTGATGGTGAGGAGAAGGATGCAGGTGGGCAGAGCTGTCCCCTGCCACTGCATGAAGGTTTGAGTAGCTAGAGGTGACGCTGAATCATTTGGGTTGGGAGGGCGGTGAGGACATTTCACACTTAACTTCTCTCTTGGGCCTTGCAGGTTCTGTCCGTGCCCCATCGCCGGCTGGTCTGCTGCAGCCGCCTTTACGAGGTGACTGATGTGAATAAAGTGCAGAAGCAGGCTGCTCACCAGAGGGAAGTGTTCCTCTTCAATGACCTACTGGTGGTGAGTGTGCTCTGGGATGTTGGGCAGGAGAGTGGCACCAGAGGAGGAGCTGGAGATGTTGTGAAAGTCAAAAGTATAAACTGGGTTCGAAAAAGAACTAGATAAGTTGATGGATGATAGGCTCATCAAGGGCAGTTAGCCACGATGGTCAGAAACACAACCCCATTCTGACCGCCAGAACCTGCGACTGGACAGCCAGGGATGGATCACTCAATAATTGTCCTGTTCTGTTTATTCTCTCTTGAAGCATCTGACACTGGCCACTCTTGGGAGAAAGGATACTGAGCTAGATGGACCATTGGTCTGACCCAGCATGGCCATTCTTATGTCAAAGGAGCTTCTGAATTCTTTGGGACACACTGTCAAAATGGTAGAGCAGGAAGGGACACAGGCTGCCAGCAAAACTAGGCCATGGCAACCCCCAACCTCACATCATAAGAAGAAGCCACAGAATCCCGCCTCCTCTTGTAAGAAGATGCCATGGCATCCCCCATGGTAAAACGAGGCAATAGCACTTAAAGGAATCTCCAACCCTACAATAAGCCATGTCCCATGGCGGTGCTGTGTCCCGCTAACAATCAAAGCAAGGTCAGCACTTTCCACAGTGAAGCTCAGTTCTTTATCTGTCAGTGCCGAGACAGGCAGAGCTCCCCTGCTGTCTAAATCCTTCATGATGGACTCTTCCAAGCCACTGCCTTCTACCACTGCTGCGTTCAGTGTAGATTATCAATTATTCACATCTAGACATAGATGTGTATGGCCTTTTAAAAACACGTTCACTACCCCAGAGCTTGCAGTCTAATTTAAGCAGAAACCAGGCAAACACTGAAGAATCAGGAGCAAGACTGGGAGCAGACGGCGGGGAGAAAAGTGCAGTGCTAGAAGCCTAGTGCTCAGAAATAAGTTTTCAGAAGTGATTTGAAGGCGGATTGGGAAGAGGGTTGTTCCAATGTCGGCTCGGGCTGTGCCTGTCCCTTGCATATGTACCTAAGGGGGGAAAGGCTCCTTGTATGCTCATCCCTCACTGTACCCCCTGTGCAGGAGCTTGAGGGTAGGCACTGCTCCTTGCTAGTGTCCCCTGGGAAACTAGCCAGCTGAAAGGGGGCAGGGAGGAGATGCAAGACAATGGCCAGATTTGCAGGGGAGAATGTGCTGCATCTTCTACCGGACAGTGCAGCAGGCACACTTACCCTGTACCCCGGGCACTCTTGAAGGCATGTTGTGGATGGCTCTACAATACCCTCAATGCTAGCCCATACCTTCAGTGGCGTGCTCTGGCCCTCAACGGCGGGAGTGACTAAAGTCTGTTTGCAAGATTGCAAGTGGGAGAGTGTCAAAGAGAGGCCATCTAAAGCGCATGGCTGGTGGGATCCAGAGCGGTGTGTTCACAGACATTCTGAAGTTCTGCTGTAGTGCAGCATGCAGAGCGGCACGACAGGGAAATCACTAGACAAAGCGCCTATGGGTCGCCATTCATCACTCCGACGCTGCGTTAGCCAGAGCTTCTCCGGAGTGCACTTGAAGCAGTTTGCATTGTTCTGCCTCATTCTTTCCCAGTGCCCTTAGCTGTCGATGTTTGTCTCTCGAACAGATCCTCAAGCTTTGCCCCAAGAAGAAAAGCGCCTCGACCTACACATTTTGCAAGTCCGTTGGCCTGTTGGGGATGCAGTTCCATCTCTTTGAAAATGAATGTAAGTCTGCTGGAGGGGATAGGCAGGTGGCGCTGGCGGGAAGGTCCCTGCATCTGGAGCCTCCATCTGGAAAGGTTTCCATCAGTAGGGATTTGCACATGCTGCCCAGACTGGAGGCTGACTTATGGCTGTGTGGGGGCAGTAGGTCAGGGAGAAGTTGCTCCTACCCACTATCCCTCTCATTGCACCTGCACAGGAGACAGCTACAATGTGTCTGCTTGTCCCCACCCCCCGAGCATAAGAGGGGGACGGCTCACTCTTCAGCAGAGGGGGGTGCAGCTGGCTGGACTGGCGGTAAGGCCAGGACCACACACATAGCCAGCTCCAGATGGAGACTGTACCACATGGAATGCACGCTTAGCAAGTGCGGTGCCGAGTGCGTCCCCCCCACACAGGTGTCATGCGTCCGGCTCTGCCTTCCACACGGCTGTTGTTCAGGTGCTGAGTCTCCTCCCACCACCCCGCAGGCGCCAAAAGACAAAACAGCGGTTGGAACGGCACCCATAAAAGAGTGGCACGAGGCCAGACCTCATCGGCTTGACCTTGCCGGTCTGGGAAGGGAGCCACTGTTTGTCATTATTTAGCCTGGCTCTGTGGAGGAGGAGTGCCAGAAACACTCAGCGTAACGGATGGTGCCGGGTCCAGAGTGGGAGGAGGTGGCAGCATTTGCACAAGCTGCTGCTGTTGCTAATTGATACTTCTGGCACCTGTGTGGAGTGTGCCCTGGAGAAGGGAGACGATAATGATACGTAGCCCATCCTCAGTGCTCTTTGCAGACGCAAAGTCACCCTCACAGCACCCCTGCGAGATTGGTACGGGAACTGTGACTTACATCCCCCTTGTATACATAGGGTGGGTTGAGGCTGAGAGGTTAAATGGCCCAAGGTCAGGGGGTGTCACTGTCAGAGAGGGATTAGAATTTAGGAGTGTCACTATTATTAATGTTACTTACCATAGTGCCTAGGGACAAACCACGAATAGGGCCCCATCATGCCAGGCTGGGCAAACACAGAGCAGATGGTCCCTTACAAAGAACTTACAATCTCAATAGACAGGATGGACACAGGGAGGGGGAAGGGGTAGAACACACAACCCGAGTGAACAATGGGATGGCGGCAAAGGGCACATTAGTGCTAAAATTGTTTATTTATTTGGGTGGGTTTTGTTAGGTGGCGGATCAGCTAAACGGAAAGGAAAAGGGAGGGAGGGGCAGGGTGGAACAAACAGCCACTCAGCACAGGACAGAAAAAGTCTAATCAGAGCTATAGAAAATCCTCTCAATGTCTGGAGGTCCCTGCTTTGGTTGCTTCTGTAGCTCCCCTACTGGCTGGAGACTGGAGTCTCTGGATGGTTCCTCCTTGCACGCACTTTTGTTCTCAGAACACCAGCCCTCATCTCTCTATGCTCTTCCGCTCCCTTTGCATCTCTCCTCTCACATTCCCTACGATGCCATCCATTGGGTGGGAAAGAAATGAATCTATCCTTGTCAGGGTGGCCACTCACCCGTTCCCAGCATATGGACAGGAGTTGTGTGATTCCGGCCTGGCCAGCAGTAGCTCGCACACACCCTGCATGCAAGTTCACGCCAGCAGAGGCAGTGTGCTCTTCAAAATGGCATCCCTTGTCCAATACTGTCCTCATCCAGTTTTGTCTCAGTACCGGACAGAGGACAAACCACGGAAATATAAGCCTGTCCGGTTTAAATCTGGACGAATGGAGTATGTCTGTCCGTGTCCTACTTCCTCTCCCTGCGCCGTGGGATCACTTCCCAGTGTAGGTGGTGCCCCTTGCTGGCTCAGATAGTGAGCAGGCTATGACCCTTGTATGCTCATGTCTCCTTCCCTGCCATAACCCCAGCTGGCTAGGACAGAGACCTAAAGTGAATTCCTGGCCCCACTGGAGTCAACGGGAGTTCTTCAAATGACTTCAGTGGTGCCAGGATTTGTTTTGTCCCCAGCTGGGTGAGAGAAAGATTTGTTGCCTGTATGTAAGTCCTTTGCTCCTGTTCAAACCAAGTGCCCTGCTGTCATGTCTCAGTGCTGAAGGTTCCCACAAACCTTGGAACATATCAGAAGAGTCACAGTTATTATTCTGAGTGACTGCAAGGGGGGTATGGCAGTTGTGTCTTGCATTGCAGGTGACAGGACCGTGCTGCACTATGAGACAATCGCCAGGACGATCACAGCTCCTGTACTATAGGACAGTGTAGGCTCTGTGACCTGCACAGTGCAGGTTCCCTGATGCTGCACTATGCTACAGTACGACGATGCACTGCATCTTTGTATCAGTGCTGTAATGGGAGTGATGCAGCCACATCTCAAGCAAGGGCTGGTACTGTTTGGTCTGGGGTTTTCATCCTGTCAATCTCTTTTCATGTCTTGTTCTCAGATTACCCCCATGGCATCACCCTGGTGACTCCAGTTTCTGGCTCAGACAAGAAACAGGTACTACACTTCTGTGCTCTGGGTTCAGAGGAAATGCAGAAATTTGTGGAAGATCTAAAAGAGTCAATAGCAGAGGTGATGGAGCTAGAACAGATACGAATTGAATGTAAGGCTTCCAGCATCATCCAGACTCCATGCAATCATCCTGTATGTATGTCCATGTGTGTTGGGGGTTGAAGACCCTTCCATTCGCGTGTATGCTGGAATATCCATGTGATTGTTCCTATATCTGTTTATATGCAGAAATGATTTTTGCGTACCTGCGACGGTTCTGTATATATGACCTGGTATAAGCAACAGGTTCTGATCAACTTCATCCTGTTGCATTATTTTACTCCATGAGAGGCAGCATGGCCCAGTAGACTGGGTACTGGACTGGGAGTTAGGAGACCTGGGTTCTGGCCACAGCTTGCTGGGGACCTTGGGCCTGTCACTGTACCTCTGTCTGTGTTTTGCTGGGTGAAATTCAATGGCCTGTGCTCTTCAGGTCAGGCTAGATCAGAAGGATTCCTGCTGGCCTTAATCTCTCTGAATGGATGGGTATTCCCATTGGAGTCAACTGCATCACTCATGGAGTAAGGTGCTACTCCCTGTGAATGTGAGTGTCTGTCTGTTCCTCCGGGTGTGCACATACACAGCCTCTCTAATTCCTATGTCTCTCCTGTCTTCCTTTGCCTCTCGGCCTCTCCCTTCATGTTTGTACAGCTGCTCTTCTGGCTACATTTCTCCTCTGTTCCTTTGTCTCACCTTCATTCTTGTCCCGGTCTCTCCCCATTCACTGTGATCTTTCTGACTCTCAGGGGAGCTCGAGAAGCAGCAGGGGGCAAAGACTCTTACGTTAAAGACCAACGGGGCTCAGCTGGAACCACAGTCCAAGCAAGCGTCTCCGACAGGTTAGAGGTCACTCTCCTTTGGGGACCGACTGTTCTGGTCGGACACACACACAACTATTCGCATAGACGTCAGTGGGTGTGAGTGCTCAGCGTTGTGAGTAAGGACTGGGCCTCAGCACATAGTGGAAATGAGGGGGGCATAAGTGCTCAGCAGATACCTAAGAAAATTCTTTAAAAGTCTTTTTGAGGGTCACCCCAACCGGAAAACAGCCGCGGAGAACGCATTGGAGGGGAAAGGAGACAGACCTAAGTCCTCTGTTTATCCCAAGAATGGGCAATTGACCTATAAGCTATTTTCACACCCTCCTACCAAACTGCCACATATAGGTAGCACCAGCTTTATGTTCATTCCTGGCTTGGCTTCTCCACCACAACTGCCAATTAAGGCCAGACATAGTGATGAGCTGGGCACCAGTCCACCAGAAACCGAGCTGGGGCCAGCAGCTCATTTCATCTACCCCCACCAAGTGGTTATCACATGACAACAACAATCAGTTGCCATCAGTCTGGGCTGGAGTTGAACCTAGAGGCTCTATAGCCCCTCACCAGTCCCTGGGGCTGCCATAGCCTCAAGCTCTGCTCCCTGGATGTCATGGGACATCGGTTTCCTCACTGATAGGTCTGTTTTATTTCAAAGGCAAGAAGGAGTTGGGGGAGAAGGTCTCAGATAGCACAGTGGAGGTAAGTAGAGCACAGAGCAGCTGAGGTAAGTAATTCTCTCTCACTTCAGCTCTTCTCACATTCTCTGTTGTTTCTTTTCTCAGGTTTTAATCAATGCCTCCCCAGCCAGCCTGACAATTTTACCAATTTCCAGAGATACAATTAAAAGTTACTGCTAGGACGGGTAATACAACTTTCAAATCCAAACTAAATTTCAAAGCATTTTCAATCCGTCTTTATAACTGCAACATCCCTCATGGACCGAGCTCCCAAATGCCATAGACTAACCCGCGCTGCTACTTCAGGGAAGACTGAGAACCCAGCTAAGACCTTGCTTGGACAGGCCACTGACATTGCTAACACCATACAGCCACCAGTGAGAAATTACCCGCAATAACCTTCCCTGCAAACCTTGCCCCAGAGATTTCACCTTCCTAGGCAGGGAGCTCCGCTGGCCGGTTTGCACACATTTCTGCTGGGACTGCCAGTTCCTAGTAGATACGCTTTCCTACTCAGAGAGCCCCCCTTGCCTCCCAGCTGCCCGTTCTCCCCGCATAGCTGTATCCTGACCCTGAGGAGATCTCCCCTGAGTATCTTAGCTGCTCTCAGCTTGGCCTTTCTCAGGACGTTTCTATCCTCTGGCAGATGCCTCTTGCCACAGTGCACTCCATCCCCCTGCAACTCTCCCTCCTCTCTGAGGGAGGAGGAAGCTGCATTTCCTTGCAGACAGCCATTTCCTGAGGTAGGTGCTCTCAGTCCTCAGCTTCCAGTTTCCACTGGGACTGATGTTTGCCTGCAGCTCATTGCCTCAGTGAGCTGGGGTACTACTCGCACTTCAGGCCCTGCAGCCCCGCTTTCCTAGGGGAGGCTCCATCACCTCAGAGATATCCTGCAGCTTCCCATGAGAGCTCCATTCCTCATAGACACCGGTTCCCAGTGGGTCAGGCCATCTGCCGGCAACATACATTCTGCCGCCGTCCCCCACGTACCTACTCTTGTGGGGAAGCACCAGCAACCTGCAGACTCTTTTTTCCTGTGTCAGAATTCTGTTTCCTCCCTCCCGCACCCAAAGTGACCCAGTTCTGGAGGCAGCTTCACTTCCTTACAGCCAGTCAGTGCCCCAGGGAAGCCCAGCCGCCACCCAGGGAGAGCACCACTACCCTCAGCCATCCATTGGCAGTGGGAGCTGTGCTATCACCCAGTCTCCCTGAGGGAGTTTTGTGTCCTCCCTGCCACCCAGTCTATCTTGCCTTCCTCCCTGCTGCCCGCCAGCGGCCCCCACCCCACAGGGCATCTCCACCACTCCGCCATCAGCCAGTCCTCCCAGCAAAGCCTCACTCGCTTCACTGCCCTGCAGCCACCCACTTCTGGGAGCCGGCCTGCGGCCCTGCCGACCCCATGCCCCAGGGGAGCTCCATTATATTTGAGCTCCCGCCCCATTTTTCACTCTGGAATCAGTGGGTGCCCATATGTGGGGGACTCTCTTCAGGTCCATGGAGAGCCCTGAAGCCTCTCTTCCTTTCCCCTCTTCCTTCTGATCACCCAGTAATTCGCATCAGCAGAAGAGCATCTCCATTTTCTCTGAGACTATCTAATCTGCTGCCATTTCATCCTGCCTTTCTTTTATCATTGTACCAGCTTGATGGGTAATTTCTTTTAACTCATTTCCTTTCACTTACAACCCATCAAACGGATCAGCGGGAGCTGCAGTTTGCTGGAATATGTTGGATTTCTGCTTTTTTTCCCCTTTGTAAACAGCTTAGCAAATCATGTTGTGGCACCTTCCCGCTCAGGGTGCTGGGGCGCTGGGATGGGCGTGAGTCTCGCTCTCAGCCTCAGCCAGTGTCATTTTGCAGAACTGGCCAACCTTGATTATCTGAAACCCGTCTCACCAAGCCACCTGCCCTGCTGCATGGAGCCAGGGCACGGCCTCTGAGGTCAATTCATTACCAGGAGAATTCTCAGAGGCTGCCGCTATCAGGACTCATTGACACGCCCCAGGAGGTTTGGATAATCAAGGTCTGCATTGCATTTGGAAAGGCTGCCCCTGCCTTTCATGTGAGGGGAACAAGAGGGCACCTAAGTTCTAGCTGGGGCCTGGGAGGGGAGATAGCTATGGTGTGGGAAGAGGGAGCTTAGGCTGGGGATCATGCTTTGCGGGGGTTATGGTTGATGCGAATGAGAGATTGCGGGGTTCAGGGCAGCCAGTAGCAGCAGATGGGAAAATGTCTTGTAACATTTAATGCTTCTTTGACTGTTTCTAAACTAGGTGTCAATTCACAACAGGCTTCAAACGTACCAGCACAACTCCGTCCTGGGGCCCGAGAGTGGAATGCAGGCCAGCACGCATCCTAACGCACCACGGGAGAGGCTGGAGACAGCATTGGTACCCTCCTATCCCGCCTCAGCAGGCACACTTGTACAGTGCCAGCAGATTGTCAAAGTCATTGTCTTGGACAAGCCGTGCCTCGCTCGTATGGAGCCGGCCCTCAACCAGACGCTGACCCACTACATCTCCTCCAATTCCAGCAGCTCCACCCCGCTGCGCAGTGCAGGGACCCCAGTGAAAATCATCCATCAGCCCCCACTTCCGCCTCCGCCACCCCCCTACAACCACCCGCACCAGTACTGCCCCCCCAGCGCCCTGCTTCATAGGCGTAGGTACTCCAGTGGCTCACGCAGTCTAGTGTAGCCACACCACCAGCACCAGCAAACAGCACAGATTTTCCCTGGAACCCTTTCTGTCTACAAAGAGATCTAGCTTGAGATTTATTTTTTAGTAAAAGAGAAGAAAAGCCAAACCTGAACAGACCTAATTCTTCCCCATGTCCCCGGCGCTGCTGGTGATCGTGTGGGGCCTTTTATAGAACCTGCCAGTCCTGGAGCTCACACTTCCACCTGTGCTTCCCACCCAGCTGCTCACTCCAACTCACGCCTCCTCCCTGGACCCCACCATAGTTCTTTGCCATCCTGCTCCCAGCGAGCTTGTTGGGTCTCTGCTTTGTTTGCCCTGTGTCTTCAGTTTGCTATTTCGGC
>ML677350.1:16373166-16402751 GCA_007922305.1 Dermatemys mawii
GTTCAACTTTGGGTAGAGCCCGGTTGGGGTGGGGGAGGAGCCGCCATCACCAACACTGCTGCCGTCGTTGCTGCCCTGCTAAGCTGGAGCTGAGAACTTGTGAGACTCATCACATGCTTCTGCCTCACCGCCCTTTGGTGTCTTCTCCTCTCACAGCCGGTTCTGAGAGAGCGCGAGCAGGAGAAGGGGAGACTGTCCCAAGCTGCAGTAGAACCCGGCAATGGCCTCACGTTGAACATCGAAATGCTTTCTGTTGTTCCATTAGGACACCGGACCACAAGAGCTTTGCTGAGACACAGCAGAACTCATCACATGTAAATACACCTGTGTGGTAGAGTTTGCTCAGCACATGCTTAGGAAAGGAAACACCAAGTTGTTCTGGGGGTGCAGAAGGGAGAGATTAGACCCCTGCAAAAACCTTTCTGGGGTGGCTGCTTTTTCAAAGAGCTAGTGCTGTCTGGCTCCATGGTGCACGCGCACGCGCACACACACGTCTTTTCCTGGCACAAAGGCGTTTGCTCCCACACCTGGAGGATGCCCCCCAACCGCTCCCAGGTCCTCTCCCAGCTGACTTTTGTGTCTCCTTCTCACTGGAATTTGTGCTCTTGAGAAAAAGCCAAATGTTAATTTCACCTTCTGGGATGGAAAATCCCTTCATTTGGTCCTTTCCATTCAGTGTTGCACAGAGGGGACTGTTTGGTGCCCATCCTCCTGACTGCCTAGGGGATCCATGCTTTAAGCACGACCTCCTGCTTGGATAGTCTGTTGCCCCAGCTTCAAGCTCCCTGATGGGCATTTGGTCCTTAGCACACACTAGGATCCCTCTCTCTCCTTCTCCATCTCCATTCCCCGCCCCCTAAGCCAACTTTCAGTGCTCCTGTGGGGAGATGACAGCTCAGCTCCTCGCTTATCGGTCACACTGACATGCAGAAAGCCGGCATTAAAATGGGCTAGGGCTGTATTTTTAGAAAAAAAAAAATCTCCCCACGCAGTGGGGAGGAGCAGGTATTAATTAGCTTAAAGGCTTTGGTCTCGCTCGCTCTGTCTCCCTGCGAGGCTTAAGCAGAGCAACTTCAGAATTTGAAAATAGGGCAGAACAAGTTTTAGGTCCTTATTTTAGATTTTTAAAAGGCGTGCGAGCGAGGTGAGTTTTCCTCTCCACGTGCGGCTGAGCCGCAGGAGCCCGGTGACACAGCAGTTTTGCTGTGGAGGTGGGGGATTGTGGAGGACAATGCTCGATCCATCAGTGAAGGTAGCAGCGAGTCAGATCCAGGAGGGTGTTTACCCCAAGTTGGCTCCATCCCCTTGAGTTCAGTGGGGCTATTCGCAGAGGCAAAGGCTGTGATCTGTCAGACCCTGCATGTTGGGCTGTCCCACAGCCTTTCACACACCAGTGGGCTCTGCCAGGACACTCCGCTTGAAGGGCTCGTGATCAGCCAGGGTTTGAATGGGATGAGGATGAAGTTTCTGGATCAGAGTCATGAAGGCCACGCACTGTAGGCTGTCAGCCTGACTTCCAGACAGGGTTTGGGGCGGGGGGAGAGACACACTGTATTTGGCAGGGACATCCAGGACAGTGCCTAGGTTTGGCCAAAAGCTTGGTAACAAACCAAGCTCTTGATGCTCTAGCCCCACATTTGGAATACACCCCCCCCCCCCCGTTTTAGTGAGTGTCCCGTGAACACACACATGCAGATGCTGCTTTCTTGGCTTTGTTTTTCTGTCTGAAGCAGGATGTTACGTCTCTGCTTTTATGCTTAATATCAAATACAGATTAAAGGGAAACAAACACGTGCCACACAGAGGATGCTTATGATGAGTCCTCCCAGTCTGGGGGCAAGACAGGCCCGGAAACTGGTAAGAGCCCAAGATTAGGAAGCTCTCACTCCTGAGAAACTGCCCCCTAGCTTTAGTGAGGCCTGCTCCTCGTGCAGTGCTGAACTCTCACTGCGGCCAATGTTATATGGCCTGACTCAGCTGTCCTTTCCCGCAGCAGGCTCTGAAATGCAGACTGGCTCCTATGCCATCTGGCTTTGTAGCCGGGAATGGGCAAGCCATTCCAAACTAACTTTAGGCAGGATTTCCTTCGACTGGGCCTTAGCTTACCGGGAAATCTGACAGGTGGAATTTGCCATCTCACTGCCAGCTAGCAGTTGGTAGCATTTTATTTTTACCCACTGCTGATGTGGAGATGACGGTGTCTAAGCATCTCTGGCAATTTTCTTCCTTCTCCAGGCTTATTTGCTCAGCCTTGAAGGAAGACTGATTTTTCGCAGAGTTCATTAAGCCAGTGAAGGGGTGTGTGTGTGTTTAAATAAATTAGATTTTATTTGACATTTAACACAAAGTGACAACAAAACACCTTAAAGTATTTGATGAAATAATTATTTTAGATAAAATATTCATAACAATGTGATGTTCCGAGAAGAGAGATTTGCATTATTAATAATTAAGTGGTGAAGTTAAAAGAACATAAAAAAGCAGGAAGCCTTCCCGGGTCCTCCCCTCCTCCCCCCTTAACACTGGATAAAGGGCTCCTCACTTCATAGGCTTTAAGGGCAGAAAGGACCATCATGATCAGCTAGTCTGGCATGCACGTCACAGGACCCAGACCCTCACCCACCCGCTCCTGCACTAGGCCTGTAACCTCAGGCTGAGTTATAGGACTCTTCAGATCTTGATTTAAAGACTACAAGCTAACAATTGTGCTAGGATTTACCAATACACGGAGTGAAGGGGGTGGAATAGTGTGAGGGAGCTCCACTTCCCTGACCTACCAAAGACTGCTTCTGGCATGGAGATTTGGTCAGGGAAGCAAATGTAGCAATCACATACCATACCACTTCCTCGTGTTTTCTTCTACGCTGCTCCACATGCAGCCTGGTTCCATGAAGGTTAATTGGCAGGGCTTCTTTGGTTTATTCCAGGATTTTTCCTTAATAGAAGGGATTGCTCTAAAATCTGCTGTGTAGCTGAGCCCTCTGGAACTGTGACCAGAGACCCTCTGCTGATTTTCCCCTGGGGTCGTCTAAGAGAGTTACAAGCACTTTAAAATGTGTATACACAACATCTGGCCTATTTGTACACCTGTGCCCCACTATTCCCCATCCACAGAAGGACAGACACACACGCACACATTCAGTATACTTCTAATTCTGCAAGTAGACACCACTGCACATAATCTGATCACTGGCAGGGTGCCATTAGACAAAGAGATAGCACAAACATTTTAGCAAAAGGCCTGGGGAAAAGCAAGAAACAAGCCACCCCTTGCCGTGAGAAATGTGGCCCAAAGAAAATCACCAACCCACACACACAATGTTTTTTCTGACTGTGAGACTGGCAGGAGATTTTGGATTGTGAGATCAGGAAGGCGCCTGTTGCAGAAATTAGATAAGCCAACCTGAAGTGACGATTTCCTGCTGCATTCAGATCATTGCATATTAAACAAACAATACAGCATTGTACAGTAATGGTCCAGCACACAAGGCGCAAAATCCTCCTCTGGGGTAAAACAAAGTGGAATGGGTTCTGTTACTTTACATCAGCCCAGAAGTGGTCTCTCTGGGCCTAATTCTTCTCTAACATCTGTATAAATTATCAGTAACTTTGGCCGTTACCCCAGCGCAACACTGGTATGAGAGAGAGAGGAGAATCAGGCCAACAGATATAAGAGTATTTGGGCCATGGCTGTACAATACTAAAGTATTTTTTAATATGGATTTTCATAAATCCCAGAAGGAATTCCACAGCATCCGTTTTTACCCATTATGTGTTTGGTTGTCAAGGGGAATTTCATTGACTCCCAATCCCCTTCTTCAAAAACTCTACCACGTTCTGCAGTGTTTGGAGGCTACTGGTCTATAATACTTGAGTATTTTTTGAGAAGGCTCAATCTGGAATTAGTGTCATATGTTTGTAGGGCGTCTAAGATACAATCCAGTCCTGGACACCACGAGCTGCAATTGGGGAGAATCTTTGCTTTGTAATGGGGAATGCAAATCAGTCTTCTTTGCTGACTTAGCTTATGCTACTGCCATGCTGAGAACAGGGGCACACAGCTGCCAGAAATGTTTCTTGGGATCTATTTGCGATTCTCTAGAGGTTCTCGCCCATTTTCTCCAGGCTGCTTTTCAGCAACCATGCCTGGGACAGCGGCTTTTACAGCATCAGGGTCTCACACCTTTGCCACATGGCACATTCCATCTGAATGTTTCTTTTTTAAAAACACAAAATGTTACCTGTGTGTAGGCTTTCGAGAGCACCTGTCTATCTGTATCTGTTTCCTGCTGTAAATATCCTTCCGAGCAGCTTCCTTTGGGAACAGCGGTGTAGTCACACCTAGCAAAGAATTCAAATGGCTAATATTTTGTAACAAAAATAGACCAGAAGTATTTTATCTGTTCAATTCATAGAGTTTTAGAAATTATATTGAGATATGTCACTTGTGCACTAATGTCTTCTTTGCCTCAGCCAATTCATTGTGTCCTGAGACCCCTGTGTCCCGTGTGTGCGGGCGGGATGGGATAGGCACCAAGGACCTGATTGTGGGAGGGGTTGAATAGCTGGAGCTCCCGTTGTTGTCAGTAGGAGCTGACTGTGCTTAGCACCTCTGAGGATCAAGCCCAAAGGGAGGACGGGTTTAGATTTATTAGGCACCGGGGAAATCTCTGGCATAGGGGGAGTCTATACATGAAGGATGGGCTCCACCTTAACGAAAGTGGATCCAGACTGCTGGCACTTAACATTAAAAACTGCTCTGCAACCATTTTTCAATTAGGAGATGGGGGAAAGCCGATTGCTGCAGAGGAGCATGGGGAGCGGACAGAGGCTTCTCTTAAAGGAGAGTCTATTGATAGAGATTCTCTAGTTTTTAGTCAGGAGGAGACGATGGAAAAGGATAAAGTAGGAGACAGATCAGATGAGAAACATTCACATAAAAAAGAATCTGACGCATTAGAAGAGATCAGACAAAGTGCTTTCTGAAGTGCTTGTACACAAATGCTAAAAGTCTAAATAATAAGATGGGTGAACTAGAGTGCCTCTTGTTAAAGGAGTATATTGACATAATAGGCATCACAGAAACCTGGTGGAGTGAAGACAATCAATGAGGGACAATCATTTTAGGGTGCAAAATATATCGTAAGGACAGAACAGGTCATGGGAGGAGGAAGGGGAGTGACACTATATGCGAAAGAAAATGTAGACTCAAATGAAGTAAAAATCTTAAATGAATCCACATGTTCCATGGAATCTCTAGGATGGTGACTCCATGTTCTAATAAGACTATAACAGTAAGGATCTATTATTGACCACCTGTCCAGGACAGTGATAGTGACAATGAAATGCTAAGGGAGATTAGAGAGTCTATCAAAATAAAGAACTCAATAATGGCGGGGGAGAGATTTAAATTATCCCCATATTGACTGGGTACATGTCACCTCAGGAGGAAATGCAGAGACAAAATTTCTCTTTACTTTAAATGACTGCTTCTTGGAGCAGCTCCTACAGGAACCCACAAAGGGAGAGGCAACTCTTGATTTAGTCCTGAGTGGAGCACAAGAGCTGGTCCAAGAGGTAACTATAACAGGACCACTTGGAAATAGTGATCATAATATAACAACATTTAACATTCCTGTGGTGGGAAGGACACATCAACAGCCCAATACTGTGGCATTTAATTTCAGAAAGGGAAACTATGGAAAAATGATGGGGGGTTAGTTAAACAGAAATTAAAAGGTACAGTGAAATTCCTGCAAGCTGCATGGACACTTTTCAAAGATACCATAATAGAGGCCAAACTTAAATGTATACCTCAAATTAAAAACCACAGTGTAAGAACTAAAAAAGAGCCACCATGGCTTAACATCCATGTAAAAGAAGCAGTGAGAGATAAAAAGACATCTTTTAAAAAGTGAGAGTCAAATCCTAGTGAGGGATCTAAAAAGGAGCATAAACACTGACAAATTAAGTGTAAAAATGTAATAAGAAAAGCCAAAAAGGAGTCTGGAGAACAGCTAGCCAAAAACTCAAAGGTAATAACAAAGGGTTTTTTAAGTACATTAGAAGCAGGAAGCCTGCTAAACAACCAGTGAGGCCCCTAGATGATCGAGATACAAAAGGAGCACTTAAAGATGATAAAGTCATTGCGGAGAAACTAAATGAATTCTTTGCTTCAGTCTTCATGGCTGAGGATGTTAGGGAGATTCTCAGACCTGATCAGTCTTTTGTAGGAGACAAATCTGAGAAATTGTCACAGATTGAAGTGTCACTAGAAGAGGTTTTGGAATTAATTGATAAACTTAACTAACAAGTTACCAGGACCAGGTGGCATTCACCCAAGAGATCTGAAAGAACTCAAATGTGAAATTGCGGAACTATTAACTACTATGGTTTGTAATCTGTCTTTGAAATCAGCTTCTGTGCCCAATAATGACAGGTTTCAGACAGTGGCATAGCCAGGTTTTAACATCAGGGGGAGCGAGCACCAAAAGAAAAAGGTGCCAGTTCACACAGGAGACTCGCACGGACAAAGTTAGCTCCCAGGTGGCTCCAGCCCTTCCAGTGGCACCTTCCAGGGCTTCGCTCTGCAACGACTCCCCTCCTGCCCCTGCTATAGGGTGCTGATCACACCCAAACTTGGACCAACTTTTGCCCTGCTTGCCGGTCTCCCTGCCACCTGGCCCGTCCGTGAAGGTGGCTGGGCAGCAAGATGAGAACGCAGCCCCGGGGAGCAGGCAGCCACCACCGAGTCGCCCTGGGTGCAGAATAAGCGACTCCCCAGTGCTGGAGGAGGCGCCGATCTCCTGCAAGCAGCAGCTGATGGCTGCGATTGCTTCTGGCAGCTCCGGCGCCGAGCCCCCCTTGGTGCTTTTCTGCTTTATCTGCGGCGGGGGGATCAGGCGCGGCAAGGTGCCACTTTTGGAATTTTGGGCTCAGGAAGAGCGGCCACTTCCCCTGATCCCCCCTAGCTACGCTAATGGTTTCAGAGTGGTAGCCATGTTAGTCTGTATCAGCAAAAAGAACAAGGAATCCTTGTGGCACCTTAGACACTAATAAATTTATTTTGGCATAAGCTTTTGTGGGCTACAGCCCACTTCATCAGAAGCATGGAGTGGAAAATATAGTATATATATATATATATATATATATATATACACACACAGAGAGAGAGAGAGAGAGAGAGAGAGAGAACATGAAAAGACAGGGGCAATGTATTTTTCACTCCATGCATCTGACGAAGTGGGTTTTAGCCCACAAAAGCTTATGCCCAAATACATTTTTTAGTCTTTAAGGTACCACAAGTACTCCTTTTTCTTTGTACCCAATGATTGGAAGATAGCTAATGTAACACCAATATTTAAAAAGGGCTCTAGAGGTGATGCTGGAAATTACAGCCCGGTAAGTTTAACGTCAATACCAGGCAAATTAGTTGAAACAATAGTAAAGAATAAAATTGTCAGACACATAGAAGAACATAAATTGTTGGGCAAAAGTCAACATGGTTGTAAAGGGAAATCCTGTCTTACTAATCTATTAGAGTTCTTTGGAGGGGTCAATAAACATGTGGACAAGGGGGATCCAGTGGACGTAGTGTACTTAGATTTCCAGAAAGCCTTTGACGAGGTCCCTCACCAAAGGCTCTTATGTAAATGAAGTTGTCATGGGATAAGAGGGAAGATCCTTTCATGGATTGAGAACTGGTTAAAAGACAGGAAACAAAGAGTAAGAATAAATAGTCTCAGTTACACTGGTGTAAATCCAAATAAATTCCACTGCAGTCAACAGAGCAACTGGTGTAACTGAGATCAGCATCTGGCCTAGTGTGTGCATTGTCTGTATAAATCTGTACATCCACATACCTGTACAGTGTACAACTGTATCTGCTGCGAGGGGTCTAGTGACAACACAAATGATCAGGTAAACAGAAATGCTCCTTTCCCACATCCCCTCCCCCTACAGCCTACCCCAGGCCAGAAATACAGCCTGAGAGTAGGAACAGGCTGGGTATATCCTATTGTTGCTTAACACAGATGATAGTGGTAGCACTTCTTGTCTCTCAATAGGACCCATTTCCATGTTTTTTGGGTTTTTTGACTTTCTTTACACTTAACCATCTATCTTTTAATTTTCATTCCGCTTGCAGGATTTAGGTACAGACTGTTATTCCCATTCAAATGAGCAAATCATTCCAACCAATAGGAGTCATTCAGGACAATAATGAGACTAAATTTGTATGCAGCTCTCTGAAAATATTGCTGCGAAAGTTCCACGAGTGAGATTATTTCAAGGCACACCGTAATATAGCGTTACAGCCTGACAGTATCTCACATGGCTATGGCTGCAAATACACATCAGTCATTCAACTCTGACATGTTCCTACACTAACAGTCCTGACCTTTTAAAACTCTAGCTCGGGGGATGGGGGGTGGGGAGAGGAGCCAATGAGTAACACTGAGCTCCTGTAAAAAAAAAAAAAAAAAAAAAAATTAAATAAACACACACCTTTTCCCTGCAGGAAAGAAGGAAATTTAAAAGACCAGGATTGTAGCTATGACTCTGGTTGGGCATTCTATAACTGATTAGATTAGATTAGGTTAGATAGATAGATAGATATTGATATACAATTCACACTTCTCTACCCTCTGGTGCTATGCTGGTCTTTTTTTCTCAGTATCTTTCACCTCTTCATCTCCAATCTTCAGCTGACAAAGCTTCAAATTCAGTAGCTAAAAACATTCCGACAACCCAAGATCCACCCATCACCAGTGATAGGAATAACTCTCATCCCCTTGGGAATTTATTGGCACCCAGAGGGTTTCCCATCCATATATCTGTGCATTCACAATACAGAAATTTCTATGTGCCACTTGACTGGGTGGGCTCTTAACATAATTGCTCTTGTTATTTCATGAATAACACAAGTACTCACCTGCCACATGCTGAGAAAAATTTAACAGGATTTAAAATATTCCATTCCCCATAGTTCCAGCTTTCTCATTAGCTGTCTTGGATAAGTAGCATCAGTCCAGCAGGACTCAGAGACTTTAAGGTCAGAAAGGACTATCATGATCATCTAGTCTGACCTCCTGCACATTGCAGGCCATAGAACCTCACCCACCCACTCCTGCAGTAGACCCCAATCTCTGGCTGAGTTACTGAAGTCATGGCTGATGAGTGAAGAATTGTGGGTATTGGACGATAGATCAAAGCTGCAACATCTGGTGATAAAATTACACCCAGCTGCATAAGGTACTTCCTGATGGTTCAGGGGCATCCAGCACCTCCAAAAGACACAAGCACCAATTAATTAATTCTGCATATCGGTTATTTTTTGCATCCTCCACCCCCTTATCGACCACTTGTTCCCGAGCACACTTCTGCCTTTCCTGCACCCCCAGGGAGGGGCGGGGTTCATCACCCCATTTCCAAGCCCGGGGTGGAGTTCCACCAGTGACTTCTTGGTCTCTCACAGACCTGGGATTACAGGGATAAAGAGGAGGAGAGGGAGGATGGACCACGGGTTAGGACGATCTGGGTTCAGTTACCCGCTCTACCCCAGGCTTCCTGTATGACCTCAGGCAAGTTGCTTAGCCTTGTTGGCCCACAGCCTCAAAGGTATTTAGGCTCCTAGAGTCCATTGATTTCAGGAGCCTAAATCCCTTTGAAGGTCTGGGCCCCGTGCCTGAATTCCCCTTCTGTAAAATGGGGGTGATAACCCTTCCCTTCTTCACAAGGGGGCTGGGAGAATAAATATATTAATGAGGGGTGGTGCTCGAGCAGCAAAGTTGCAGGGCAGCAGCTGCACCTAGCTACCTGAGGTGAAGGAAGTCGCTGAGAAAGACCCAGCGGCTCGGGCCGCATAGTGTGAAGCCAGTACTGGTAGATCCAGGAAAAGTTTTGAGTTTCTGTGCCTGCCTCTCCTGCCAGTGGGACAGGGCATTCTTTGGGACGGTTGTTCATTCTGTGTCCATCGAGTCTGCTCCAATTTTGGACTCTTGGGCCATCAAGCCCTTGCAGCGGCACAGGAATGAACCAAATGGTTGACGATCGCTATGGCCAACCATTTGGCTAAGCATGAAGAAGAAGGTGCTCAAGAATCACAGTAAAAAGGCCCATAGCTACTGTAGATGGTGTGGGAGGAGCAGAAAGGAGTGGACATATTATTCACAAGAGGAGTGGTGTGAGCAGATCTGCCCTGAGGGGTCGGGTTCTTTCTGCTCTCTCCTCCTCCCCTGCCCTCTGGTAAAAATGGTGTCCGGTCTTCTCACCCTCCCTACTCAAAACCCTCTGCTGCTCCTGAGGGGAGTGATAAAGCTCTGATTAGCAGCCCCTTCTGAGGAGGTGGGAGGATGGGGAAGAGCAACCAATCAGAGGGAGGCTTTACCCACAGACTGATGGGCTCTCCCTGTAGACCCATAGTAGGGTCTTAAAACCTGTAAGCTCCTCCAGAGTTGGCAGGTGTGGTAGATGGTGGTGATTTACACTGGCTGATCTCTGCTAGGACATTTGCAGGTTTCATTCACAAGGACAGACAAGATTGATCAGCAGCTGTAGCGCCTCTGGCGACCCTCTTTCCTCACGAAGCATTATCACAGAGGGCAGCCAGGATGGCTGCTTAGAAATGAGTATATTTAATAATATGTGACATTGACATAGCATTTTTGTCTAAAGTACTTTGTGAATGAAGAAAGAGCATCACTATCCCTATTTTACAAATAGGCTAAATGAGACACAGAAGAGTTAAATAACTTGTCCTTTATCTGGGCAGAACCCAGACTAGAACCCTGGTCTTCTGAGCTCTGAACAATGCTGTGGCCATGTCTATGGGCTGTATATGGAAATGAGGTGTCTATATGTGCATATGGATGCACAGATTTATACAGGCAGTCTAATCTGTAGATTTACCTACCTGTAAATATAGATAATAAACTAAGCTTGACTGCATGACATAAGGATGTATTTTCCTCCAAGTTTTCTGGTGATGGAAAATGTGACCTGTGTATACATATCACACTTACATCCTAAGATCCAAACAGTCTGCAAGCTGGGGATAGTAAATTGTTTTCATTACACTCCAGCGTCGGCAAGGAACATGGACACCATCTGTGCCTTCAATATTTATATCACTTCATTTCACAATGGCTGAGTATTCGTTTGGTTTTCTAGGCATTTCTTCTCTTGGGCCTGTTCCAAAGCCAATTTAAGCCAGTGGGTGTTTTTCCGTCGACTTTAATGAGTTGTGGGGCCTTTAGAAGAGAATCGAAATTCTTTTCAGTCATTTCAAGTGCCGTGTGTGACAACTCTTTCTGCAGCAGTACACCAGGCACCACACTAATACATAAGGTGCTGCTTTGGAGAGGAAGAGTCCAGCTGGTTGATGAAGGCTCTCAGTGTACACCTATCCAGTTCAACCACGTGCTGGAACTCAGGAGCCGCCCAATGAAAACATACATTGAACCATTTATTGAAGCAATAACGCTTCTCAACAATAGGAAGAATCATAAACTCACTTCCTGGGCTGAGTTGTCCTGAGAGCAACTAAACATCTGAAATTCCCACAGGGCCAAATCCTGCCTGAAGATGAGCCCTGCCTACAAGGCATCACACAGCGATTTCTCAAACACCATTGGTTTCGATGGGAGATATGGGTCCCTAGCCCTCCACAGTCAGACTTGTTGGCCTCAAGTGGGAGTAGCAATGGTACAGCGTGAGCTCAGCACCCCTCAGGATTTGGCTTGTACTGAATATCCACACTGCCTGAGTGACTCTCCCTATATCCACACTGATGGGAACTTTGTATACGTGCACGCTGCGTGGGTGTGTATACCTATGCACATAGCTTGGGCTGATATGTGCTACTTATTGGTTTGTGACCGCTGGGCCTTTCTCATTCTTTTCTGCACACCGTAGGGCCCAGATGTGTTCAAATGATTCTGAAAAAAGGCATTTAGCCAGTAGCTGGCTTCTGAGATAAGAAGAAACAAAAACAGTTTCCCTTCTACTTCTATATGCTTATGTTTGTAACTTTCTGACATATTCCCTTTTGGCATGAAAAATGACCAAACTCGGCTGCTTCTTCAAAGTAATTTTAAGTTTGAGCAAAATCATTTTGAATGATAGAAAAGTGGGAAAACATTTTCCCACTGTACATTAATAATAAATGAAATAATAAAATCAAAAATAATAATTTAATATATAGCAGAAAAAAGCTAAAGCCTGAAACATTACAGGGGCACAATACTCAATGAGGCCAGCACCTGATGAGGCGAGTGGAGTAACAAAAAAAAGTGATAACTAGTGAAAAATGGACTTCTGAGCATGCTCAGTGGGCATCTGCTAAGATTTTTAAAGAGCCTAGTAAAGTTCTGACCATTCTGTGATTTTGTGCCTCTCATTTCTGGCCAGGCCAAAAGGCCCTGGCGAGCTAGGAACTGCTGTTGGGACAATTTGCTTTAGGATAGATTGTAAACATGTGAGTGAAAGACACACAACAGAGTCCTCCAAAAAACTGTCTAATATTCAAGCAAGAATCATAGAATCATAGAATATCAGGGTTGGAAGGGACCTCAGGAGGTCATCTAGTTCAACCCCCTGCTCAAAGCAGGACCAATCTCCAACTAAATCATCCCAGCCAGGGTTTTGTCAAGCCTGACCTTAAAAACCTCTAAGGAAGGAGTTTCTATCACCTCCCCAGGTAACCCATGCCAGTGCTTCACCACCCTCCTAGTGAAAAAGTTTTTCCTAATATCCAACCTAAACCTTCCCCACTGCAACTTGAGACCATTACTCCTTGTTCTGTCATCTGGTACCACTGAGAACAGTCTAGATCCATCCTCTTTGGAACCCCCTTTCAGGTAGTTGAAAGCAGCTATCAAATCTCCCCTCAGTCTTCTCTTCTGCAGAACTAAACAATCCTAGTTCTCTCAGCGTCTCCTCATAAGTCATGTGCTCCAGCCCCCTAATCATTTTTGTTGCCCTCCTCTGGACTCTTTCCAATTTTCCCACATCCTTCTTGTAGTGTGAGCCCCAAAACGGGACAAAGTACTCCAGATGAGGCCTCACCAACGTCGAATAGAGGGGAACAATCATGTCCCTCAATCTGCTGGCAATGTCCCTACTTATACAGCCCAAAATGCCATTAGCCTTTTTGGCAACAAGGGCACACTGTTGACTCATATCCAGCTTCTCATCCACTGTAACCCAGAGGTCCTTTTCTGCAGAACTGCTGCCAAGCCATTCGCTCCCTAGTCTGTAGCAGTGCGTGGGATTCTTCCATCCTAAGTGCAGGACTCTGCACTTGTCCTTGTTGAACCTCATCTAATATCTTTTGGACCAATCCTCTAATTTGTCTAGGTCCCTCTGTATCCTATCCCTACCCTCCAGCGTATCTACCACTCCTCCCAGTTTAGTGTCACCTGCAAACTTGCTGAGGGTGCAGTCCATGCCATCCTCCAGATCATTGATAAGGAAAGCACAAGCCTGTGGAAACCACCACAAACCGTTTCAGGGGCTCTCAACAATTTTTTGCTGCGTTCTACATTATTCTGCACACTCTAAACTCTTCATTTTAAACAGTTTTCATTATTTTCCTTTCTGAAGACATAGCCATCACAATGAAAGCTGGGCTGATGCTGCCCTGTTAACCTTGGCGTGCAGAAAACGAACTCCAGCCAAACAACAGCACTAGCCAAGATCCCAGCCTCGGTCCAATATTCACAGTTGGTTAGGCACATCACAGCTTAGTTAGGACCAGTTCAGTGCTTACATGATCAAATCCCAGGAATTTTTATCTTATAAACAAACAACTAAAAATACATCCTAGAAAACAAAATGCAAAGCAGAGTGTTAATATGATGATAAAAATAACAAGTAGAAAGAGTCAGGAAGTGCGAGGTTCCATCTCCAGTGGTGATCTGGCCAAGCTATACCTATGGGACTGAATCCTCAGTTCATAGAGTCAATACAGCTAGGCCAATTCACATTGGCTGAGGATCTGCTCACACAAGGCAGAATCTGCTGTTCTTGTTTTTCACCTTCATTACCCTCAATAGAACAACAACAACTTTACACCAGCTGAGGACCTGGTGAGTAGCTTGTCAATTGCATACGATAAAACATCTCCAATGTGCAACACAGCTGAGTTAATATGCCATTTGGTGCCTTAACCTTTTACCTGTCCTGAATCATTAATACAGGGCATTGCAACAGGAGGGAGTTTTTGCATTTAATGGGTTTCAATCTCCTCTTATTTACATGATTTTACATCAGGGTAACTTCATAGACTCCTGTGGAGTTGCTGCTGGTTTACACCTGTGTCAGTGTAAAAAAGCTCTGTCCTTGTCTCCATGGATCCTGCATTTCCTGGCAGATTTTACTAGCCTCAGAGGCTCACTGTGACCCTCCACATAACCCTTCTCTCGCTAGAGAAAAGGGCCACAGCCTATTGAGTCATTTTCATCACATGCAGCGAGAGAGGTGAGGAGGAGTTATCTTTCCTTGCACAGTCTCTGTTGTCTCCCAATCTCAGTGATTAATTAGGGGAGGCAGAAAGGGGGGAGCCCAGGCCCGCCCTCTACTCTGGGCTCCAGCCCAGGGACCCTAATAGTATCAGCTATGATGGCTGATCTTTTAGCAACAGAACACAATACAATCCCCTGGGCTACTTCCCCACAGCACTCCCCTCTACTTCAAACTCCACTTCACCCTTATCTCAGAGCCTCCTTCCTTGCATATGATATGCTGTCTACCGCTCAGTCTCACTAACAACACAACTCCCTCCCATAGCTCCTGACATCCACGCCCACCTGACTAACTGGGAGGTTTTTAACTGGTTTCAGCCAGCCCCTGATTGGCTTCAGGTGTCCCAATCAGGCTAGCTATTTCTACTGCTTTCTAGAAGCTTCTTAATTGGCCCCAGGTGTCTTGATTAACCTGGAACAACTGCCATTTGGTTCCAATAGTACCAGGGATTTGTTTAGCCTGGGACTAACATATATGTTTGTTAGCACTTTCCTATAGCCATCTGGCCTTGCCCCATCACAGTCAGGAAGAGGCAAATCAAACTTCATAAATATACTGGGCTTGTCTCCTTTCATGTACGCTGTTTTTACATTGGTGTCACTCCACTGATTTCCCTTGAGCCATTGAATTTATCCCATTGTGAACATGATCAGAACTATGTGCATGGTGTTAGTAAACTTCTGAGGGCCAGGCCCTCAGGCAGCGTAACCCAGCTTAGCTCTGACTTTAATGGAGCTATGTTAGATTTACAAGAGCGGTGGATCTGGCCCACTGGTTCCTGCATTTGGCAATGTACTTTTTCATCTCAAACATTGCTGCTGCTACTGCTTCGTCCCCTTTTCTTGGTTTTCCCCTACTAGGGACCATGTGATTCTGAAAAAAATGATATTCCCTTCCATAAGGAAACAAGCCTGGATCCAAAACTCATCCATCTGACTGTGCACAGAAACCCATCCTCTGGCAGGCACAGTGAAAAGGACAACTCACCTTGCAGCTTGAGACATACGGCCAGGAACAAAACGTGCAAGTGAAAACAAGGCAGGGCCAAGAGTCCTTAATAAATAGATTGTTCAGAGAGAAAACCCAGGCCATCTGTCAACGGGCCCGAGTAAAAAGTGCTGGCATAATAATTAGCAGAGGAAAATGTAGATGAGACGCCAGTTAAAAATAGCAGTTTTTATTTTTCCTACTGGCTTGTTATATACACAGTGAAAAATTCTGAACACAAGAGGCTACAGGAACTCCTCACTTAACGTTGTAGTTATGTTCCTGAAAAATGTGACTTTAAGGGAAACGATGTTAAGCGAATCCAATTTCCCCATAAGAATTAATGTAAATGAGGAGGTTTAGGTTCCAGGGATTTTTTTTTCACCAGACAAAAGACTATATTATATATATATATATACACACACGCACACACAGAGTATTAGTTTTAAACAAACGGTTTGGTACTGGTACACAGCAATGATGATTGTGAAGCTTGGTTGAGATGGAGGAGTCAGAGGGTGGGATATTTCCCAGAGGATGCTTTAGTTTATTTAGCAGTAACAATTGGCTGAACCCTCAAGGGTTATCTCTCACAGTCGAAAAGGAGGGAGGGCAGACAGATACTCGCATTTCCCCTTTAAGTACACTGCCCTGTTAATTGAATCAGCAAGCTGAACCACAGCTGCTGCCAGCTCTGTGGAGCTGCCTGCTCTATGGAAGATGGGGTAAGCAAAGTGCAGGAACAGTGGGGAGTGGGACACCCTGACATTAGCCCCTCCTTTTCCTCTTCTTCTTCCCGCCCCCCCACCCCCAGCAAGCAGGAGTCTCAGTGAGCAGCTCTAAGGCAGACGGCAGGAGCAGCACATGGCAGTGGGGGGAGGGACAGCTGACCTGCCAGCAATTGATAGCCTGCTGGGCAGCTGCTACACAGGAAACTTAGGGGAGCGGAGAGCTGATGTGGGGAGCAGATAGGAGGGCTGCCAGTCCCCCCTGGTTCCGAGCCCCCACCAGCTAGCTGCAATGGGCTGCTCTGCCTGCAAGCAGTGGACAAAGCAGGCAGCTGCCAAACGACATTAGAAGGGAGCATTGCACAACTTTAAACGAGCATGTTCCCTAATTGATCAGCAATGTAACAACGAAACAACCGGGACAACTTTAAGCGAGGAGTTCCTGTACAAGTATCTCTCCTGGGCAAATTCTGTCAGCGCTGAAACCCATGAAAACTTGTAATGTCGGTGACACTGCAGGAGTATTTTGAGGTGGGTAGAATTTGGCTCTTAGGCCTGGTCTACAGTACATGATTATTTCGGAATTAGTGAGTTAAATCGAATTAAAACTGATTCTGTCCACACAACCAACCTGGTTTTGTTGATTTGAAGAGCTCTTAAATCCAGTTTCTGTACTCCACCTCGGCATGTGGAGTAACACTAAAATTGACATCGCAGTTCCAGATCAGAGGTACTGTGGATGCAATTCGATGTTATTGGCCTCTGGGAGCTATCCCAGAATGCTCCATTGTGACAACTCTGGACAGCACTTTCAACTCAGATGCACTAGCCAGATACACAGAGAAGCCCCGGGAACTTTTGAATTTCAATTCTTGTTTGGCCAGCGTGGCAAGCTCAGCAGCACAGGAGACTATGCAGTCCCATGATCAGAGCCATGTGCGAGGGGGAGCGGGGGGGGGTGGGGACTCAGCCACACTGGGCTGTTCACGTGTAGCTTAGTCTCCAGAGCTGTTTGGCTGTGAACATTGCATGTAAAGGTGGCAGGGCACAGCCTGCGAATGGTGCACACGCTGCTGCTCCTAAGAAGCTGCTTTCACTGTGAGACCATCATTGTCACTTGCAATGTGGCCGCGACAATGCTGCTGATAGTGTCTCTCTACTGGGCTCTCACTGGCTGGGCTGGGCAAAGCTGGGATGTTATCATTTGAGTAGCCTCACTGCCGTGGGAATTTCACAGATGGAACATCCCGGCTCCGCTGCCTCCGTCAGTGCCAGTCTGCCCCCGCTAGGCCATTTCTGCTAATCCACCTCCACCCCTTGGGCAGCAATGGTGGAACATTGCCGTAGCTGTTAGAACATCTCTGGCGCTGCTGGAAAGGCCCCGTGTGCAGGGGGCACCGAGGTTTTCTAGGCAGAGCTCAAAAGCAGCTTTGTTTCAAAATAGAAATCTCATCTTATCAACCCTAATCTCCTCGCTGAGGTGCAGGCAGGGCACAGATGTGGTGACAGCCATGGCTTCGTTGTGTGTGCCTGTGTGTCACACACACACAACTACACTTCTAAAACAAACCAAGCTATTGCTCCTACAGGCTGGGTTAGGAAGCAACCCAACGCAGTGGTTATTGCTGTTTCCATTGCTGAATGCTTGGGAAATGCTCAAGTACTCAGGTGAGGGAGGGGAGGCATAGAAACACCTCAATAGATAGAGAGAGAGAGAGAGAGAGAGAGAGAGGATTCCCTCCCAACCCCGCACTACAGGCAGAGATTAACCCCTGAGTACAGGCGAGGCACACACATGGAGACCTTGCCTCCTACTCCACGAGGTGAAGAGGATTTCATAGGCTGAAATTAGAGACACACAGAGCCAGTTACATCGTCTAGTGCTCATCCCACACAGCCCTTTCCCAGCCTTTGCCGAGGGAGGATTAGTCCTCACGTGTGTGTGTAAAGTGTCCAATTTAGTTTTAAATACGTAATGGGGCGTCAACCACTTCCCTTGGGAAATTGGTCCCCAGCCTAACAGCACTCTCTGTCCTCTCCCACCTCCATCCCAAACACACTGGCCATAACTTTTGTACCAGCCTAAAGAATTCCCATCCCGCAAAGGGTAAAACCCTCTTCACTGGTTTGCAGATTGTTGTTGTGTCCCATATGAATTGTCAAACGCTGTACACCCCGATTCCTGGGTCCAGCTAAACTGTACCTAGCCCAAGCTTGATGCAGGGGATGCCAAAGGTAGTTTTTATAGACTCAGATTTTTAAAGCCAGAAGGGACCCTCACGAGTGCCTAGTCTGACCTCCTGCACATTGCAGGCCACAGAACCTCCCCCACCCACTCCTGTACTAGAACCATAACCTCTGGCTGAGCTGCTGGAGTCCTCAAATCGTGCTTTAAAGACACCACGTTACAGAGAATCCCCCATTTACTCTAGTTTAAACCTGCAAGCAACTCGTGCCCCATGCTACAGACGAAGGTGAAACCCCCCCCAGGGGCTCTACCAATCTGATCCGGGGAAAATTCCTTCCCGATCCCAAATATGGCAATTGGTTAGACCCTGAGCACATGAGCAAGACCCACCAGCCAGACACCTGGCAAAGAATTCTCTGTAGTAACTCACAGCACTCCCTAGCTAGTGTCCCATTATTGAGATATTTGTTTCCCGCAGTCGCAGATTGACTTAGTCACGGTTGCACTTCCTCTGTGCTGGTGTGTAAATGATGGCAGCAATGGGGAGATATTTTTGCGAATCTTCCCTCTGTCTTCCCTTCCCGAGGCCTAGGACCAAACAGGTTCTGTCCACCAGAGGCCTTTCCCAGGTGAGGTGGTTGTGCTAATGGCTACATTACAGCCATCAGCTCTTCTGGGGACTTTGACCCCTCTGATCTCAGGCCAGGCAGGGCTGGGCCTTTACCCATAGCCACCCAGTTCAGACAGGGGCCAGTTAAACTGAATGATTTGAAGCTGGAAAGCTCCCTCAATTCTCCTGCCAACATCGTCTGTTGCTAAAACAGAACGTGAGGCAGAAGCAGCGATTTGCACGGCCATGCAATGTGACTGCCTGATAAACTCTCAGAGGCATCTCCCGCCGTCAGGAGCCGCTGTGCTCCTGGCCCCCCAATCACTCCCCCTGCCTCCTCCCCCACTCACTGAGATGCCGCTGCTGAAATAAACATTCATTGGGTGGAAACCAGAGAGCGCAGTGCTGCTGCTGCTGCTGACCCTCCTCAGCCAAGCCATGGCGAAGGAGATGCCATTTGTGCACGGGCACACTGTGTGTGGGGGAGGAGACAGGGTGCACGGCAACAGCACTCTGTGCGTCAGCATATGTATCTGCAGGGCTTTTCTCCTCCTTGCGCTGGAGTTGGAGTGGGCTTTAGTTCAGCCTCTGGGAGAAACTCCAGCTCCTTCGAGCTGCAGATGCGTCCGAGTTATTTTTAAAGGCGCGTCAGCTTCTGGTGTGCAGCAAGAGGGAGGCACAAATGAAAGCGGCAGCAGCAGTTTGGAAGGGCTTTGCTGGCAAGGAGCCCAGGGTGTGCTAAACGCTGACTGTGAAGTGCAGGAGAGAGCTGAGGAGGAGAAAGCACACCCCTGCTCCCAGGCCTGGGCTTCTGAGTCCAGGAACCTGAGTAAGGACAGAGAACAAAGTGGTATGGAGAGGTGGAATTGCTGCTGTGTCCCTAGGCGGAGGGCGGGGGTGCGGAACAGGCCAGGACAGTCACTGCCTGGCCTGGCCTGCCAATGCCCCTCACTAGAGGTAGGCAACATTTTTCGACCAAAACTTTTTTCTGCTAAAAATGCAGACTCGGCAATACAAACACATTGCGACTTTGTGTCGATTTTGCCCCGTCTTTTCAGTTTAAAAAAAAATCGCAATGAAACATTTTGCATTTTTTATTCAAAATGACATTGGTCAGAAATCACCTTCAATTTTTATCTTCAAAAGTAAACTCCTTTTAAAAAAGCCCAAAAGCAAAACAAAGAGTCTCATTTCAGGCAGAACAAAATGTTCAGTTCAAACCAAACTTATTTTGTGTTTCGCTTCGCCAAGAATTTGGAACAATTTTGCTTCCACTTAGATGTCCGGGGGGAGCTCATTCAGACCGTGCTCACATGAGGAGCCTTGATATGCAGTGGCATTGTCAAGACCTGTTTATATTGGTATCACAACTGTCAGGTAGCTACACAATGTACTAAACTCAACTGGGGACTCTCTGGACATGGTCAGTTCTTGGTTAGCCAGATACCATGGATGACTGATGGGTGGGTGCGTGGCACAACTCTCGGCTTCCTTCTTCAGCTCTGGTTCCATCTTGACTCTTGTGACTGGGTCCGGCTCTTCTGCTATAGGCCATCAGCTGCTTGCCACGAACAGGTCATCATGGCAGACATGGTCATGTGCTTATCTGCTCAGATCCCTACACCAAGGAAATCTCATCTCTGGCCTTTGTAAATCACTGGGTAGGACCCATCTGACTGGGATGTTTTTATAAATCCTTTTTGGCTCAAGTCAGTTTCCCCTCAGGCGAGGTTACATAATATATAACTCTTCTGCCAGGTGGTTAATCGCAGCAGAAAGGGCCAGGTTCAAAATATCTAGGGTTACTCTGGCTAAATAATTAAATCAGATCAAGCCCTCACCCAGAAGCCTGGGAAAATTAAACACATTCTCCCTGGATGCCCTTAACAGGTAAAACTTGCCCACTCACACGCCCTCCAAGATTGCGCACAAACAAGGGAATCCTTATTCTGGGAAAGTGAACACAATCAAACTTGGGGAAAACACAGCAACATAAGAGATATGCAAATAAAGAGTAAAACACACACCCGGCCACCACCTTCAAAGTAACCTTGGCAGTAGTCCACCTAATTCCCTTCCCACCCATCAGTGAGAATGTTCCACATTCAGTGCTCTATGATTGCACTACCTCACACCGAACACCACTCAGTGTTTAGATCAGCAAGTAACAGTACTCCAAGTGCCACTTTGCAAATCTATTGCTCTTCCATTGCTCATCATTCAGTGGGAAAGGAGTCACGTGGGAGCATTGCTACTCATTCTGCCCAATGCTTATTTGACCCTTGGTAATATGCAGTTGCCAGTTGCCATATGCAATGTCAGTAAGTATGAGCACAGATCAGACACACAGCTCCACGTCAATATAAATTTAAAATCTGTCTGGAGGGCAGGACAACCATGGGCAAGTAGGCTGGATCTGGCCTCTGGCCCCAGCATTTGCTACCACAGAACTAGTTCAAAGATTAGCACTACCGCCACCTGAGTAAAATAACAGCAGCATCTATGGTACCAACACCAGAATGAAGGCAGACTGGCCAGGATGCTGTGGTACAATAGACAGGCCTCCTTCACAGTGCAGAGAGCCCCTCTACTTAACTGCCAGTGTGATGTGCTGGTGACTGGTGCTGCTGGGCCTTATGGCCTTGTCTCAAAATAGCAGCCATGTAAATCTGATTGGCACTGAAGAGTTGGGGAAAGGCAAGAAGGGAATCAGGCTGATGTGATTTTTGAGGTCCAGTGGTTTGTTAATCACCAAGACTATGTGAAATTGGAATACCAGCTTTCCAATGCATTCATTACTTTATGTTCCTATTGGTTCATGAGGGATCATAATTTCAAATGGCCCTTGGCTCCCAAGGACAGACAAAAATATAGACTATTTACCAGGATGTGTTCAGCACCCAGACAACTTGAGCCAGTCTACTTCTGACCGGAATTCATCCTTCAAGCCTGTGATGGCTGCACGATCTACACACACGTGCACTGGCACCAGGAATAATTCTCCTTGCCTCTCAGGGCTAAAAGGTCCACTTAGAGCCCCAATTCCCGGATTCGTATCCCCAGCCTCTGAGTGCTAGAGATGTCACATACCAGTAGGCTAACAACAGAGTTCACACTCCTGCCGCTCCGTAGTGTAGAATCCAGTGCCAAGGAGTAAGGAATGAATTCTCCAGTGCCGTGGATGTTGTCCAAATCACACCATCTCAGAGATGGTTCCTCAAACTCTTTCTTGCCTGGAGGAACCATATACAGTAATTCTCTCTCTCGCTACATATATAATTTGTCCAAATACCTTGTACTTTGATATGAAATACCTCTGACGTTCACAACAGGCATGGCTATGATTTCACAACACACACAAGATGCACAGTGAGGCCTTTCCAAACACGTTTTTTAATATAGATTTCAAGTACTACAGACTATAATAGTCTAGCTGAAGCCTACAGTGTCTAGGTTCATGCCATACAGCTTTTGTACCTTGTATATGTTACATACATTTTATACAATCAGTGCCATCTGTTGGAATGAATAGATGAGAACAGACTTGTGAGAGACCTTTCCACTCCCTGGGGGCTGTGCCCATTTCTTGGAGAAAGCAGTACTTGTGCAGCTGTCTGCCTAGCCCCAACTCTGCATGCTGCTGCTGAGAGCCAGGCTGCAATGGAATTTTCTTTATTTTATTGCAGTCCTCAGGAAAATGAGGATTTCAGAGAAGATTTGCCCACAGCTCTCTGAATAGCGTTTTAGAATTAAGAGGTTTCATGGAGGATTATTTCAATTACATGCCGGGGGGAGCTGGCGGGTGCTCGGGAGTACTGAGATCAGAGAAAACTCATTAGCTTGTAGGTAAAGCTAGCAAGCAGGGAGGAGGTGCAGCCTGCTTGTGTTATATGCTCTGGGGAATAAGGGAGGAGGTCCCACAACCTTCACCATAGAAGTGTGCTTTCCTGTGGCTCAGAGATTTGGAGGGGCATGGTCACTGGGAACAGTCCATCAAGAGAACAGTGTTTCAGCCAAAAGCAGGTCCTAAAGATGACCACAACTACAATGAAACTCCACAGACGCCTATTAGACTGGCACTGGAAACTTGAAAGCAAAAGTGGCTGACCAAAAAGGGCCAAAACTAGGACAAGAGCAGCACATGAGTGGTACTACCAAGACATGGCAGGATGAGCAGAATCATTGGGGCGTCACAGCTCCTGGCTCTAAACTAGAGAGGAAACATATGTTAGGAGGAGGTTGGGAATAGCACTATATATAGAAGACTACATAGATTGTTGAAAAGGAAGTTCTGGATAAGGAAGTCCATCTATAAACCAGACCTGTACAAGGTATAAATTCCAGCTTGTAAGACTACAAAAGCAACCATGGTTGCACAGCAAAACAGTACTGGTAAATGCTGAAAGGTGCAAAATGGGAAATGACTGCCTAGGAAGGAGAACTACAGAAAGAAATCTGGGAGTTACAGTAGATCACAACAGTCAACAGCATAATTCTATTGCAAAAAAAGCAAAAGCCTTGTAAGAAAGACATGAAAAGTAATTCTTCTGCTCTACTTCGCGCTGATACGGCCTCAACTGGAGTATTGTGTCCAGTTCTGGGCACCAAACTTCAGGAAAGATGTGGAAAAATTGGAGAAAGTCCAGAGGAGAGCAACAAAAATTATTAAAGGTCTAGAAAACATGACCTGTGAAGAAAGATTGAAAAAGTTTGGCTTGTTTAGTCTGGAAAAGAGACGACTGAGGGGGGAATATGATAACAGTTCTCAAGTCCATAAAATGTTGTTACAAGGAGGGAAAAAATCATTCTTGTTAACCTCTGGGTATGGGACTAGAAGCAATGGGCTTAAAGTGCAGTAAGGGAGGTTTAGGTTGGACATTAGAAAAAAATTCCTGTCAGGGTAGTGAAGCACTGAAATAATTTGCCTAGGGAGGTTGTGGAATCTCCATCACTGGGGATTTTTAAGAGCAGGTTAGACAATGGTCTAGGACAGTAATACTTAGTCCTGCCTTGAGTGCAGGAGACTGGACTAGATGATCTTTCAAGGTCCCTTCCAGTCCTATAAGTTTATGATTCTATGATACAGGGCCATTCCACTCATAGAATGTGAATTGTATGAGCTAATCCCTGGGCAGAGGGCTGGATGCAGGAGGGAGCAGATCCAGAGGTAGAGCAGAAGGCAGGTGCCACTCTGTGGGCTATGGGTCTGTGGATTATGCCACAGGGAGAGCACAGGGAAGAAGATCTGCTCCATAAGCAAAGTGTAAGATGTGGGGGTTGCTCCATTGGCAGAATTCCGAGCCCAAGAAAGCACATGTGTGAGAGGAGGGGTATTCCCCAGCCAGGGAGTTTTGACCCCATTTCCTTCCCTCCAACTCCATAGGGCACCATATAATGCCATGCCAGGGCATAGGGAGATGGAGTAAGTCCAAGTCCAGAATGCCCAGCTGGATCAGGACATTCTGACCCTATTTATTCCTTGCCATTTCAGGATCCCATCTGAGCCCTTCCCACAAGATACCTGTTCCCTCTCAGGCTCCATGAACGGATTTATTCAGCACTGAAACTGAGTCTGAGCATCAGCAGGGACGCCATCCCTAGTGAAAACCTTGTTACATGATCATTGGTGCTTAGCTAAGAGACAGACAACTCCAATTCGCACACCAATACAGAAGTGACTCTTCAGACACACCTATTCCAACATTCATGCATCCGACGAAGTGGGTATTAACCCACGAAAGCTTATGTTCTAAAACTTTAGTTAGTCTTTAAGGTGCCACAGGACTCTTTGTCACTTCTGCAATTCCAGACTAACACAGCTACCCCTCTGATTCTATTCCAACAGGTGGCCCCAGAAGATGGCCATTTTGGGGCTGTCCCCTGTGGAACACTGACTGGGGTCCTATCTGCTGGTCATCAAATATTGGGGTCCTAGGTGCATGAGAGAACTAGGGCAGTGAAAATAACAGATTCCAGGATGTATTCAGCTGCTGTTACAAGCCACCTGCTCTGAAATGACATTGTAACCTGAAAATGTGATTTCAGTGCCAGTTCTCAGTTTCCTCTGGAGCTCTCACCTCTCCTCCAACATCATCTACAACACCACACTGCCCTCAGTGCCATACTGGGGTGCTACAAGCTAAGACATGTCTGGGTCAATGCTGAGATGCTGGTCAAATATGCCTAGGTGAAGATGAAGGGTTGTACCTCCAGCAACAGGCACCTCCTTGATACCATGATGGCATTTTTGGGAGTAGATAGTGGATATGGCACATACAGCATCATAGGACACCACGTAACATCATACCAGAGTGTGCTGGGATAGAGCATGTCCACATTATAAAGGATGTCTCCTCCACCAGTACAAGGGAATCTTCTATCTATGGCTCTGTAGAAAGGACTGCTAATAACGATAACACTGTATTCGTGGCTGAAGGACAGCATCTCCAGCAGCACAGCATTCCTTATGCCTGTCCAGATTGCAAGGGGCATCCAGTAGCCACCAATATTTTGTATACCTGGTTGGTGCATCCATTGCACAGCACGTAGGACTATTTATTCATTAAAGGTGCTTTATGCCATATTAGTTGATGATCATCTGGAATTTGCATCCATAGCCAAAATACAGCTGGTTTCATGCTGTGACAGCCTTGCTGTTCATTAGAGGGTGCATGGTGGACTTTAGTATAGAAGAGGGACTGAAGAACACAACGAAAAAGGAGAAGTTATTGTACCACAGAAAATACCGCCTCTGGTCAGCAGGAAAGTAGGGCCTGGGACATTCCTTTCTGGCATTTTGGATTGAGATCATAAATTACGAAGACAGTCACTGCACATTGTCTTTATGGAATTTAAAACAGAGTCTTGATCAGTTGGGTTAGGGGGCAGTGCCATGAAGAGACTCCTCTGTTAGATCCTTGCCACACTGACTGAAACCAACAGTGGAGTTGGGGACACACAAGCAGTGCCAGAGAAGGTCAAAGGGCAGTGGCAGGAGCAGCTACAGAGCAGGATGAAGAGGTTCTGCCCTGTGTCTAGACAGCAGCATCGGAGATTCTCCCATTCAGTGAGGTCTTCGGTTTTAGTCCATTGTTCTGAACATCCACCTCTTGCGTGGGCTGAGTCATCTGCTGAAAACGCTGTCCAGGAACAAAGAAAGATTACAGGAAGGACACAAGTCCCCAGGGGAAAACAAAGAGACCCTTTCACCAACACCACCTCCACACGTGGCTGAAGGTGAAGGTCACAACCCTTCTTTCCAAATTGAAGAGACATCCCTAATTACAGCAAGAGGGCTACCAAGGGGATAGTGAACACTGAAGGTGATTAGGAGAAATGCTGCAGATACCAGACACCTCCATTTGGCAATGTAAGCACTTCCCCTTTGCTTTTCTATTATACACAGTTCTCTCTTCTGAATGACAGAGATCACCATTACAAAGTAAGCCAGTAGTTATTGCACAGTTGTAGAAGCACCTAGACACTAAAGCTGGTCAAAAAAAATTTTTAAATTACCAAAAATGTCAAGGTTCTTCCCATTTCACAGCATTCAAAATGGACCCATTTTTCATTTTCTGTTCCATTTTTCATGAAATTCCCATTAAAAATATTATCCAATGATTACAGAATGCCAAGGAATTCACAGTTTATGGTTCTGATCCTGCATGGCCCTTTATACCAGCACGGATTCCCATTTACATCAACCTGACAGGATCAAAGCCTAAATAAAACTGAGGTCCATTGGTAGAGCGTGACCGGAAGACACCACAGGAGATGGAATGTGGGAGACAGCAGTCCCTCGGCAGAGGGGCATTCGTCTTCTGAGCAGTATGGGTTGAAGCCGAGGGTTGAATGGACATGGAGGCTGAATTCCAGGAGGGGAAGTGGTGCTTTAAATTATGGAACATGAGGTAGAGAGGAAGGAGGCCTGAAGTGAATGGACATCACTGAGCCAGAGAAGAGCCCCTCCGGGAGAGAGAAAAGCCCCCATACTTAGACATATCTGAAGTGTTTCTTGCTAAGTGAAGCACCTGAAATGTTCAGTGAGGCTCTCCTGCCATTCATGTGCTTTTTTCTTACATTCATGCTTAGTAGGATTAAAATAGTTTATAATCTTTCCTGTCTGTCAAAACCCTTTTATTCTGCACTGACATCTAATTTCCCTCCAGCCTCAGCTCTGTTACAAGCTAATCCTCTCTCTCTCTCTCTCTCACACACACACACACTCTCTATCTCCCTACTGCCACCTGCTGTTTAATGCTCGTGCAGTGGATCATGGAGGCCGGGGGCCTGGGTGTGTATGTTGGCTACCTCCGAAAAAAGTGACAATCCACCCAACTGGCAGAACGGTCAGTGCATCCAGCGATATCGAGTCTGACAGAGCGAGCAAAGGGAGGGGAAGGTAAATAGAAGCCAATCACACTGTTATTACTTCTAATTCCCATTGACTGACATTGTCAGTATGCACCAGATACTGAGAGAGCTTCTGAAGCAACAGAATATAACTGCACTCTATGGGCCTGCAAGACGGGGATTCAGTGGAAATAGACAATCACCTGGACACCAGGTGGGATCTCAGGTTACAGATGGATTCAGAGGCACAACTACAGGGATTCATGTCACTTAGGGGCAGATTGCACTATCCTTAATCACCTGGTATATTACAAATTGTCCTGATGAAGTCAGCAGAACTGCTTAGGATTGAGATGCTACTCAGGGTGAGTTAGGACATCACAATCTGGCCCTCCCAGTCTGCTCCTGCTCCCAGTGAAGTCAAGGGAATACTGTCCTGGCTTCAAAGGGAATAGAATTGGAACCAAACACAGGGAGGAACAGATGCGCCAGTTAGGTGACAAGAAGGGATTTCCCCCCGCCATGGCGCATTACCAGTGAGTGGCAGGAAGAGGTGGTGAGTGTTCTTCCATCCTATGGGGCTCTGAGCAAGGACCATCTGTAAGGATCAGAGATGGGTCTGAGTGGGGATTGTTCGCTTTAATTCAACACAATGCGCAGCCTATCGCTATCACGGAGAGAAGGGTAATGCCCTGTGACTGCCTTTGACAAGCTCTTCCTCTGGCCCAAAAGAAAATGACATTAGGGTGGAATCTATATTGGTGCAGCACTGGGGTTTCTCTCTGTCTTTCTTTCATTTTTCAAGTGAGTTGAATGCTGGTGAAAGATAGGAGACTGACAGCCCTTTTTATCCATGAGACAGCCAGCTCCAGCGCAAACCTCCCTCATCAATAGACCTTGGCTCTGAGCTAGTTCAGGCTTCATGCTCATTCAGAACGTGGCGTCTCTGCTGAGATTACCTGTTAATGACATTCATAGAACTGTGCAGGAACTAGAATTTCCACAGTTTCAAACATTTGCTTTCATTCCAGATCGGAACAAAAAAGAATGTAGAAATTTCCCATGAAACAAGATGTATGAAAAGGTTTCGTTCCAGGACAGTCAAAAACATTTCCTTTTCATTTTGACTTTTTTTGAAAAAAAATAATATAAAATAAATTTCAAAATGAAAAGTCATTTTGAAATGAAAAAATCAAAATGTTCCATTTCCGAAATGGTCCAGACAGAATGTTCGGACCTTTCTAAAATGCATCATTTCAATTTCTTTTTTCAAAACAAAATTTTGTCAGAATAAACATGTCCCCTTCGAAAGTTGTGTTTCAGACAGAACAGCATTTACCAATGGGAAAACATTCTGTCGGAAGCTTTTCAAAGATCTCTCTATGTAACAATGATATGCTGATGTGGACAGCCATCTGCTAGGAATGGGACCAAGATTCCCTCAACCTGTTTCACATACGACAACAAACAGGAATGAGAAAGTAACAATTTTTGGTCACTACTGAACTGTGAGGGATTGTAACCAAGAAGTAAAGGCACATATCTCCTTACCCTGTCCCCTAATTTAATCATTTTCCCTCTGTGAGGAAGGTCTTTCAATCGGCTTACATGAAGGTAGTAGAAAGCATAAGGAGCAGATCAGAAGAGCGCAGAGTGTACTGCGGGATGAGGAGGGAGTATTTGGGAAGTCTTGATTTACAAAAATCACAACAGTAAATGCCCTGACACAGGCTGCATGAGGTTTATAGCGGGTTGCCAGTGGGAAATTCCCTCTGGACAGATAATTGAGCAGAGGCAGAAGTTGGAAAGTTGCTTTTACCTGCCTGATGGTCCCCTCGGAGATGAAGAAGTAGTACAGCATATAGCCCGGAATCAGCACCATAGAAGACAGAGCCATGAGCCAGCCGATGCCCTGTCCCCATGTGGGATAGACATATTTCCCCAGTGTCAGAGGAGTCATTTCAACCACGCTGAAGAAGAAAACACCCTGAAGAAACAGGATCGGCAGTCACAGCGTAGTATGGCACAAGCAGAAATATTCACTGACTGTCCTTCTGAGAGTTCCCTAATTTCTCACTATGAGTTACAGTCAATAATCACGCACCATTCCCATCAGCCACCTGCACTTGTTCCCAACAGCTTCCCCCTCCCTCCCAGCCAGGGCTCCCGCACCGTTCCCAACAGCTTCCCCCCACCC
>ML677350.1:16402761-16424788 GCA_007922305.1 Dermatemys mawii
GCACCGTTCCCAACAGCTTCCCCCCACCCCGCCCCAGCCAGGGCTCCTGCACTGTTCCCAACAGCCCCTCCTCCCTCCAGCCAGGGCTTTCACACTGTTCCCAACAGCTCCTCCTCCCAGCCACCAGCCAGGGCTCCTGCACTAACTGCACCTTTCTCTCTAATCTTCTCATTCCACCAGAGATTGTTTCTACCCCATTTCCTCCAACAATTCTGGCTGAGAGAGGCTGAGAACACACGGTAATGTTTTCCTCATGGTCAGTGCCCCAAAACTCCTCTGCCCCAGCCAGGGCACTTACAGTGCTCCCTGCTTGGGCTTCTGCAGCACATCACTCTCCCATACCATTTCCTAAACAGCTTCCTCTTAGCTGATTCCCAGGAGCTAGGAACTTCCTACAGCCAGCATTCCTAAAACAATCCCAACTGCACCTCCTGCTGGGAGAGGAAGGGTTGGAGTGGGGTGGAGGAGCTGAGAGCTCATCAGTGCCAATTCTATTATATCTGAGCCTGCCTCCTGCTGAGAGAGGCTTGGGAGGGGCCGAGCTGGAGCTAGAGTGGCTGAAAGTTTTCTCCACAGCCAACAATGATTTATAAAGTCATAAATAACCAGTTCAGCCTCTGAAATATCAAACACAGGAGCAACATATTACTAACTGCATGTTCTAGGCCAAGCTCCCACCTCTCTTCTGAGAGTCAGTTCCAGAGATTCAAGTGGGAGAATAAAAAAGGCTCTGCATATTTCTTTTCCTACCAGTCACTTTGATTCTTCATAAGATCACTTGTGTTTAATGCCAGAGCTGGATTTGGATCGGAGTTACCTAGAACAAAACTTTAGTGCTTCCGCCACCCACAGAATGATGCCAGTGAGGTAGACCTTCTAGATCCACCTCCCCAAAGAGAGTTGCTTTGTTCTCACCACGCAAACGAGGGGAGTGAAGAAGGCCCAGCAGAGCTTCCACCAGCTGCAAGGTTGGTAGCCAATCATCTCTTCAATGTTCATGTAAAATCTGTTCACACCTACAGTGAGAAATGGGTGTTAACAGCAGAAATGATATCTCAGCACCATTCTCCTCACCTCTCTCCAGTGACCCAACACAGAACAGGAGAAGGAGGACGTGTGAGATCAAAGCAGAGAACAGGCATTTAAGGTGAGCGTGGAGAAGTGTAACGCTCGCTCCCCAGATAAAAAGTAGAGGCCATTGACACAAACATTGGACTGGATCTTAATGTGTACCTGGATAATTTTATGACCACTGAAAACATCTTCAGCTTCCCAAGCTAAGACAGTGAGAGTTATCAACTAGCAAAGGTCTAGATTGTAAGCCAGACTAGGTCATAGATTGACCTTGGAGGGGTCAAGAAGAAATTCCCTGACACCCCAGCACTGCATAATTGGATGGGCAAGTTACTAAAGAGGGGAAGACTCTGGTCTCCCCCTGAAGCATCAGGTTTTGGACATTGCCAGGATACCAGAGCAGATGGCTCAATAGTCAGATTTGGCCTAACAAATTCTATATTCACATCATACCCTTAAAAAATCCAAATCTAGAGGCCTGTGTATATTTCCATTTGTATGGGAATCTCTGTGAAGGTGTGCTCAGCTGAATGGTGGTCTGAGGAAGCAAGATGAGTGTCTGCTTTCTCAGAAGCTTTCAACTTTGGCCCAACACTATAGTCCATTGTCAATCTCTCACCGACTTCAATGGCTAGTGTTGCGGGCTTTTGTAATAGCACCTTCCGTGCCTGTAGATAAGCAGCAAAGGAACAAGGTGAGTTGCACTTACCATAACACCAGGAAATTGAGATGGTCTCAAAGAAGACGAGAAAGAGAAGACACATGCCGCTGGCTGAATAATAATCAAACAACTTGAAGACATAAATGCCACCCTGAGGAAACAAAGCCAAAAGGAGGGGGCCTGGTAATGGAGTACAGCCAGGATGGGGAGCTGAGGATTAATATCATCAATACTTTTATCTAATCATTCTGCCTTTGTATTTTAATTTCCTTGGCCTATGGAAACCAACAAAGATGCAACATTTTGTTATAATCTAATGCCTGCCATCTTAACAGGCGTGCTTTGGAATGTGGTCAAGGAGTGAAGGTTCGAGCCTGGCTGAGGGCGGGGAGAGAAGCAGGACTCTCATGTGGCTGCCTCCCCCCTCTAGTGTGAGGTGAAGCCATTCTGTAAAATGAATCCATTCCGTCCCTCCTGCTGCATTTCAGATGCCTCTGCAGACGTTCCATGTTCTGTGACTCCTCCAGCACGAAGTCACAAAGTGGAAAATCTATACCCTGGCCTCCATGTGTCTGAGCCGGGCCCTGAAGTCCGCATACAGAGCCTAGGCCTCACTGCCATACACTCAGTATACAAATCTCTGCATTAGGTCACTCGCTAGGGCATGTAGACATGGAGCCTGGGCCTTAGTGTCCCCGGAGCCCCACCAGACCTGCTCTCTTTTGGTTTATCTCAATCTTCTGTTTAGTGAAAGTGTCACCCTCCAGGACACAGACCCATCCTGGAAGCAACAGGAGTCCCAGCAAGACTGACCGCAAGGATGTGATGGTAACTTACTGAGATTTAATGTGGAGACCACTGTTCACTCTAAGCTGTGCGCGTGCGCGCACACACAGATCCTAACCCCCGCGCACAAAGCGAAACACCGCATGCACAAAAATTTGCACAGAAGCACAAAAGTTTGTACAGAAAAAATCTTTTGTGCACACAGCCTGTCAAAAATTTGCACAGAAGAAATTTTTTGTGCGCACGGCCTGCCAAAAATTAGAGGGAACATTGGTGGAGACTGCAGCTTGCTGGATAGAGGACAGTGCTGGGCAAAGCCCAGACCAGCCGTGGCTCTAGTGTCTTTCACGGACAATGGCCCTTCCCCAAGGCTTCCTCTGATGCTGTTATACAAGGAGGTGGATGGAAGAGCACCAGAAACAGGCACTGGAGTGAGCACAGGGAGAGGTACCTGGGTGATGTTGGAGAATCCGACAGTGTAGGAGATAAGACAGACCACAGCAATGAAGAGCTTCTTCCTGGCCCTCAGGAGATAGGGATACTCATCTATCAGAGCTGTGACAAATCCCTCCACAGTGCAGAACTGCAGGAGCAAAGACACACACACAAATACATCACCCCCTTCTGAAATCCCTTGAAACACTCCTCCTCCTCTCCCCACTCTCCTGGCAGGGTGCCACCTCCCTCCTCTCTGGAAATGCACCACCTCTCAGCCTGGATTTGTGTCACTTCTTCTATCTCTGTGTCCGACCAACCGCTGCTTCCTTGCTGCCTAGAGGCGGTGGATGACCTCACCTACACCTCATTTCCATCACGTAGTGACGGTGCTGAAGAGCCGCCACGCTGAAGCCTGGTATGGGTGTGTGTCAAAATCTGTTCCTTCCACTTGACTGCAGGAGTTACCACAGGTAGCTGGATGATGATTGGTGTTGTGTGGAAGGAAAGGGGCTGGTGTGGAAGTGAAGGGGAGGGTGGCTGAGAGGGAGGACTGGATATGCCAAGACATGGAGAAAAGGTAGGGGAAATAAAGAAGGGCCTGGATATGAGAGACCATCAAGTTAGGGGAAATATGGATGTGGAAAGCTATGGGCAAGAGGGCAAATGGCAAAGAAACTGGAAGTCACTTCAGATTAAGAGTGGTGTATGGGAGGAGAGGGAAGTGGGCACAGGAAGTCACGGAAGCAGATGCACCTGGGGAAGTCCTAGGGGAGTTGTGTGAGGAGTAGAGGAGTGGGGAGAGGAAGGCTGAAGCGGTAAATACCGATGGGATACACACCTCTCCATGTCCTAACCAGACCACAGGGAACACCCAGGAAGAGAGAGCCAAATTGTGTGATGCTGCTAGTGCAATCCACGTAACAGGGTATCTTGTTTCATGATGATTAGTGACACACAGTGGATCTAAATTCAAGAGCATGGGATAGCGGCTTGCACACCTGGCTGGGAGCTAGGTGGCCCCAAGGTCTAATCCTGACACTGATGTACTATGTGACCTTTGACAAGTCATTAAGGCTAAATGTTTCAAACCTGAGTGCTTAAAGTTAGACACTCACATAGAACATTTAGGCACCTAAATAAAAATGGCCTGATTTATAGCTGTGCTGAGCTCCTGCGGTTCCTACTGATGTCAGCTGTAGTTGCGAGTGCTCCGTACCTCCGTAATGAAGAGCAGGCCATTGCGGTATTTCCTATTTGACATTGCTTAGGTTGCTGGTGTGCGGAGTCCACTGCCTATCATGCTGATCAATAGTGTCTCGTTCTTTCTGTGTACTCATCCCTCCCCTCCCATCAGTCTGCCTGTCTCCATCTGTTATCTCTTGCTGTATGCTCAGAGTATAACGTCTTTGGGGCAGGGACAGTCTTTTGTGTTTGTACAGCACCTAACACAATGGGGTTCTGAGGTACGTGACTGGGGCTCCCAGGCACTAGTATAGTACAAATAATAAATAATAATAATTCCTCTGTGTACTCGCTTCCTTCCTTCCTTCTTTCTTTCTTTCTCTTTACAGTGGCTTTTATGTGTTTTCTGAATGTTTCACTTTCCTCAGAATATTGTTGTGTCTCTTCATTGCTTTTCTATTATAGGTATCTGCTCCCTACCCCAAACCCGAGTTGGTGATCCTGTTATTTCCTGTTTCTTATTTCCATTCTTGATTCTCCGTCACTCTCTTTTCCCCCCTTGCCAGAGTCTGGTCACTGCATCAGTTGTGGGAGAGGAGACTCAGTAGAATATTGAGTCACTGACAGGCTGGCACCTCACATCAATTAGCAGACAAGAGAGTTTTCCCGCAGCTCAAGGGGCATGCAATCCCCACCACAGGATACAAAGAACTTGCATTGGCTTCAGGGAGAGCTCCTTGTATCATGAAGGAGAAGATGACGGCCCAAAGGGAGTTTAACTGCAGAAAAATAGCTGTGCAGCGGATAGGCTTGTGAGTGGGTGTTTTTGCTCTGCAGGACTCTGATTCCATCAGCGAGAAATGCTCATGAATAACCTGTAAAAGATGGCATCACATGGGACACCCATGGGCTTGGAATCAAAAAGGCTCCACTAACTCCCCTGGTGGAGCAAACGCTTGACCTGGAAACTGGTAGTTAAAAGGAATCATTAGCATATTATGCACAAGGGTCTAGATCAGGGGTGAGCAAACTTTTTGGCCTGAGGGCCACATCGGGGTTGAAAAATTGTATGGAGGGCTGGGTAGGGAAGGCTGTGCCTCCTCAAACAGCCTGGCCTTGTCCCTTATCCGATCCCCACGCACTTCCCGCCCCCTGACTGCCCCCCTCAGAACCATCGACCCATCCAACCCCCCGCCCGCTCCTTGTCCCCTGACCGCCACCTCCTGAGACACCCCACTCTAACTGCTTTCCCAGGACCCCAACCCCTGCTCGCTGTCCCCTGACTGCCCTGACCCCTGTCCACAGCCCTGCCCCCTTACTGCCCCTGGGACTCCCTGCCCCTTATCCACCTCCCCAGCCCCAACTCCCTTACCATGCCACTCAGAGCAGCATGTCTGGTGGCCCAGCCAGAGCCAGACATGCGGACCTACTCTTCCATCAGAGCATGTGGTCCCACCCCCAGAGCACTGCCTGTGCAGTGGTATGGCTCCAAGGGAGGTGAGACAAGAGAAGAGGAGCCGGGGGCCGGGCAGGACGGTCCCGCAGGCTGGATGTGGCCCGTGGGGCGTAGTTTGCCCACCCCTGGTCAAGATGCAAGAGAACTAAACCCAGGAGTGAAAAGGTGTGTGTGAGTGTATCTGTACATATCAACATATGCCACTGCAGCTATGAATAAGAATTTGCGATGTCCCTCATGGTGCAAAGAGACAGGACATAAAGGAAAGGACATAAGGGACAGGATGTAAAGGATTCTTTACTGAGGCTACTGGACACAGACAGACCCTGTTATTCCCCTTGACTCTCCAGCTCCCTATGCTGCCTCGTGTCACCAAAAGCAGTTCTCCTTAAGCCCAAGTGTGACCACGCTGAGTCCCGACTCTGTCCTCCCTGTAGCACACAGATGCAGAGTTAGGACCCGATTCAGCAAAGCACTTAAACACAGTCTTAACTTTAAGCACACTCTTAAGGGCTTTGTTGAACCGGGATGGACTTAAGTGCATGTTGAAAGTTAAACATGTGCCTAAGTGCTTCACTGAAGTGGGCTCTTCGGCACAAGTTTTTAAAGATATTTAGGTGTTGCACTGCTTAGCATTGCAATGCCTAGCTGATTGAGAAGTCTAAATCCCCTTGAGAGCCGATAGGATTTAGACTCCCTGCCTGCTGGACTGACCTGCCCCAGCTCTGCTCCGGGAAGAAGCTGGAACCTGGGGTAGAGGGGTACAGGGGTCTGTGTGTTGCCCTGGCCACTCCTCCAGGTACCTCCCCTGAAGCTCCCATTGGCCACAATTCCCTGTTCCTGGCCAATGGGAGCTGTGGGGGGCAGTGCCTGGAAGCAAGGGCAACACATAGATCTCTGTGTCCCCCTGCCTCCAGGTTCTGGCCACTTTCCCGAGTGGCACAGGGGCAGGGCAGGCAGGCAGGGAGCCTGCCCTGCCCCGGGTGCGCACAGGGCCAGAGCTGGTCTAGGTAAATGGCGGGGGGCCATAGGGAGCTGGCAGGCTGCAGAAAATAACCCCGCGGGCTGCATGTTTGAGACCCCTGGTGTAAATCATAACCTGAATGAATAAGTCTCCAATATGCAGACAGAAACCCTCAGCATCTATTTATCTGTTTTTCCAAATGCTTGTTTTGCTTTTGATGCCTCATGCACCCTTCCCCCAGGCACTGACAGCCCCCAAATTGCTCCATGCCCTGTGAGACTGACAGTCATATGGGACTCTAAGGGCAGGTCTACACTACCCGCTGGATCAGTGGGTGGCGATCGATCTTCTGAGGGTCCATTTATCGCGTCGAGGCTAGATGTGATAAATCGATCGCCAAGCACTCTCCTGTCAACTCTGGTTCTCCACCGCCATGAGCAGCGCAGGCGGAATCGACAGGTAAGGCGCCGCGGTAAGTCAACCTAAATACGTCGACTTCAGCTGTGCTATCCTCATAGCTGAAGTTGCCTGTCTTAGGTTGATTATCCTCTTCTCCCCCAGCATAGACCAGGGCTAAGACTTTCATGTGAGATGTGAGATGCAAAGGCATCAATAATTTCACACAGTGCTTAAGAGTCTTATTGTCATGTATCGAACTATTTACGAGAGCCGAGTGAATGATCCATAGAGAATAGTTCTTTCAGTGAACTTAGCTACTTTGGGAACATTTACTCATTATTTGAGATTGTTTGCCAAATAATATCTGCAGTAAGTCCTAGTCTGAGCTGTTTGGTGGGAGCATTCAGCATGTGAAACTCCAGCTGGGTTGATTAGATTTGATTGGACACAAGGTGTGACAGTTTGGGGAATATGTCCGCATCCATTTATGAATGTTGTGGTTTTATGAACGCTATCTGTAATTGCAACCAGTTTTTATAGATTAGATCTGTAATTGTAGATCAGATCATCCATTTTACAGCATTTTGTAGTTGAGAGGCTATGTAGGGGTGGGAGATAGAGGGAGGAAGGAAGATGTGACAGAGCAATCAAGGGCCATCAACACTGAGCAAATTCCCCCTGCTCAAACAATAGGGTTTCTGTCAGCAGGGCCTTTGGCTTTGAATGGACTCTCTTCACAGAAATCTGTCTGGTGAGAGGGGGAGCTGGAATTCTCCCCCTTCCCCCATCTAATCTGGTCTTTTTGACAAGGTAGCTGCTTGCTAAATCAAGGAAGCCATTTCATCGCCAGGAACAGAAGGCAAGCTGGAGTGAGTGGAGGTAGGAAGGACTTTACATTCCCTAAGGCCTTGAACCAAACCAAGATATCATAAACAAAATTTTCTTGTGCCTTTTAAGAGTAAGGGGTGTGTGTTTATGTTTAAGAAATCCCTTTGCTAAGCCTGTGTTTCCTTGTTCTACTGACACATTGCCCTGAAGGCGTTAACTAGAAACCAGAGCTCCCAACACCAGGTGGGCTCTGCAGAGAACTTGTCTAAATCTTGGTCTACACTTAAAATTTCAGTCAACATAGCTACAGCACTCAGGGGTGTGAAAAATCCACACCTCTAGCTAAGCTAGAGCTAACCCTGGATGTAGACGCAACAAGGCTAACAGAAGAATTCTTTCATCAACCTAGCTCCTGCTTCTTGGGGCGGTGGATTACCTACAGCAACAGAAAAACCCCTTCCCTCGCTGTAGGAAGCATCTGCTCTATGGCTATTATATCACTACCTGGACCCAGGAGCTAGGAAGCATGTAGGATTCAGCAGTCAAATCCCATCACAACAGGCAGGTGTCCCTCCAGACAGTGGGACTAGACCAGGCCACGGCACAAGGTTTCCTCCTGCACTGCCCCATATGCACAGAAAGCCTCCTGGAATTAACTGAGACACAGTGCCGCTCAGAGGATTCAGGAGGCCTGGGGCAAAGCAATTTCGGGTGCCCCTTCCATAAAAAAAGTTGCAATACTATAGTAACATGTATTCTTGTGGGGGCCTCTGTGGGGCCTGGGGAAAATTGCCCCACTTCCCTCCACCCTCCGGGCGGCTCTGCTGGGACAGGCACTACCATCTTCCAAACGCACTGCTTCTGTAAGCCTTTCAAGGAATCAGTCAGTGAGTGTCTGGTGGTTTGGGTGTGTCACTCAGGAATAGCTGATATTTCCTTTGATAAAGTAAGCTGACTTGCCTGTATCTGTATTATACCCGGTACAATAGGGCCAGGAGCTACTGCAGTACAAAGAAATCCTGGTGCCCATGTTCTCTGACTCTGAATGGTATCTCTTGGAGTCAGGTCTCCCAGGTGAATACTCACAATTACTATTGCCAAATTCACCTTCTATAAATATTCCGTAGCATCTCCTTAAAATTTCCGTTGTACGTGAACATTCCTGCCAGCAAACTTGTTCACCAGAAATGAATACTTGCAGACCCCAGAGAAATAAGGGGCATCAAAGAGGCATCATGAGCCAGTGGACTGGGAACTGGCCCAAGAGACCTGGAATTTATTCTCAGCTCTGCCACTCACCTGCTGAGTGACCCTGGGCAACACTTCACTTCTCTGGGTCTCCATTTCACCTCACACCATTTTTTCTGTTTTATCTATTTGGATCATAAGATCTTCAGAGCAGTGACTGTCTCCTATTATGTATTTGTACCTGCCTAGCACCAGGAGGGCCTGATCTTAGTTGAGTTCTCTAGGTCAGGGATCTCCAAACTTTTTGAGACGAGGGCCATATTAGATTTTTGAAAGGGCTTTGCGGGCTGCTGCCATGCCCCCCACCTCTGCTCCTCCAGCAACGTGAGGGCACTCACCTCTCCTCGCTTGGGGCTGCCGGCAGCAGCTCACACAGAGGGGCAATGGCGGCTTCTCCACGTGCCTGCTCAGCTGGTGGTAGGGTGACCAGATGTCCCGATTTTGTAGGGACAATCCTGATTTTGGGGCTTTTTCTTATATAGGCTTCTATTACCCCCTCCCTCCCCCCACTACCTGTCCCGATTTTTTACACTTGCTATCTGGTCACCCTGGCTGGGGGGCCGGATAAATCGATGCCGCGGGCCGGATCCAGCCCTCGGGGCCGTAGTTTGGAGACCCCTGCTCTAGGTGTTAACTTCATGCAAATAACAATGACAAGCAAAGCAGGAGGGGATTCAAGTCTTTATCCAGGTGAACATTCATAGATTTGAGGTATCCACCCAGCTCTGCTGTTTACCCAGAAACATTTTTTTCAGGCACCTGAGCCTGCCTAATGCAGCATTCCCATCCCAGCTCCGTGTGCTCTCTGTGGGCTGAGGAGATGACAAGCCCTCCATCTTGTTACAGACTCCAGCCAAAAGAGAGCTCCTACAGGATTAATCGGTTGGCTACCTGGCTATTTTGATGCACACGTTATCAAAAAATTATGCAAGTTATCATGTGCAAAATATGTAAGTACCATCCAGACCCTTCTTTTTTGGTGTGTGTGGGTTGGCATCTTTTGGTACACCCTGATATTGCCCCCCACCCTCCAGTGTTCTCAGAAGATATTCTTGCAAAGCCATGACTCACGTTCCTATGACAGGAAAGAGGACCTGGCTTCCAGTGCTAGTCAGAGCATCAGCCAGACGCTGTGCCTGCTTCTCCCGTGACATTGCCAGCCACTTTCACCCAGATGCTTGAGAAACTGAGAACACTTTCACTGCCACTAGGGTTGTCTCTTTTTACTAGAGATAGGGCTGAGGTGAAACACCGAACATCCCCAAATTCTGGAAGAGTTCAGAGCCAAAGCCTAGCTCTCTACCTCTGCCCTGTCACTACTTTTTGAAACGTGGCTCCTTAGCTTTGCACCAGCATATTGTGATATGACTGACTCTTGGCACATCGCGTAGACATGCTCTTTCCCAGGCTCAGGACTAGAGCTTTCCCCAAAAAAAGAATTTACATCCCAAATTGGGGATGACAAACTGAAATAGTAAAACTTTTCACAGAATTGGAGACCATGGTGCATCGTGGGACATGTAGTCTGCCCAGGGAGCTGAGCCTATATAGAAGGACATTGAGGGCATATGATACCAAAACAAAAACTCCCATGAGGCACTTTGGCAGCACCGGTTTATGCAAATTAACCTCTGAATTTTTCATTTGAATGGAAAAGAGCTTTCAAAAGAGACTGACAGTAAAATGGTGGCCACGTTTTAAGACTGCCTTGTTTTGCTGGTACACAGAATATTGATCATTACTATTACTATTATTGCTTTATACTGTGGCACTGATTGGAGGCCCCAGGCTATGATCAGGCCCTATTATGCTAGTCACTGTGCACAGACACAATAAAAAGATGGTTCCTGCCCACTACAGTTTACAGAGCTAGAACTCATCAGCAAATGACTAATTATATGGATGGGACAGATTGAAGTCACTAGGAGATTGACCATAAAATATTTGCTAAAGGAATCGGACTTATTAAGGCAGGATGGGAGGTCACCTCATACACAGCTGGTTATATGGACAGGGCTCATCAGGAATACAGGAGATCACTCCACTGAAGATCTGCCCAGAATGGAGGATCTCATTGCTGAGTGTGAGAAATCACCCTATACAGGACAGGACTGACAGAGGAGGATAGACAGCTATCATCTTGCGCTCTTCTTATCTAACCACAACTCTGCTTCTTACCCGACTTTCTCTGGTGTGTTGTCTCACCTGGCTGTCGAGACCTAACATCATTAACATGGAGAAGAAGAGAATCGACCAGAGAGGAGACATGGGCAGCTGCGTGACAACCTGTGGGTAGGCGAGGAAAGCCAGTCCTGGACCTACCACAATGAAAATATATTAAATAGTTTATATTTCTAAAGTGCTTTAAACATGAGACATGTCAGAGCTCAGTATGACTATTAAACCAAGAGATGGCAACAGCAAAAACTTGCCAGTATTTTAATATGGGCTCCACGAAAATCTTCCCCCTTGGCCTGTGCTACACAAAGGAGGAATGAAGGACTTGAGAATCCGTTCTTCTTCCTCTCCCTCCACTCCCCCATTTAAACAACAATTCCATTTTGTTACCATAATCAGTGAATCAGAAACAGAATGAGAGATCAAACGTTTTCCTGGGAATGCGTATACTTTGTTACTGACATATACACTGAGAATTAGAGTTGGTCAAACATTTTCCAACAGGACTTTTTTTGGTCCCAAAATGCCATTTTGTCAAAATTGAAACTTTCTGGGGGAACATGTTGACTGCAACGAAATTTACTTTTTTGGGGGGGGGGGGAGGGGAGAGGGAATAGAAAAACAACAACCCTCTTTGATAAGGTTGAAAATGGAATTCAGAACAAAAATGTCAGAATTTCCTACAAAAGGGAAACGTTGAGCTTCAGCCAGCTCTTGTGAGAATACTGATTGTATCAGAGCTTAGTTATTTCGTGGAAAAGCTCTAACCAGGGGCTATGCCCATAAAGAACCTCCTTAAGTGCAGCAATCCTGAGCAATAGACAATCTAAGTGTAGAACAACGAACCTCAGAATTTCCTGTGTTGGGAACTTGAGTGGAAAGAGCACCAGAGGATCAGGAATAGGCTTCCCAAATTCCTCTGGGATCCAGGCAATTCCTCACATCTCTTCAGCTTCGAAAGAAGTTGCCAAATGGCTCATTCCCAATCTCCTGAGCCATCCAGTCCTACGACTCTTATCATCTCAGGAAATTGAATTACACACTTGAGCCCCAGTCGGGAAAGCTCAGTGAATGCACTGGGCTAATTGACAAAATGCTATTCACTATTATTACATTCTGAAAATTTGGAACCTGTTTTCTTTTTGGGGGTCATTTTCGCTCACTTCATGGGCCAGATCTTCAGTTGTGAAAACTGGCATTACTGCACTGAAGACAGCGGTTCTGGTGTCATAAGTTTAACAGAATGAGTTGTGCACGATATATAAAAAATATCTCCTCCAAAACTGGTCTTATTCTCCTCTCATTTACACCACTTTAATGCCATTGAGATGCAATGGAATTACAATGGGTAGGGGTGTGCAGTGCTGTTAGGGTAGGAGGAGAAACAAAGGCTAGAGAGGTGAAGTGACTTGTCCAAGGTCACATAATAGGTCAGCAGCAGAGCAGGAAATAAAACCCAGCTTTCCTGACCCCCATGCCAGTGCCCCACCCACTGGATCACATGGCTAGTCTGAACACGACACATGCAATGTCTGCTTACCTGAAGATGCCAGCTCAGCAATTGACTTCTTGGTGATGTGACCCATGAAGCCAACAATGGAGAAAATAACAAATCCTGCAAATATGCTGGTGGTGGAATTTATACAGCAGACGATGATTGAGTCTCTGGAAAAGCAAACACAGGTGTGAGAAAACCTTCTGCATTTCTGGTCCAGTCAGCTAATCAGAACAGGATCAGACAACAGTAAGGTGAAGTCAGAGGTGGGGTGGGTAACTGGGTGATGTCCTGCGGCCAGAAGACATTCAGATATGAAGATCAGTGGTGAGACCTGGGTTGCATGCTGGTGAATTAAAGACTGTAGAGCATCAGGTACGATGGGCCACATTGTGAATCCCTTACACTGGTGAGTAGTTACTCACAGGAGTAGTCTCGGTGACTGCAATGGGACTACCCCTGTGACTAAACGCTTACCAATGTCACACTGGGGTTCACAGTTTGCCTCTGTGCCTTTTTGCTTGTAGAGGTATTTTAAGAATACTGACTTGTATACATTGTTGTGGAAGGAGTTATAGCTTCCCAGGGCAATCAGAGATCCCAACCCCAGTCCATAGGAGAAAAAGATCTGTGTGGCCGCATCCATCCAGACCTGCAAAGGAAGAACAGTCCAGGACTCAGTATTCCATAGCATTGTCAGGCACATTCTGCGTAATCCAATCTGTTCATCTAGCTTTCTAGATCTTCTTTGAACAATAGCTTATCGTATCTAAACGATGCAGCAGGGGAAGTGTGGCACGTGGGACAGTCAAAATGTTGAATCTGATGAAGTTTTAGGGTTAGGGTTTGAGACTTTAGAGACTACACTGATATACTCCAGAGATGAATGTCAATGTCCTTATCACCAGGCCTATGATTCCCTTCAGGCAGTGCAGTATTGATTCCCACGTTGGTTAGCTGGGACAGAAGTGCCTACTGCAGTGAGACCCCCCAAGTTGCTTGCAGAGCTCCTGCAACAGCTAACAGGAATAAAAATCAGTGCAGGAGATGGGCCCTAATTAGCATGTGTGGTCCCCAGCACCCCTTCATCTCACTCTCAGCACTAAACTCTGATCTAAACTCTGCAACTAAACTCAGATATAAACGCTGCAACTCAGGCTCTGCTCTTGTCTGGCGCTACTGACGAGAGAACCTCAAATGCTTTCAAATTTGGGTTCCTTTCACACAAACACCTAAAAAGTTGGCTGCTTATGCAAACTAACCAGAGGGTCTGAGGCCAGCAAAGCAGGACAGGAAATCTCATGAGAACAGGCTTTCACACTTGATTGCCACTACTTCCTGCTTCCAGAAATGCCAGGAGAACAGCTTTTTCTCCCCATATTTCAGCACTTCCAGAGTCAGCTGAACTCAGAAGCACAGAGACAAGTGAATGCGAATAGTAACGGAAGAAAGTTGTTAAGGGCCAGATTGACACTAGCCTGTGTTGTACAGGGGAGGGGATTCCAAGTGGAGCTCAGGGAGACGTTACCTCATGGAAGTGTAACCCACACACCTCCTGGCACTGAGACCACAGAGAGAGAGAGACAGATTAATGAGTTTGCTCTACAGCTGTAGCTAAGAGCCAATGGGCTTGTACTAAGGTTCATGTACTAAGCTCCAGAGGCCACAGAATCGATCCTGCCTGCTGACGACTAGAGTCTGTCAGTGTTACAGAAGCACAATGCCTCTTGTACCCAGAGGGAATGCACATGCCGCATCTCCATATGGGAGGATGATACAAGCACACACCTCCCAAGCAAGCCAGCAATCTAGGTTAGGGGAAGGGGGGGAGTACAGCCTTTGCTTCTCTTTGCTTTTTTTGGGGTTGCTAGTGTCCCAAAGGGTTCTAGCAGAGCAGCCCCTGTGCTTGGGAGATGCACAGTAACAACACCTAGCTCTTATACAGTGCTTTTCATCAGCCACAAGAAGGGGAGATCTCCTTGTGCTTTCCCCAGCTTGCAAACACACCAAGAGCCAGTTGCAACCTGGTTCTAAGTAAACATTCCGGAATCCTTACAATACTTTGGGTCAGGTTTTGGTTCCAGAAATGGGCAGAGATTTGGGGTTGGGACTCAGATTGTGTCTTAATTATTCTGAACCATTTTCTCCACCTTACAAAGCAAGGGGAAGGGAAGGGGTCTGCAGAACATCTATACTTAGAGCAGGAGTGCCAACACTTGTGTTTTATCACAAGTCTCCCTATAGCTGCTGTGTTTTCTTAAAGCCCCAGCTCCTGGAGTCAGCTGATTACATGAGAAGCTCAGCTTTCATTGTTTAAAAGTTGTGGTTTCTACCCTGCATAGTTGCAGAGAAAAGCTGGAAAATGTGGCCTCTGTGTAACTTAAAGGCCCAAAACCCAGGGGGCTAATAAAAAGAACATAGAAGTTGTTTTTGTTATATATATGGCATGACGTTTAAACCAATCTTATAGTTTTTTGAGGGGGGCAATACTGTTACAGTGCAGTGGTTCCTACAAAGAGGGATCACTGGAACTCTAGGCAATCAGGACTATTCAGTTGTCACCACTTGTGTATGACCAGTGACCTCCCAAACCTCTAAGGAATTGTTACTCTCTAATAGAGAGAAACTTGCCTTCTCAAGCATCTCAGCTTAACTGGGCTTCCCGTTAAGGTAAACAGTATATGGCTATCACGTGCCATTTAAACACTTCCAGTGAAAATAACAGCTATGTCTAATGCTGAACTCATACCCACATCTAGCATCACTGGTGTGGGTAATATAGGGTTCCATTGCCTCCTCTACCTAGGACTGCACTATCCAACCCAAATAGCTATCCCTAGAATAATCAGTGTAATGAAGCATCCGCACATCAAATGGGCACATCTGCAATTAGTGTAAATCAGCATCACGCCATTGATACTACTACAGGATTTCAATGGAGCGCCAATGATCTACACCAATTGTGAATCTGGCCCAATTTTGCCCCGATTGTGAAGTCTCTGTCTACTGAGATTCTAAGACTCTAAGATGTGGAGGCTTTTTTTGGTTCTGAAAGAAATTTTACATGTTCAAAGTGCCAGGGATCTTGAATACAGCAGTGTAAAAGCTTCAAACATTGTGGGACCCACCTCAGACTTAGAGAGTTTGCTGAAGTCTGGTGTGATGTAAAAGAGTATTCCCTCCTTGGCTCCTGGTAGAGTTACTCCCCGGAAGAAAAGAATAATTAACATGAAGTAAGGGTAGGTGGCTGAGAAATACACAACCTGCAAGAGACAGAAAGGGAGATGTTAGTTGTGTAGTGAGGCACTCACAGTCAGAGCTCCAGCAGTGACTTGATTCTCCTAGCTTCAGTGGCTTTACTCCTGATTTGCACTGGTGTAAGTAAGAAGTGAACTGGGCTCTAAGGGCAGGTCTACACTACAGGATTAAGTCGACTTAAGTTACATAACTCCAGCTATGTGAATAACGTAGCTGGAGTCAACGTAGCTTAGGTCGACTTATTGCGGTGTCTACAACAGGCTGGGTTGACAGTCAACTTTTCTTATGCTTTTCTTATGCTTCTCGGGGCTGGTCCTCACTAGGGGGGGGAGATCAACTGTAGATACGCAATTTCAGCTACGTTAATAACCTAGCTGAAATCGGCATATCTACAGCCAACTTACCTGCCGTCCTCACGGTGGCGGCAGTCGGCGGCGCGCTCCCCCGTCGACTCCAGCTTGCACCTTTTGGTGAGCTGGAGTTATGGAGTTGACCGGGGCGCCGCTGGCGATTGATTTATCGTGTCTTGATGAGATGCGATAAATTGATCGCCATAAGATCGATCTCTCCCTGCACTAGTGAAGACAAGCCCTCATTCTGGTGAAGTACCGGAGTGGATGAGAGCGCGATCTGCAGTTGATTTAGCAGGTCTTTATTAGACCTGCTAAATCAACCCCCAGTGGATTGATCACCACAGCCCTGATCCATGTAAAGTGTGGACATGCCGTAAGTGTGTTAGTTCTTCCTGCCAAGACTGATAATTAGGGAAGGACATAGCCTCCATGAAGTTTAAACTGAGGGCTAATGGCTCTTTTGTAAGAAAATAGTTGGTGCTTTTCTTGCATATTCTGTATTATGTTTCTCTCCAAGTAATATTTCTGAATATTGGAGGTTTTCTCTACTAACGACAAGAGGCTTTATTGATCACAGAAATTAGAGCCTGGTGTAACTGCACTGAAAGCAGTGGAATTGCACAAGTGATGAATTTGGGCCAAAGAAGTCAGAGATGTAACCAATTTAAGTAATCTAGCCCTTATTTTCTAGTGATTTGTCTAGTCGTCATTTAAATTATTCAAGTAATGTTAGTTTGCCTGAAAGTGCTTCCCCCACTTTTCTTGCGAGACTAATTCACAACCTAAGAAAGTTTACTGTGAAGAATTTTTTTTGACATTCTGTCTAGATTACTCTTTTCTTACTGCCATCCCATCACCCCAAGTTACATCCTACATAATATATCCCAGTAACCCCATTTTACCAAACTAAGCAGTTTCTCAAATGTTTATTTTGTACGGTGCTAGTCTGTATGTCATACACTAGGAAGTAGCAATATGTTTCTGTTTTGAGGGTCACCTCAAAACTCAAAGTATGAGGTGCAAAGAGACCAGTGATTCTGGAGGCTCAATTTCTGATCCCCTAAAATGACATGAGTTTCAGAGAGCGGGTGCTCAGGGAAGGGCACAGGCCCCTTTACAGTGTTTCAAGTTGGACTTTGAAAGTCATTTTTAAAAAGCTTGGCTTAAATCTTTCCAAAAGTCTGAAAGTTCAATACTCAGTCTGGAGATTCTGTGATTAAGTAGTATTCTCTGTGCTTAGAATACTGCAACTCCTGTGGCAATTTTTACCACTATGAAAGGTAAAGAATTTAATGGCACTCCAATTCTTCCTTGAAACACGGCAAACCCTAATTACAGGCATTTAAAATTGAATCTGGAGGACATTTTAACATGAGAGATGAGTACAGTAATAAAAGTACCTTTCCAGTCCACTCTACTCCTTTCCAGATGGAGAAATAGACCAAAACCCACGCTAAAGCGAGAGTGCCTGCTAGGGGCCAGCGGATGTTACCTGGCTCCCCCAGGCCACCAGAGATCTGATGCATGTTCCTCCTGCAGACAAAAGATATGGATTAGAAAAAAGTATAATTTAAGAGACTGAATGATTTGAGATTCCAGACACAGGCAGAAGAAACGAAGGATTAGGGTGAGCCCTGATGTGGGCAGAGGGCCCAAAAAATGGATGTGAGCACAAACATTGGCAAAAGGCAGGAAGGTCAGAAAGAATATGAGATATAGTGTGAGGGACTGAAGGAAGAAGGATGGATGATGAAAGGTGTTTTGAGCCTCCTTGCTCTCTTTGAATGGTTAACTGCACATGAACCAGACATTTAGCAGCAATGACCCCTCTGGAGACAGAGAGCAGCCATTCAGCATGGTCTGATGAACAACTTCATGTGTCCAACAGAGACTTTCAAAGCTACTCTCAAATAGATGAACAAGAAGCCCTCATGAATTGATGAGGTGGTCCTACAGTGGTGAAACCTGACTTAGGCTGGAGACGTACTCCCAGAACTCGGTCACAGCGCTGGTCAGGTTGGTGGTGTCATTGAGGGAGTAGTTGGAAAAGCATCTCTCTGTGTTCCAGGCATTGCCACAGCTTTGCCATGGCAGCTCCTAATGGGAAGAGGAAGGAGAGGATAAAATTAGGGAAGCATGGGTTCTCTTCTGTTCTCAAAATGCTCTTTTATGTCAGTCACTTATCCCTACTTCACTGTTATGATTTAGAACATACTTGTTTGTTAAACTGCTCCCGTCTCCATTTGAATTAAAAAGTCACATTCTAACAACAGGATATTCTGTGGGTTGTTGTGAAGGAATGTGAGGACTTCCTTGAGAGTAGAGGGTGTGGAAACATGAGGTGGGGTTGGAGGGAGGATAGGAACATAAGAATGTACTGGGGGGCTGTGTGAACATAAGGCTGGGTGGGCGGAGAAACTAGAATGTGAGGCTGGGTGGGCAGGGTGACTGTTGGAACATGAAGATATCTGAGGTGTGTGGGGGAACATAGAAACACAGGGATAGGTAGCAGAAGTCATGAAGTCATGGCAAAGGGGAGTTGCAGAAGTGCAAGGATGTACCAAGTAGCGGGTGGGACTGTGAAGTCATATTGGTATGGAGAATGTGGGTGGCTGTAGGAATGTGAAAATGCATTGGGTGTTAGAAGGGACCTATAGAATATGAGGACTGCAGGGAGCATCAGGACATGCTGGAGGTGGGAGATGTGATAGGGGAACTGTGGGGAACATGGGGAGTAGAGATCCCAAGGGTCATGCTGTAGAAGTTGGGGATCACAAGGACATTGGGAATATGAGAATGTACTGGGCAGACAACTGTAGGGAAAGGAGGACTGTGCCAGTGCCCATGTGTAACATGAGGGCACATTGGGGACCTCAGAAGAACACTAGGATGCACCTGAGGAACTGTGAGGAATGTGAATAGGTACTGTGATATAGTGCAGGGAAGACAAGGATGTCCTGAGGTTGAATAAGTAGAAGGTCCTTAGTGGGACTGTGGGGAATGCAAGGGTTCACTGATGTCTGTGCATGGGGAACATGAGGGTCCACCAGTGGGGAATGTAGAGGGAATGCCAGGACATACCTGGGGAACTATGAGGAATGTGAGGTCGCGCTTGAGAAGACAAGTATGTGCTGGATGGATTGAAGAGAATGTGAAGATGTGATGGAGAGGGCTCTGTAGGAATCTCAAAGATATGATGGAAGAAGGGCTGTTGCGCATATGAGCCTTTGCCACTATAAGGTAAGGACCAGATAAAATATCTATGCATGATCACCACAAAAGATCAAAGTTTATGTGAAAGATTAAAACTTATTTATAAACTTAATACCATTAAAACAATATTACATCAACACCTTCAGAGAGACATCCATACTTCATCCAATTTTATTGAAAATAGCTACCCAGAATATAACAGCCTATTCCACTAAATGTACAATTGGCCTGATTCCAAGGTCATTCTAGTCAACAGGAGTCTTTCCAAGGTCTTCATGGGCTTTAGATCAGGTCCTGCATAAGGAAAAGCAGAATTCTGAGCCCACACAAAGCATCCAGATTAAGTGTCACAGGAAATGATTCTTTGATCCAAATGGTTGAGACAGGCCTACAGGATCCCAAAGTAATTTTGCACATAGTTCCTAGTCCAGCATATGGTCCAGAATGTTTGTGATGCATCTAAATACTGGCACAAAACTTCTTGTTAAATTATCTTATTTTCAGAAGGAGGCTTTGCTCTATTGAAAAGTGATTTATTCACATTGTGGTCTACATGACTCCCAGGTAAGGAACAGCAGGTTCACTGCAATTTAAAAAGTATCATCTTTTTTGGAGATTAGCTAAATACATATATTAAAATGAAATATGTGCACAAGCACACACGCTTTATCTTCTTGTTAGAATTAGTCAATGGAAATGGTGATTAGTGAGTGATTTTTGGTGCCCAGATGTTTAGGAATACACTTGAAAGGGGTCTGAATGTCAGAGGCCAGAAGCTCAGCAGCCAGACTTGCTAGTCACTTTCCAGAGTATTAGCCAAAATATTCCTTGAAATAATATCAGGCTATGATTAGGGAAATACCAAAACCTTAATAAAATGACATTAATTGCTTAAATATTTAAAATGGCTTGTTACTAATTAATAGCTATTAATTAAATCAGGTACTCTCATGTTGCTTTTCATCATTAGATCTCTACAGTTCATTGGTTGAGGGATATCATATTTATAGTAACTGTAGATTTTCATTAGCCTCACCTGCAACTAATGATTTGGATTTATCAAACAAAAAATAAACATTTATTGAGTTTGAAATATTATTAGTACCTAGATTTATACAATTGAAAAGGCAATCTGTATTGCACTTCAAAAGACAGGACTAAGGCCCCAATTCAGCAAAGCACTCACATGTGTGCTCATCTCCCTCTCTCTTCAGCAGAGCACTTAAACACCCACTTAGGTCCCTGTAACAGGGTCCACTGGCTCCCCTCTTCCTGCAGCCCACTGGCTGCCCAAATAAAGCTCAGAGAGGCTTCAACAGTGCAGCACCTGTGTATTTATTATTTATAAAAGCAGCACCCACCACCAGTGTTAAACTATGTACAACATTATAGGCTCACTTGGCACCTCACAAATACAACAGCCAGGAGACTGACCTTGCCCCAGCCATTCCCCCCTTACCGTCTGGCTCCTTCCAGCCTTTATAGCCCTCATGCCAGCAGGTGTAGCCAATCCACAGGCCAGGCATCAGGCTTTCCCAACCCCAGTCCATTTCCCCTGATTGAGGCTGGCTGAGCAGGGGGCTAATTAGGTGCTCTGCAGCAGCACCCTGCTACAGTCCCATTACAAATATAGCTGATTTAGCATGTAGTTTTCTGATTTGGTGCATTAGGGCATGTATACACTGCAGTGACGAACCCGCAGCACTGAGTCTCAAAGCTTGGGTCAGTTGAGTCAGGTTCCTGGCACTCAGGCTGTGTGGCTAAAAAGAGCAGTGTAGATATTTGGGCTGGGGCTGGAACCTGGGCTCTGAGACCCCGCAAGGCAGGAGGGGCTCAGGGCCCAAGCTGCAGCCTGAGCCCAAACATCTACACTGCTATTTTATAGCCTGACAGCCAGAGTCCTGGGAGCCTGAGGCAGCTGACCATATTCATCCCTGTCTATTCTCTTCAGAGGAGCGATCCCAGGGAGGATCACAGTAGAACTATGATTAAGGAGTTTCTGATGTGGCAGGGATGGGGGGATTGGGTGGTATTTATTTATTTATTTATGTCCCACTTTCTCTTACTCTAGAAGTGGGCCCAAGCTGCAAAATTCAGACAGGGGTCTGATTTAACATGCTATGGACCCAAATTTTAGGGATGCTTCAGTCTGAGATTTTGATTCAGATCCATCTCCACTTAATTTAAAGAAATCGATGTGATCGATCAATAACTGTGAGCTCCTTGAATCAAATCACCGAATCTTCTGCATTGAGGCACATAACGATCAGTTTTATTGGTCATGTCTGCATTGCCTGGGTGTGTGGGCAGCACTGGCTGAACTCCCAAAGTTGTGTCCCAAGGTGTAGTGGGCTCAGGGTGAAAGCTGGGACACATTCCCTGGGCGCAGACTCTTCTTTTGTGATTGTAAAGTAGGAATAGGCAAACTTTTTTGCTCAAGAGCCACAGCTGGGTGGAGAAACTGTATACAGGGCCATGAATGTAGGGCTGGGGC
>ML677350.1:16431696-16457808 GCA_007922305.1 Dermatemys mawii
GCTCCCCAGGGCTACAGCCGCGGGGCTCTGGCGGGGGTTTAATGGGCTGGGGTGGTAGCGGCTGCTGCAGCCCCGAGCCCTTTAAATCCCCACTGGAGTCACGCAGCTGGAGCCCTGGGGAGCGGCGGCGCGTCTCCCCAGAATTTAAAGGGCTCTAGGGCAGCAGTGCAGGAGCGCAGGGTAAGTACCCTCAGGGCCCTGCTGCTTTATTTACCTGCCGGCTGACCGCGCACCGCTTCCCCGCGGCCCCCATTGGACCCGGACAGCAAACTGTGGCAGTGGCAGTGGCAGCTGGAGCCTTGGGCCCTTTAAATCTTGATTTAAAAGGGTCGGAGGCTAAGCCCCTGCCTCTTCCGGTTGAGGCCACGCCTCTTCTAGTTCAGGCTCCGCCCCTGACCAGGACTTCCAGCGTACCAGTAAGTCCTTTAACTTACTTTCACCTCTGGGTGTCTTTCAATATCCTGCTAGCAGGAAAACCAATGAGGGGGAACCGGCTATGTCTCTGCCTGCTCCTGTAGTTGAATTAGTCTCTCCTAATGAAAACACTTCTTATTACTCTAATTCACCACTAGCCTACTGTGAACACAACAACAGGTTTACACCCAATTGGTAGAGAGCCAACCTTCTAGTGTACAGTAAACAGGGTTCTGCTAGTAGAGAACAGCACAGTCCTCCCCACCAATTTACTGCATCTCATATTAAGTACTATCCTGATGTGTTAGGTGGCTCTGTTCAGCTGTTTGCCTCCTTCAAGGCAGTGTTGTCTACCTGAACATTTTGTCACTATCAAAGGTCATTCAAACTAGAGTTGGAGTATTACTGATGCCTAGACACCATGATGAAGGGGACCCTACAAACACCATAGATCAGATATAACAGTCTCCAGGGACTCACGACCCATTCCCCTAGGGTTTATGTCCCAGTCCCTGAGGTTTTGCCTCCCATTCCAGTAAATGGTTTCAGCTCTAAAGCTAGATATATGGCATCAGCATCATGGACTTACAGTACGGTACCTTTGAACATGGGCGCTAATTTCCAGACCCCCAAGCCACCAACAGAGGTATACTGGCCAAGAGCCGTCTCCAGGAGGAAGAGAGGAATCCCAGCAAACACCAGCGTCAGGAAATAGGGAATCAAGAAGGCGCCTGGAAGAACAAAGCTGTTAGCAGCAGGTTCTGCAAGATCTCATCACCACAAGACTTTCTGGGGCCCTGGCCACCTCTTCTCCCCAGAAAATGTAAAGCTCAGCTCAGAGTTACTGCACAAATCCCGGACCCACGTTGCAGTCCCAATGCTCTGGTCCAGCTCCAGTTTTCAAGCTAAGATGCCACCTCCAGCTTTGTTCCCTCTGTTTGTTGGTAGACAAGGGTGTTCCATGGTGGAACTATTGTGACAGTGTCTTTATCACTTCTTCCTTCTCACATCCCCATCACCCTCTGCCCCAGCACCCATGTGCCGATCTGATTTATCAGCCTAGATATTTATACCACACTCATCAATGTGATATCTGAGACCAAGGCTAGAAAACAAACAGGAACTGGTAGTTCATGGCCAGTTTCTTCTCTCTCTCCCCTCCAGCCCAACAGCAGACAGGAGTCTTTGGCGTTAGCCATTAGTTCATTTGTTAGCTATTGTGTTATTGTTGCAGAAAAGTTAGGGCAAACCAGCTGGGTCTTGCAGCTGGAACCACTGGCAGAGAGATTTGAGGTCAGTCAGATTTCTTGAGGAAGGCAATTCTGCAGTCATAGGATGGCTGCTGAGAAAGCTCAGACTCCAGCTTTCGCAGGTCTAACACAGGTTGTAGAGAGCCCATTGCCCCTAGGATGGGTGCTGTCACAGAGGGTCCTGATTGTGGAGAGAATGATGATCGCTCAGCTACCCCAGACCCACCCCCCTGAGCTCTGAAGATTTGCACTATGACTTTGACTGGGTACTCTCTTTAACGAGGAGGGAATGACATGACTGGATCACTGCAGTGATACACTCCTGCCTTCCAGAATTTGCATCTTCCGTCACAGATATAGAGGTTTGCAATAATCAAGCTTGGACATCCTGGATCATTGTGGCTGGGTCCATCTCTGACAGTACTGGGCTCCATCAAACCACTAGAGATGGCCCTGTAGAGACACAGCACATCAGTCAGAACTGCTGACTCAGTGGGTAAATAGCTATGGCCCAACGGGAGCTGGATAGACAGCTGAGCGCCACAGGAGGAAGTTGGCTTCAAGCCCCTTTACATGGGTCTAGGGCAGGGACTCGGGAACATAAGTGGGCAGCAGGTGGCAGAGGGACACTGTCAGTGTGCTGTGGGCAAGCAGTTTGACAACCATGTGCTTGAACTCCCAGCTGGCAACAAGTGCCGGCTTTCGTATTCAGCAACATCTTGATTTAAAAAAAGGTCTCCAACGCTGTCATAGAAACGTGCCAATCAGCATGTCCTAGCATTCTAGCTAGCAACGGACGCCAGCAAGCCAAAAATCAATCAAGCCTTCGAAGAACTTTGGGAAAGGTCAGATCCACTCTCCGAGGCTATTAGTATTTTTTCATGTTGTGGTAGATCCTAGACATGCACAAACCAGTGATCGGGGCCCAGTTGGGGTAGGTGCTATACACACAGGTACAAAGAAGTGGTCTCTGCCCTAACGGGCCAGCATTCCTCTCTCTGTGATGGGCTGACCTAACCCAGCAGATACAAACACCCCTTGAACTGGGGGTAAATTCAAATTCAGACCTAAAGCTTGATCTGAGCCCTACGTCTCTGGCCTGTCTCTAATTACACTCTGGTGGGGCCACCAGCTGAGGAAGCCCTCTATAATCAGGTGCTTATGACACGGGTGGGCCATTTGTCTGGTTTTAGGCTGGACCATCCAGTTTTTGTATGGTTTGTCCCCTGTCCAGTACTGATATAAAACCGGTATCATGCACAGAGGACGTCACTGTGCAGAGCATGCTGCTCCGCCCCTGCAGAGTGTGAGGTCACGCAGCCTGGAGCAGAGTCACACAGGCAGGGTGGAGACAAACAAGGCGATGTCCTGTATTCTGGGGATGCATCATTGGCCACCCTATTATAACATTCTGGGAGGAAAATTACATCCTAGCTGAAATGATTCGGAGAAATGTTGGTAAAATTCAGTGTGCTCATTTTTAGTTCTTAGCGCAAAAACGGGGATGGGACTCAGGAGATCTGGGTTCTGTTCCAGTGTGATCTGCAGTAAGTCAGTCTCTTGGGGATGATTATAATCTTTCCTTTCTCCCTCGCTGTGTTTGCCTTCTCTATTTAGATTTAGCTCTTTGGAACAGGGACTGGGTTTGTACCGCACCTGGCACGATGCAGCCCCAATCTTGGTTGGAGCCTCTGATACAAACAAATACTAGTAATAATTAGTAAATAAAATGGCCCCCACTGCCCCCACTGATTTATTACCAGGATATAAAGCACCAATATGTTTTTGCTTGTAACATTAATCAAGGTCAAATGCTAGTCATAAGCAGTTAAAGAAACATTCACTATCAGGTATGCACAGTCTAAATTTCTCATCAGACAATTTTTAGGACCTACTGAGCTACATTCAGCACTAAGGGTATGTCTGTCTGGGATGAATCTCACTCTCACTAAATCCCTGATTACAATACAGATGAAATCGAGTGGGGATTGATCCAACATGACAGCAGTAAGTGAAACGACAATATTGTCATTCCTTTCAATTTGCCTATGCGTAATGGAAGCAGCCCACACAACTTTGCTTTCAACACTGCACGTGCTGATATATAATTGGAGTTCCACCCACTGTCTGCTCAGCAGTGGAGGTGCCTCAGCCTAGGCGGGGGAGGCGTTACCTACCCAATTCTGAGTCAGATGCTGACTGATCCTTCCTCTCTCTGCTGTAAACTGGCTCCGAGCAGTGCTTTGTGGGTCCCTTTGCCTGCTTATTTTCAGACGTCAGCAGCCTCCACTGCTGCTCACTCTTGCAGGCTGCAGAAACAGTTGCTTGTTGGCAGCCAGACTGGAAGGGGACCAAAGGAGTGACTGATGTAGATGGCAATGAACAGCCGGCATGGACCAGCAGCATGGGGCCTTGAAAGTACGCAGGCACAGCGCACGGCTTTATGTTTCCCGACAGCAACGTTTCTTATGGCAACTGGCAAATTTGCGAGGCGCATCCAGCATTTTCTGAACATCCTGCTGGATTGCTCTGTGTCCCTACCCCTGCTGTGTGCTGGATTTGCAACACCAACAACAGCACTTGGCACTTCCCTCCTTGGGAATCAGTATGTTCTGCAGAGAGGAACTATTTTAGCCTCATATCAGCCCTGAGGTATATATTATTATCTCCCGTTTATTGATAAAGAAACAGCCACGCTGAGGTTCCACGACTGGTCTGAGATCACGCACTCACAGTGTGGCAGAGCCAGCAATAAAAACCACCTCTCCCATCTCTCAGAACTTCACCATAAAACTGTTACTCCATATAAATTGACGGAAGAAAACAGGAACTGTTGTATCAGAAGCGCTAGACAACTAGGCCACCTCACCTGGTTGCCAACAGTAGTCGGTGCCTGATACTTCAGAGGAAGCTGTAAAAGCTTCTGGCGCACCTAATTGTGTTGGGTTAGCTAATAGGAAGAACTTTCTAACTAGAAGAGTAGTTAAGCACTGGAATAGACTTCCAGGGGAGGTTGTGGAATCCAGGTCTTTGGAGTTTCTTTGAGAACAGGTTAGACAAAGACCTGTCAGGGATGGTCTAGGTTCACTTGGTCCTGCCTTGGTGCAAGGGATTGCAATAGATCAGTAGTTCTCAATCAGGCATCCGGGGCCACCTGAGGGGAGGCGGACAGCGCAGACATGTTTCAGGGGGTCCGCTAAGCATGACTGGTTGTAGACTTGCTAGTGCCCAGGGCAGAAAGCCAAAACCCCGCTGAGCAGGACTGCAGCCAGGGGCCCTGAGCCCCACCATCTGGGGCTGAAGCCAAAGCCCGAGCAACTTAGCTTTGTGGTCTCCACTGTGATGTGGGGCCCCAGGCAGTTGCCCTGCTTGCTACCTCTTGACACCGGCCCTGGTTTTTATATGCAGAAAAACAGTTGTAACACAGCTGGGCCATGGAGCTTTGATAGCATATTGGGAGGGGCATCAGAAAGAAAAAGGTTGAGAACTCCTGTACGAGATGACCTCTTGAGTCCCCCTTCCAGCCCTACATTTCTATGATTTGATAATCTTCTGTGGTAGAATTTCATGGGCAGAGTATTGTCTAGTGGTTAGTGTAGGGGACAAGGAGTCAGGACACCTGTGATCAGTTAGACAGGTCTCTTTTCTCAACATGCAAACTAGAAGAAATAAACAAAGGCAATATCAGACATGGGACAACAGTACAGTAAGGAAGGGGTGGGAGAGAGAGTTCATGAGAAGGACATGCAAGTCAGAGAGGAAGTAAGTTTTTAGGAGGAATTTAAAGGTGAGGGAAAAGAAGACTAGTGGCCAAATAGGGGAAGGCTTTTCACGCATCAGGGGCAGAATGACTGGAAGGGGAAAATCAAGACTGAGAGAAGAAGCTGGAATGGGGGCAGTGAAGAGGGTGGGGAAGGAAGTAGGAGGAAATGTGAACCCAGTGACAGCTGGAGCTGAGATTATTTGTAGCATTGGAGGTGAAGAGAAGGAGTTTGACTTGGACTTGGTAAGGGATGGGGAACTGAGCCAGTGAGACAAGTGGAGAAACTGAGTGACGTGGATGAAGCAGCAAGAAAAGAAGGTGACATTAGCAGCAGCAGAGCTTTGAAAAAATGGTGGGGAGGGAGGAGAGGACTACAGAATATCGAGGCCATCTAGGTACTTCTATGGCCACCATCACTGGAATATCTTAGTGCCTCAGTAACTGATGGATTTTGTCCCTGTGAGCCAGGCTAGTGAAAATAGCTCTAGTTTACAGAGACAGGACGGAAGCACATGGTGCAAGTCACAGGAGTCTGCGGCTGAGCGGGGAATTGAATCCAGTTCCCTTGATTCCTAGTCCAATACCCTGCTTCCCTCAGACCACCACTCACACACACTTTAGGAGATGACCAAGGTGAGGCCAAAGGATTTAGCTAAGGAGGGCAGTGAGGAAAAGCGGGATTTTAGTGGAATTGAAAAATGAGAATGATAGCACTTAGCAAGACACTGGATACATGAAGAGAAGGGCTTTATTTCCAGCTGTGCCACAGAATTCCTCAGTGACCATTGTTAAGTCACTTAACCTCTCTGGACCTCAGTTTCTTCGCCTGTAAAATGGGGATAGTCATACTAACTTCTCTCACAGCTGTGTTGTGAGGCTTAACTCCTTCATGCCCATATGATCCACCCATGGGTGAAAGGCACCCCTGTATGGAAATGCAAAGCATTACTATGGTTTCTTCTTGATCTCCACTGGCAATTGGCTTTTGCTGCCTCAGTATATCTGACATGGTGAATCGTGGGTACACTGAGAGCAGAACGGGAGAGAAAAGAATCAGTGTGCAGACAAATTTCAAAGCACTAGCTACGTCCTTGGGTGGAAACTGATATAAAGGAAAACATGCATTTAGATTTCTACGCTCACCTCCTCCATTCTTGCCACAGAGATAGGGGAACCGCCAGACATTGCCCAGCCCAATGGCGTAGCCCACACAGGACAACAGGAAGTCAAATTTTCCCTTCCAAGAACCTCTGTCTGGGAGCTCCTTCATCTTCTTGGTGCTCTCATCTCCTTGGGCAATTGGCTCAAATTCCTCGATGGCTGCCTGCTTCACTTCGGAGGGCGAATTCAGCTCCACAGACGTGCTGTCAATCTTTCCCATCACCGCTCACGTTTACCGCATGGGTTGGAGGGGCGGGAACGGCACTCTCAGTCCCAGCTGATCTCAGATTAAATGGGACCGGTGGGTTGGACAAGGCTTCTGCTAGTACCTCTGAGGAGAAAGGAGAGGGAGAGGTTTCTCTTTGCCTGAATCAGTGGGATAGAGACATAGGACTCTGAGCCTCATTCTGAGCACTCACAGATTGACTCGTCGTGTAGCTTCAGCAAGTCATGTCAACTTCTCCGCACTCGTGCCCCATACTACAAACCCAATAGCGAAGAGCTCATCTGGAAAGGTGCAAGGCCGAGGGCAGGTGGGAGGTGCAGAGGATGCTGAGGGTCAGGCAGGGGGTGAGGGTTGGGGATGGAGAGTGCAGAGGCAGGCTGGAGGTGCAGGCTGGGATGGGTGGGGGTGCAAAGGGCCAGGTGGGGGAAGCCCAGGTCCTATTGTAGTTGAGCTGAGCAGCTCCAGGGGAAAGGTTGCAGGCAGAGGGCTGGAAGGGTCGGGCCCCTGAGGCTGGAGGAGACCAGGGGAAAGTTTCAGGGGGTGTACGAGGAGTGGGTACCTGCACCAAACTTCTAAGGAGATAGGAGGGGGACGGCACAATGAAGTTTTGCTTAGGGCAGCAGATTGGCTTGAGTGGCCTCTGGAGATAAGGGGGTGTGTGTAAGAGAAGCAGAAGACACAGGACGCAGAGAGAGACAGGGAGAAGCAGAAAGAAAGCCAAGCTGACATTGCCTGCAAGCACAGGGTATGGCTCCCGGGAGAAGCCAAGAGAGAGGGTTTGGGTCAGGGTGCTGACGGAACGAACCTTGGCCCTGTAAGAAAGGACACTGTCTCATCTTTGGTTCTCCCTGTGCTCATAGAAACAGGACTTCGTAAATAAACAGGACTGCATCAAAGAAATACCTGACTATCACCAATTTCTACTGCTAACTGGAACAACCTGCAACACGCTGCATTTGGCTAACTGCTCAGATTAAAAGGGATCACAACATGCAGATGGCTTCCTGTGCCATGGTAAACCCTCCTGCATTTTGTTGTGATGTTTCAGTTTCTTTTGTTGTGCAATATCAGTGTGCAAATGTATCTAATCATCATTTTCGACCAGTAATCTCTCCTGCATAGGCCTCTGCTCCACTTAAGTCCCTTTGAAGCCCTCAACATAAGACAGAAAAGCCTGATCCAAAGCCCACTGAAGATTCCCATTTTGCTGAGGCCCTAAGTGGAGGACATAAGCCATGCATTGGCCTAGTGTGGAGAGCCTGCACCAGGTGAATTTAACCCTCTGCTAAGGGGAGCTTGTATTGCACTCACTGATATCATCCTTACAATTCTCCAGGGAGATTTGTTGGGGCAACAAAATTTGCAAATTCAAAAAACAGTGGGGAAAATATTAGAGTACAAAATAATGCAGTGAAGAGGCAGCAGCATCTAGTGGCTAAAGCTGGCCTGGGGCAAGTCATTTAACCTCTCAGTCTCAGTTTATAGAGATAATAATACACATTTGCCTGGCTGTGAGTATTCATTAGTGAATGATTCCCAAGTGCTTTGAACATAAATGTAACTACTACAAACATGCTAAGTGGTATTATTGGGTCCTAGCAACTACAGCGATTGGCACCCTATTAAATACAATAGATAGATTTTCTTCTGCCATATAATCTGACAAAGGAAGGTAGAAAAAGTATTGTTATGATAAAAGGGAATGGGAGGGACAAGAAAATAACTGTAATTCTTATACTATAAACGAGGAGCCACAAAAGCGTCTGCCTCCCACCCACCCTACACAGAATAGAGACTCAAACCACCTTCCTGCATGCTACAAGGCCAATTTTGATCAATATAACTCCTTTCTCCAACAAATTGTTAACTATCACTTCAGAACTAGGGCTCAGCTGATACTTTGAGACACAAGAAACTTCAAGGGAAAAGCCACACTTTTCAATAGACTAGCCCATTTCCTGACATTTGAAATGAAAGCTTGAATTACCAGATCCTCACTCTGTCCCACTCAATCTGCTAAAGCGATCCAAGGCAGCAATCCACCCAGTCCTGGTATTTAAATTACTCATTTTTAGAGCAAAAAGACTGTACAAAATGTGTAAGGAAATAAAAGGGATAAAGGACTATTTACAAAACAACACAGAAGACCAAAAACCCTACGGGTAGACTCCATAGTGGGCTGTCCGTACAATTAGCTTTGCCTGGAGACATAACAAATTAGAGCAACCAAGGATCAGCCAAAGCCATTTTGACTCTTTTGCTCAGAGACTGAAGCTGTATGTAGGCTGATGTCTAAAAAAAATAACACTCATTCTACCTTTGTTCCATTTCCAAGCTACTACACTCATACCGCTTAAAGAAATAATGATTACATGACAATATGTCACACTTTCTGTATTTAGGGTAGGTGGGGATGGAGAGAAATTGGACTGTACTGGAGGTTTCTTCTTGGCTTGCAATGAGGAAATTGTTTTATCTTCACCTGGAGATGGCTAAACTTTTGAACCCTGCCAAAACTGATTTATAGGAAACTCAACCCAACCCAAAGGCCAACGAGAGGAAGAATCAGTGAGGCATCACAACTACCCCCGGACTACTGCAATATATATTATCATAGTGCCCTCATGTACCTCACTGTTTTCACACATCACTAGCATTGTAGGAGGATTGTGCAACAGAAACTGAAGGTGGAAGAATATGGGCATGATTGGCGGAAAAATGCAGTCTGTTGGGGAAGGCCATATGGGCTGAAATGCGAGTAGCCTGCAGGTGCCTCCCAGCTCTACATATCCTGTACATCAGACGTGGCTCGCCAAAATCAGCAGCTGGTTAAAACTGAACCTAGGCAGAACTGAGGTGGTGCTGCTTAGAAGAGAGGAGCACTTTGAACAACAATTACTCCACAAAATCCATCACTTCTGAAGGTGTCTGCCCTCAGATGCTTGTGCTGATCTGCAGCCTGGGACATTTTTCAGGCTCCTCAATACCCAAATAGCTTTGTCAGCAAAAACAACCCACTTTCATATGTGATCGGCCCAGAGATTGTACCCCTTCCTGTCAGACACTGCCTGGGCCATAGTGACCTATGCATTGGTTGCTTCCAACTTTGATTACTGCAGTCCTGTGTAGGAATGTAACCACACACCATGCAAAAGGTCCGACTGGTACAAAACACAACAACCCTTCTACCTCAGGAACACAGGTCTTCATAAAGACCAACTCCTGGGCTCCTGGCGCTACACTGGCTCCCTGGAGAGACCAGACTACTTGTCAGCTTCTCTGTCATGTCATGTTAATTGTTCTGTAAAGTGCCTAGCACACTTTGGGGCACTGTAAACCCCATGAAATCATAATTAATGAGAGCATAGCTGCAAGCATGAGTTCGGCTATGCTCTGCAGAGCCTTGAAAACAAGGGCAGAGAGCTGGGCTACACTTGCAGCTGTAGAGTGCTTTGAGTTAAATCAGCCTTCGGAGAGCGCACTAGAGAAAGCGCCGCAGTCTATCCACACTGACAGCTGCAAGCGCACTGGCGAGGACACATTTGTGGCACTTGCAGTGGCATTGGGAGCAGTGCATTATGGGCACCGATCCCAGCGTTCAAGTGGCTGCAATGTGTTTTTCAAATGAGGGGGGTGGGGTGGAGTGTGACAGGGAGTGTGTTGTATATATGTGGGGGGAGAGAGAGAGTGGGTTTTTGGGGTGCTGAGAGTGTGTCAGCACACTATCTTCTCAGTTTAGACCCCACTCCCTCAGCCGCTCTCTAAGTAACTGAAAGCAAGCAGCATTCCTCATTTGCTTGCTTTGTCTTGGAGCAAATAAGCAACCGGCTGTCAGAAACAGAGCTTTGAAAGGGGATATCCACACTCCTACAGCCAGTTCAAAACAATGACAAGAGTGACCACTTGACTTAAGGGGATTATGTGACATTTCTGGAGGTCAATCAGAGCGCAGTAATGCAACACCTCGTTCACACTGACACTGGGGCGTCTCAGTCAATATGCATCAGACATTCTCCCTCTCACCGAGGTGGAGTACGAGGAGCGCTGTGCTCTAGCTGCAGCGTCAGAGCACTCTACGTGCCTTGCCAGTGTGGATGGAAAGTGAGTTAGAGCGCACTGGAAGACTTTAGTGCACTCTAACTTGCAAATGTAGCCAAGCCCTAAGAGTGGTGGGTTTCTACATACAGCATGCTTTGCACACATTGTAAACTCAAGCTAAGGCCATGGTTACACTGGCACTTTATAGTGCTATAAAGCCCCCACGAGCGCTATAACCTACTCCCCGTCCACACTGGCAAGGCACTAATAGCGCTATAACTGCTGAGTTATAGCGCTATTATTAATCCACCTCCGCATGGGGAATAAGGGCTGTAGCGCAGCTGCTGTAGCACTACAGCAAGAATGTGGACACCCACTGCGCTACAAGTGATCTCTGGAGATGCCTAGAGCCATTTAAGGCAATTGACGTCTCTTCCCTTTGTTTTGAACTCGGCTGGAGGAATGCGGAAGTACCTCTTTAGAGTTTCTTTCTTAACTCGGCAGATAAGCAATGCAAATGTTTAAGGAGGGAGCCTGTGTGAAAACAAAGCCTTCTGTGAACGGAGGCTCACTAACAGGCTTTCAGAAAAACGGAAAAACCACTGTCTCTCTCCCTCCGCATACACACAACGCGTCCCCCCTCACTCCCCTCGTTTAAAAAGCACGTTGCACCCAGCTGAATGCTGGGATACCTGCCCTAATGCGCTGCTCTTAATGCCGCATTAAGTGCCCCAAATGTGGCCATGCCATACCGCAGGAGCATCTGAGTGTGGACATACAATAGCGCTATACATATTACTGTATAAGGGGACCGCTATAACCTATAGCGCTATAATCTTGTAAGTGTAACCATACCCTTAGATTCTCAAAAGCACTTGTCAAAAGTTAGGGTCCTAAATGTATGGCAGCTAAATAAGTGACCTGAGTTTCAAAGGTGCTAAGTACTGAGCCATTAGGAGCCTAACATTTAGCTAACGTGCTGGGGCGTGATCCAGTGCCCACATTCCCATGCACTCCAGTGAATGTTGAATCAAGCCTCTGTTTTTGAAAGCCTTAATTTTGGAAGAATTCCACTTAAAAACAAAAAAATCCCCCTGAAAATTCACAACCTCTGCTTCAAATGTGGGAAGCTGAAACTGAGATCAGCAGTGACCTTTCCTGTTGTCACATCCTTCAATGTGAAATATTAACTGACTCCTCAAATGTCACAGAAAAACAAAATTTCTGGGCTACGAAACTGCCTGAAACAAAACAGCAAAAATACCCGCGGCAATGTTTGTGAAAGATATTTCCACACTCCTCCCCCTGTTGGGCAGAGCTCTGCTAACTACACAAATGAATGTCACAGGTAGAGTCCCAATTAATTTAATTACACAGCCCAAGCTGTTGTTCAGTCAATTAGCCTGCTCCTTCCATCCACACCATTTTAAGGACAGCCAAGCAGCCCCGCTCCCCCCGGCACCCCACAGTTACTTCTTGTTTAGAACTGTGACCAGCAGATCAGACCACAACAGATTCTGTGCTAATTTTCTGCTCTCTGCAGAAGCAGCATATGTTTACGTCATTTACATCTGTGATCATTAATGTTACCGGCACCCATGGCAGAGCAGTGAGGTTGCAAATAGGGCTGTTCAAAATTTTCCCCTCAAAACTTTTTTCCAAAAGAAAACTGTGTTTTCGGCACAACAAAATTTTCACAGAAAGTGCCACCTTTGCCTGGGAAATTTTGGGGTTTTTTGCTGGGAAACCAGAAACTGGGTTTTTTTATTTGTTTCCAGTTTTCAGGTGAAAATTATTATGTTTCAGGGGTTGATTTCTTTGATGAAAATAGGATGACCAGACAGCAAGTGTAAAAAACCAGGACGGGGTGGAGGTAATAGGAGCCTATATAAGAAAAAGATTCAAAAATCGGGACTGTCCCTATAAAATCAGGACATCTGGTCACCCTAGACGGGAAAGCAAAAATTTCCTCTCTCTTTTTTTTTTTGACAAAACTAAGTGGGGGAATCTATTCATCACAATTTTCTGCCAGAATTTTCCCCCAACCAACTCAAGCCTGCAACACAGCCAACAGGAAGGAGAGAGACAACGGTTCTGACCCTGCCCCCTGTCCTGATCTCCTTGGAGTCAAAGGGAGGACTTGCCTGATGTTGAAATATTCCTCATTCCTCTCACAGCAGGAACCAATAGGATGCCAACAGCACCAATTTGGCAAGGCCTGGCCTAGGTTTAACAAACTCCTCCCTGGTATGGGTGACCCTAGACAATGCCATGGGAGCTGCTGGTTTCCTCAGCTTGAGGTTGGGAGTTTTTCTCATGCTGACCTCCCAGAACCAGGTGATTCTGGACACAGCATCAGGAAGCTGATGGTTGACTGCTCCTCACCCACTATTCCCCTAGGCTGTCTCTGGGAAAGTCTCTGCCCTGGGTGCTGGTGGTGCACTGGAAGGTGTGGAGGGGCCATGTTACTATCTGTCTCAGACTATCATCTGGTGTTCCCTAGGTGCACTTGCTGGAGCAGCACCCCTACAACCCATCGAGAGGGTGCTAGCTGCTCCTCATTCCATGCTGGTCAGTGCCGGGAAGGAGTTGAGACCATAGCCTGAGTCTCATCTTACCTCTCCCTCAATGCCTTAAAGGCAGTTAGCATTCACAGGTGGTGCTAGTAGGAAGTAGGTGTTGTGCTCATCAGTGGGACCCTGGGTGACCCTTTCACAATGGGGGAAAGACAGAAAGGTTTTTGCATTCCTCACCCCTGAGCAGAATCTGGCCCTGTGAGAGCACTGGGGAATGAGATTCCTTCCTGATCCTGACAGCCCCAAACATGAAATCTGACCAGTGACCGCTTATTACATTAGCGTGCAGAGCGCCCAAGGTTATTAACACTATCCCCCTTTCAGCTCTCGCTCCATCAGCAGCTCTCCAATGCCTTTCACCCCGTGGACTGCTTCAGGCCAGGAGACTCTTGTAAGATGCACTGCACTGAATGACTGGCGCTGTCTAAATAACTAAAGGGATGTGTGGCTACATCAAACAGATTTTGAGACGTGTTCCACGCTGTGAAAAAGGCTGAGATTGGCTCCCTCCCAATCCTGATTCTGCACTTTCCCTGAAGCGACTTCAGTGCTCGGTTACATGAAAAATTAACGTTAGCACAGTATTAAGGAGACAAGATGTAAATAAACTTGCTTTAATATGACAGGTGCAGCTGTTTTGTTTCTCTCCATCTCCTCCTGCTGTTCCCTCTTCTCCCATCCCCCCAAACATTTTGTATCAGCGCAGTTTATTCTCTCTCTCTCTCTCTGGGTCTCAGTCCTGACATTGCTTATTATCCAATCTCCTTCTGTTGTCTGCAGCCTCCAACCGCTCTAATCTCTCTATGTCAATTTTCTATTTAGCTCCACCTTCAAGTTTGTTTGCTGACTCTCCAGTGTTAGCGTCATTCTCTCTTTTGATATTGGTCAAATTTATTCCAAAGAAAACATCCAGCTAAGAAAGAAAGGGAGACTGCAGAGAAGTAGCGGAGGTTTAAGTTTAGTCAGGCAAACAAATCATCAAGAAATTCGAAGAGAAGACTGCTATCGGACTGACTGATTCTTCACCGTTCGAACGGAAGCAGATCCGGGTACATGTACAACCCAATGCCACAGCTTACTTGGGTCAGCTGACTCAGGCTTTCAGGGCTTGGGCTGCAGGGCTAAAAATTGCAGTGTAGCTGTTTGGGCTCAGTCTCAAACGTGGGGCATGTCTCAGAGCCCAGGCTCTGGCTTGAACTAGAACTACTACAATGCTATTATTAGCTCTGTAGCCTGAGCGCCATGAGCTCAAGTCAATTGACCCAGGCTCTGAGGCTTGGCACTGTGGGGTTTTCTCTTGCTGTGTAAATGTACCCTACCTGAAGTGCTACTGGGGCTTCCAGTGGTCCAGAGAAGACAACCCAAGAACCACTGAACTATCATTTTTGACTCCAGGATGTCCTGTGGGAGTCTCAGAATTCCACAGGATGAGGTACTGTGGGAGGAACTAACCTATAACCCTTTGTTCTAAGTTCACTGCCCTCTAACTGTATAAAGTGAACCCCTAATTATCCTATTATGTAAAAAGAAGGAACTTCTCTTTAGACCCTCCATATTTTTGTACATCACTTAAATCTCCACGAACTCTTCTCCTTTCGGGGGAAAGCAGGGCCAAAGCCTGCTCCCTGCTAGTCCAGAAGAAAGGTGGTGTTTGAAAAACAGACATTGGAAATGGATCTCCGGTGTGACGGATCCTGCTCTCACTGATGCCATCAAAAGGACCTTTGCCAAAATCAGTGGAGTTACTCAGAGCTGACACTGCTATGCCTGAGAGCAGAATCAAATACCAGCACTGACACTGGTCCGTCTAGTCCAGTACCCGGCTGTTGTCAGTTGCTGGTCTCAGATGCTTCAGAGGAAAATAATCCACCATGTAATCTCCAGAACTTTAATTTGTAATATTCTGCCCAGGGGCGGGGATATGTATTTCCTGGCAGACAGCAGCCACTGTTCTTCTTGGAAGTGTCTCACCTGTCCATACATCTCACTAAAATAACGACTTGAAGCTGTGAGTTCCATAGGATATCAGTGTGCATTGGTCCAAACCCTTGGCCTTGTTGAGTTCTCTGTGCACCTCCAGCATAGTGCAAAGGGGCCTTAAGACTGACCGAAAAGGGTAGCTGAAGATGGCTTTAATGGGGGAATCCTCAGCTGTTATAAAGCTGTCATAGATGGCTCTATGTCTGCTTCCCCTGGCCCCTCTGGCCCCCTCCCTTCAGTATAGGGAGGCAAGGACAGAACATACTGCACCCAGCCAGCCATGCCAGCCTAATGGTCTCTAGGCAGCCATTACAAGCTGGCATATGTCAGAGCTGCCCTGGCACTGCTCTAACTTGCTCTGAGGTTGTTTCAGACCGCAGCTGGCTCCAGGATTGGAAGAGGCATAAGGGTGGTGGCCTACAAGTATCTTTGCCTCCCTCCTTCTCAGCAGTGCCACTGTATTAAAAAAAGGTACAACTTCATTCCTTTTACATTTGCTTTTTAAATTTAATCCAATGCTCCCTTATTCTTATACAACTGGGTACATAAAAATGCCCAGATGGTCATCTCAATGCCAATATTTTATAAACCTCTGTCATACTCGTCACTTGCCAAGCTAAATTAGCCCTGTCATTTTTCTTCTCTCCCAGTATAAAAGCTGCCCTCTCGCCCATGCCCCATCTCTTTCTCATACACACTGTCCTGTAAAAATGTCCATTGCTCATCAATGGGCTTTTTCTATTCCTGCTTAGTTTTCTATAAGTGATAATGGTTCATCCTGCTCCCAATGAACTACATGCAAAAACTCACAGTGGCTTCAACAGAAACATAATCAGGACGGAGGCATCTGAAAATGGACACAGGCCCCATTTCAGCTAAGCTTCTGCACTAGAATGCTGAGCCCTGTTCACCCTGGGCAGACACCTTCATTGATCCAGGATGACTCCTATGGCTTTTTCCTTCAGAGAATCGTCAGGTTCAGAATCCAGCGGCATACAGGAGCTGTGGAGGCTACCATTCCTGAGGGCATTACCTCACCTTTCTCTAGGGGAATGCACTGGAGCTGTTAAGCATACACCTTACTGCTCAAGTATCGGGGTTCAGGAGTGTCACTGGCAGGCCTGGTCATTCTCAGGGAAGGGTCACTCACCGCATACTTGCGATGGTGACAGTAGTATGTGATAGGCACAGCTGCACTGGGATTATAAAAGACCTTTCAGGCAATGTAAGAAACATCTCTCACTGTAAAGCATTACCCGAATGTTGACTTTAAAAAAAAATAGGTAAATGAAGAAACTGAGCAGTAAGATTTTTAAAATATAAATGTTTGACAGGAAATTAGAAGCTTGTAGACATCAAAAGGCTGGGAAGAGCTAGGATTCCAATACAAACCTTAACTCTGCCCCTCTGACCTTACTTAGTCTTCCCATGCTAGTGGGAGAATATGGGAGTTGTCAGATGAATGAAACACAGGCACTCCCTGCTGTATATTGGAACTACAATAGTATAGTCTTGTTGCCTCCTCAGATTCTGTGCCTTTGATTCCAGTCTATGTAAAGTAAGTTGGGGGTGTCTATCCTACTATGGTTTGTAGGGTACTTTCTGATTCTAGCTTTAATGGCCTGTACGCTTAGGGTTGAAATGGGAAAAAATTGATTTGTACCTTGTATCTAGAGAATGGAAGTGTCTGTTAAATGCTGGGCGGTGAATGGGGTGCAGAGGGTATCCAGACCATAGTGAGGCTGTAGGTGAGATCATGCATGGTGAGATCATGGCATAGACCATAACCTTTTGGTAATGTTACCTATAGAAGAGAAGGGTCCAGGGAAGGTCTGTAGCTGGGTCTACTCTTAAGGTCTTTAATTAAGGGAGGTGCTCGTATCTGTGCACAACCAATTCGGGTCACCTGAGGTTCCCCTACCCACCAAAACAAACACACCAACAAACCCTCCTCTCTCCAGAGATTACATAAGAGAAATTTCAGGCAGAAAGGTTTTTTTTAGGAAGCTAAAGGACAGGTGGCAGATCAAAATTGGGTTTGTAGGGAGAAATTACAACCTTCACTGTTGTGGTTTTATAATGGAACAGTGAAGGATTCAAGACTTCATGGGGGAAATAACAACCAGAAGAAAGAAAGGCTGGAAAAGTGGGAGGTGACAATCCAAAGATTGGTCCATGATGGTTAAGAAAGTGAGTTCCTCTCCTCAAGGAAGTGAGTTGTTCTTCCCTTACATGGCACAAGAATAAAAATAATGGCTGATATTTATCTCCCAAAGGGTTCCGTAAAGCTTTACGTACAGGGATCACTTTGCCCACTGCTGGGACAAGGCAATTGTTTAGCAGTATACAGCAGCATTGCACCACTGTTCAGGATGGAGAGGGAAGAACACTGGATGAGGTTTGCAAAGCAGCACAATTAATTAAGTCTCACTCCTTGGTCTCTTTCCATTGAAGATGTGTGGCTGCATCTCCTGAACTGCCTTGAAACGACTAACCACTGAAACAGCAAGGAGGAATTTAGGGAGGCAGAATGTAATTGCCTCATTGGAATTTGGGCTAATATGCTGTTTCTCACAAAAAGGGCTATGGAATTTTTAATAACTACACATAGGACCAGGATCTCATTCAAATGACAAAACCGACTTATACCAGATGAGTGCATTGGTTCAGTACTGAGTATGAGTCAAGCCTACTGAATTGGAGGGAAACAATCATCTGTAGCTATAGCACTGGACAGGCAGCAAGGGGACTTGTATTCTCCTTTCAGCCACAAACTGCTTCATTCTCCTCCTCTGTGAAATGGAGGTGATGATAATTCTCCTCCCTCCTCAAGGTGTTGTGAGGCTTCATTTACTCCTGTTTTTAAAGCTCTTTGGAAAAACAAAATGCCCCAGCACAAAGCACAGTTCCCCTGCAGGAATCACAAGAGAGCAGTGCTAGCCAGTGGTGACTCTTATGTGCAAGCCAGAGAGATGGATCCCTTGGTCAGAGATTTCCCTTGACTATCTCTGGAAAAGCTTTCATTCACACATATCTGAAAGGACAACATTTCGCACTGTCTGGGACTTGCCCGTAAGTGTCTAGATATTAAATGAATTATTATTTCTATTCCTGTAGCAACAAGAGGCTTCCACAGACAAAGGGCCTTTGTTTTGCTTAGCACTGTACACACACAGTGAGAAACAGCACCTGCTCCAAAGAGTTCACAGTCTAACCAGATAAGACATGCAATAGGTGGGGGAAAGGAAAGATCATCATTCCCAGTTCTCTGCTGGGGAAGAGAGAGACAGAGAGACGTGCCCACGGTCACACAAGCAGTCTGTAACAGAGCCAGGAACTGCACCTGGATCTCAGGAGTCTAAAACAATGTATTCACAGGTAGATGAGAGTGCTGATATTTGCCCCTGGCTCCGTGATAAAAGGAGTCTCAAAGGGTGCCAGAGCTTCGGAGCAGGGAGTATTTAACACAGGTAAGAGAACTGCACCAAACACAGATGCAATCTGAGCAAGTATTCCAGTGATAGGAAAAATCTTTCATCTCCAGAAGGCAACCACCAGGTCTTTAGAGCAACTATTAGTGGCCAGAGAAAGGCAGCAGAGAGATCTAGGGATGGAGAGCTGTCCTCAGTTATACTCCACTCTTGGGGGGCCAGAGCAGGGAGAGAGAAGGAGGAACAGGAAACTAAAGGACTTTACCTGCAGAGTGATAAATCTCCTGGGGGAATGGTTCTCTCTCAGACTGGTTGTGGGGTGGGGTGGCACAAGAGTGGGTTTGTACATTTGGCAGAGACAATCCCTCAAAGTGCACATCCTGAAAACCCAGTGGCTGAGGTAGAGAGACTGTCAGAGCCATTGAAAGTTTATGGAGGCTTCTCTCCCCTCACCAAAAGGTCTTGAGAGGCAGGGAAAGGCCACAGTACAGCATCTCACTGGGAGTCCAAAGGAGGACAGCCACCTTTAAATAACGTTTGTTTCTGCTCCCTCTCTCCTCTACCCCTTTTCCTCTCACTCTCTCAGTCTTACAATGATCAGATTCCTGAGGGGAACAGCAGTAACTCAGTTACTGAGCACAGGAGGGCAAGGGATCAGGGACCCCGCGCGCCCATCAGCCATCGATGCTGCAGCTTTGTCATTAAGTAACAGATCATGGCCTGAGCCCCCTGCTGGGTGAGCTCCCATGACAGTCCCAAAAATGTGTTTCTGAGTGTGTCATGGGCTTTCTCAAAGGGCAGAATGTAGCAAAGGCCCAAAGAGAAATGCTATAGTTGAGGAAAGGCCTGGATCCCAATCCCTGAATAAGGACTCTAGATCTCCCATTGAACCTTTCCAAATATTGGCCCCTGCTCTCTGCTCAGCTTCCCCCTTCCTCCTCCCCCCCCCCCCCCCCAGCCCTTCTGCTTATCCCGCTTCTCAGTACCTGGCAGCACTGGGCCCTCACATGGCCCCAGCCCAGATTTGCTTTACTGCTCTTTAGCTCATCTTGGATAGGCAGCTGTTCCCTCTTCTCTGCTAAAATGTCCTCTTTGCTGCCGGATCCCAGCTGCCTGCACTCCTGCTGTAGGCCATCACCACACCAGGAGGTTCCTGGGATTCACCCTCACATACCAGGAGAGAAACTTACCTCATGGAGCTTCGTGCTCAAGGACCTTAAGGAGGGCTGCGACCCTCGGAGCAGCTGAAGGAAACAGTGATCCAGAGAAGCACATACTGGAAAGACCCAGCACTGACAGGAGAGCTTTGAGCCCCTCCTGCCACATGCCCTCCTCCCTATGACTTGCCCCGCACAGCTTCTCATTACCAATATTGACAAGTGGCTAATGAGCTTTGAGCTCACGTCTGATCAAATCAACACTCCGCATGTCGGGGGGCTCAGACTCCGCTGGAAAAACACATGTTCCCATGGAAGTAGCCTGAAGAGAAAAGAATTCAAGGACATGGACACGTGGGATGGGGGTGGGGAGGGAGAGCAAGCCAGTGCCCAGGGCTATCATTCAAACAGGCAGGGAGTTGGCAGATCCATGATAAGAAGGGGGTGAGTGAATGGGATGCAAAGGGTTCCCCAAAGACACTGGTGCTGAGGCAGTCCCGGTGGGCTGGCTGTAACATAGCCTGAGAGGAGGTGGGGGTGAGGTCAACAATGCAGGTGCTGGAGCTAGTGCTGGCTCTAGGCACTTGCATGCCCCATGGTTAGTGTGGTGCCCTCCAGATCCCAGGGGCCCTCAGTGGATGTGGAGCTCAAGGTGGACGTAGTTCTCGTGGTCTTGTGGATGATGCGACACCTAGCACTGAGCACACAGGAGGGCAGTTCTCTGCTCAGTAGCCTTCCCCAGCTCTGGATTGCCATTCCTGTTTTGTGACAGTGGGCACATCTCGGGCTTTGGGACATAAACTGATCACTGCAGGAGTTGGGAAGGCGTATACCCCAATGTACAACACTGCAGGTAGCCAACGGCATTGATGGCTGTTGGTTTGATTTTGTATTGGGGAAGGAGAGGGAGAGAATTGCTTTTCGCTGAAGCATCATGTATTGGCCACTGCCAGAGGCAGGACTGGTGGATGTAAAGGACCAGTTGTCCGATGTTGCAAATCCAATGTCTCTCCCAGCGGGGATAGCCTGAAGTCCTGGATTTTCCTTTTTCAGGACCTGAAACAGTTGGCATCTACTGGGGATGCTGACACGTCTCTCAAAGGAATGGTAAGCAACTGACTGCAGTACCAGTGCCTCCTCCTCATTAGGGGTGGTATTTTCAGAGGTACAGATGCACTCAAGGGAGTTAACATATGATCCTACTCAGAAAGTGCCTGTAAAAATGACACCTTCTTACTTAGCAGATCTGCTCCTTGTGTGAATGCAGAGCTGTATGGGCTCAAATAAGTGACAAAAATACACTTAACAACTCTTGCCCTGCAATAGACATGGCCAAAAATGACCTGGATTTGATTCTTTCCGGTGCATCGTCAACAGAATGGTTTGCTTCGTTCCAATCAGTTACACCTGTGCAAGCCCACTGATGGCAACGGGGCTGCACTGGTGCTGCTGAGGGCATACCAGGGCTTTGAGACACTTTATAACTGCTGGTGATACCAGGGAAGGAAAGAACTAAGATCTCAGGTTGAGTTCTCAGAGCTGACAGCTAGGGGGAAAAATCTTTCCCCAGGCGAGCACAGCACCTCTGATCTGGAGTCACTCAGACACAAGCATGGAGCCCCAGGATGCCATTTTAAGTGCTATTTTCAGAGCAGAGCCACACTTGAACCCACACCATGACATAACTGAGAGAAGAACGTCAAAGGCCATGTGAACCCTCCTTAGCGCCTCCTTCTTTAAAGGAAAGCTGTGCTAGCCCCTTTCCACTGGGCTATGCTAAGTGACAAGTCATGCCCAGAAGGGCCCATCCTTCTAAACACATGTTTTATTCAATCATATCACAGACTAATTGGGGTCAGGGGAGTGCAGGAGAGACAACAGGCCATTCTTGGCCACTGGGCAAAGGAGACAGATGCCAGTGCCAGAAGCGATATAAGGAGCTGGCCAAGCTGAAGATAGGGAACCCACTGCCTGCATGTGCGCAGAATGGGAATGGGGAGAAGAGCCCACAGATGTGCTGGAAAGGCCCAGCCTCTGCCGGCCAAATGCCAAACCTTAATGTACAGCAGATATGCTCAGGTAGCCACCTGCAAAGCTCTTTGTGGATTGGGAAGTTATCTAACCAGGGAGCAACAACATACCACATGACCTGGGTGACCAATCACACAGTGCAAAGAGTAAGTTATGAATAAATTGACATTTGATGCAGTAATAACGGTTGCTTGTGAGCAACCTATTGCTTTGAAACTCATTTGCACAAACAATTAGTTAAATGATTTTAAAATAATAAAAGGCATACAAATTTAAGCCTCGCCATGGATAATTTGTGAACGATAGAAAGGGTTATGTGCCTTTAATGAATCGGTTGCCACTGCTGTTAGCAAGACCAGCTCTAGAGTGCATTTACACTGAAAACTTGCTTCGACATAGCTACATCTCTCAGGGGTGTGAAAAATCTACACACCCCAAGGCCTGGTCTACATTAAAAAATTAGATCAGCATAACTATGTCAGCTCAGGGGTATGAAAAGCCCACACCCCTGAGGCCAGTTCTACACGAATAGTGTGGCTGAAGGCGACGTATCTTAGGTCGACTTATCTCGGCATCCTCACAGTGGCGAGTCAACCGCTGCCACTCCCGCATTGACTCTACTTCCGCCTCTTGCAGCAGTGGAGTTCTGGAGTTGACGGCGATCGATTTATCACTACACTAGACGAGATAAATCGGTCCCTGGTAGATCGATCACTACCCGCCGATCCGGGGGTAGTGTAGACATGGCCTGAATAACATAGTTGAGCCAACGTAAATCCCCAAATACTCAGTACTAGGTCAATGGTAGAATTCTTTCATCCCCAAGCTACTGCCTCTTGGAGGGGCGCAAGAGGATTGCCTAGGCCAACAGGAGAATCCCTCCCATCAGCATAGGTAGTAGAGACACTGAAGCGCTGCAGCATTTTAAGTGCAGACTCATCCCACAAACTTCAGAGACTGAGCCCCTCACACCTGGCAGCAATTGCTTTAGACAAAAGACTTTCTAAGGTTTTTAGCTCAGCTCAGAGCCAAGCTGGCTACATTTTTCACTATGATTAGACCAGCTGGGCTTGATTATCAGCTCATCCCAAGCTCCACCCAGCACAAGAATGGAGTTGGAGGCCAAAGGTGGGTTTGTGCCAGTCTTTATGTTTTTCCTGTTCTTGGAGTTTGCCCAGCCATGCGCATAAATTAGAGAAGTCTCAGAGCTGTCAGGATATGCCTACACTACGAGCACTACAACTGCAGCTGCACAGACACTTGCTACAGTGACAGAAGGGGTTTTTCCAGAGCCATAGTTAATCCACCCCCTCAGCTGGCGGTAGCGTAGGCGCTGACTTTTGGTTTTGCCGGTGGGTGCCCCACACCAGCTTCGCCCCTTTCCCGAGACCCCCTCTCCACCTTTTCCCACGTCAGCTCCACACGCTTGCCCAAGACCTCCCTCCTCCTCCCCTGAGCGCCTCCCACCAGCTTCTCACTCCTTCTGACCATCCTGCCTTAAGGCCAGTGAGGGGAGGAGGGGGCAGAGAGGAGCAAGTAGTGGGGCGGCCCTGCTCAGCGCCTGTTGGGCAGAGCAGTCACTGAAGAGCTGATGGGGGCGCAGGGTCAGCTTCTGATTGATGGGCAGCTCCAGGGTCGCCAGAGTAGCAGCTCCACACAGCCCCATGGGTGCTGTGCACCCTTATTTTTTCTCTGTGTGCTTGAGCCCCTGAGCACCCACAGAATCCACATCTATGGGCAGTAGCAAGGTCAATGGAAGAATTCTTCCCTCATCCTAGCAGTGTCTACACTGGGGGTTAGGTCACCTTAACTGCGTCTCTCACTCCCGAGTGACATAGCTAAAGCAACCTTAATTTTAGGTGAAAGCCAGGCTTCAGCTTCTTATGCCTCTTTGCCTCTGCTCTCCTGAGCTGAGTTGTGCTGTGCTGCGCAGTCCTTGGCAGTTGACAGGAATCTGGGTCTTAGCTCTACTAACACTTGGTGCTTATTTTGTCCATAGATCTAAAAGCACTTCCCAAAGGTGGACAAGTATCATTAATACCAGTTTACAAACAGGAACATTTAGGCACAGACGCAGTCTTGCCCGAAGTCACGCAGTGAGCTACTGTCAGGCGCCTCGTTTCCACGGGGCCCTGCTGCCCTCTTCTCTTTTCAGAGACTCTGGGAGTCTGGGTTCCGTTCTATCCCTACCACAGGACTTCTCCTATGTACTTGGCTTCAGGGGTTAATACAGTGCACGGCCAGATTCTGCCCTCTCATTTTCAGTCACTCACAAATTCCCAACCACACTACAAGGCGCCACACAGAGCCTCTAAACAAAGCCTGTCAAAAAGATCAGCAGCCAGCAATTTTATCTTCAGTTACCCACTACTCTCAACACACAATTGATGCTATTTGGCCATGCAGCTCCTTTGAGCCCTGGGGAACAATTCTCCCAGGAAATTATCTGTGTCAAAGAGTGGGAGTTCTTAAGCACCTTCACACCACTGCCAGCAGCACAGAGTGGAGCAAAGTGAAAGGCAAGGAAAGAAAAGACAGGCCAATAACAAAAGAGAGACAGAGACTTAAGAACACGCAGGCAAGAGGAGTTTCCAACCTGAATCATAGTTAAATGTGACCTGCAAAAGAAAAAAGACAGGGCTGGTGCCCTTTGATTGCTCCTTTTGTGAAGTATAAAGGGAGTCTGAAAGGTTTTTACTCAATTAAAGTTTTTTTTCCCTTCTTGTTTTTACATCAGAAATTCAGGGCTTGTCTACTCTATTTATCCTGAAAAACTCTAGGGCTGACGGGAGAACCAGTGAGTTAATTACATCAGAGACACTGTGCAAGTGAAACTTCATCTGCTGAAAGAAAGTCAGACTGTTTAAAACTCAGTGGGATTTTTGGTGTTTTTTGTTTGTTTCTTTTTTGTTAACACCAGTTTAACTCGTGTGCCTGAGAAGTATGTGGGAGAAGAGATATCTTTGCTGAAGAGTCAATATCTTTCCCCTTCAGGTAAAAGTGGAGAACGTTCATAATCCACATCTGAGACCTCCAAGACTCCTCCAGCAAAACTGAAGAAAACTGGACTTGACATTCCTGATATTTCCTTGATAAATCCTTGACCATCTCTATGTATCCAAAAGGGACACAATGACCATTTTTTCTCTTCTTTTCTATCTTTCTTTTCTTTGAATGAAAGCCCAATCCCCATGATCCATCCTTTGGCATGATACTTCTGGGTATGAGGTGAGTTCTTCTACCTTTATTCATTCCTGTGGACAATATGGGTGGGACTGGGACACTCTGAAAGGAGGAAAACAGACATTGATACATGATAATTGCTGTAAAAGTAACAACTTGCAGCCTATAGACTCTATTAACTGTTGATGGAGGAGGAAAACATGGATGACAGGAGGACCAAGGCAGTGTCCTTTTGCTAATGGGAGCATAACCTGGCAGGGTTGTATATAAGGATGGCACTAAAGTAAGGATGTCCCAAGCTATTGGTACAATGTAGTTAGTGACTGAGAGGCTACTTACCCAGCTTGCCATAAGGGCATGGTCAGATGCTTTAGTTTCATGCTGACCGAGGAAGGATTCATGTTGCATTTCAAAAGCAGCAACGCCAAATAGCTGCAGCCAGCAAAGTGTGAGATTTAATTATCGATGCCTGCCCTCCATGAGCTGCCAGAAAGCTTTGTAACTGTCACTTGGTTAATCCCAAGTAAGAGCTGGCAGCTGCAGGTCACCCGAGTGTGAGAATTTAACTTCTGCCAAGAAGGCTGTTTGTTAATGCAGCAGCCAGGACACTGTGCGTGTTTGGGATACAGTGAGGTTTCAGCATCTCCATGGAGAATACTGAACTTGAGCATCCTGCCACCTAGGGTACAGGGAGCCTGTAGATGTGCTTCTGTTTACACCCTGTATATACCCCGCCCCCCCGCCCGCCATCCATCCCTGGTGCGTATCACTGGGTACATGACTTGGAACATGGGAGTACTGGGTATCTCTAACTGTACTACCCTAATGGCTGCCATCTTGTTTTTAATTTATATGGGGGGTCACACCAGAGGTGAAAGTAAGCCGGTACGCACTGGTACAGC
>ML677350.1:16458208-16666948 GCA_007922305.1 Dermatemys mawii
CCGCCATGCTTCCAGGGCTCCGGCAGCAGGGCTCCAGTGGGGATTTAAAGGGCTCGGGACTGCGGCAGCTGCTACCGCCCAGAGCCCTTTAAATCCCTCCTGAGCCCTGCTGCCATAGCCCTGGGAGCGGCAGCTAGTCTCCACCGAAGCCCTGCTGCCGCTACCCCAGGGCTCTGGCCGTGGCTCTGGCGGGGATTTAAAGGGCCAGGCTGATAGCAGGCAGCTGGAGCTCCGGGGCCCTTTAAATCCCCACCTGAGCCCTGCTGCCAGAGCCCTGGGGTACTGGCAGTGGAGCTCCGGAGGGGATTTAAAGGGCCCTGGGGCTCCATGGGCGCTACCCCAGGGCTCTGGCAGCAGGGCTTTGCAGGGATTTTAAGGGCCCTAGGCTCCTGGCTGCCGCTACCTTCTTGGGCCCTTTAAAGCTCTGCCAGAGCCCGGGAGCCCTGGGGTAGCACAGGCAGCCGGGAGCCCCCAGGACTCCTCAGTAATTTAAAGGGCCTGGGGCTCCCCTGCAGTGGCAGCTGGAGGCCTGGGCCCTTTAAATATTGATTTAAAGGGATGGAGGCTAAGCCCCTGCCTCTTCTGGTAGAGGCTACGCCTCTTCCGGTTTAGGCTCCGCCCCAACCAGGACTTCTGGCATACCGGTAAGTCCTTTAACTTACTTTCACCCCTGGGTCACACTCAGAGGCTTGCTGTGTGAATGGGGTCACCAGTCCAAACGTTTGAGAACCACTGGCATAACTTGTGTTGGTTCCCCACGTATAAGCATACCGGCAAAACCCTCCTAGTGTAGAGAAGGCCTGAGTGTGAGACATTTGAACTGGCTGTTGGAATCTAACCTCACGAGCACTTGGATGTGGGACAAGAGGATGGGAGAGAGGAGTAGTGGGGAAAATAGAATAGCAGATTTGGGGAAGAAACATGAGGAGGACAATGGCCATGCAAAGTGGAGAGGAGAGACATTACAGGAGGAATAATAATCCATCTGAGATGCCACAATGATGATGGTGGTATCAGAACCTGAGGAACAAAGAAGAGACAGAGACACAGCAAAAGAGATAAAAATGTAATGCATCGGACACATGATACCTGTCAATCACAGATCAGACACACTGCATCCTCCTGAGGGAAGAGACACAAGGAAGATCCAAACCTTTTGATGTAAAGGAGTGAAAATAGTGGGGCATGACTCTCGTTTTTAATTTTTTGAGCATTACTTTTCGTTATTGGGAGGGAACTCTCCCACTGGTTGTTTTTACACCAAGTCACTGGGGCAAAAAGTCTAGTTCTCCAGAAAAATTATATCCTTGAAAAAGGGATACTACTTCTACTACTACTATTGCCTTTGAGAGGCTGGTATCTTCAGCTACAGGTTTCCTAAGAGTGTGGACTTTTGGAGATGATCCTTAGTGCAAGTTGTGAAAGAGCAAGTGAGAAAAGAAGAAAACTAGAGCTACCTCAGAACATGGGAAGGGCAAAGACTTGAGTCTGCTTTCAAATCTACATTGGATTGGACAGTGCCAAGCAGATGCAACTTACCAGTTTACTGGTTGGACACTGAAGTGGTGGGATGGATGGATGGATAGATGGATAGATAGATTAGATAGAACTGTTTGTGTCTGTGCATGAGAGAAAGACAAACTGTGTGTGAGAGAGAAAACATGTCCTGCTACTGTTTTCTCATGTGACATGCTGGCAGGAAATGAGCTCTTGGTTTCAGTAATAGGGTTTCGTCCCCGGTGGGGGAGTTGCAGCTGTCAATAGAATTGGACAGTTTGAAATTGTTTTACAGTCGTTCGATAGGCCGTACGTCAGCACGTTGGCAGGACTCTTGTCAGAATGACCTGAAAATGCTCCTGACAAGTTTGCCCAGAGTAAATGCGGCACTCACAGCCTTCCACTCCTCCAAACAGGGAGGGAGACTTCAGAAAGGTTTGCCAAGGTTATAAACCACCTCTATTTATAGCTGTGAACCAGGCTCACATACTAGAATCCCAGCAGTGATGTATTTATTCAACAGGATTCTGTCAGTACACATACATCAGATTGAAAATACAAGGGCATAATCCTCTCTCAGGCTATCTGATTTACACACACACACACACACACACACACACACACCAGCAAATGCTAAAACTTATCACAGAGGTGGATATGCAAAATTTTGAACACACATAACTAACTAAATAGGTGTTAACTCTGTATGTTTAATAACAGTCAGTGAAAGACAGAGGCACAAAAATCTACCTGGGAAAAAGCAAGAGACAATTCTGTTACAAACAATGCACATTGTTTATAGCTCAGTATCCATGAATTCAGACTAGAACTAATGTCCTAATTTTTAAGAGTGAAGGCAGTTAACCATTGGAACAACTTGCCAAAGGTGGTGGATTCTCCATCACTGACAATTTTTAAAGCCAGATTGGATGTGTTTCTATAAGATATGTCTTACTTCATTGGCTCTCAACCATTCCAGACTACTGTACCCCTTTCAGGAGTCTGATTTGTGTTGTGTACCCCAAGTTTCACCTCACTTAAAAACTACTTGCTTACACAACCAGACATTAAAATACAAGTATCACAGAACACTATTACTGAAAAATTGCTTATGTTCTCATTTTTAACCATATAATTATAAAATAAATCAATTGGAATATAAATATTATACTTACATTTCAGTGTATAGTATAAAGAGCAGTATAAATAAGTCATTGTATGTATGAAATTTTAGTTTGTACTGACTTTGCTAGTGCTTTTTACGTAGCCTGTTGTACATCTAGGTAAATATCTAGATGAGTTGACGTACTCACCTGGAAGACCTCTGCTCTAGTTCAACCACAGCTATTGGACCTGAAGCAGGAATTAATTCAGAGACATCCTGTGGCCTGTGTTATCCAGGGAATCAGACAAGACAATCACAATGGTCCCTTCTGGCCTTAAAAATCTGTGAACAGGAACCCCACTAGTGGAGGCTGCCGGGGTGCTGTGCTGAATGAGTTCATCACTTAGCCACACTCCCTTCTTGGGCAGCATCACTCTCCGCTTTTGGTCTGCTCTGGAGTCTTATGCCCTGACTCACAACTGAAAGGGGAGGTTGCAGCCAGAATGCCCTGCCCCACACTCCTGAAGACTTTGCGGCAGATTTATAGAGGTATTTAAGCACTAAAGATGCTCAAAGGTGCCTCATGGAACTTTTAAAAGCAACTTACGTGCTTTTGAAAATCTTTAGGCACCTAAATACCTTATAAAATCTGGCCCTTTCTGCCACCGTACAAGCTCCTTGGGTCTCAGCATACAGCAGTGAAAGCCTGCTTAGACAGGGTTGCCACCTTTTGTGATTTTGTTGCGTCTCATGATATTTGGACTTTTTATTGATGCCCCAGCTGCATGAATCAAGAGACAGCATGAAATCTCAGCTTCCATTAAAAAAAAAAAATAGAGCAAGACTCTAACCCTCCTGGTTGCAGAGAAAAGCCTAGAAATGTTCAGCAGCTGCACCCCAAAGACTCACAAACCAGAAGCAAATCAAAATAATCCCATTTTATTTTTATTTTTTTAAATCATGCTTTTGGGGGGAGGAATGCATGCCTTTCATAATGGCAATGCTGTAAATGCAGGTTCAATTTAGTTCCCAGTCTATCCATTGCTGATGTGTGAAAAGGCCCAGTGCCTATTAAAAGTGTCATTTTTGCAGGCCCCTACTGATTAGGCTTTGGAAGTTGTCAGCATAGAAATGTTAGAAATAACCATGTTAAAATAGTTTCTCCCTCATCTATGAAATCTTCTTACTTTCTGATCTGCTAAAGGTATCCCAGCATCCATCATTCCATAACATTACAAATCCCATGGTTTGCAAAAACTATGACAAGCAAAGTGTTTTCAGCAGGAGACTTAGATTTTTAAAAATACAACAGTAGGTTTGTTAAAGTGCATTTGTGTGTTGGATTCTGCCAGCAGTCTGGACAAGAAAGTGTTCAGCATAGATGTGTATGCTTAACTCACATTTCATTCTTGCTTTGCAATTCTTTATTAGTTTGGCCTTAAGCACAACTGTAATAAAGGTGATTAAAAATAACACCGCTTGCCCGGACCACAGAGATCCCATTTCCTCCTCTAATACTCAGACCTCATCGACTCTAGAGATATTTGGTGCATCGATCATCATGTGGCTTCCCCTGAACACCCATAACATAGGTCATGTCCACACACAAGGGACAGCAATGGTGCACATAGGGGGGAAGTGTGGTAGTCACAGTTTAAATTAGACCTCCTTTCAGCAAATTCCCAATGCGGACCATTAAAAACAGCTCTTGAATCCCCCCCACCATTATCTAGATTCACCCCAAGATGGGGATATTATTTTTCTGGTTTATTTTTTAAAATGTCATTGATGTGATGTTGATTTTTTTCAAACTCGATAAGAGCAATGTGGAATGGGGAAGAATAGGGCTGGCTTTGAAGACATGGAGAATATTCTCAAGCTTCACTCTTTTTCTGTGGGGGTAGATCTGACTGTGACCACCTCACCTGCCAACAGCACCCATCTGTCTCTTTGGGAGTCCACCTCAGTTTCAAGAAGCTGCTGAATGACTCAGCAAAAAGGGAAAGGAATCCCACAGAGATGTCCCCCCGTACACACACCTTGCTTCATAAATACAAATACCAATGCAAATGCTGATCCAAAGCACCTTCTGAATACCCTGCCAAGAGCCTGGTGTCCACACATGGAGCTCAGACCCCTTATAAAAAAGAACAAGAAATATCTCTCTCTCCCACACACACATCCTTGCCCTCCCAGATGTGGACATCATGGCTCCTTGGAACAAACCCAGTCCTCCTGGATGTTAGTGTTTATGAGGAAGGAGAATCCTCCAGCACTCATCTGAGTAACAACCCAACTATGTTCTGTTGGCTAGCTTGACTAGCTGCTGTGTCAGACCTTGCAAGCTGAGCAGGTGTGCGCCTGATGAGTGCGCCAACAGGAGCCCTCCGCCAGGAAGTGGTGCTGGTGACTCAGTAGGGTATGTGGTTCAGAGACAATGCTACACCAATGCCCCGGCACAGTGCTTGGGGTGCTCTCTTTTGAATAACGTAACAGAATAGAAAACTTTTTTCAAGAGTGCAGGGGTTAAGCCCCAGTTAGGAAATTAGATTCTCTCTCTCCCTGGAGTCCCCTGGCAAGATCAGCTGGAAGCGATACTCTTTCCGTCATTCTCAGAACCACCGTGTGGTGTGGCTGCATGTTATTAAATCCCTGCTGTATTCCACCTGGTTCAAGTGGCCCCAAAGTAAAGTTAGCCAAGCACTTTGGGGATCTTTATGTGAAAGGTGACTTACAAATTAATGTCAGTCATTCTAATTAGTAATTAAGAGTGCGATTTATACTGAACAGTTAGCATCTTTGACTTCTGAGCCTACACAGGTGCAAATTGTTTATTTCAGAGCCACAGAAAGAACCACAAAGGGGGACATGACAATTTCTTCAAAGACAGTTTACTAAAGGACAAAGCGAAAAACGATTCAAAGTTGTTGGTAGCGTTCATGGAGTAGCTGTAGACGGTAGAGCACTGCTTTGAGGTCCGAGAAATAAGCACTGACTAGTGGCATTGCATTGTAATGCAGGTTTGAGATGAGGAGCAGTGGCCACAGAACTTCTGGATGCAAAAGGCCACATTCCTGGACCTGCGTGCCGGGTTGGCCCCATCCAGGGACACCAGAATGTGAGCTGCACTGACAATGGAGATGCGAGTGATGATCACACTCTAGAAGTTTGCAATGCTGGATTGCTACTGGACAGTGGTAAATCATTCTGGAGCTGGAAAATTCCACAATGGGAGCTGTTGTCAGGCACGTGTAGATGGCACATGCAGCCCTATGTTGGCACTAGCCCACCTTGCCACAGAGTATAGCAAAAAGGCTACTTCTCTATGGTTATGCAAGTGTTGATGGATCCCAGGGGATTCTTCATCAATATCAATGAGGGCTGGTCGAGGAAGTTGCTTGATGCCCACATTATTAAGAACACGGGACTATTCAGAAAGTTGCAAGCAGGGACATTCTTTACCGACCCATGGCTTTCCAAGAGCAACATTGAAATGTTAATATCGATTCTGTGGAACCCAGCCTACCCCTTGCTCCCCTGCCTCATCAAGTCATAATTTGGCCACCTCAATAGCACCGAGGGAAGATTCAACTACCGGCTCAGCATGTGCAGAATGATGGGTGGATGTGCTTTCGGTAGATTGAAGGGACGCTGGCAATATTTAGTTACTAGATTGGATCTCAGTGAGAAAAATATCTGTGACCAAGTGCCTGGAATGGACCACACAGAGAATGCCACACTCAGGGTAGACTGCAAGAAACAGGGCAAACAATCCCCCAAAACTGGTGGTTAATTCTATAATTAGATTAACTAAACCAGTAACAAAAAGCTTCTGTAGTACCCACTGACTAATAAGATGCCAAAAAAAGTCCCCTTTAAGCACTCCAGCCCTTGGCTCCCAAACTGGTCTAATACAGTGAGAGGTTACTGAAAACCCTGTTCACCATATGTGAGGTTCTACCATTCTCAAAGGATCAGACACTTACCATCAGCTCGATATAGACCTCAGGTCTTTTCCCAATTTCATGCTGTCGGACAATCTTTAATAAACCAACTAAGAATTTGTTGTAGGAGCAGCAGTGATTTGTATCCTATGTATACGTGTATGCTCAAAAAGTCTGTTACACTTCCCTTCCCACCCCTCTTGTCTCCTCTCCCTCTTTGAATACCTGTGAAGTGGCTTTCCCCAACTTCTCCCTCCTGGAGTGCTTTTGAAATGAATGGGCTGCTTGAACAGCTAGAAGACAGAAGAGCTTCAAAGGTAGACAAGGTGTCTAGGGACTCTAACTGGGCAGCGATCACACACCCAAAGCATGGACACTGCATGGAACCTACCTGAGCTGGGGTGTGACCAACCAGATGCAGCCAAGTCATCTCTAGTCATAGGCCAGGAGATGGTCCTTAAAAGGGGAAGGGACCATGTGCTCTCTCTCTCTCACAAGCTTTTATCTCCCGAGAAGGCCCTTCACCTGGACCGCCTGGCTGGTGGTTCGCTCAGTTGCATTCCATCCTGCCTTGGGAAGATTTATCCTCATCACACCATCCATTGCTGCGCTGTTGGACGCTTACCCTGAAAGATCCTGACATCTCCAGTGCTATGCCTGTCCTGGGAGTGTGAGTATGCGAGTGTGAGTGTGACCTGTCCCTCCTCCTGCCCTCCCCACTTCTTTGGAACTTTGATATCAATGTAATAAATGTGCTGCTTTCTGCCAAACTCTGGTGGGTCATTAATCCTCCCTAAGCTTTCTAGCTGGCGCAAATTTTGGGTAACAGAATTTATAAATAAAATAAAAGAATAGAATGATAAATGATTCAAAGATCATATACTCACCAATGTTTGTGAAGTCCTTAAATCAGGTTTGTAGCAGTGAAGGAATAGTCTGGTGGTTTGCAAAAGTCCCCATGGTAATTTACAAAAGATTGGAAGGTCCTCAAAACACTCCTGTTAGCTGTAAATCCAGTCCAGAGAACTCTAGCAGGAAAGAGGCAAAATGGAGATGTCTCAAGTGTCTTTTATATTCTCTGCCATGTGCAAGGAAATTTAACTATCCAAAACAAAGCCCACAGTCCCTGTGTATGGAAAGTTACTGACAAAGAGGGAGTCTGAAGTCACATGTCCGCATCAAATATTTCTATATGTTTTGCTAAATCACAGGGGTGGCCATTGGTTCCTTGTTGTATGAGACAACCTCAGGAAGAACTATCTGAAGAATTGATTCTTGTAAGTGGCCCATCAAGCTTCAATAGTCCATTTGCAATGGACTGGTGAGACTGGATGTAAACTACCCTGTGGGTGTCACCCCAAGAACAAACACATCTGAGATACAAAGGCATCATCAATAGTCAGAACATCATATACAGTGATGATACATGGATTTAATTAGGATAATCATACTTGACAAGACTAACTTTTCCAATGATACCTTACATGATCTACTTTCTACAAGATTTGTTGCAATTACAGGCATGTCGCGTCTTACACAAGGGTTACGTTCCGCGATTACCATGTAAAGCAGAAATCGTGTATTGCCAAAACCCATTGAGTTTAATGGTGGGTGAAATTGCCAGCCCTACGCATAGTTTTTACATTTTTATTTTCCCCTTTTTTCTTTTTTTTTTTTTGCTGATCGCGTAAAGCTGAAATCGTGCATGTTAAATGCGCATAAGATGCAACTTGCCTGTATATAATAATGGGATCAATAATATTATAAATGGTCACAGTATCCCCATGGTTATAGCTGCTTGTTGTGACCTGCATAATATCTGTGAGGCAAAGCGGGGGGCAGGGGAGAGGAGTTGCTGCCAGAAGGGAGACTATCGGCGACTGAACAGCCAAGCACAAGGGGCTTTACAAGAGCCCAACATGAAGCTATGCAACTAAGGGAGGCTTTGAATGAGCACTTTAAGGTCATTCACAGTAATTTTCTCTTAGAGTGCTCTCTGGTCTGAATATTAAGGTGCTGGTAGGAACTGTCTGGTGTTTGCTGTACTTTTAGAAATAGCACTGGGTATTTTAGTGATCCTATGAATGATGTGGCACTTGTAGTACATTTACAAGTACTCTTTGCTTCCTCAAAGGAAATGTGCTCAACACCTTCAAAAGGCTAGCCTGGGAATTAAATTCATAACTTTGCTTGACACTTAAAACCATGAACTCAACAGGGACACCAGTTTTATGGCTCATTACAATTTGTAACACACCGCACTGCTTGCTAACCTTTAATTGCCTACTTCAAATCCCCTATGCATAACAATGTAACCCTCAATTGCCCACTTCTTTTCAAGTGGCCTCCTACAACTTGCATTACCCCTTTTACTTAACAATCTGTTCTAACTTGTATTTAGATCAGGCACTCTAATTTCCTTCCCCAGACTTGAAGAGCACTTCTGTGTAGCTTGAATCATGCTTGTATTTTCCATCAACAGATGATGGTCCAATAAAAGATATTACTTCACCTATCTTGTATCACCAATAGCTGTGTTTTGTTAACTTGTGGATGAGCTGAGTGCCATCATTATGTGTAAAGACTGTAAGGGAAAATGCATATACACACTCACCCAAATTCTCTTCCCCATCCTCTGGCTCATTCATTTTTACCTGGCAGAACTGTCTTCTGTGATGGAGACTTGAACAGGTCCTGGCTCACAGCCTTGCTGAAGTTCCTTGCTAAGTCTCTCCACTCCTTCTCCTCACTTTTCATGGCCAGGGCTCTAGCTCAGGTTCCTCCAAAGTATCCACCATAACCTGTGGGTTTCTGGTGGGAGTCTATTCCAAGTATGACCAGCAGTTCGATAAAAAAAGCAGCAGATCTGTAGGCACCACCAGATCTATTATTGGCCTCCCTGGCCTTTTGGTATTCCCAGCGAAGTTCCTTTGTTCTCACACAGTGCTGCTGCTGATCCCTGTCATACCCCTTCATCCCCTATGCAATCTGCTTGTAGATGTCCATGGTGCTACAGCTGTGCTTGCCTCTTCTCACTACAGTCCCAGGAGATCCACCATCTCTTGTCTACTCCAGGCAAGACTGTGGTGCCAGCACTGTTGGCTGTGCCATTGCACACAACCAGGGGGAGCTGCTAGGTCTGTTCGCCAAGGTGGGCAAACAGGTAAAAGCATTTTAAAAACACACAGGGGACTTTCAGGTGGGGGGGCCTTGGAGTTTAAAATTGTGCTCAGAATGGTCACTCTCACAGTGGGGCATTGTGGGACAGTTGCTGAGGGACTCTTAAGGTTGACACAGATCACCCAGTGTTTACACTTGCACCGCATTGACCTCAGCAGATCAACCATGGCTGCACGCTGTTGGGGGAGGTGGTTTTACTTCATCACCATCATGAGGCACTTGCATCAACCAGAGAAAAATCTGAGCATAGACACAAGTACCGAGTGCCACTGAGTTTAGTCAGAGCAGTGGTGCGCCCCACTCTCACGTTCTGCAATACGTCTTCTCTGTAGCATCTAATGCTGGTCGCTGTCAGAGTCTGGCTCATGGACTACATGGACCACTGCTCCGCTCCAGCCTGGCAATTTCTATGTTCCTAAAACGTGGTGCCCTCCACCCCACCACCACCACTTCCTCTGCATTGGATGCAACCAAGCCTTATACTGGAAACTACTGTAGTTCTGAGAGTATGCAGGAGGGGAAAGTTCAGCAACTGCATTTCATAAGTGCACTCACAGCTTCTACAGCAGTGATCACCAGCCAGTAGACCAACTGGTCAGTCCTGGAGACTCTGACAGTTGATCACAACCTCCAACCACTAAAAGCCCAGCGGCGCAGCGGGGCTAAGGGGCATAGCCCATGGGATGGGGGTAGGGGTCTCCATGTGCTGCTCCTACCTGCAAGCCCCATCCCCACAGCTTCCATTGGCCGGGAAGGGAGAACTGCAGCCAATGAGAACTGTGGGGGCAGTGCTTTCAGGCAGGAGCAGCGCACTGCGCCACGTGCCCCTACTCAGTGGCCGCAGGAGCATGCTGGCCGCTTCCAGGAGTGGCATGGGGCCTGGGCAAGCAGGGAGCCTGCCTTAGCCCCTCTGCACCCCTGACCAGGAGCTGCTCGAGGTAAGTGTCACCTAGCTGGAGCCCACACCCCAGCCCCTCCCAAAGCCAGCATCCCATACCCCCTCCTGTCCCTCAAACATCAACCTGCACTCCTCCCCCTTCCCCAGCCCTGAGCCCCCTCCTAGACCCAGCATCCCGTACCCCCTCCTTCACCCTAACACTCTGCCCCAGCCCAGACCCCCCTCCGGCACCCAAATCCCCTCCCAGAACTTGCAATCCCTTGTCCCAGGCTCAGCCTAGAGCCCCCTCCCACACTCCAAACTCCTCGGCCCCAGCCCAAAGCCCACCCCCTTCCATACCCCAACCCTTTGCCCCAGCCCAGTGAAAGTGACTGAGGGAGAAGAGCGAACAATGGAGGGAGGGCTTGAGTGAGTGGGATGGTCCCTCAGGGAAGGGGGCGGACCTCAGGGAAGGGAAGGGGCAGATTTTCAGTTGCACTTAAATTCAAAAAGTGATCATGTGCATAGCGGTTGGAGACCGCTGTTCTATAGCATGTCACTAGGGAGGGTAACACTGAACAGCCCTGGTTGACTTTGCATGGGAACTGCATCCATGTCTCTGGGGGAATTCCTTTCCTTTCTACATGACTCTCCATGCTGAGGCTTGACAAACCAGAACAGACAGCTCCAAAAATAAATGCCCTCCTTTGCAGAAAGGGCTCGCAGGTAGGGGATACAGAATGTGCCGGTATTCCAAAGCAATTGAGGGTTTAGGATATATTGGTCTGTTTTTTTAAAAAAAAAAGTGTTGCAAGAATTTGTCTGGCTGCCCCCTTCTCCCCAGGGTAAATTCTACTTCCTTGACAACTGGCACTACGGCAAACGAAGCATGAAATGACAGCAAAATTCAGCAGGAAACCGGTAACAGGAATTAGTAAAAGGTTACACCTCCTTCCAGTGCCCAGGACAATGAACTGCAGGTTTCTTCAGAGGCTGAGGAGAGAAATCTCCTCTATAGGTTGTGTCCTATGGCCAGTGAAGAGTGGCTAATAAAAATGAACTTACAACTCAACCAATCAGGCATTTCACCAACTAGAGATTAATTTTAACCCCTCTGATTGTCACTCAGGGGTTTCACCAACTATGGGTATTGAACCTGGGCCTCCGGGCTATATCCTCGTGCTAGACCAGACAGAGACTGAACTCAGCACCCCGCCCATCTCCAGCAAGCAAGGCATCCAGCTGGGTTACTGAACAGTAGCTGGAGCTCCACTAGTTGGAGATTAAACTCTCCCACTCACCTACCTAGGTGCACAGACAAGAACAATCTGACTAAACACCTTTATTTTTAAGAGTATTATTTAGTACAAAGTCCTCCAAACTATACACAAATCCATGAAAAACAAGTAAAAATATTGCACGTGGGGGCATATACTGTGCATACAAGTGCTGTAAACCAACTTTTAAGGAGAGAAAACTTACTGATAACAAACACGCCTCCCCTCACCCTGAACTCTGAAATGAGGGCCCTTTCCCCAGCACTTCTGGATGGAAATGAGGAGTAGCCAGCCTCCTGACCAGTGGATCCCTACCGAACAGCCTGCTCTGTCACTGGGTTCCTCTCCCGCCGTGGTCCCCTCTGACAGTAGAGCACAGTAATTTGTGCTGATGGACTCAAAACTCCCCACATTCAGCAGAGGATATGGCAAATGTATAGCTCAGTGCCCACTTCTCCCTCTGCTCCCCCTGCCAATGGATCCTTGCCTTCTGCTGCAGAATATCCTGTTAGCTGGGTCCTTAGACTTACAGGCTCTATCTTTACAGCAGGAAGAAAGGGGTGTTAATTCAAGTTAGCTAACAGGTGATAACTAACACAGGGTAATATCTTAGTGAATGCAAGGCAGTTTGCAGTTTTCACATGAGTCAGCAGGTCTAGGTAAAGACTATGGGGGAGGTTAGTTTTTAACTTAACCTGTTGGCTCATGGGAATACGACAGACTTCTTTGTCCACACTAGGATTTTACCTTGAATTAGTTCACTCGAGTTAAGAACACACCTTTTTCTTGTGGTGAAGACAAGATCCCAGATGTAACCTCATAAAAGATCTCCCATGAACAGATGAGTGTGTGAGGATGCTGGCTGAGGGAAGTTTTTCCAGTTCTATAAAAGCTCATCCCCTTTTCTGATTCAGTACCCACCTCTACTAATCCAGGGGGATGGGCAGGGGAAATAGGGTGTTAACTCCTTCCAGCACTGCCACAAGTAGATCTGGTCAAAAAACAAACAAAACATCTACAACACTTTTGAAAATTTCACGAACATTTTAATTTAGAAGTTGGCTGTGTTGTTTGTGGGGTTTGTCTGGTTTTTAGAAGAGCTGGATTTTTTGGTTTATTTCTTGAAAATTTTGATGAATTTTTTTAAGCAAAAATTTGTGGGGTATGGCTTTTCAGTGTCTCTCTTTTAACCCCCTTTTTCACCACCTTTCTTTCCTCTTTTCCATTTTGCCACTGGAAAGAGGAAAAGAGGGGAAAAGAGAAACAAAGGATGAAAAAGGAAGCAAAGGGGAAAAGGAAAAACCGAACACTTTTTGGTTTTAATAAAAAAATCAAAATTTTATTTAAACACAAAAGAGATCATTTGCACGATTTTCATTTCACCCTCTGACTTCTTAAACCAGAGCTGCCTGAATGTGAAGGTGGTACACCAAGGTCTGCCTACTGGTGAATAGAGAAGAATCATTTCCTCATAGGTGATATTTCTGTTAATACAACCGCACACTTATTCCAACCAGACTGAAATCAGAATCTGACCCTTCATCTCTGTGCAAAGATGATCATTTATGAAGTGTTTCCACAGCACCCTGACCATCGGATCCAAGCACCTCACAAACATGAATGCATTTATCCACACAATACACCAGGGAGGTTGTAAGTATTATTATCCCTAGTATTTTACAAAATGAAGCATAGAAACTTTAAGTGACTTGTCCCGGGACACAGAAGGAGTCTATGTGTCAACCTGGAAGTGAACTCCAATAGGAGTCTGTCATAAATATAATGGGAAGAGTAACAACTTTTATGTATGCAGAAATATAAAATCCCTCCTGGCTAGAGGTTTACCTGTAAGGGGTTAAGAAGTTCAAATAACCTAGTTGGCACCTGACCAGAAGGACCAATGGGGAAGGAAGATACTTTCGAATGTGTGCATGGCGGGGAGAAGGCTTTGTTGGTGCTCTTTGTTTGTGTGTTTTCTCTGGAGCCAGAGAGGGACCAGGCAGAAAAATTTATCCCTTACAGACAATCAGAAATAAGCATCTAGGATTACAAAAATCGTAAGTAAAGTAAGAAAATGCATCAGGCTATCTTTTGTTTTAACTTGTGAACTTTCCCTATGCTGGAGAGAGGTTTATTCCTCTTTTTTGTAACTTTGAAACTAAGCCTAAAGGGGGATTCTCTGTGCTTTAAATCTTATTTCCCTGTAAAATTAGCTTCCATTCTGATTTTACAGAGGTGATTCTTTTACCTTTTTTAAATAAAATTCTTCTTTTAAGAACCCGATTGATTTTCAGTGTCCTAAAGCCCCAGGGGTTTGGTCTGTGCTCACCTGTACCAATTGGTGAGGATATTATTCTCAAGCCTCCCTCCAGGAAAGGGGGTGTAGGGGTTTGGGGGGATATTTTAGGGGAATAGGAACTCCAAGTGGTCCTTTCCCGGAATCTTTGTCTAAATCACTTGGTGGTGGCAGTGACCGTCCAAATACAAGAAGGAATTTCTGCCTTGGGGACGTTTTAACCTAAGGTGGTAGAAATAAGCTTACAGGGTCTTTCATGCAGGTCCCCACATCTGTATCCCAGAGTTCAGAGCTGGGAGGGAACACTGAAGGAGTCTCACCCCAGTACCTGAGCTACAAAACCAACCTTCTCCTCTGCCACTTGAATTACTGGAGAGAGATTAAAATACACGCTCCCCTCTTTAATACTGTACCACACTCCTTTGAGCAAGGAAGCAAGAAAAACTGCTGAAGCCTAAAACCTGGAATTAAAAAGCAAAATTGGCCTAGGCATAATCCTGCGAGCACTTGTGCTCCGCTTGGGGCAGGGGGGAGGGGAGAGAGGGAGTAGTGAAAATAACAATAGAGCAGTTGTAAGCAATTGAAAAGTTCAGTTCTGAGCATGCTCAGTGGCCATCTGCTCAAATTTTAGCAGTCTGATAAAGCTCTGCTGCCTTTGACGTTGCACATTTGCACAGTCTTCCAGGCTGGCCGCAGCTGCTGCACTCAGGCAGTTGCCAGGGCAATCTGTATGAGGAACATTGTCTGAGGCAACATTTGTCTTATTGAAACTTATAAAGCAACCTTCTAAGTAAAAGCCAAATCAGTATTAACGCAGGAAACAATTGATCTCATAATTTTCAGGCCACTCCACAACTTTCCTGCCTTCTCAACATTCTAAAATTTTTTATTTATTTATTTATTTATTTATTTTACACAAAAATCTGTTTTCATTGCAAAAGTTCATCCATCACAATGACCCCGACGCGATGCTGGCCTGCTATCCAGCTGGACTTGCCAAAAATTGTCTCCAACCACATTTCCCCATCTTCCAACCATTCACTTCTATGATGTGAGAATGCTGACACTTAACTGGGCTTTAAATGTTACTTGCTCCAGCAATCTCTTTTTTAAAGGAAACTAAACACAAAAAACAGATAATTCAGCAATAAGGCTGCACACTGACATTCACAAGAAAAGCAAAAGCTAAGGCCCCCCCAGCAATATAAATGCTGCTGCCTTGTACACAAGAGGCATGGATTTTCCACTCTCATGCATCAGCGTTAGTGTTTTATGCCCATGCAGCACAGGTGTCAATGACTACACAGGTTATGTCCACATTGTTACTGGGAGTGAACCTCCCAGACACACCTCACGCTAGTGGGACTCAAGGTAGAGAGCGCATTAAAAATAGCAATGTGGATGTTGCTGCACAGGCAGAGACTCAGGCTAGCCAGCCAAGCTTGCACGGGAATGAAATGGGATTCACGCTTGGCTGGCTATTTTTAGCACACTGACTTCAGCCCCACTAGCACGAGGACTCTCCCCTTGGGCTGTGTGAACCTCGCTCCCTGCTGCAGTGTAGACATACGCACAAAGTGCAGTGCAATGGAGAACCAGCCCCACAGTATGTAGCATTTGCTCCTCGTCTTTTTCTGGTTAAGTGTTTGCTTCAGTTTAACAGGCTGTTATTATGTCACACAGGCTATATACCAATATGAGTGCCATGGAGCTGAGGTAATGCAGCTGGTGGGCCCTTAACTTCAGCCTTTTCTGTGATTTTTAACTGTGCAACCTTGATATACAACAATGTAGTTTTTGGCATTTCAGTTTATAGCTGTTCCATTTGAATTCACAGTCTCCATAGGAGACTGTCATGTGAAACTGTATCTAATGCTTTATTCAAGTTGAAATACCTTCAGTCCCTGCATTGCCTTCGGGCATTATCCTGTCAAAGAAAGAGATTAAGATACTTTGGCATTACTTTTTTCTGATTAACTCATCATTGCCTTACTATTTATCATGTATTTGCCTGGAGGCACTCATGTGTTGGGCCTGATCGTACTTTGTGCAGTTATTTACACCAAGACAAAGTGGTGTAAAAGGCTGCCATTCTGATGTGGTGTCACTTGGTGTAAATGATACCACAAAGTGCAGTGGAGCAGGGAATCAGGCCTATTGACATCCCTATTAATTCTTCTAGCCAGCTGCAGGCAGTGCAGTTAAACTTTCCCCTATGAAATTCCTGGAGCTCCTTTTGGCCCCTATGTGCTATGTTTACTCTCGACTAGTATCAAGGGACCTTCCCTGCACTCCAGGCTCACCCCAAAAGAATTGCCAGCTCTCTGCTAGCCTCACACTCTTTAGGATGAATTTCACCAGCCAGGCCTATATTGATTTGAATTTGCGCAAGTTACCCAGATATCCTTCAGCCTGTTCCATCCTGAGTCTGCCTTGTGGTCTCTCCCTTTCCTCATTAACTATGATTATGTTAAGTATCCTGTCACTCACTCTTTGAGTGACAGCTGAAGCCAAATAGCTACTCAACACTGCAGCCTCTTTAGTGTATGATTGGCTCTCTCCCGTTGGTATGTAGGTGACCTCCTGTGCACTTTCCTTTGTCAGCCTCCTGCTTTTTATGCACTTATAAACCGTTTAACTTGTTTCTTTTGCTCACACCCCCTCATTTTGTGCCTTTGCTTTCCTGACTTTACTTCTGAACCTCTCTATTCTTTGCAATTTCTTTTCCCCATTATTTTATACCTACTGTTCCTTTTTTCAGTGACAGGTGCTCTAAAGCACCTCTGGTGAAGCCACGCTGCTCTTTTCCAGGTGCAGAAGGAGAGAGCTGTCACAGGGGTGTCAAAAGAACTGTCGTCCCAAGTCTCTGTAGTTAACTACCTGATAAACTTGGGGAGGGAGAAGGATGTCCCAGAGTCACTGACTAGCATGGCTCTGTCTCAGGTGTGCAGGGGAGAAATGAAGAGTGCATTGTCCCAGATGTGAAGAGAAGCCACCTCAAGGATAAAGAAGTCACCTCAAGGATCAACCAACTAGAGGCAGAGCTCTTCTTGATCTGCTACTCATAAACTGGGAAGAATTAGTAGGGGAAGCAAAAGTGGATGGGAACCTGGGAGGCGGTGACCATGAGATGGTCGAGTTCAGGATCCCGATACAGGGAAGAAAGGAGATCAGCAGAATACAGACCCTGGACTTCAGAAAAGCAGACTTTGACTCCCTCAGGGAACTGATGGGCAGGATCCCCTGGGAGAATAACATGAAGGGGAAAGGAGTCCAGGAGAGCTGGCTGTATTTTAAAGAATCCTTATTGAAGTTGCAGGAACAAACCATCCCAATGTGTAGAAAGAATAGTAAATATGGCCAGCGACCAGCTTGGCTTAACAGTGAAATCCTTGCTGATCTTAAATGCAAAAAAGAAGCTTACAAGAAGTGGAAGATTGAACAAATGACCAGGGAGGAATATAAAAATATTGCTCAGGCATGCAGGAGTGAAATAAAGAAGGCTAAATCACACTTGGAGTTGTAGTTAGCAAGGGTTTCCTCAGGTATGTTAGCAACAAGAAGAAAGTCAAGGAAAGTGTGAGCCCCTTAGTGAATGAAGGAAGCAATCTAGTGACAGAGGATGTGGAAAAAGCAAATGTACTCAATGCTTTTTTTGCCTCTGTCTTCACAAACAAGGTCAGTTCCAAGACTACTGCATTGGGCAGCACAGCATGGGGAGGAGGTGACCAAGCCCTCTGTGGAGAAAGAAGTGGTTCAGAACTATTTAGAAAAGATGGACGAGCACAAGTCCATGGGGTCAGATGTGCTGCATCCGAGGGTGCTAAAGGAGTTGGCAGATGTGATTGCAGAGCCATTGGCCAATATCTTTGAAAACTCATTGGTGACCGTGATACAGGATTGCAGGTCCTGGATGACTGGAAAAAGGCTAATGTAGTGCCCATCTTTAAAAAAGGGAAGAAGGAGGATCCGGGGAACTACAGGCCAGTCAGCCTCACCTCAGTCCCTGGACAAATCCTGGAGCAGGTCCTCAAGGAATCAATTCTGAAGCACTTAGAGGAGAGAAAAGTGATCAGGAACAGTCAGCATGGATTCACCAAGGGCAAGTCATGCCTGACTAACCTAATTGCCTTCTATGATGAGATAACTGGCTCTGTGGATGAAGAGAAAGCAGTGGATGTGCTATTCCTTGACTTTAACAAAGCTTTTGATACTGTCTCCTACAGTATTCTTGCCAGCAAGTTAAAGAAGTATGGGCTGGATCTACCATAAGGTGGATAGAAAGCAGGCTGGATTGTTGGGCTGATCGATGGCTCCATGTCTAGTTGGCAGCTGGTATCAAGCAGAGTGCCCCAAGGGTCAGCCCTGGGGCCGGTTTTAGTCAATATCTTTATCAATGATCTGGAGGATGGCATGGACTGCACCCTCAGCAAGTTTGCAGGTGACACTAAACTGGGAGGAGTGGTAGATATGCTGGAGGGTAGGGATAGGATACAGAGGGACCCAGGCAAATTAGATGATTGGGCCAAAAGAAATTTGATGAGGTTCAACAAGGACAAGTGCGGAGTCCTGCACTTAGGATGGAAGAATCGCATGCACTGTTACAGACTAGGGACCAAATGGCTAGGCAGCACTTCTGCAGAAAAGGACCTATGGGTTACAGTGGACGATAAGCTGGATATGAGTCAACAGTGTGTCCTTATTGCCAAGAAGGCTAACGGCATTTTGGGCTGTATAAGTAGGGGTGTTTCCAGCAGATCGAGGTATGTGATTGTTCCCCTTCATTTGACATTGGTGAAGCCTCATCTGAAGTACTGTGTCCAGTTTTTTGGGCCCACACTACAAAAAGAATGTGGAAAAACTGGAGAGAGTCCAGAGGAGGGCAACAAAAATGATTAGGGGCCTGGAGCACATGACTTATGAGGAGAGGCTGAGGGAACTGGGATTGTTTAAATCTACAGAAGAGAAGACTGAGGGGAGATTTGATAGCTGCTTTCAACTACCTGAAAGGGGGTTCCAAAGAGGATGGATCTAAACTGTTCTCAGTGGTACCAGATGACAGAACAAGGAGTAATGGTCTCAAGTTGCAGTGGGGAAGGTTTAGGTTGGATATTAGGAAAAACTTTTTCACTAAGAGGGTGGTGAAGCACTGGAATGGGTTACCTAGGGAGGTGATAGAATCTCCTTCCTTAGAGGTTTTTAAGGTCAGGCTTGACAAAGCCCTGGCCCGGATGATTTAGTTGGGATTAGTCCTGCTTTGAGCAGGGGGTTGGACTAGATGACCTCCTGAGGTCCCTTCCAACCCTGATATTCTATGATTCAAGAATGAGAGGGGGAATCACTCCAGAATGCAAAGGTGAAATCCTTTCCCTTATGCTTTACAAGTGGGTTTCCTTCTCTGTGGTTATCAGCACTTCCTTGGTGGATGGGGATGAGATCCCGTATTCTGCTTTGGGGCTCTCCCATGGTTCAGACACACTAGCCCGGTGCTTCTTTGGCTCAGGCAAGTCCTCTGCTGGGGAAGTGAGTTTCTTTAGCCTCTGCAGAAAGACAGGCAGACAGAGGGAATCTCTGTTAATTAAACTGGTAAACAAACTGACACCCAATAGCAATCCACAGTAATTGCTGTGGGCAAAGGCATTTTAGAGAGCTAATCCTCTTCACTTTCCATTCCCCTCTCTCACACACACACACGCGCACACACACTTTACTTTTCTGATCTTTAGCCAGTTCTCATCCATGATTATTCAACCTCCAGGCTTACAATGTTGTTATTTGTTTATATTTTGGGACACATGTATCACAAGCCACACTAGAGATGTATGTATGAAAGGTGGGACGATCTGTTTAAGGCACAGGATTGGGAATCACTACTCAAGAGAGGGAGGGGTGCAGGCTCTGGGAGGGAGTTTGGGGGCTGGAGGGAGGAGTGCAGGCTCTGGGAGGGAGTTCTGAGGTGCTTACCTGGGGTCCTAGGCACTGGCAGACCAGGAATCTCCATATGCGGCTACCTCCCGGCACTGCCCCTGCGGCTTTCCATTGGCTGTGGAGGTGCTGGGGGCGGGACACAGCTCCACCCGGCCCAGGAGTGGCTGAGAGGGGCCCAGCAGCAATGTGGAGGAGCAGGCAGGAAGCTGGTGGTGAGTGGGGGCTGGGGAATGCGTGGGGGAGGAGCGCCCAGGGCAGAAGGTGGGAGCTGGATCCGTAGGGCCTGGCACCAGGAATATTCCTGGTGCCCAGGCACTACAGGCCCATAGAAGACACCGCCTCTGCACCCTATACCCTCCTGAGACCCTGAACTCCGTGGGACTACCGCGAAGAAGTGTTTCTCAATGGTTTCCACAGACTCATTGAGCATCAAAACATTTCTCTAGGAGACATTGACATTCAGAGCTACATGTGTCTTCCTACTCACCCAGTGTCTGGCTCAGTGCACACCACTCAGCTGATCACGTGCTTACAGACCGTATCACAAACAGGGCTGAGCAATTAACTCATTTATAGAATTAATTTTGATGCTTGCTCTGTTTGTGAATTGCCTGCCAACAGATGGCTATTTTCTCTAATTTATTCAAAAATATTCATCCCATAATTTCTGGAATAGTTCTTGGCCTGTTGCTTATTTGTGATTCCATGTTTGGAATTTGAGCTGTTTTTGACTGGACACAAAGTGACAATGTTTGTGTTTCCTGATTGGCCCAGTGGAACTCCAGGAGTCAGCATGCTGGTGTGAATAGTCACAATTACTAGGTAGAAATTTGCTTTCCATTAATATAGCGTAATATTCACTTTAAATACAGTATGCTGTTCCTTGGAGCTTTGCTGCCAGTGCATTCATTTCTTAAAATATTCATAGGCAGTGAATTAAAGAGGGACACAAGCACAATCAGGGGGATACCGTTTCAAAATTGGAACAAAAATTCATAGAGGATTTTTCTTTCTTTTTGGAGGGGGGATGCGGGGAAAGGAGTTTAAGAGAATATGCTCAGCTTTAATCACAGACCTCTTCCTGCATCTCCAAACCCATGTGCTTGGAAGCTTCTTCATAAAGATGCAGTTAAAAAGTCCATGGAAGTTATGTCTGACACTATATAAAGCGAGAGAGAAACAAAAAATCCCTCATCTGTACTTGACTAAATCAGTCACTTGAGCACACCATTAATTAGCACTAATGCATCATAATACAATACTTGGCACCTACAGGAACTTTTCGACTGTAGATCTCAAAATATTTTCCCAAATGTGGGTAAGTATCATTCCCGTTTTACAGCTGGGGAAATTAAGACACAAAGGCCCCATCTGCCTTGAACAGCTGTGTAAGGGGGTTGTGTTGTAGACCGGGTAGCTGAAGTCTTGACTACACACAAGTTTCACCACTTTAATTATATCGGTCTCGTTAACGCAATAATAACCCCTTTAGTGTGGGGACAGCTATAGTTTCCCCAGGAACTGCACCTTGATGTGGTGCATATGCTTGTGTGCTCCAGGTACCTTGAGAGCTATGCTGGCAAGTGTAGAACTCCTGGTAGGGCCACCCAAGACAGAAAGGTTAAAGAGTAGGAGCCAAACTAAAGGCAGTCCACTGGTCCCCACAAAAATGCTCTCTGTTACAGAAACAGCCCGGAGACAAGATGAATCTGTCACAGATTTGCAAATACAAATATCAACTGTGGAGAACCATGATGTGCTGGACATAAGACAAGATAGTACTGATCAACCAGCAAATCCAGCTGACATTCTGATGCTGGAGAATCAAATCTGCAAGAAAGTTTTAAATCTGAAATGGGGTATCTTCACAGCTAAAACTAAGTCAAGAATTGGGTGTTGGAATGTGAGATAACTTCGGAGCACAGGTAGACTGACAAGTTATCAGAGAGATGAAAATCTTTGGCCTAAGTACACTTGGACTAACTGAGATGAGATGGACTGGACCCATCTAATTATCATTGAAAGGTATGGTTGAAGAGAAGAGGATAAACATTGGGAAGGTTAAGTTTCACAAGGAAGCTACTATAGCACTGCACGTTCAAGAATACTTACCGCTTGGTTTATGACAAATCAAGCAAAAGCCACACTTGTTAAGTGTAGTACTCCTAACAAAGGATTCTGATGAACAAGGCAAAGACTGTTTCTATGAAAGGTTGCACAGTATCCTTGACAAGATCAATAAATATGATACTGTTATCTCTATGGGAGGTCTAAATACACAGGTTGGTGATGATAATACTGGATCTGAGCACGTTATGGGCAGACGTGGCATATTAGAACAGACTGACAATGGAAAATGTATTTTTTTAATTCTGTGTCTTATGCAATCTATGCCTTTTCACACAAGGAAAGACAAATTGACGTGGAGATGAAAAGATGGCTTCACCCAGAAACAGCTTGATCATGTTGTCTTTAGTAGGTTCTAGAGAAGATCACAGTTGGACACCGGGCAGTATAGGAGTGCTAGTTTCAGAAGCGACCACCATCTTGTTATTGGGACAATCAAAATAAAATCAAGGAAAGTAACACCACTCAAGGCAGAAGGGATGTATGATACTAGAAAGTTAGTAGATCCAACAGTGAAGGCACATTTCAAGATGCAATTTAGCAATACATTTGAAGTTAAAGACAGATGGATGACACAGAAAAACAATGGCACTTTTTCAAAGACGTAAGTGAGGATGCATCCAGGACTACCCTGCAGGATGAGACTATCTAAGAAAGAAGAATGGCTCCAACCAAATATATGGAAGCCAGTTGAATAGAGGAAGGAATTAAAGAAGAGAAATCAAACACAAGACAGCAGTAAAAGAACCATTCTGCAACAAGAATATGCGGACAGAGACAAAGAAGTTAACAGATTAGCCAGAAGAGATCATAGAGAATGGATGTAAAATAAAGCGAGACACTGAGGAGGCACATAGGAAAGAGGACTCTAGAAAGTTTTCTGTAGTATCTAAACAACTAACATCACAATGCTCTAATCTTTGTAGAATTGTGTAAAAAGGCTGAAGATTGTCCCTCCTTTGTGGTTGAAATCATATAGAGTGTCAGTTGGAATGGTACATTTCCAGGCTCTGCTTAACCAGCCAGAACCTTTAACACATACTGAGAAATGCGAAGACATAGCGATCTTATTTATATCACTACAAGTAATCGCCTCGGAGGAAGGAACGAAGGCTCTAAACCCAGCTGAAGAGTGGTAAAGCACCAGGCTATGATAAAACAAATGCTGACATGTTAAACGCTGGGGAGAAAGTGATGGTGAATTCCATGTGCAGGCAGTTGAAGAGCGGTCTGGAGAAAGGACACCTGTCCAAAGACTGGAAAAGAAGGTTTTATCTGCAAAATCCCTGACAAGGCAGAACAGCTTATTTGTGATGACTAGAGAAGGGTGATACTCCTAGCTGTACCTGGAAAAGTGTTTTGTATGATCATTTTGAATAGGATGAAAACTGCTATTGATAAAGTACTCAGGGAAGAACAGGCTGGATTTCAATCTGGTAGGTCATGTTTGGAACAGATTTTCACCTTGATAAGACTCATTGAGAAAGGCTTAGAATGCCAGAAGAAGATACTTTCATAAAATCAAGGATGTTAAAACCTATTTGATAGCATGCACAGAGAAGCCCTCTGGAAGATCTTGAGACACTATGAAATTCCAGCAAAGACTGTTAATTTGATAACAGCTTTGTATGACGAGGCTGAATCAGGACCGAAAGTAGAGACACAGAATGGTTTAAGAGTGTTACTAGCATAAAGCAAGGTTGCCTATTTTTCCCACTTGTCTTCTGTATTGTCATAGACTTTGTGATGATAAGACTGACAGCTACTGATGAGAACACTGGTATTATTTAGGCAAGAAATAGGCTGCAAGACTTAGATTTTGCAGACAGTATAGTCATTCTGGATACCAACTGGGACGGAATGAAGACTCTTTATAAATATAAAAGCAGAAACAGCCAAAGTGGGACTTCTCAGTACACAGAAGACCAAAATCATAGAGATAGGAGAGAATGCTATCAACACAGGCAGATGTGTGATTGATGGAGAAGAATACAAAAGAGTTAATGACTTAATTCTATTTTGGAAGTACAATACTTGCTAATGGCCATCTCACTAAAGATGTGAAGGCAAGAATTGGCAAAGTCAGTGGGTCATTTTCCCGTGTGTCAAACATCTGGAAGAATAAGACACATCTACACATGAAAATGAGATTGTATAGTTCTACTGTGCGCCCAGAAACACAGCAGATGGCAGAAGTACACAAGAGGATGCTGAAAGAGCATTGCTTAAAAAGAATCTAAGGAACTCATTAGAACCATGTAACCAATTTGGAAGTGTTGCATTGCATGGGTCAGCAGACTGAGGACTCAGTGTTTCACAGATGCCAAGGCCAGAAGGGACTATTGTAATCATCTAGTCTGACTTCCTGTATAACACAGGCCACAGAACTTATTGTGACGTTGCACCCAGTGCTTTATAGAAATATGCTTTTGAATTTAAATATGGCATAAATGAATATGTCTTACGCTACATGTGCCATGTAACGTATCGCTGCAAAGGTTATGTTCTACTGAATGTATTCATCTTATTCATATGCATGCATCATTTTTATATCTGAAGTTATGAGTGTTGGCTCTATGCTTGTATTTAAAGTGTTTGCTGTAGGAAGCACCTATGGCAAATCTGGTCAACATAATGTGAAGGGGTTATTCAAGTAATTGGGAGTACTTGGCTAACAATGGACCTTGACAGATGTCAGTTCACATCTGAGTTTTCCTGGGAACATTCAAACTAGCATGTGGACAATGGTGTCGGCCTGTAAATAACTGAGTTGTGTGGACGTGTGACTTGCCCATGTGACTCCAAAACTCCATCTTGTAGCTGTAATTCTACACAGGGGGAGAGAGGGGTTTCCAACCACAATAAAAACTACATAAGCCCCTGGGAAACCCCTCCATTTTGTCTTCAGCTGGCTCAAGAGAGAGCCTCTCTACCCCAAAATGATGCCTGAAAGAATCTGAAAGAAAGGCCAGTATCTACAGGGGTATGAGTGATTGCTGGACCCAGAGTCCCAGACTAAAAGGAGGCTAGTCTGTCAAAGAAGCTTATTGGAAATCTCTTGAGGGTGAGATTTACCTGCACTTAGTTTCCTACTGTATTAAGCTTAGACTTGCATGTTTTATTTTATTTTGTTTGGTAATTTACTTTGTTCTGTTATTACTTGGAACCACTTAAAACCTACTTTTTGTAATTTAATAAAATAACTTTTTACCTATTAATTAACCCAGAGGAAGTATTAATACCCAGGGGGAGGGGGGTGTAAACAGCTGTGCATCTCTCTCTATGAGTGTGTAGAGGGCAAACAATTTATGAGTTGATTTATTTATTTATTTAAAATGGATTTATTTGGGGTTTAGACCCATTGGGAGCTGGGTATCTGAGTTCTGGAGACAGGAGCACTTTCTAAGCTGTTTTCAGTTAAGCCTGCAGCTTGTGGAAGACATGGTTCAGACCTGAATCTGTGTTTGAAGCAGGCAAGCGTGTCTGGCTCAAACAAGGCAAGGTACTGAAGTCCCAAGCTGTCAGGGAAAACGGGCTCAGAGGTAGTCTAGGCACATCAGGTGGCAGTCGCAAAGCGTTTCTGTGAACCAACCCATCACACTTATATTTTAGTAAAACATCCAATCTTGAATTAAAAATCACCAGTGATGGAGAATCCACCAGGACCTTTGTGATCAGATAGAGACAGCTACTGTGGTCTGGCCATAGCATCAGGCTACCCCATGGTAGAAGCACAAGGTATGTCTTAAATTGGATTCTTCCTGGGGGCAAAAGAAGGCATGGAGGATAATGAATGACTTATTACTGGATGACTGAAAATGATGTTGCCATCGTGGAGACGACATATGATTGAGTCAAACATCTTGCTCTGGACAGACAGAAGTGGAGAAAATGATGTGCCTCATTCGCCACTATGCTCAGGAGATTCCACAGCTAAAAGCGAAGAACAGTTACACTAGTATAAAAGTGCTTATACCAGTCTAGCTTATTCCAGTGTGGGAGGGTGTGGCAGGGCAGGGGTAAAAACCCTTTAGAGTGCCCTGCCTCTGCACAGTAAACCCTGCTTGCAGGCAGGAGGATCCACGGCAGGGGCTGGCCCTAGCCGCAAGAATGCCGAGCTAAAAGCCCTAGTGAGGGTTACTGCAGGGAGCTCGGCTGGGTTAAAGGGCCACAGCTGCAGCTGGGATCAGGAGGCAGTATAAAAACGTTGACTCATGGTCAGCAGAATGGGGGGAAGAAGGGCCTAGGCAGGGAGAGGAAGGCTGAGTTGCTCTCTCCAGGCTGTGAGAAAGGTACCTTGGGGGCTGAGGGGGCCAACAGCCCAGAACTGTGGGGTCACTGTTGTGGGGGTTTATGGGGTGCACAGCTGGTTTCACAAGGACACCATTGTAAATAAAGGACACGGGGGGCAGCACTAAGACTGTGTGGAGGCCTTTGTGGAGACCAGAGAGACCACAGGGGGCACAGACCCTGTGACACAGGGGAATTAAGGTAAACCCACAAAAGGCACCTTTATACCAATATAACTGCATCCATATTAAGGGTTGTATCAGTATAACCATTCTAGTTAGAAACAACAAGCCTAACTGAAATAGCAATACTGCTAGAAAATCAGTGTAGACTAGGCCCGGGTGTTAAGGGCCTTTCCAACTGCATAAAGCTGGTTCAGAAGATAAAAGCACCCTCTCTCTTGTGCAGAGAGGGCCAGTAAAGTCAAGTCACTTGCCTAACAGCACAGATGTAGTCAATACTAGAAGACAGGTCTCCTGACTCCCAGTGCTGTTTCTAGTCCATGAGGCTGCATTCCTTGACTGTCTTCTCTGCCTTCCTCCCTTCCCCATTTGCTCAAGGCTTTTCTCCCCCTCTCCTCTGAGTGGGGCTTTGCCTTGTAACTCATTAGGCACCTGAGATGGGCACTAATCAGCACTGCCACACAGCCTGTCACTTCTAATTAAGTTAGAGTTCCTAGCCAGTAAATAAGAGCCTCATGGGCACAGATTCACCTTCCCCGAGGTGACAGAGCTGGAAAGGACATTGTGAGCCCAGTTTTTTTCCCTGATGCAATAGTACTGCAGGGTTCTCCTCTCCACTCATCTCATGTAGAGCGATTTGAATAACTCCCCCCAGCTCCCCAGAGTTACAGTCTATCCTCCACAATCCAGTTACGTTTCCATCAGTCTGAGCTGTCATTCAAACTGGAACAAACAGAGGGAGAGATTGTGCTTCCCCAGGTCTATCCAAGGAAGTAACCCAGAGAGTGTGGAACTTGGAATTGCGGGTGGCTGCCTCCATGGCTCCATTTCCCACACAACTCCACCACACACATATCTTAGAACCCTACATGAGGCTCTCCATAGGTTCGGGATCCCTGTGCTGGAAGAAGAGGGGATTGGGCAGAGAAAAGACAGCTTTGTATAGACTGGGAGCAAGTCATATGTCCTGCCCCTACTAACCCTGGAGAGATTGTCTAGGCCAGGGCAGGGTTAGGTAATACACTTTGTGAAGAGTTACCTGGGGCAGCCCTGGCCAGGGGAGACACTGGCAAGGAGTAAAGTGGAGATCAGAGGTAAAGAGCCAGTGTCTGTTCCAGGGCTAGCACTTAGCACAACTCAGGAGGGTTTATGCCACCTCCACTCCCCCTGATTCTGAGGCCAGCTGATTTCCAGTGGAAATTTAGCCCAGAAGCCTGTGTCCTCAGGGGGCCTTTCTGGGATCCAGGAATTGATGGAGTATAGAGTTGCCTCAAGCAAACTCCCTTTTCCATTGACACTCTCTGCACCAGAAAGTGGGAGGAGATGGATGCTGCCATGACAGCTCTGTGCCACACTGGGGGAATCCTCCACTAGCCAGTTAAGTCAGCATTATGGTTGCCTTGCATCACCATAGTCATGCATATCGGGTGCACATAGAACTGTGGATCTGGCCCACTCCAGGAAGGCCGAAGTGCTTGTTGGTCCCCTGGAAGCTGAGCAAATTCATGAGATCCTTCCTAGTGTAGCAACGGCCGTTGCAGGTCATTCTGCAGTAGGCAAGTGCCAGGCCACCCAGAGCAAATGATCAGGAGGACTTAGCTAAGGAGGTCCTCACTGAGATGTCCTCCTCTGAGCCCCACCCTGGGAGTTTTACCTGACCATTGTTTTGTGTATCACCCATTGACCCATAACTCCTTATACACGCAAATCTTACAATGAAGTCACCGGGAGTTTTGCCTGACTAAGGGCTTCAGGATTTGGACTCTTATAAACTGGCAGCTACCAAATGAAAGTACCTTTGTCCCACACAGCCTGACCAAATCACCTTCAGCCTCAGCTTCAAATGATCCTGCTGATTCCCCATTTTCTCCAGCATCCACTCCAAAACATTCCTCTTTCTTTTTAAAACTCTCCATGGACTTGTTCCAGCCAAATGCACAATTCTGGTTTTTCTCTGCACCCCTTCCCAATCCCTCCATTCATTTATACTGGCCTCTTCCCTGTCCTTTCATGGTCTGAAATGATATTGGCAAGACAGCCTTCTCTTACACAACTCCTTCCATTCTCATCACTTAGCTAGAGAACCAAAGGGCTGACAGGAAAAGGGATGCATTGGAAAGAACTGGCAGATATGGTCACATGCCTCGAGAGGAGAGGTAGATGATAGGAGACATTTCTACTTGGTCACCCCATTGATTCACTATATTCTTTTTGAAGCACCTCCAAACAGATTGGGTGCATCTCGTGTAATCATTTTACACTAGCGCAAATTGCTTCCATTCTGACTTATGCCCACTTTACACAGATGTAACCAACAAACACAGTGCAAGGCCTCAATGAACCAGGCCCTCCTCTATGTGTATCCCTTTAAAGAAACGTTACGCACTGAATCGTTTGAATGATATTCACGATCGTGAAAACTGCTGTACTGACAGTGCCACAGATCAAGGACAGCATGGGCAGCATAACGGCTATCTTCATCCCCACTCCTGTCTCAAATGTGATCCACACTGACCACCTCCGGGAGCAGGCGGGTACTTTATTCCCCACACCTCTATTCATCCGTGGCTTCTCTTCTAAGTCTGTCGACAAGAGGTTCAATTAGGGCTAGTTGCCAAAGTGGTTTCATACTAGTACAGTAGAACCTCAGCATTATGGACATCACAGTTATGAGACACACACACCTCATTTGGAACTGGAAAAACTCAACCAGGAGCAGCAGAGACAACAAAATACACTACAGTTCTGTACTAAACGTAAACTACTAAAAATATAAAGGGAAAGCAGAATTCATCTTCTGCATAGTAAAGTTTCAAAGCTGTATTAAGTCAATGTTCAGCTGTAATCTTTTGAAAGAACAACCATAATTTTTTGTTCAGAGTTAGGAACATTTCAAAGTTACAAACGACCTCCATTCCCAAGGGTTCAAAACCCTGAGGTTCTATTGTACTGTATAGAGACCATCTATTCATTTTACACAAGCCAATGCGAAGCACTCATACAGTCTTTAGTCACTGCTGACCTTGGCTGGATTTGAATCTGGGACCTAGAAGTTCTAGACCTTCTTTTACCTTCTTTAGTGATCCCTTGGTTTTCAGCAGGATGAAAATGATGTAGAGTGGAATGCAGATCATGGAAGAGAGAGCCATCCACCAGCCCAGAACATAGCCCCAGGGAGGGTACACGTAGGAGTTGTTGTATTTGAGGGGGGTATACTTGATCAGTGAAAAAAGGAAGGTCGCCTAAGGAATGAAGAAAATAGAAGTTAGAATAGCAGGGTGGGTACACGGTGAGTCAGAAATAAGAGGTGAGAGATGGTTCCTGACAAGGGATGTATAAGCAGCAGCAGATTTGTGATCTCCTTACCTAGTTATATCCTTGTTCCTAAGTGTCTGGGAGCTGGAAATATTGTGATGGGTATGTACACTGATGCTACTTAACAGCCTTAACTGAGTTTTGAAACATTTTTTGGTTTTGGAATATTCCCTCCCTCATGTGCTGTTTTGCATTCACCAACCCATCCTCTCCCCTCCCCTCAACCTTTGGGATGTGAGTCTCAATGTTCTTCTACCTCCTATCCCCCACCTTTCCAGCCCCTACCCAAAACCTTAACTCACTTCGACCTCTCTAACATGGATCCTATAAACCTAAAGGAAATTCCCTCTCTCCAATGTATGTGTAGGAGGAAGGTCCTTATTTGTAAGCTCTCTGTAGTCAGGGTGCAGAAACTCTGGAGCAGCTAGTCAGGGGCTGCAGCTTGGGCATCATCTCTGGTGACTCCTGGCTTAGTCATGCCTCTGACAGGATTGACTTTTGAGCTCTGAGAACAGCCTGGGGCACTCAAAGTCCTCTCGAAAAATACTCTTTGAAAGATGATTTCTCAGCTTGCACCCTGCCCTACAGAGCAGTCAAACCACCGAGCTTTTGGAAACTCATCCATGACCAAGCAGCAGCTCTGAAAACTCCCTGATTGTTTTCAACTCCCATTGGAGCTCTCAGGTGGCAGTTCTAAAAAGCTATTTGTGACTATCCAAGATGTTGAAGATTCTGGCCATAGTGTCTGATCCTGATCCCATTGAGGTCAATGACAAACAAATGCCATGATGTTCACGGGATCAGGAGTAGGCCCGTACCTTCTGTTGAAATCAATGGAAACAGAACTGGGCACGAAACAAATAGTTAATATATTTCCCTCATTATAAACTGTTTTCTTCAAACATAGTCGGTGGGTGTATTTTCAAGATGATTTGACTTTATGGAAAGCAAGGGGCAGTAACAAGATATTTCTGAAGTAGGAGAGTCATAGAAATGTAGAGAGAAATGAACACTTCAGAACAAGATAATTTTTTTATGGGCTGAAATTCAAAAATGATTTGACAAATTTCCTTCAGGCTTTGCAGATACATTCTCCTTTGCCTGCAGAAAAAATATGCCAATTTTCAGGCGAAATGAAATTTCCAGACCTAAAACAAGGCTTTACAATGGAAATTGATTTCAGCTTCAATTACAGAGAAGCAACTGCTCCTCCACCACACTTCTATGAAACAATAGTGCCTCCTCTCAAATTCTCTTCTTCACTCAGATTCTAGGATCCCTGTACAAATATGCCTTACCATAGTTTGTACCTACCAGGCAAACACCAGGGGTCACAACCCGCCAGCACATCTTAATCAGTGGCCACGGCCGATAACCAATCATATCCTCAATGTTGTCATAGAAACGGTCTGCACCTTGACCACCAAAGGAAGGGGAAGAGAAAGAGAGAGGTAAGGGGCGATGAGAATGTTTGTTCTTGAGAAATTACTCATGCCAAGTCCAGGTTAGTTATGCTTTACTAAACTGGAAGCTCTAATTCCATACAGCAAGGATGTATTTGGTCCTCTAGGTGCTCAAAATTTTTGGAATTCAGGCCACTTATTTAGATGCCTAAATATGGAGTGAGGTGCAGGAGCATTATTTGCCATGGGGCAAGAGGGGCAGTTGTCCCTTGCTAGACCTTGGTTTGCACTCTTACTCGTGCTCCATTATGTCTTCCATTTTTTTTGCCCCCCCATTCCCCCCCCCCCCACTACACACACACTTGGGATGTGGTCATCAGGAAAGCAAACTTTGCCCGCCTGAATTTTTCTGAAATGACCCGTATGGTTAGGTGTCTCACTAATTCTTAACAATTTTGGCCTAAAAGAACTCTCTAATCTAGCTGAAACCCTCCCCCTCAGAATAAGTCTGTGGGTATACACAGGCTCTGTAATGTGCCCAGTTGACCTTTTTTGTTTAAAATCTGAAAACTTGGAAATCCAGACAGCAAATGTGAAAAATCGGGACAGGAGGTGGGGTGGTGGTGGTGGTAATAGGAGCCTATATAAGGAAAAGACCCAAAAATCGGGACTGTCCCTATAAAATCAGGACATCTGGTCACTCTACCAGTAGGCCAACAAGAGATGGTTCCAGTTAATCAACTGGGTGGATGGGCTCTCTGAAGAATATTCTGCCCTAGTAACCAGACAGATATATCTGGGGTTTTCAGCTTAAGTGTCCTAGCTGGTATCTAGGGATGGTCCAATATTTTCCATCAAAATGTTTTTGACGGCAAATTGGGTTTTTGACAAAGCAAAATTTTCCATGAAATGTCGACTTTCCACAGAAAATTTTGACCTTTTTTGTTTAAAATCTGAAAATTTGGAAATCAAAACTTTCTGATGAAATCCCAAAAAATTCAATTTGCAAAGGCTGACATGGTGCCTAATGAGAGTTGAAGTGGATGGCTCATGCCCTCATTCTCTGTGACTGGGTTCCCAGCTGGATTACATCTTCCATGGTGCAGCACACCCATGTGATTCCCATGACGCACTGCAGTGGCTCAGTAAAGAGGGGAGATTGTGGTGTATCTAGTCTGGCCATGGGGCCCACCGCCCACTCCTACAGGAATTTGGACATAAGGAAAACTCCGATGAGGCACAGAGGCAGCATTTCTGAATTTCTGATTTGGGCCAAAAATATTCAGTATAGCGGGTTTCTTTTTTCTCCTGAAAAGCTGGATTTTTCCATATGGGGGAAAAGGAGTTTTTTGGACCAGCTTTACTGATATCACTTTCCAGATTGAAACAGGACCTTGTTCTTAAATCTTTATATGCAGGAAGGAGCCCAGAGCTGTCGTAGCTGGACACACATTTCCTCATCTCTAAGCTAACTCTTCCTTATTTTAAATTAAGCCAATTATGTCTTGTCCTACCTTCAGTGGACCTGGAGACCAATTGATCCCCGACTTCTTTAGAACAGCCCGTAACATATTTGAAGACTGGTCTCAGTCCTTCCCCTTCTCCCCACATCTTCTTTTCTTAAGACTGAACATGCCAGTTTTGTTTTGTTTTTTTAACATTTCCTCATAGGTCAAGTCAGGATGATATGTGTTGTGATTGTAACGGCTTTACTCTAATTTGCACTTGCTGGCTTCATTTCTGAGAGTGTTGAAGTAGAGTCAGTGGAAAAAAATGGGGGAGTTAGTTAAAAAAAATGAGACTAATGCCAGTTAATGGGTTTTCCCTCGCCTATGGGTTGGCAGCACAAATTCCCTGGCTTACATTGCAAAGTATTACAGCAGTGGCGCTAACACAAACACACATTTCAAGTTTCCCTATTGCCAGCAATTCTGATGCCATCCACCATGAGGTAGCTTCCTCCTGCCTGCCAGCCAGGCATTGTTACAAGAATTTGAGATTTCCGGTGCACAGCTTTATTCTTATAAACAGACCAGGCTGTGTCAAAGCTACTGATGACATTTGCCAAAGGGGAAACACTAATGTAATTTTTTCCCAGCTCTGAAAACCGAGCATAGAATAAGTTGATATGTTTTCGGAGCTCAGGATTTGAAGACTGATGCCACAATAACATGCTTCAGGGAGCATTCTCCAAACACCAGTGTACACACTGGGATTAACTGTTCCAGAAGAGAGCTCACATACAGTCCTCACACTGCATCAGAGCTGAGACTGAAACCACAAGGACTGTTTTAGATAACCAGAGTAGGCATGAGGTGTGATGCCCTAAGGCAGATTTTTGGGTGGTTCTGAAATGAATCCATGCTCTGTTTTATGCATTTATATAAATCTCACACAGGCACATGTACACACACAGGGAGCAGGCAAAAGAAATGTGTGTGTTCGGGGTCCAACCTTGCTCCTCTTGAAGTCATTGACAGTTTTGCTATTGATTTCACCGAACGCTACATCAGACCTTTAATTTCATTTGGAACTGTGGCCAGACACTATGCAAATGAGTTTGATGCATGCTAATTCACAGTGTGTATGTATATGGAATTTCAGATTACATAAACTGTCAGGATTAAATTAACAGAAAGACCTAGGGAGATCGCATGACAGGTCAGCCATAAAACAGCAGCCACTGCCACTCCTATGTGGAGAATCCTCTTCTGTTCTACATGGGTATAGTCTGTGTCAGCCAGAGGGGCCTAGAGGTCCACTGGAAAAGCAGCACAGAGCATGGGAGACAGAAACCATGCCTGAATTCACTTCTCTTCCTGGGAAAATCTCTTTCAAAGCAAAGATAAGAATCATTCCCACACTAAGTGTATGGGGACTGAGGAATCCCATGGGTGAACAGATTAAATCAGAAGCACAAAGCACTCCTGCTTTTCCCTGGGGCTGACCAGGCTGTTCCCATCCCTCCACAGCAGCCTGGGTCCTTGTGTTCCACTCACCATACACCCAGCCAACACAGATGACTTCAAAAATGGCCAGGAACAGTAGGCATGTACCGCTGGCAGCATAATAATCAAAGAGCTGGAAGATGTACATTCCACCCTGTGTCAGGCAGAGAAAGGGGAGACATGGAGGACTCAGCAAAATGGAATGTGCAAGAGAAAATGGCACGGATGGAACTTGGACAAATACTAAAACAAGGTTGAGGGACAGTGGAACTGCACACAGAGCAAAGGAGGCATAGGAGAAGGGATCTATCTCTAGGCCACACTAGGAAATTAACTATGCTAGGCACCACCATGCCCTAAAATGATCATCCGGCATGGGTCCAGGATGGTGGTTCACAATGATTTCATAGCATGATGTCAGTGTCCACAGAGAACAGGGTTTGGGGTGTTTTTAAACGATGCTATAGACCACTCTCCCTGGCAAGTTTCTAGCACTGTTTCTGTATGTGGTACTTGGTTATGTTGAGCTTCGGGCATAAGCCATAAAGTTTAGATCCAGGTATGAACTATCCTGAACTTCTGTATGTTTAGATGCTGGGTTTCTAGTTTGAGCCCATCTCTGCATGTTGCAAGGGTCCCAAGCACAGTTGGAAGCCCTGTGGGGGCAACAGCCTTTGGTTCTCTGTTGTGCAATGACAGTACAGTGGCCGGAGCCTTTGTTCTACTCTCAGGAGAGCTATTTGTACAATCTGACTCTCTCTTGTAGGCTGAAACCTTGTCTTGACAAGAAAATAGCACCTCCAATAAAAGAAAAAAGTGGAGCAGATACATTTGAAAATTATTCAGCCCACAGGAGCTGACTTCCCCCTGCTCCATGGGTGCTTGACTGCCCCGGCCCTGCCCCTGCACCACTCTCTGCCCCCCCAATTCCACACCCTTCCTCCAGTTCATGCCCCTGCTGCACCTCTTTACCACCTCCTCCCCCGAGCACACCACGTTTCCACTCCTCCCACTCTCTCCTGGAAAGTCCTAAGCACCGCCAAACAGCTGTTAGGCAGCAGGCGGGAAGTGCTGGGAGGGGGAGTAGTGGGGACACCGTGCTCGGGAGCGGAGGCAGAGGTGGAGACAGAGGGAGCTTGTCTTCCAATGGATGTGTAACACCTGCTAATTTTTCCCTGTGGGTGCTCCAGCCCCGCAGCTCCCATGGAGTCGGCGCCTATGATTCAATCCCTTGAATGGCCACTGAGACAGAAGAAAAGCTTTCCTATTAATCCCACCAAACACTGAGCCATCTTTGTGCAGTGTTTAGATTACCCCTCAGTGATGGGCACTGTATAAAAGCCTCAGGGAAGTTAGATAGGTCCTGAAGTCCTGATGCAGTTTTCACCCAGTCCTTACTCAGGCAAAGCTCCTATTGCCTTCTGTGGGAATTCTCTCAATTAAAATCTCAGCAAGGACTGCTGACTCTTCAGATGACTGCAGGAATGTCATCTAAGAGAGGTTAAGGGTTGTAGTAGATAGCTGCTCACCGCACTCCAGAGTCAGCAGGATTTTGCTATCAGTGACTTCTTTCCTCTAAATCAGTGTTTCCCAAACTGTGTTCCGCGAAACACTGGTATTCCACACGATGTGAATAGGTGTTCCGTAAAAGAATCGTAATTGTAAAAAGGGGTCTTTAAATGTTTTTTAATTTTAAATTTGGCATATTTGAAGTGTAGTTTACAACTCTTTTTGTATGACTATAATTTATAAAATAAAATATATTTAAGCATAAATAACGCATTTTTGAAAACCAAACAACTACAAAATAATATTATAAGTGTTCCGTAAATATATACCAGGCTAAAAAGTGTTCCGTGGCCAAAAAAGTTTGGGAAACACTGCTCTAAATCCATGGTTCTCAACCAGAGATACATGTACCTCTGGGGATACTCTGAGGTTTTCCATGGGGTACATCAACTCATCTAGATATTTGCCTAGTTTTACAACAGGCTACATAAAAAGCACTAGTGAAGTCAGTACAAACTAAAATTTCTTGCAGACAATGACTTGTTTATAATGCTCCATATACTATACACTGAAATGTAAGTATAATATTTATATTCCAGTTGATTTATTTTATAATTATATGGTAAAAATGGGAACACAAGCCATTTTTCAGTAACAACGTGCTGTGACACTTGTGTATTTTTCTGTCTAATTTTGCAAGCAAGTAGTTTTTAAGTGAGGTGAAACTTGTGGATAAGCAAGACAAATCAGACTCCTGAAAGGGGCACAGTAGTCTGGAAAAGTTGAGAGCCACTGCTCTAAGTCAGTCTAGGACCTGCTATCAACAGCCTTTATACCCCCGCTCCTGTTTGCCATGTATGACAGCCAGCCAACCGTGCTTTCCCTTGGATGACCTCCACCATGACAAAGACTGGCAGCATGCCCATCTCATGGGCAGCTCATCTACTTTTGATCTGAGAGCCATCAGGACTGGAGTTTGGATATAAAGTTCCTTTCAGGTGGCCCTTCTCTGGTGCTAGGTTATCTCTGAGACATACTCCAGAGGAAGGCTCAACTATCGAGTACGACAACATCTCAAGTGGCACTATATAAGAGAGAAGAAATACCGGTTCTGATATGCACCAGCTAATAAATTAAGCTAAAGAGAGAGAGAATAACTAACAGTGTGAAGTACAAACTTACTGCAGATAATACTGATCCAAACAAGTCCCTCTCCCCCACCATGTACTTCCCTTCTTACCTCAGTGACTAGCATCAGGCCAAGCAGGTAGCATATGACTGCAATGGCCAGGATCAGCAGCTGCCGGTGCCCTTTCTTCTGGAGAACTTCTGGATACATGTCAACAATGGCTGTCACCAGGCTCTCAACACAGACGAACTGCAGAAGAACTCATGTCAAGAAACCAAGGACCTAATGTCTCTCTTTCCCTACCCATCCTCTTTCCCACTTCTATTCTTCCACTCTGTCTCCTCTTTTTTCTACACCTGACACATTAACTGCTTGGGAACAGGGAAGCGTCGCTGCGTCTGAATCCCTAAGGAAGTGGAGTCACCACTGGTGCAACATCAGGAATTAAGCACCCCGGAGGAGTCACTGGAACCACATCTGGAACTGAGTGAGATTATCACAAGCCTTGCACCTGCAGTAGGGAGGATGTTGAGGTACAAGAGAAATGACACACGGGCCATGGGGACAAAAGGGTTATCAAGAAAAGAAATAAATTATGTGTCACAAGGAACCGCTGTAGTAGAAAAGAAGTTACTGCCAGGAAGCAGCTACTCTGGAGCCAGGAGACAGTGATGGTATTGCAGGTCACACGTTACAGATGGGGATCAGCACAATACAAAGGGAGTCCTCGTGAACTGAGAGGAGATTACTACATGTTTTGTGTCAAAGTGCCTGGTTCGTGAGGGATGACTGCTAGCCCCTAAGGGCAGATATGGTGGGAAGGACAAAGAAGTATGGCTGCTGATTGTCACTGGATTGTCAGAGACTTAAGCTGGAGGGTATGGGTGCTGTAGGTCACTGTTAAGGAGTAACACCTAACACCAGCTGACTGCTGAGATGTACTGGGCAGATCCAAGTATTATCATTCTGAAGTAGTAACATGGATGTGTGACAGATGTTTCAAGTGGCCAAGAGACACATCACCATTTCCCACCCATGACATATAAACTACATGAGGCTCTCAAACACGTGACAGACACCTTGGAGTTAGAGGGGAAGAAGAGAGTTATTTACTGTACCTGGCTGTCCAGTCCCAGGAAGATCAGCATAAGGAAGAATAGGCAGGACCAGAGCTGAGATACAGGCATCATCGTTACAGCCTTTGGATACGCAATGAATGCTAGGCCGGGTCCTGCCAATAAGAGAGCTGAGTAGGGATGAGGTTTCCCCAACAACATAGAGACCAGCTTGATGTGCTATTTAAAAAACGTGGCCTGCCACGACCTCACTTCCCCAGAATGTATTGTGCAATGGTCACCGACACGCGGGATAACACGGCTGAGACAGGCTGAGCGGCTGGTTTTGGAAAGAAGAATCAGGGATTTCAACAGGGAATGCACCTCTGGGCAGTGGAACTAAGTGCATCAGGATAGCAGAGAATAAAGCTGTGGTTCTGGACGACAGAAGTCAGGGTCTCTGAGTCCGCAGAATAGGCAGACGCTCCTTCTGGGCAACTGGACTGGGGACACTAGCAATTACAGAGGATCTAGGATTGGTTCAAGGTAGCAGAACTGCTAACCTCATGGGTTGGCTTCATATTCAAAGATTTCCATTCCGAAAAAGTCCATCTCTGCTTTAAGTTTTCCTTTTGGCCCTGCCGCAGTTAGAAAGCACCTACCTGACTCGGCCACTTCTGAAATGGGCACGCCCTGTTCTTGGGCCATGAAGCCCAGCACGGAGAAGATAGCAAAGCCGGCCACAAAGCTGGTGGCGCTATTCAGGAAACATAGCATGAAGCAATCCCTGTTGGGGCAGAACCAGAGAGACACACATTGTTTTCCTCTGCAGATTTAACACTTTGGGCAATTGCCGTTGTGCTCAGCTTTCTGAATGGGACATGAATCCATGCACTTGCTTACACTAACACTAGCCTGAGATTCTTCTAGAGGCCAGCAGCCTGAAACAGAACTCGGCAGCCTATTGACCCATGGCACAACAAGAGCTATATAATTATATATGGCAATAAAAATGACAGAGGGCTGCAGCCATATATTGCAGGATGCCCCAGTGAAGTCACTAGGGACTTGGCATAAGAAAGGGCAACAGGAATCATCATATGAGGGTAGAGCAATGGAACAAATACTGAGGAAAAAAAGGATCCTTAAATAATAATGGACCTGATCCAAAGCCCTCTGAAACCAATGGAAAGACTCCCATTGACTTGAATGGACTGGAGATCAGGCCTGAGAGGAAAAGGAAACTAGAAGCAATAAGCACTGGATGAAAAAGAACCTGTCATGCCTGACAAAACCTTTCTGTTGCTCTTTCTGATAGAATTAAAACACACACGGGGCATACTAAAGACCACTGTTAATTTGGCATAATTGCCCCGAGATCAGACCCAGGTAACTGAACTGAATTTGGCCACATGCATCATTAAATCTTATTTCCATATCGAGTCACGTTTTACAATACCCATATCAACTCAACCTCCAGGAGCCCCAGGCCCTCTCTCCCTGAGCCAGATGGAAGAGTGCCACCGGCAGAGCCATCAAAGGCAGAGCCATCTTGTAGCCCCTGGGTTTTCCTGCGTAGTCTCCTATCCAGTTGCTGATCCCTGCTTAGTTTGTAAGAGCTGACAAGAGCATAGGACAAAATGGCATGGGCCCCACACATGATTGTGCCACAGCTCCAACTACATCCCGCTCAGCTGTCCACATGGCCCTCAGCCAGATGTGAGAGGGAGAGAGAGGCATAGGCTACTCCTACCTGTAACAGTTGTTATTGTACTTGTTGTAGCTGCCCAAGGCTGTCAGGCACCCCTGGCAGATAGCATAAGAGAAGAAGATCTGAGTGCCTGCGTCCATCCACACCTAGAACAGGAAAGGACAGTGATTTCCAGCCATGGCTAAGGAAATAAATGGTTAAGTCCTGTCAGGGTACACACACTTCGGGGTAGCACCCTGTCAGACATGGAGAAATCCACATTAGGCAGAGAAGGGAAGAATCCCTACAGGGTGTGACATGTCTCTGGATTGACTGTCCCAGCTTTGGGAACAGGAGTGAAAATTCCACCATGAAAAGGTAGGATTTTGATTCTGGACTCCAATGGCTTCTTTCCAAGGAAGAAAGGATTTGAGTGGGGAAGGGAGAGTGATTTTTAAGCCCTCAGGCAGGGGCAGTCAATAGTCAGACCGTAGGCCAAATCTGGTCTCCCAGACACTTTTGAAGAGACTGCTTTTTTTTTACTTATCATTATTATTATTATTGAGGTGTGAAAATACTTCTCTGCAGTCTGGACCTGGACTATACCTTGACCAAGAAATTTGGACCTTGACAAAATTATTGACTATCCCTACCCTAACTGATCTGTTGCATAATCTGTCCTTCACCTGACAGAGGGCATATTCCAAGAGGGCTGTCATCATCCATTCCCCTGAAGCAGTGATTCAGGGGACTAGATCAATCCCAAACACCATTCACTTATTCTAAGCTAAAGTGCCCGCAGAATGTACAGAGAGGGCGCGTGGGGATGTGGCATGGTATAAAGACTGTACTAGCACACGCTGGAGATCACTTAGCTGCTTGGGAGTGAAAAAACCATGAGTATCTTACAAAGCCATCCCAAACAAGTGCCAATCAAACCTTTATATCACATCACACCACTGAATATTCCCTACACATGAGGGTGGAGGAAGATCAGGACAACGGGAGCAGCCAGGGGATGTTGGGTTCACAGTATCTCATCACCACCCGGATTTTCATTAATTCATCTCGGCACTCACTGAGAGCAGCAGAGTTTGTTGTTTATTTCAGCCTTGAGCCACTGGTTCCTCTGCCACATCACTGTATTGACAGCACTTTCTCTCACACAGTGTGATGCTAGTATACAGAGCCACAAAAGATGGGCTGCAGTGCTCAGCATCTTCCACATAGCCAGGGAAGGACATTAGTAGCACGTTAACAGCCTGAATGCTTCTGCTACAATAATCAGCAGTGATATAATTAATGTTTACATACTCACCATTAGGTCTCAGAATTAATACCCCATTGGGATGCATGGGGCAGTTCACACCTATCCAAAGTATTGTTTCAGGCTATCTGGAAACTCAGGGAACTAACCCGGAATGCAAGTTGCACAGTTTTAAGCTTCCCCACCCCCCCCATATGAATCAGGACTAGAAACAAAGTTTTTAAATTAAAGCAGAGATTCTGGAGCACAATTCTGCAAGAAGGTGCTGATTTCATTGCAAATGCCAGAAATGCCGAATCTCAGAATAAAGGGGCTCCTGTTTATAAAAACCGACCATTTATAGCTCCAATAGATACCTATACACCTACCGCAGTTTTTCTTATACTAGCAAGCTGCTCTCCCTGAAGAAGCTCCAACCTCTTCCAAGAAAAGCTCAAGCTGGGCCAGAGAGGATGAAGAGAGAGGTTTTTTTCCCCTTTTGTTCATCATCATTTCACTTAAGGCTCAACAAAACCATCTGTCATACACTGAATATTTAATAGATGCTTCTGCATTTGCCAAGCCTCTAAATGGTAATGACCTAACATCCATATGTTTAAAATACAGTGACAAAAAGGCTCTATTTGTGCTGGGCTGAGATTCCCCCATCAGCTCTTTTAAAGGGCTTCAATATTTTGTCAGTCTCTTAGGGGAGAGAAGTCCAACCTGATCTAGATAGCAGGCAATTCAGGCCTGGTCTGGCAAGGTGCAGGACCCCTGCTTTTCCATCACCACTTTGATGGAGCAGTATCAGGCTGTATTCACTCACCTGTGGGTCTGCAAGCCTGGAAATGTCTGGCTTCAGGTAGAACATGATCCCCTCAGCAGCACCAGGCAGGGTGGTCCCTCGAATTAGCAAGATAAAAAGCATCAAGTAGGGAAATGTGGCAGTGAAGTAAACAACCTGAAAGCAGAGAGAAGGATAAATAAGGGACACTGTCACATACGTCCAAAGCAAATCCCCTAACTCTATTATTAACAACACCTAAAGCTTGGTCTACACTGGCGGGGGGGAATCAATCTAAGTTACACAACTTCAGCTCCGTGAATAACATAGGTGAAGTCGACGTACTTAGATCTACTCACAGTGGTGTCTTCACTGTGGTGAGTCAACAGCTGATGCTCCCCCGTCCACTCCACCCGTGCCTCTTGCCCTGCTGGAGTACTGGAGTCGATGGGAGAGTGCTTGGCAGTCAGTTTATTGCATCTAGACCAGACGTGCTAAATCAACCGCTGCTGGATCGATCGCTGCCTGTCAATCCAACGGGTAATGTAGACAAGCCCTGAGTTTTTAAATACCCAAAGCCTCTGCTTTCACTGAATTCTAGTTAAAGGTCATGAAAATATTTCTATTCATGGCCAAGATTTCCAAAAGTAGGCAGTGAATTTAAGGGGGGCAGGGCAGCAATTTGAGGCAGAAGCCTATTTTCAGAGTGATTGCTCACTACACTGAAAAATTCAGCCTCTTTAAGGCATCTCAACTTGAATCTGAGAGCCCCCAAAATCTTGACGTATTTTTGAAGGCCTTGACCACAGTTTTTGTAAAGCCCTCCTGTCTTCTTTTTTGTGTTGAAAATGAAATGGATTGGTTTAGGGAGCTGTTGGAGCAGAATGAATCATTCGTCATTAAACTAAGCCCCTTTTTCTGCTTGTGGAATTGAAATCAGTGAGCAAGCTGCAATTTCCCTAAATGTATTCATTATTCAGATTCATTCAAATAATATCCTTTTGAATTTTTGTTCATGCTACAGATTGATAGCAAATATTCAAATGTCAAATTGTGTTATTTGACTGTGATTGGTCAAATAATTCAGATGGTACTGTTTCTGTTCCCTGACTGGAGGAGCATACAGGCACTGCTGGCACTGAAATTTGTCTCTGAAATTCACTTTTTGTGAACATTGATGCTAGTAAACCAGATTTATTCAAAGTATGAGGAAAGTAAACACAAAAGAACCACAAATGTGGCCAAAGTAAACTGATTTTAAAAAACTACTCATTCAGACTTTTCATATGAATTATTCTCCCAGCTCTAGTAACCATTAAGGGCCTTTAAGTATTGACTATTAAAAATGAACATTCCGTCAAGAATTGACTTCCTGTTGACTACAAAGTTCTGCAGATGATCTCTGCAAATAATCTTACACCACTGCAAATATTAAACCAAGGTATCTACTTTTAAGCAATTCTGTGAACTCTACTGCTTGTTCATAATATGCCAAAGCACAACTTTTTCTAACAGTAAGAAATAAAGCGGAACAGTTAAATTACTTGACAGAATCCCATCAGATTAGTAGATTTTAAGGCAAAAGGGACCCTTATGATCATCTAATCTGACCTCATGCATAGCACAGGCCATAGAATTTCACACAGCAATTTCTGCATTAAGCCCATAACTTCTGACTGAGGTAGAACACTTACTGTAGAAAAACAGCTAATCGTCATTTAAAGACTTGGAATGCTGGAGAATCCACCACATTCCTAGGTAAATTGCTGCAGTGGGTAATTATTCTCACTGTTAAATATTGGCACTTTATTTCTAGTCTGAATCGGTCAAACTTAAGCTGACAACCGTGGAATCTTGTTATGACTTTGCTGGGTTAAGGAGCCATCTACTGTCAGAAATATTCTGCCCATGTAAATACTTATGACTGATCAAGTCACGTCTTAACATTCTCTTTGTTAAGATAAATAGATTGATCTTTTTTTAATCTTCACTGTCAGTAGAAATGGTTGGAAATTTTTTGATCAAACTATAGTTGCCCATCAAAATATGCGGATTTGTCAAAACCAAAACGTTTCATGGAAAAGGGATGGTTTCCACAAATCTATACTCAAAGTGTTTTTTGTATAAAAAGTTTCAAAATTACCAACATGACAAATTCTGGCTTACCAGTTCAAAACAATTTTAGGTTTAGAAAACTAAACTAATGGAAGTTAAAAAAAAAAAAAAAAAGGGTGAAAACTTGTAATAGAAATGAAGCATTGCAAAACTATTGAAACTAGACATTTCAATTGACCGAAATTGAATTTTTTTTTATTTTCAGTTTGTGAACATTTTTAATACTTTGACCTTTTGTCCTGATTCAGGATGGGAAAAGTTTTTTGAAATCTCAAAAATTTTCATGGGATAGGAAAACCGTTTCCTGGCAGGCTTTAACTGTAGGACAGATTTTCCAGGCATCAGATCATTCTTGAAGCTCTTCTGAATCCTCTCCAATTTTTCAACATCATTTTAAATCTGCATGTTTATACTTCAGTATTTTATTGTTTTCTTAAGTGCAAAGAGAGACGAGTTGGGAGGAGACATGGATTTTAATTGAGTTCTCTGTGTCTCCACACTTATGCAGCAAGCAGGAGAGAGCAACTCAGTACATTTCCATTAAAGGCAAAGAGTCTTGCAGGCTCCACACATTCCCCTCTGAGAGTTGAGCCAAGGAGCACAGTGGTAAAAAGGTTGTAAATATGGGAGATGAAGACAGCCCTGAGAACTCAGCAGCTATTGACGCAGAACTAAAGAGATGTGTCTATTGTGAAGGATGTGTCCCGATACTTGTACCAGGAAAAGGTGAGAGTGATGGGAGCTTCATGGATGAAGAGAGCGCAAATAGTGGGAAACATCTTTTATGGAAGAAGGGGACTTAAGAAATTTGTCACTCACCCCTCAGTGATGGTCACACATCCTCTAAAAATGTGCAAGACCAACCCTGACTAGTATAACCCAGCCTCACCGCTGCTCAGGAGGTTATACTTCAACCCTGCATCATTAAACCCTAAGTGGCTTCTTTGAGCTTCCCATGTGAAATATGTTATGCTCATCCAATCCAGGAACAGAAACAATAACATGTGACTTACACAATCACACCCAGCCAGCGCAGCTCAAATTTTCAATATCGAGTGTGGAATGCTCAGAGGAACGCCCTGTTTGTGAGCAATCCACTGAGTTAAAGAAAAAAGACACACACAAAAAACCCCCCAAACTGAGCAATTACAAATAATGAAGAAGTGGGAGATAACCACGATGAATCCCCTAAGGAGATTATTTCTAGTGGGCTATTCACTCAGCTCTGGTGTTTAATTATTATAGATGATTGGAGATCTGACAGTAAAACAAGAGAATATTGCGAAAGCTTCCAGATCACCTGGGGACTGTGCATCAGCAACTGGATGTCTGTGTGTTGCTAATGGTGAAGCAGCATCTTTCACAAGGTTTCACCATTACAGTGGACAATGCTGGCCTAGGACTTCACCATTTCTTCTAAGCTCTTTCCCTTGTCTCTCCTCTGTTTGATTGACTTTCTTAGCTCTTCTCATAATGGACTAAATTCAGTTGTGACTTCAATGCAGTTGCACCCAGCCATGCCAATCTGAGTATGGCCCTATGTCTTGTGTGTTCCCTGCCTCCTTTCTTCTTCTCTCTCTGTGTCCTGGTGAAGGCTAAGAAGGTAGAGAAGAGCTATAATGGCAGCTAGGAAAAGTTGTACTGACTAAGGGGACAGAGTTTGATCTCACTTTGCCTGTGGACTTGACTCCTTTCCAGATGCAGAAGTAGCAGACGACCCAGGCAAGCAGGAGGCAGAGAGCCAGCTCCCAGCGCACAGTGCCCAGATTGTGAATACCGTCTGTGAGTCCCAGGGCTCGCTTCCTGCCAGTGCAGGAGGAGAGAGAAAGGTTAACATCCCAGACTTGACTCCTGCAGCAGCCTCCAGCCCAATGTTTTCATACACATCTCATAGCACAGATGCACAATCTCCACCATCACTGCTGCTTCCAATCACCCTAGCCCTCACCGCAATAGTGTATACTTGGTCACCAAGGGATCCCCTCACAGACTGGCCCCTGCAGTTTCACCTCACCAGTTAGTCAGCCCGGGCCCTCCAACTCTTCCAGAGCCCTCAATAGTCCCACTGCAGCCCCCAATCATTCACAGCACAGTCACTCCCAATCTCACATCACTGTGACCCCTTTGGCTGCCTCCCATGCCACACTCCAACAGCAGCCTGCCCTGCAGCTCCCCCGCTCCCCAAATCATCAATGGCTCCCAGTCACCTGCTGGCTGCTTTGTTTCCTCCAACCACCCCATGTTCTATGGCTCCCTCTAGGAACACTTATGGTTATGGCCCATGCTACCATGGCTGCACGACTATTTTAAGCATGCTAGCTCAGACGAGAGCTTGCACCAGTATATCTACAGGAGCTGGGACAACACCCCTCATTCATAGTGTAGGCATAGCCTAACGGGGACCATGTGAGAGCTGACCACCATCTCCAGATGACTCCCCTGCAGTCTCTCACTACCCTAGTATCTATAACAACTCTATGTCCTCCTGGCTACCTCCCCCCATGCAAAAATCTCTTGTGGCTCCCTGGAAGCTGGCAATGTTGTACTGAAATCACAATGGTTTCTGTAACTATTGATGGATGGGCACAGGAGCCTGACACTGAAGTCCCAGCTCTTCCTCTGACTCCTCTGGTGCCATTCTACAAGTCACTTCACCAATGGCGAGGCCGAGACACAGAAAGAAAAACCCGCCGCTGGTCCGTGCCAACTGGCTCAGGCTCACGGGGTTTGGGCTGCAGGGCTGTGCCACTGCAATGGAGATTCGTGGGCTCGAGCTGGACTCAGGGACCCTCCCACCCCGCAAGGTTCTAAAACCCAGGCTCCAGCCCAAACCTGGACCTCTACACAGCAATGAAACAGCCCTGCAAGCCCGCATCGCCTGGCACAGGCCAGCCGTGGGTGCTTAGTTGCTGTGTAGACTTACCCAGACAGGCTCCATGGGATAATGGATACCCAGACAGGCTAAGCGGGATAATGGATACGGATCACCTTTGCAAAGTATTTGAAAAGTGATGGATGAAAACATGCTATTGTGATTGAGCCCCTCATTCCCACTTGCTTCCTGTGACTTCTCCAGATTGGGTGGGGGCACGGTTCGGAGTGACAGTCCTTAGAATTCCAAGTCCCATATTGTTTACGCCCTCTGAGGACCAGTGCCAGATGATTCCCTACAGTGTATTCTGCAGCATTTCTCCTTTCAGTATGTCTCGTGGGTGCTACGTCTGTTTGCCCTCTAAGTGTTTTCACAGGGTGCAGCATAGGTGCCCAGCAGTAAAGAATCACAGAAAATGTTGCTTTCTTCTAACACTGAACAAAGGAACTCAATTAAAATAAGGGAAAAAGCTACTTTGTTTCTTGCTGCTTCACTGCAGAGCATCTTTGCAGAATCTCTTCCAGCCCCCTCCCACCTGGCCTCCTGCTCTAAATAGATAATCACACTTGGTGTGCATACATGGATGCCCGCTAGGTGTCTGTCGGGGGGGTGGCCCTGCCAACATGTGTTCAGGCCCTGTATATCCACAACCTGTGGGTGTTAAGTGCATCTACCATGTGGGTCCATGTGTGTGTACATACATGTGTTCTCGGTAAGGGTCAATGTCTGACCTCTGGGGCTATGTGGGCCCATGTGCCCCATGGATTTCTGTCAGTCAGTATGCCCTGTTGGTATGCCAGTTTGCATGTGCAGTGAGTGTGCTCACGTGACCCATGACATGCAATGTGCCATAGGTCTGGGTTCCGAGACGTGGCACTTGCACATCTTTTTTGGCCTTACAGAGACTGCATTTGGAGTATTCACACTGCTGTGACCTCTTGAGGAGAGCGGAGTCTGAAACTGGGGTACGTACTCCCAGAACTCAGTAACTGGGGAGGTAGCATTAGCAGGTGCTGTCCAGTTCTCCAAGTTAGAGTTATTCAGAAAGTCCACGCAGCGATCTACAAAAGGAGGAAGCAAGTCTGTGAGCCCAGAGAATTCTCATGATTCTCAGCCTTTGTACTCCCTCCTGCCTCCTCCCCGTTCACTCCAGCTGCACACAAACATCAAACATCACTCTCTCCCCACCACTGCCAGAATCCTAGTCTGGGAACAGCCAGAGGGATGGGGGAAGCGGAGGCTCCTTACTGAATAGAACTCAGATGGCTGTGGAATGCAGGGTATTGTGGGATAGCAACTATGGTTAGCCAGACTGGGAAATTGCTTAATGTTAAGAGAGAGCTCAGAGAGGAACTTCCCTGGCTTTCCCACAAATAAAGCTCTGCTTGTGGAGCTGTGAGAGTCAGATTCCCCTTTGAGGAAGGCAGTGACCCCTGTGCGGGGTATGGCAAGGGAAGGACTGTGAGTCAACTGAACATGGAGAGGGGAACTTTCATAGATCCACAGATTCCATGGCCAGACGGAAGCAGTGCAACCATCCAGTCTGGCCTCCTGGATAACGCAGGCTATAGACCTTCCCCAAAAAAATCCACAGAGCAAATCTTTCAGAAGAATATCCAACCTTGATTTGAGACTTTAAGAGTTTTGCCAGCATTAGCTTATTTTACTCAGGGAACCAGCAGGGAGGGGAGGAGAGGCTGGAATAAGCTATACTGGAGAAAGCACAATTTTGGCAGTGTAAGCTGCAACCACATGAGAAGTGCTTTGCCTCTACAGTACACTGGTTGAGTTACACTGACAGTGCACTCCTAGCAGAGACGTGACCTGAGTAAGTCAAAAACCTACTGAACAAACAGGTCTCTGCTGTGACGGAGGCTGGCCCAGATGCTTGAGGGTACAAGGTGCAGTGAGTGGGTTGAACTTGGACTGTACCCTGTTACACTAGATAAAGGCAGTGCCAGCTCCAGTGAAAAGCTCCTTCCATGGCTTAGAGTTGGGGTGAGGACTCCAGACTAAAGCGTGTGTGAAAATGGGCTTTTTTTCCAGGTAAAATTTTTAAAAAACGGAAAATCAAAACATTTTGATTCAGAAATGCTGCCATAGGAGTTGTAGTTTGGATGCCGCATGCTCCCGCTACGGGCTGAGTTCACTGGTCAGGCTACCTAACCCATGATGCACTATGGTCTCTCCTCATGGTGACAGGAGGCTGTTGCATCCTGGCTGTGGTGCATCATGGGAGATGTAGTCTAGCTGGGGAGCCCAGACCATAGAGAAGAAAGGGCACATGAGCAGGGCTGGATTTCCCATTAGGCACATGACTAGAGGCGCCTAAACATTCAATTTTTGCCACTCCCAAGTCCCAGTACGGGTGGGGCCAGGGCCAGCTGAGCAGGAGAGTAGGTCTAGGTCCGCTCGGCCCAGCAGACACAGTCACGTCCCAGTGGGGCTGATGAGTGCAGCCAGGGGACAGAGCACAGGAGAGTAGGTCTCTGGGGTCGGGGGTTTGTGAGGAGGCGCTGGGCAGTGGGGGGTTTGTGGAGGAGTGCTGGGCGGTGGAGGTATGTGTGTGTTGGGGCAGTAGGGAGTCTGTGGGTGGAGAAGGTTGGGTGATGGGATGCCTAAAAGTTAAAAGTTGCAGTACCTCCCCGCCGCCCGTATTGGTTAGGAGCTCCGAGCTGCTGTGGGATACCCCACAGTTCTCATCTGCTGCCAGGCAGCGGGGACCCCTGGAGCTCCTGGCCAGAGGCAGATAAGGGGCTTCTGGGGCTCTGGGTCAGAGCAAGTGGGGGTTCCTCCCCAACCCTTCCACCTGCAGTCCCTCCCACCCCCATCCCCACACTCCTCCTGGGGAAATGGGGTCAGAGCATGGGGGTTTTCCCGCCTCCCCCACCCCCACTGCTCCTGCTGGGGAGAGGGGTCAGGTCATGGGGGTCTTCTCCTGCTCCCCATCAGGAATGCTGCATAGGTGGGGGGGAGTGGGGCAATCCCCTGTGCCCCAACGCCACTCCTGGACAGGAGCACTGGGGTGAGCAGCAGAGCAGGTCAGGGCACCAGGATGACCATTTTTCCAGGGGGCCTCAATTGACAAGGACCCCTGGGCTTGGGCCCCGTTGGCCCAGTGGCTAATCTACCACAGCTCCCAGCTGCTGCAGATAATTGGGGATCACCCCACAGTTCCCAGGTGCTGCCGGGCAAGGGGGGCCCCTGGATCTCCAAGCTGCCGCAAACGGTGGGGGGACCCTGCGGCTCCTGGCTGCCATGGCGGTGGGCCCACTGCTCCCAGCCTCCGTAGGCAGTGGAGGGCCCCAGAGTTCTGAGTCACAGGTGGCAGGAAACTCTGGAGCTCCGAGCTGCTGTGGATGGGGGTAGGAAGCTTGGAGCCAAGGGCCCCGCAGCTGCCTAGACACCAGGGAAGTTGTGGGGACCCTGCCTAGGGGCATGCAAGGTGTAAATCCAGCCCTACACATGAGGAAACCAAACACCACACATTTGGCCCACAACTGCATATTGAGATAAAAATGTTTTAGTTTTCAGCTGAATATTTCAATGAAAATTCAAAATTTTCCACATAAAGCCAACAGTGAAAGAATTGTTTAATCAACTACCCAATTTTCTGTCAAAAAGCAGTTTTGATGGAAAGTTTTCAAACCCAGATCTTCTTTCCACAAGCAGACTAGCCGAAGTTGTACCTGAGTTCCAAGGATTATTACAGGTGGCCCAGGGAAGCACAGCAGTAAAGGAGCTGAACAGGTAGAAGATAGCCCAAGATAGGATGACGATGTAGTAGATATTCAGATAGGATTCGATGACTTGTGAGGCGTATCCAATTCCTAAGAGGGAAAGTGACAGGGGTTAGGAAATGGCCCTAGGCTAGCCCCAAATATATCAGACTTTAGCTTTGAATAGTGCCACAGGCCATCCCACTGGAGTTGGGGGCATGGCAGATTAATGAGCAATTTGGTTCACCAAAGAATCCTGTAAGACTCAAAGTTTGAGGGTGGGAGCGCCAGATGTGTTTCATCATGGTGGAGAAATCAGAAATAAAAAGGGTTTTCACTGCTCATTACATCCCACACCCAAAGAATGAGGCCAGAGCAAATGCATAGGGTCAGGAAAGTGGTGGAATCTCCATCCTTGTTGGTTTTTAAGGCCCAGTTTAACAAAGCCCTGGCTGGGATGATTTAGTTGGGGGTTGGTCCTGCTTTGAGCAGGGGATTGGACTAGATGACCTCCTGAAGTCTCTTCCAACCCTAATATTCTATGATTCTAGGAGGTAGCTTCTAATCCTGGCTCTGCCAATATCCACAAATGTCAATTTGAGAAAATCACTTAATCGGTCTGTGCCTCAGTTTCCCCTCTGTAAAATGGGGATCATAAAACTTCAGGATACTTGTAAGGTTAATTCTCTGTGGTTTTAAAGTAGAGCTGTCCAGAAAACAAAAATTCCATTTCACAAAAAAAGTCAAGGTTTTATCATTTCTTTTTGTTCTGCTTCAGAACAAGTAGTAGATCTTTTGAAATTTTTTACACAAAAACCCATGAGACCCAGAAATTTCCATCATGGACCTGTGAAACCCATTTATTGACTCACCTTCAAAGAGAGGACAGATCTTTCTCCAGGCAGTGACTCCTCCCTGGCTGGTGTACTGTCCTAGCGCTGTCTCCAGGAAGAACACTGGGATCCCACAGGTGAAGAGGAAGATAAGGTAGGGGATGAAGAAGGCACCTGCAGAGACAGAGTGTGGATGGCAAATGGAGGAATCTTAACTACTCATCATTATCATAATCACCCATTACCAGGTACACTAACAAGTGAGATGTACCATGAAGGCCTAGGTAAACACCTTTGAATGTAGATGCCCATCTGAACTAAATGGACTGGTTGAGCCTGCAAAACTGCACAGATCTTGCAAGAGAAGAGCCTCTCGGCTTTCTTCTTCTTGTCCTGGAAATACCATAAGCACCATTGTCCTCATGCTATTTCAGCACTTCTGCATCTGGTCCTGGACAGAACCTGGAAGAGCAGAATGGCAAGAAGACAAAAAAAGCCATAGAAAATAAACGTTGACTATACTTTTCAACCCTTCAAACCGGTCTGAGCAAAGGTTTGGGAAGGTAAGAGGAAATCTTATTGTATCCAAACTGGGTCCTTCTTACCCAGCAGTAACAGGACAGTTCTCTCAAGTTGATTCTAAACTGCTGCCAGGATCTTGGTTTAGTCTCCAGCCTTTCCTTCTCCCATCTCCTAATTTGCCTTTCCAAAGAGAGCAGCTAGACTCCATGCTTCAGAGCCCACCCACCCCAGTCTAACGGCAGACGCAAAGTAGGCAAATGCCATTCTCCTCCTGGTTGAAACAACAGCCCTCGGGGCCTCAACAGACACAGAGAACAAATGATACATGATTTTATATTCTCATCCTTTGCCCACCTTCCCCCCATGCTCTGATAAAAACACAGATGTTTGGAACAAAGATTTGGGCTCTTTGTCTCAAAGGCAAATCTGGTTCTTCTTAGATCTGTTTCTCCCTTGCCAGAATCAGTCATGCAGACCCACATTCCTTCCAGTGATGGATAATTAACAATTGGGTCTAAATAAAGAACATTTTCCCTTGTTCTTATGCCAATAATGTTAAAATAAAGAGCAACATCAAAATATTCCCTAAACACAGATGTACTATAGCTCCAGGGGACCTTGGGCCAACAGATCTTTCACATCCAGACGGGATCAGTCCAAGTTCATGAAGTAGGAAACATAGATCCTGTACATATTCAGCTAAAGGCAGTTGCTCCTTTCACAGCCTGTAGAGAGGTTAGCCAGGACTCATCTCTCTTCGGGGCGGCAGGGAACCACACCGCCTCACTGAACTTGGGAAGATGTCTTGTGGGGAATTAGTTTGGCCACAGGAGCCTTGCTCTGCGGCTTTTGTGGGGGCAGAAATAAACACAGTAAGCCCAAGCCCTAGGTCAGGGCAACGCAAGGGTGAGTCAGGCGCTCAAACCCTCAGGCAGAGGCTGAGCAACACCAGTATAAACAATAAACCCAGGCCCTGGGTCAGGGCCAGGCAATGGTGAGCCAGGCCCTCAGGCAGGAGCTGAGCAACAACTAAGGTGAGCAGACAGCAAGGGTGAAAAACTGGGATGAGGGTGGGGGGGTAATAGGTTTCTATATAAGAAAAAGCCTCAAATATTGGGACTGTCCCTATAAAACTGGGTCCTCGGTTTCCTCAGTCCCTCCCTCGGGGTCTGGGGTCTCCTCCTCCTCCTCTGCCGGTTGGGCCTCGGGGCAATCTCCTTCCAGTGCAGGGGTCGAGTGGAGGATCTTCTTGAATGCTGGCCAGTCCTGACCCAGAATCACCAGGTAGGATAGTCAAGGAGCCAGGCAGACAACCATCTGTCCTGTGACCCCGGGCACCGTTAGCGGGATCCAGGCAGTGGGGTAGGGCTGAAAATCACCATCGATACATTGCAGCCGAATCATCAGCAGGTGGGGGTCAGCCTTGGGCCCCAAGGTCTGACGGATTAGCATCTGGCCAGAGTTGGGTGGTCCCCGACAACTACCGGAACTGTGATCTTGGGGACCTGTGGCAGCTGGGCCCGGGTCTCTTCCACATAGACATGGCCAAAGCTGCAGTCCATCTCAGTGCAGTCACGCTGCAAGTGACCATATTTCCCACATAAAAAACAGGGCCTGAGTTCCGGGCGACTACCCTGAGTGGCTGCTCCCATCGGGCTCCTAGGTGGACTCTGATTGGTCCTCGGGACATTTATTATGGGGGGCACAGATCCTGTGGAGGTGGGAGTTTGGGGCGTCTGGCCCGAAGACCCAAGCGAGCCTCTTGCCCACGGGGGAGACTCCGCCCTTTGGTCCGAACGCCCCCTTTCTTTTCAGGGTTAGGGCACTCAGACCCTGGGGGTGGGCTCTGATACTGGCCCCACTGGTGCTTTGGCTACGAGGAAATCTTCCATCAATGCAACGGCGGTGGCTAGCGTCGTTGGCCGATGGTGAAGCACCCAGACCCTTCCTCGCGCTGGGAAGACGTGTACGAACTCTTCTCAAATAATTTGTTCCGTGACCTCATGCACAGACCTCCGCTCCGGCTGTAGCCACCACTTGCGCGCGTCCTTCAGCTCCGGGGCCACCAGCCGGCATCTGGTGCCCGTGGGGTAGGTCTGGCTCTGGAACTGCTGCCAAAAGGTTTCGGGGCTAATGTCCAAGGTGTCCAGGATTGCTGCCTTCACCTGGCTATAGTCCCTTGCATCCTCTGTAGGCAGCCCCCTGTATGCCGTTTGGACTGTCCTGGTCAAGTATGGGGCCAAGAGAGTGGCCCATCGGTCAGGGGCCCACCCTGCGACTAGCACCACCCTTTCAAAAGTTACCAAAAAGGCTTCGGGATCATCATCAGCTCCCATCTTAGTCAGCCGCACTGGCGCACGATCTGCTGCAGGCATTGCCGCTGGTGTTCCTGGTTCTGAACCCTCAAGTCCCGAACCAGCTGCTGCGGCTGCTGTGCTCCCAGCTGCTGGATGAGCTGCTGCTCGAGCTGGGCCGCCTGCTGCTGCTCCTGGCTCTCAGTCAGGAGCTTGATACGTTTGTCTATATCTATGGTCCTTTCTGGGGTACGGTCCCCCCCAGACTCCTTCTCACAGGGGTTGAGGGATCGTGCCCATGTTCTCCACCATGTGTAGAGAGGTTAGCCAGGGCTCGTCTCTCTCCGGGGCGGCGGCAAACCACACTGCCTCGCTGAACTCAGGAAGAGGTCTAGCAGGGAATTAGTTCGGCTGCAAGAATCTTCCTTTGCAGCCTTTGTGAGGGCAGAAATAAACACAGTAAGCCCAGGCTCTAGGTCAGGGCTGGGCAATGGTGAGTCAGGCGCTCTGGCCCTCAGGCAGTTGCTGAGCAATAACAGTATATACTCAGTGAACCCAGGCCCTGGGCTCCAAAGGGCCTGGGAGAGGGGGAGACTGCCACCCGCAAGTTGGGTGGGAGAGGGGACGCAGGCCCTTCCACTCCACTGCATCCCAGCCCGGGGCCCTAGCAGAAGGAGAAGACCCGCTGCTGCATCACTGGGGATCCTGGCCACAGCACACTGACATGGGCTCTGACAGTGCTGCAGCCATATCAGGATCGGCTGCCCCTGGCTACTTCCAGACTCCCCCTCTTGAGGCACGTGGGTCGGGGTGCTGTCCACAGGAGGGTTCAGGACCCTGAAGTCCTCAGCATAGCTGGCAAGGGGTAGACTCAGCAACTCCGCTGGGTAGCTGATGCAGGGCAGGTCAGTTCAGTCCTCAGGTTTACTGCAGGCCACTGGGGTTTCCCAGTTGTGAGCTAGGCCAGAGATATCTGGCCTCTCCAGCGGCTGCTCTCTCAGTGAGCTCTAAGGTCGGGCCTTTATACTTCCGAGGCAACGCTTGACCCTCTGTGGAGGCGGGCTGAAATCTCCCTAGCTCCACCCACTCTGGTGTCCAGAGGGACTCATTTCTCTCCGGGACAGCGGGGAAGCAACACCGCCTCACTGCACAGCCACATAAGAGACCTTCAGTCAGAGTTCTTGTGAGACAACAGTATTATCCAGTAATTGATTAGATGAAGCCTTAGGGAGATCCCATACCCTGTTTTCTCATTGTCCTGGGCAGATCAATTTAATCAATAATCATTTATAAGAGTGCCACCTTACATTTATAAAATATCTTTTAATTCTGAAGTTCCCAAAGTGCTGGCCAGGATACCAGGGTTAACATCTACTTTTGCAAAAAATGACATGGAAGCTTTCATGACTGTACAAGTGGTCAGTTGACCCCGACCCCCAACACAGTTCTGAGCCATTGTTTCTCAATGGGAAGGGTGCTTTGTACTAAAACACGAAAACCGCTTTCTGCAGCCTCTGGAATTTTCTGTGGTAATCTCCCAGCCAAGTTTTGCCCAGACCTAGCTGTTTTTAGTGTGAGAGATATAACAAGATTACAGCCTGATACGTTACAGCTACTTTAGAAATAAATTACTGAGGCAAATAATGTAATAATTTTTAATGCAACAGAAAGTATCCTTTCTAGCCTTTTCAGTTACACTGGTCAGGATAGAGAGTGCGAGGATTATCAGTCCTGTAAACATCTCGGGACCTGACCATGGAATGGGAGCACAAGGTGTGTTCTTAATATCTTACAGCACTATATGCTTTTAGTTTTAGTTTTCCTTAATAAACCAAAGTCCAACCATTTTTATAAACAAACTGATGATGTTCAGTTATCTCCCCTCCCCACCCACACACATTGTGTTTCATTTTACAGTCACTAGAAAATCTAATTTTTAACCATGTAAAAGATCTTACTGTATTTTTACTGGAATAAGGAATTAAGCAGGTCATGCAAGAAACAGCAGTGAAAGGGGATGGACTCTTTCTGTGGGAATGTTTCCCCAGGCCAGGGGTTGGCTACTTATAGATCTATTGCTGGAGAAGAGGTAGAGTGTCCTTCCTTTCTCATCCTCCCAGGCACACTTTCCTGAAGCTTCTCAAATTCATCTCTACCCCCAGGACAAGTGCCTTGTCCTTTGGCTTTGAAAATCTGGTGACCTTACTCAGCTTTAGAATTCACTGGGGACAACACACCTCTGTTTCGATACGTGTTTTTTCTGTCAGGGATTAGCAGAAATACCAAAGCACTGTGAGAAAGGCTACTCTCATGGGCCAGTCAGGCCTGAAGGGTGGGTTTAGTGGGGACAGGAGCATCAGCTTGGTCACAGAACATACAGGATAGGGGAGCATTTGTCTAGGTGCTCGTGAGTAGGAGCCCAGGCCCTGAAGGAGATAACAGCAACAAAGCATTTTCCCCTGCCAGAAGATCAGCTGTGATCAGAGAGAGCTTGGGAATAGCTGAGAGGAGGGGGAATGCATGGGGGCTGGGCAGGAAGGGTCCCAGGGACTGTGTGGTGGGGAAACTGACAGGGTGGGTTCCCTGGCGATGGGAGCCCCCAAAAGGTCTGATAATTCAGCTGTGTTTTAGATAAGCATCTCACCTGTTGGCTGCTTCTACAAATGGCATATCTAGAGTCTCATCCATTATTAAAACGGGGAGCCTACTGAAAGCCAGATTGCTCCTCTCCATCTGGCAGAGCTACTCTGAGTATCCACCTGCGGAGCGATCGCCCACAGCTCAGCTTACCTCGCTGTGTGATTGCTTCAGTGGAGGTATGGGGATGGGCATGGTCTCTATGTATGAGCTGTGACATTAATGACACAAACTGGGACTGTATAGATCATTGCTGTAACCAATGTCCTGTAGTGGCACCGAATTTGTATAAACAGGGTCAAAAAAGGTGTCTAAGACAATGTTATGGTTTGCTGGTTATGATTATGCCATCTGTGTGCATGTATCATTTTTGTATTTAAAGTTATAAGTATTGGCTCTATACTGTCTGTATTTCAAACTTGTGCTATGCTTCTGGGTGACATCCCCGACAATTTGGCATCAGCACTACCTCGCCTGCTTGATGGCCAATTAAGGACCCTCAGCTATACAACTAACCCATTGAGAGAAGGCAGATACACCCTGTGATTCAGCAAGGCATGAAAGGACATGGACAGAACTCTAATGTTTTTCCATGCCATGAGCTGGATAGCTTGTTTTTGGATCAAAGAAAGCAGAGGCCATATGGCAAGAGACTATAAAAGGCTGCTGTATCTCCTCCATCTTGTCTTCAGTCCTGCTTCTAATTTCTGGAGGAACTCTGCTACACTGAAGCTCTGAACAAAGGGCCCATTCAAGATGTGGACATACTCCAGAGACTTGATTTGAACATGCAGTTTATTCCAGGGATTGGCAACCTTGGCACACAGCCCCCAGGGTAAGCACCCTTGGCAGGCCCGGCTGATTTGTTTACCTGCCGCATCCACAAGTTTGGCCTATTGCTGCTCCCACTGGATACAGTTCGCCACTCCAGTCCAATGGGCTGTAAATGGGCTGTAAGTGCCCTGGTCTAAGCAATTTGTCCTGAATTGGTACTCTCAATTGTGTCCCACCAATGGCAGCATTGTTACATGGGTGTGTATATATGAACAGATGAAAGTGCCTGCTCTGGTGCTCATATTCCGGGGCAACATCTCACATAGCCTGCACTTTTATGGACTTACCACCTCCATTTTTGTAACAGAGATAAGGGAATCTCCAGACGTTGCCCAGGCCGATGATCTCCCCAGCCACGGATAGCATAAACTCCATTTTATTACTCCACTGGCCTCTTGCCTCCATTTTTGGCTTCTCCTTTTCGAGCAGCACCATGCCCCCATTGGGCTCAGCCTCCACAACTGCTTTACTCTCTGTGGCCCAACAGAGCAGGGGAAACTGGGAGGGAAAACAGAGCACAGACTGTAAGAAGCTGTTACAGGACACACAGGTGAAATGAGCTGGGAAGGGACTCAGCCACCCAAGCGGACACATTTCTATGTTGTGACAGAAGCCGCAGCTCAGGGTAATTCCCAGAGTAGTCCAGGGAAACTCCATCTGAGAACTAGTTGCGCCATTCAAGGGACTGTTTCTTAAAAGATGGAAGCTAATTGATTCGTCAGCTGAAACAGAGTCCTGGCCCCACCTTCATCTCCACTTTCCTTTGACTAGATTCACCTCCTCCCCATCCTCTTATTCCCAATAGCCTGCCTGTCGCTGATGACAAAAACTTTTTAAAATGTCCCGTGTGATGGATTAGATCACAGAGACTCCCTTTGGATGTCACCTGATGTGCTGAGACTACCTCTGAGCCCACTTTCCCTGTCAGCTTGGGATTTCAAAATCCTGTCTTGTTGAGCCAGACATGTTAGCCTGCAAACACAGATCCAGGCCTGAACCACATCCCCCAAAACTGCTTAAGAAGTGCTCCTGTCTCTAGCACCCAGATACCCAGTTCCCAATGGGATCCAAACCCCAAATAAATCCATTTTACTCTGTATAAAGCTTATACAGGGTAAACTCTGATAGAGAGATATGCACAGCTGTTTGCTCCCCCAGGTATTAGCACATACTCTGGGTTAATTTATAAGCAAAGATGATTTTATTAAATATAAAAAGTAGGATTTAAGTGGTTCTAAGAAATAACAGACAGAGCAAAATAAGTTACCAAGCAAAATAAAATAAACACACACAAATCTAAGCCTAATACAGTAAGAAACTGAATACAGATGAAATGAAATCTCACCCTCAGAGATGTTCCAATAAGCTTCTTTCACAGACTAGACTCCTTCCTAGTCTGGGCCCAATCCTTTCCCCTGGTACAGTCCTTGTGCCAGCTCAGATGGTAGCTAGGGGCAGGGCTGGCTCCAGGTACCAGCCAAGGAAGCATGTGCTTGGGGTGGCACATTTTAAGGGGCGGCATTCTGGCCAATCTCGGGGCGGCACATTCCGGCCACCTCTTTTTAGGGAGGGAGAGGGTGGCAAAAAAGTTAGACCTGGCCCTGACTAGGGGATTTCTCATGATGGCCACCCCTTTGTTCTGTTCCACCTCCTTATATAGCTTTGGCACAAGGAGAGAGAACAAAACACGTGGCACTTCCTGATCTGGCTGGACGCGAACAGGTCCACCTGGGGAGTCCCCCACCAGCGGAAGATCAGGCTGACCGCCTCTGTATGAAGTGATGATTTGTGGTGAGAAGAGAAGATCCTGCTGAGGCAATCTACCAGGACATTCTTGGCTTTGGGAAGGTGCACAGCTACCAGGTGAATGGCATGTCGCACAGAAAAGTCCCAGAGGCTGAGCGCTTCCTGACAAAGGGCTGGTGTGTTAGCAATGGGTGGGGGGGTTCTTCTGAGGGGTTGGTGGGGGGAGTTGTGCCCCAATTCAGGCATAGGGGCACCAGTTTAATAATACTGCACAGGGCCCCATAAATCCTAATGACAGCCTTAGGGGTGGGGAGATCCTTACATGATTTACATAAAGCACAGCTCTCTAGACCAGGGGTGGGCAAACTTTTTGGCCCAAGGGCCACATCAGGGTTGCAAAATTGTGTGGAGGGCCAGGTAGGGAAGGCTGTGCCTGGCTCCTTCCCCTATCTGATCCCCTCCCACTTCCTACCCCCTGACTGCCTGCCTCAGAACTCCCGACCCATCCAACTCCCCCTGCTCCTTGTCCCCTGACCGCCCCTCCCCCAGAGACTCCCACCCCTAACCCCCCGCAGAACACTACCCCCCTTTTATAAGCCTCCCTGCTCTTTGTCCCCTGACCACCCCCTCCCCACCCTAACTGCCCCCCCCAGGACCTACCCAACCCCCATTCCCCATCCCTTGACCACCCCCCCAGAACCTCCGCCCCCTCCAACCATCCCCTGCCCCTTATCCAACGCACCGGTCTCCTTACTATGCTACTGAAAGCAACCTGTCTGGCTTCACAGTGCCCTGCAGAAGCACGCAGCCACACACACCCTCCCCAAGTGCTGCCTGGCACTCTGGCTCGGGAGGGCGGGAGCTGGCGGCTTGTCGCACTCCAGCCGGGTGCTCCAGCCCAGGAGTGTGTGGGCTGGCAGCTTGCCACTCTCCACCCAGCGCTCTGGCCCGGGAGAGCGAGGCACTCCGGCCGGAGTTCACGGGCTGGATAGAAATGGGCTGTGGGCCGCTGGATGGCCCACTCCTGCTCTGGACAGAGATTCACCTGCAACTGCCTCATAGGAAAAGTGTCAACTAATGAATTATTCCAGTGAAATCCTAGTCATGGCTAAAGCTCATTTGGGGAACCATGGAATAGACTTTGCCCACAGTCCTGGGCTCTTGGCACCAAAGATGGGTCCAAGTTGCAAAGTTAGGATAAGGACTCAGATTTAGGGTTTCCACTAGTGTCAACCCCAAGGCCACAAAAATCAGGAGTCAGGCCAAGTCAAAACCTCATGATAGTATAAAAAACAAGATTATTTAAAAATAATACATTTGGGGATTTTTTTTAAATTTATTTTTTGGTTTGTGAGTCTTCAGGGTGCACTTGCGTCACTTTTTCAAGCTTTTCTCCACAACTATGAGAATTAAGCTCTTTCTTTCTCGCTATCTTAGTTATTTATTGTTTTAAATCACAACGCCTCCAGGAGCATTAAGAAAAACGACAAATTTCATGAGAAAATCATGGGGGTTGGAAAACATGTGTCACGGTTCGGCCCACTAGAGACAGGCCTGAGCCAGAAAGCTCAGACCTACAGCTGGATCTCAACATCCCCAAAGATAAGAGAGGCCCTGGTTAGGGGCTGTCTCTACTTTGTACCTACTTTCTGAGCTAAAGCAAACCCTGGTGTAAGTTCTTGCTTACAGCAAGGCTGAATTTCACCCCGTGTCTTCATTATCCCTGCAAGACTAATTACAGAGCACAGTGAAACTGGATAACTGTGGACTTCATTATTATAAGTTTTTGGCTGCTCTAACAGGTGGTGTCTTCATAGTGTGTTAACTGGGTAATGTTACAAACCTCAGTCATTCTCCATTCATTTTGACAGTGAAATGCACACCAGGGTGAAAATGAAGCAGAATTTTGCTTGGAGGGGGAAGGGAGGTGAGAAATGGGCAGGGGAAGAGGGGAAGCTGACACAGTACTGTGCAGTTGAGAACATTTATCATTGCTGTGTCTTATTTGCATTTGCAGGTTGCACAATGCAAATAAAATGATCTGATAAACGCTAACTCTCTGTACATAATAGGCCAAAGGCAAAGAAAGGAGCAGACAGCTGAGAAGGCAACTTTTATCTAAGTTTCATAACAAATCTTTCACTACTTGGGATAATGCATCTTTTCTCTACATTTCAAACAAATAAAGAAATCACAGCATAAATTGTGGGGCAATGTGCTTTCTCCTGTGGGCATGCATAGCAAAGCAAGGACTGTATTCACTTCTGCAACTGGCTGGGGGCTAGAAGGCCCCATCCTGAGCTGTTCTTTTACCTCAGAATGCAAAACCCCCATTGACTTAAACGCAAAGAGGATTGGGCCCTGAGCAAAGCAGTTGATTCTGTCTTTTTTAAGGGTATGTCTACGCTACCCCGCCAGATCGGTGGGTGGGGATCGACCCACTGAGGGTTGATTTATCATGTCTAGTCTAGACATGATAAATCGATCACTGAGCACTCTCCCATCACCTCCCGTACTCCACCACCATGAGAGGCACAAGCGGAAACGACAGGGAAGTGGCAGCAGTCAACTCACTGAGGTGAAGACACCATGGTGAGTAGATCTAAGTATGTCGACTTCAGCTACATTATTCTTATAGCTGAAGTTGTGTATCTTAGATCGGTTCCCCACCACCACCACCACCACCCTCCCAGCGTAGACCAGGCCTAAGAGAGATTATAGCAACAAGAGTAAAAGCGCGGATGTTAGAGGAGTTTAATAGAATTCTACCCTATTGTAGAATTCTTTAGGATGACTTTAAAAACCCCTTCCTGTGGCTCTCACTCCCTGTTGAATTCTAGAGTAATTTACAATTTCTGTAGACTTCTATTAAGGGCTTGATCCTGCAAGGTGCTGAGTACAACACTTATGCATGTGCTTAACTTTAAGCTTGTGAGCAGTCCCATGGTTTATGTGCTATGCTAGATCGGAGCTTATATGTCTAGCAACATACAGGATCCAGCCCCCCATTTCTATAGAACAGTGCTGCCTAGTGGACAGAGTGCTGGACTGGGACCCAGGAGACCTGGTTGCCACTCGGCCACTGACCTGCTGGGTGATCTTGGGTAAGTCACTTCCTGCTTTGTACCTCAGTTTCCCCATCTGTGAAATGTGAATAATGACCACTGACCTTCTTGGTAAAACGTTTTGAGATCAGCTACACATTATTATTATTAGGCAGAGTCATCCCTTAAAGTTTTATCTACAAAAATCCCTAAATTGTCCCAGGTTGTTGGCTGCTGAAGCACAAAAGCATTTCCCTCTGGCTCAGCGGGGTGGAGAACCTGTCAGACCTCCACACTGTCACCATCAGGCAGATTGCCTACCAACATGTATTTCTGAATTCTAGCCACTTCTGAGAGCTTTCTCCTGACAACCTTCTCTAAGCTTCCCAAGAGGGCAAAACATCTTTCACGGCCATCTCATCTGCAGGAGATAGGCCACCTAGCTAACGATTTCATTGCAACACTTCTGCACAAGAGCAAGGAAGGCAAGAGGAAGTTTAGATGCTTCTTATTTGATCTGTCAGTCTTCGCTAAGCTCCAGTTTGCTGTAGCCCAGTGCACATCATCATGCAGGATGATGCTTTTGTCTGTGCTGACTGGAGATGTTGTTTGTTGCTGGGAGCAGAAGGCTTAACTTCATTTATCTGAGATGGACCTGAAGCAAAACCACAGAGTCAGCCTCCTTGTACTCATATCTCTGTGTTATGGGAGCCCGTAGTTAGACTCTGGTTACATCAGGGCCCCATTATGCTAGATGCTGCACATACACCATAGAGAGAGGCCCTAAATGGACACGGCCATGGGTGAGAGAAAGAAGGCTTATCTCCATTCTACAGATAGTGAACTGAGGCAGAAAAATTCAATCACTTGCTGAAGGTTACAAAAGAAGTCTGTGGTAGAACCAGGACTGGAGCTCAGATCTCCTGAGTCACAGCCCAATACCTTAACCTGGCAGGAGTCAAACTGGTATTAATTTTTGTTTGGTTCAGGTTTGGGTCAAATTCAGTAAGACACAGTTGTGCAAGCACCACACAATGGGGATTACTCAACGTTGTGACTCAGCAAGGCCCACCAGGACACGCCTGGGCCAGAATCTTCCCTGGGACATGAAAGGAGAATATAAAACACAGGACAGTGGAATCATGAGAACTCCTCTCTCCTCCCCCACCTGCGATGAAGGTAACAGCAACACTGGAAAGACAAAGACTTTGGTCTCACGGAATTCAGCTTGTATATTAAGAACTATAAATTGCCTGCACCATCCAGTGGGGCAAGCAAAGCTGCTTGATTCAGAACTTACTGAGTCTGATAACATTTAGGATTTGAAATGCATGTTTGTTTTTATTTCTTACGTAACTATTTCTGACCTTTATGCCTCCCACTCATCATCCCTTAAAACCTATCTTCCTGTAGTTAATAAACTTACTTTAATGTTTTATCTTAACCAGTGTCTGAAAAGCGTGGGGAATCTGATCAGATTACAGGCTGGGGCACGTTCACCACCCTTTGAAAGAATGGCAAACTAATTAATGAGCTTGCACTGGGGCGGGGAAGATTTGCTGGTGTTTCCCTCGGTATGGTTCATGAATGGCTTAGGGAGTATTCATGCAATTTAGCTAGGTATGTCCCTGCATATTGTTGACTAAGTGATCACAGCGCTGGGAGCAGTCCCACAGTCCCAAGTTGCATCCCGGGGGTCCCATCACACCTATTCCCCCACCCACCAGCACCCATCCCAATTTTGCACACTTGGTATCTGGTCACCCTAGTTTAGGCTCAGTAGGTAGAACAAAATTATGGGTCAGGTTCAGTTCCAGTTCAAATAAAAATAGCTGTTCAAAGTGGTTCTTTGGTTTCAGTTAGTTCTGGTCCCTCTCCCAGCTGGAACATTTTTAAGAGTAGGGGTGTAAAAAGCGAGCCCCCAACCCCTCTCCGTGCCCCACCCCCCAGAGCTGAAGTTGGGAGCAGGCCCATGTCTCCAGGAAGGGGGGACTCAAATAGGGGTAAGGGGGCTGAGTCTGAGGCACGGGGCTGGCAGCTGTGACCTCTGGGTGCAGGGCCGGGACCCTGCGTGGAGGCCCAGGAGCGGAGCCCCATGTAAAACCTAGGGGTGCTGCAGCACCCCCCATACCTCTAGTACCCACCTCTATGCCCACTCCCTGACCACAAATTATCCTGACCTTCAGAGACATCAGGACATGGATGTGGACTTCGCCGATGGCCCTTCTCTCTGTAATAAGCCAAACCAAACTGAAGTGATGCTGGGGGAGCATATACAATAGCAAGCATGGGATCAACACCTAGGCCAGGCACAGGCAAACTTTTTGGCCCAAGAGCCACACTGAGGTTAAAAATTGTATGGGGGGTGGTAGGGTAGGGTAGGGAAGCCTGGCCCTGCCCCCTATCCAACCCCCTCAGAACTCTCAACCCATTCAACCTCCCCTGCTCCTTGTCCCCTAACCACCCCCTCCTGAGAACCCCCCAACCCCTAACCGCCTCCTCCAGGACCCCGCGCCCTAACCACTCCTGGGGACCCCCACCCCCATCCAACTTCCTCTGCTCTGTGTCCCATGGCTGCTCCCTCCCACCCCTAACCATCCCCCGGGACCACTCCCCACATCTAAGCTCCCCTGCTTCTTGTCCCCTGACTGCCCCCTTCTGAAACCCCCCACCCTAACTGCCCCCCCAGAACCTCATCCCTTACCCAAGTCCCCCTGCTCCATGTCCCCTGATTGCCCCAACCCCTATCCACCTTCCCCCCAGGACTCCCTGCCCCTTATCCAAGGCCCCAGCTCAGCCTGGACCCCCTTACCATACTGCTCAGGCCCACCAGAGCGACACACGCTGCCCTGCAGCCCCACCCTCTTACCAAGCTGCTCAGAGCTTCAGGAGCTCCGGCCCCGCCAGAGCCAGTCCTGCCACTACAGCGCTGCCCGGCCATAGCAGCAGGCCAGAGCGCGGCCTGCGCGGTGCACTGAGGCTGCAAGGGAGCGGGACGAGAGCAGCCTCCCCAGCTGGGAGCTCTGGGGCCGATCAGGAAGGGCCCGCGGGCTGTAGTTTGCCCACCCCAGACTTAGGCAGACAGATGGCAGGGAGTGCTGTCTACTAACAGCAAGTCATGGTGCCTTTGTAGCTAATTTTCCTATAAAAAAGCTGCGATTGACTATGTGCCCATTATGTCAGATGGCATCCAGGCTCTGCTTGGGTCCCCAAGTCACTGACAAGGCTGCAGTTCACAAAGTTTTGTGGCTCACTCGGTTAGTAACCATCTGGCAGTCCCACGTTCTGCTCCTTTTACCACTGCGGTTCCCAAGAGATCAGGACTCCCCAGAGCCACAGCGAGGAAAGGAGCAGAATGTGAGGCTCCGGAAAGTCTCAACCGCCAGCTCCTCCGGCACGGCTGCTGTACTACCCTCTGCCTCCCCCTTCCCTCTCCCCCCAGCCCTGTCCTCTGACGGTGCTGCTGTACAAACCTCAGGCAGGAGGACTCAGGAGATGCAGCTGCAGAGAAGGGCTGGGGGCAGGCTCCTCCCGTGTCTTTCCAGTACACTGTACCAGTGACAAATATCTCACTGATACGGCGTACCGTACCATACCACCGTACTTGCACCACTGCTCAAATACCTACAATTGAAGTAAAAGTCACTTGATAGGAGCATTCTACAGTCTATTAACACAGAAATGCTCCCAGTCGGTACTTCACGGAGCCCATCATTCTCAGTCTGGCTGTTTCCTTCTTCAGAAAGCACCTTCACCAGGCACGTTTTCTTCCCATTTACTTAAAAATATTCTGTGCTCCATAAAAATATCTTGGCTCTGTGTTAAAGCCACCAGCCACCTCTTCTGTTCTGGATTCTCTGACCATGCTCACTGCTGATGCCTTTTATTGCAGCTTTCCAAACTCAACCCTTCTAGCTGGTGCCTTTATCTGCATCTGTAGGCAGCTTGCCTGGGTGCAACAACCAGTTTGTCAGCTTCCAGGGCATGTGGGCGGTTTCCTATCTGGCTGCTTTAATACACGACACTGCACAAAAGAACTGCAGCTGGGTGGGACAGCACGAGGCCTGAAACACTGTTTGCAGGTGGGCACTTTTCACAGGAGGAACTTAGTGTAGGAAATATAGGGAACCACGTGGGGACTGACATTCAGACAACCACTAAAACCAGGGGTGGGCAAACTTTTTGGCCCGAGGGCCACATCCAGTTTGCAAAATTATATGGAGGGCCAGGTAGGGAAGGCCCCGCCCCTAATCCGGCCCCCTCCCACTCCCCCCCGACTTTCCCCTCAGAATCCCCAAACCATCCAACCCCCCGACCTTGTCCCCTGAATGCCCCTTCTAGAGACCCCTAACCATCCCCAGGACCCCACCCCTTACCCAATTCCCCTGTCCTCTGAGTGCCCCGACCCCTATCCACCCTCCCGCACTCTAACCACCACCCCATGACCCCAACCCCTTATCCAACCCACCCTGCTCCCTTACTGCCCTCTCCAGAGTCCCCCCACTGACCACCACCCCGGAATCCCCCCCACCTACCATGGCTGCTCGGTGCAGCTCTGGGAAAGGGGGGAGAGCAAGCATGGCCCCCCAGAGTGCTCCCCGTACGGCTGGACTCTGTGGAAGGGTGAGCAGCCCCGGCCCCCAGCGCTCTACCCGCAAGGGCTCTGGGGGAGAGGAGGGAATGCGCTGCCCTGACCCCCAGAACGCTGCCCTCCCCACCCGCTGCCTCGAGGTCCTCCCCACAAATCACTCGCTCTTTTCTGTCCCTTTCCCCGCCTCCCATTGCTCGCCCTTAAGGCAGGAAAAAAGGGGGAGGGCAAAAAAAAGGCAGAGAGGAGAAGCAGCAGTCGGGAGGGTGGATCTCAGGGGAAGAGGTCAAGCCGGAGCAGGGCCTCAGGGCAGAGCAGAGTGGAGCACAGGCAGGGCCTCATGGGGGATGAGGTCAAGCAAGGGCGAGGCCTTGGGTGGAGCAGGGAGCAGAGCCATAGTCCAGCTGCCGGTGCGCCCCACACACACTTCTAGAAATCTTCCGGCGCTCACGCCCAGCCAAACATAAGAGTCACATGCCACCTATGAATAGAAGCTTCTATAGTGCACAAGCTCTATATTTTCTTTAGGTCTGACCCAGGCTGAGCATTGGGACTCTTTTGCTTATCCTTAGCACTTTTTGCCCCTCGCCTGTCCAAGCAGCATAATAATACAGTTCCTCCTTGTTAGGGGTTTTTATCCTTACCCACAACTGCTTTAAGTTGCAAATTTAGCTGATGGATAGAATTCACGTGCATGTCTCCTCTTCGCTGGGGCTGCAGGGTGGAGGGAGAGCCAGCAGCAAGATTTTTTGTCTTTTGCTCTTCCATAACAGTTTGCCTGATATCAATGGGACTTTTGTCCGGCAGGACATCGCCCCTTCTGTTGGAGACTAGTATTTCACACTCATTAATGCTTTTCTCCTGGCTGGTGATTTATGCCAATACAAAGGCTCACAATGCAAATGTTCAATTATCATCTTATGATATGGGATAGAGAGATGTTAGACGTGAGATTGATACACGCAGGAACTTACAAGCATTCAACACAGCCTAAACACAAAGCACATTTTTATTAATCTCATACCAGTTTGACCAATAGTAACACCCAGGTTAGCCAGACTGGTTCCAGCTATGGATTTGTCAGTGTTCCACTGAGGCAGGGGATCCTTAGTGTAAACTGACACCTGACTGGCCAGTATCACAAGGGCAACAACAATGGGAAGAGATACCGGGGGAAGGAAATATTAAAAAACAGGATTATTTAGTGCTGGCCTATGCACTGATTTCACACCACTAGTACTGTATTGGTTTAGAAAGCGGTATAGTTAAAGCAGTACAAAAGTGCCTCTCCTGGTGCTGTTTATGTCTGTAACTTTACAGGAAAGCTCTAGCAATGGAAGTGTCTTCGTACCTGTATAACTACATCCACACTAGGGGTTGTACTGCTTTAACTTTATCTATTTCTAAAGCAATGTATTACGAGCAGTATCAGACTGTGCACAGACCAACTCCCAGTGTAGAAAGGAGAAGTATGGGACTGGCGGGGGGGAGGGAGAAGAGCATACGCTCCGCATACCTATTTACCCCGGCTTACAGGACAGCACTCAAAATAAAGAGCTGCTCATTTGAAATTGAAAAGGGGAAAAATCTCTTTTTACTCCTCTTATAATTGACTCGTGATACATCTTGAAAATACGCTGCAGCAGCAAGTTTGTTCGGTGAGGTTCATGGAGACCAGTGGCAGCAATGAGAAGTTGAACAATGGACCCAATGCTGCTCTCATAGTGGCAGGATTAAACCAGAGTAACTCTACTGAAATTAGTCTAGTGGTTCTGGATTTACACATGTGTGGGTGAGATCAGAATCTGACTCTGCAACTGCAAACACAGTAACTAGGATTTTAATGACAAGGATTATTGATCCTCATGCTTCAGGGAACAAGGACCCTGCTGAGTTCAGGAAAGAACTTCTCCTACCCTGCCCCTTTTGCTTCATTATTGCACATAGGGCAAGCAAGGTACACTTTGTATCTACTGTACAGAGAGAGAGCCAGATTCTGCTCTCACATAGACCAGGGTAAATCAGGAAAACTGGTGAAGTCACCAGAGTTACACTGGTGTTCTGCAAGGCCCTGTGCAAAGGCTGACAGGTGCAGTGTGGGGAAGGAAGACTTAGGCAAGATTTTCATAAGCCAGGGAAAGGGGTTGCCAGCTAGAGGGAGAACTGGGTTCATATCTTATCCCTTTCCACCTAGCAAATATATCTGCCTATGCAAGTGCATACCTGGCAGCCACCAAGGGTCGGCCCTGCTCTCTACAGCTGGAATGATGCTGGAGGGGCCTTCTGCAGGACTCCTGGCACCTCAGGCAGTGTCCCTGGACAGTCCAGGCAATACCTCCCGCAGAACAAAGTGCGCACAGCCTGCTGTATTCAGGAAGTCGTTGACTTCATCCTGTAACCACGAGTGCACTGACCCTGAACTCCTGGTCAGGTGCAGCACTGTCAGGGCAGGTGCCTTCCCTGCTGACAGAGGGTCCTATCTTCTGTTGGCAAGTAGGACAGACACACTGCGAGAACAGAGCAGCCGTGCTCTCAGTCTCTGTGGGTCCCACCACTGGAACAGAAGAGGGTGCTACACACCAGGTCTGAGGAGCATTGGCAGAGATTTGTGTGGCCCGGGACTGGAATATCAAGGGGTGAGAAAGTTGCAATTGGCAAAGCTACATAGGGGAAGCCAGCGTGGCACTCGTCTAAGCTGTGCTCAGCTCTGCCAAGGTTGCAGCTCGATTCACTCTCACAAAGCACTGAAATTCCCTTCCAAAGTACAGACACACACACACACAAACAGCAGCTTTCAATTACAAGCTTTCCCCCAGAACATCTCTAGCCTACACCCAGGCATCAGGATCAGATTGTGTGCCTGCCAGTTCTGGGAAATCTGGCTGTTAAATCCAAGGGGATGCTAAAGTCTAAGGCTTACTCATCCGGTGTCAGCAGCTGCTTATTGGAGAATTGGAGCGAAGATATTTCCATTGGGATTGGCAGTGACCGTCAAGGACTACACTGAAAACTCTGCTCATTCAAAGGAGATGTGACGTATTTTTATGAACTTTTAATATGAGTTGCCTGTGCACTCATCCAACCAGTCTGTGAGAACACAGTTATCCACACAAATGTTCCTGTGTGTGCAGATGTGTACATGCAAACAGACTGGCACACAGGCACAGATGCACAGATCAGTGCCCTCCAGGACCACGCCACCTATCAATGGGAGCAACTCCTATGACATCACTGGAGTTAGACCAGCTGAGACTCTGGCCCACAGATACGCCTGTTGGTGCATGCGTGTGTTACTTGACCGCTCTCACCAGTGCACAAACAAAACTCCCTCTTCCTGAAGACATCTTAGCGCCACACATTCTCTCTTGTTCTCAGCAAGGGATTCACAATTAGAGCTTGGCACATTTTTTCAAGTTTTTTCTGATGGACACTATTCAGTCAACCTGAAAGTATACAGGAATCTAATACAAATGTGCTGAATAGTTTCAGCCAGAGGGACACATTTCTAGGCTAGATTCACAAAATGACCAGAGGAAGCAGAGGCAGAGATACGTCATAGCTTTTAGCCCAGTGCACTCACCAGAGATGTGGGGGACATAGGTCTGAATTCCTGCTCTGGAGCCAGGACTTAAACCCAGGTGTTCCCCAAGCTCTGGAACAGGGGTTTGAACCCAGCTCTGCCCTAACCAGCAGGCTCTTAGCTCTTCTGGGGTAAGTCTCTCTCTCTCCATTTCGCCTGTTTAAATTGTTGTGCTTTGTATAAAATACTTAAATAATCATTGGGCCAGAGAGCGAGACACACTGAAATAACTATAGTCTGGAGCAGGAGTAGGCAACTTATGGCACAGGTACCGAAGGCGGCACGCGAGCTGATTTTCAGTGGCACTCACACTGCCTGGGTCCTGGCAACCAGTCCGGGGGGCTCTGCATTTTAATTTAATTTTAAATGACGCTTCTTAAACATTTTTAAAACCTTATTTGCTTTACATATAACAATAGTTTAGTTATATATTAAAGACTTATAAAAAGAGACCTTCTAAAAATGTGTTAAAATGTATTACTGGCACATGAAACCTTAAATTAGAGTGAATAAATGAAGACTCGGCACATCACTTCTGAAAGGTTGCTGACCCCTGTTCTGGAGATTAGGGAACTTCTCTGGAATGTGGGAGATCCAAGTTCATGTCCCTGTGCCACTGAACATTTAATGCCCTAAACACTGGCTAAAGGTTATGTCTACACCAGCACTTTTGTCAGTAAAACTTTTGTCAGTCAAGGGTGTGAAAAACACACACCCCTGACCGACATAAGTTACACCGACAGAAGCATTGGTGTGGACAGCACTATTCTGGAGGAGAGCCTCTCCCATTGACATACCTAATGCCACTTGTTGGGGATGGTTTAATTATGCAAAGGGGAGAGCTCTCTTCCATCAGCACAGAACTACTACAGAGGAGACCTTACAACAGCGCACCTGCATCGGTACAGCTGTGCCACAGTAAGGTCTCTAGTGTAGACATGGCCTAAAAATTCCAAAGGGGCCACCGCCTTCATTCAACCCAGCACAGATGTTGTCAGCTCACTGATATTTTCCACAATGTTCAGATCCGGGTCAACCAAAACCAATATTTTTTCCAGTACCAGCAAACCAAAAAAAAAAAAAGTGAAGTTATTCACACTGCCCTATTGACTGTGCTTTCCCCGCCTCTCCGCAGAATCCTCGGATCAGGACATTCCCCAACACACACACACACACCAGAACACCAGTAACTTTCCTGTCACAGAGCAGCAGCCTCAAGTGCCCAGTATACACCAGGACACTGTTCTCCCTGGGGTGGAGAAATGTCTTTACTTTGCTTACAGCAAATGAAACCCGCAGCCTGTCCCACTGAGTCCGCCCACCCACTCCTCATACACCCTCTCTACCCATCCCTGCTTGCTCCTCCCAGTGTGTCCCCTTCTCAGAGCCCCTGTTTCTGCTCATCCCTTTTGCTACCTGGCTCATGCATTCCCTGACCCTAATGCTACCTGTTGCCTGTCCCTCTCACAGCCCTGTGCTCTCCACCCCATAGCAATCCCTCGGTGCCCATTCCCTTTGCTAGCCATCCACCTCTCTGCCACTCTCTCTAGCGTCCCCTGTTGCCAAGTCCCCTCACTACCATTTCCCTCTCTGATGTCCCCTCCTTCTCACTTCAGAATTTCCACTGGAAATCAATAAGGAAAGTTCCCTTCAGTTGGTCCCTCAAGATGAATTCCTTTACTTTCTTTCAGGTCCCTCTTCCTAGCCTAAGAGCGGCTGGGGCTTCTCCCTCCCACAGACCCCTTTGCCCACCCATCAAAATACTCCACACACCCCTGGACTCCAGCAAGCAGCTCTGTTGAAACGTTCATGAAGCCCGCAGGGTCAAAGCCTAAGCGGCAGTCAGGAGTTGTGGAGTCCCCTGCAGCACCAGAACTGGCAGCACCACATACAGACTCAGACAGACACATGGACAGAACAAACACCCAGCTCACCTGAATCCAGCTCAAGTCTCTGCAGGCAGCGCAGCACTGTCCCACCGAGCCACTCACTATATGCAAGAAGAGGCAAGACAAGGTGCCTACAACTCTGGGTGAAAGTGGGTTGGGAAAAAGATCCCTCCCTTTCTCCTCCCTTTCTCCCACCTCCATCAGCTCTCCCTGTTAAATTATTATCAAGCTCACTTGTGGGTGGAGTGACAGAGAGGGGCAGTGTGTGTGAGCAATGAAAATTTCTCCTCACTTCCCTTCCAATACTCCCCTCTCCAGATCCTGAACTGTAATAAGAGGCACTGGCAGAGAGAGAATGAGGGAAAGAAGCCATGCCAGGCAGAAATAAGGCCAGAAGTTTGCAGGCAGCCATGGAACTAATCCAAGTCCCCTTACACTCACTGGAACGAAGCAAAGCTCTCCTCTCACACCCAGCTGGATAAAGCCTAACCAGAGCTCCTCACATTCCCAGCTCTTTAAACGGTGGAATCCCATTACAGTGCCCTGGGAGGAATCGCCTCAAACTCCACCAGGAATGATTATGCTAAACCCGCTTCAGTGCTGGAGCTCAGCACAGAACAACAAGAATGAAGAATCCAGCTGTCGACATGCAAAATGCAATGGAGGAACTGGGAGCTGTGTGAGGAGGATAAATATTTATTCTACTGCACTCGGGGCAACCTATTGAAATGTCTGTGTTTCTACCATGCACACACACGTGCACCCAGTCTGAGTTCACAGCTTGTGTAACACTATTGTTGGTGGCCAGTATCAGCATGCCCCGAGCCTTTATTCTGACACATGCCCACTCGGTTGTTTTCACATGATGCCATGTCTTGTTTAATGGAACACTCCCTGTATGTGTTTAATAAAAAATTCCCTCTTTAGAGCAACTTCTCTGTATCTCTCTGTGTAGTGATTGCAACGGGGCTACTTCACAAGAGCAGTTGCAGGACCCAGGGCCTCCAGTATTCTCATCAGCATTTAGTATCTTTCCCTCACTTTGGACCCCACCCTGCGGACACAGACCCATGTGCTAAAGCTGTTTGCAGGATCAGGGACTATCTATTCACACAGGGCTCCAGCACATTTCCTGATCCATTTATCTGGGTTGGACACTACTGGGTGCTGCGCTCCCTCAATCGCCATAAGCAGTAACCAATCAGGTAGAAGTTGAGGGCACTTGGGGAGCAGCAGGATGCACCAAGCCACTAGCTGTGCTGGGCCTTCTGAGAGACTCTATAGGTTCTTTTATATCATTTCCCAACAAAATCCTGCTTAGACTCCAAAGGGGAGCTGACAAGGTCATATCTACAAATACTCAGTGACTCCTGATGGAGGCAAGGAGCCCAGAGAAGTTTGGGCGGCGTTTAGATCAGAGATGGGCAAACTGCAGCCCGTAGGCCATATCCAGCCCACGGGAACATCCTGCCTGGCCCCTGAGCTCCCGGCCAAGGAGGTTAGTCTCCAGCCCCTCCCCTGCTGTCCTACCTCCCCTACAGCCTCAGCTCACCATGCTGCCAGTGATCTGGGTGGCAGGGCTGCAAGCTCCTGCCAGGGTGCACAGCTGCCAGTCCTGATGCTCTGAGCAGCATGGTAAAGGGGTGGGGAGCAGAGGAGTTTGATAAGGGGCAGGAGGTTCTGGGGGGCAATCAGAGGACAGGGAGCAGGGGGCGGTGGGAGGCCCGGGGGGCCTGTCTCAGGGCGGAGGTGTGGATAGGGATCGAGGCAGACAAGGGACAGGGAGCAGGGGGGATTGGATGAGGGTGGAGTTCCGTGGGGGCTGATAGGGATGGGGGCATCCTGGGAAGGGGCAGTCAGGAGAAAAGGGGGTTGTGGGAACTGAGAGCAGAAAGTGGGAGGAGGCAGATGGGGGCAGGGACCAGGCTGTTTGGGGAGGCACAGCCTTCCCTACCCGGCCTTCCATACAGTTTCAGAACGCCGATGTGGCCCTCAGGCCAAAAAGTTTTCCCACCCCTGATTTAGATGGTCACCTGTGAATGGTAGTTCCACCAGAGTAAGCCATAATACAGCCACTCAGGATTGTGTTTTATGAAACAGGGGGAAGGGCCTATGTTCTGTTTGGAGTGCGTGTGTCTCCATACAACCACTGAACCTTAGGACCAGAGCCTGATCCACTTTACCACTCCTCCGGGCCGCCAGTGCCACATAAAAAGACTTTAAAGCTGCTCTAATTGGGCTGCTGGGATCCAACTTGGGGAAAAGTTGCATGCTGCCCCTTCCCAGCCCCAGTACCGCCAGTACAGGGGACAGATCCAAGCTGAGGCCAAAGGGCTGCTGCCCTCTGTTGATCTCTGGTTGGTAGAACAAGGCCTTGGAGCTATTACAGTCAATATAAGTTAAAGATGTTACACTGGGAACCAAACTGGCCTATAGCACCCTTGGGACTTGGGGGAGCATGAAGTAGGGTTGCCACCTTTCTAATGGATGGTAACTGGACCACCGAGGCCCCGTCCCCTGCCCCGCCTCTGCTCTGGCTCTTCCTCCCAAGGCCCCGCCCCTGCTCCACCTTTTCCTCCCAAGGCGTCACCTCTGCACCCCACCAGCTGCACAAGCAGCCTGGCCCTGGAGCCGGCTGCTGCTGTCCTGCCTCCTTCCCTCTTCTTAGGGTTGTCACAAATTAAAAAAGAACAGCCATCAGGGCTTATCAAATGGCACCCAGACACACAAGCCACAATCCAGACTGTTCGGGGGAAATCCCTAGCATGAAGGTGCCCCTGTGGCCAAACAAAGCATGGCCAGATCTAAGGATCAGTGGCCTAGTTCCAGTATTAAACACGAGCATGCTAGCCACTGTCAAAGGACTTGGCTTTAATCAAGAGGTGGGCTGATGCAGCAGTAAGGTCCCCCACAGCTGGGCACAGAAATAGGCCTATTCTTTTCTCACTTACAACTGGATAGTCGGGCTCTATAAATCTCTAAGTCTGAACATCAAGGGCTTGTCTGAAAGATGTACTGCTTTAAACCATAGCAATAAAGTTCAAGTGGTACAACGCACACTAGCGTGGGTGCAGTTATACTGGGATAAAATGGCTTATATTGCCATCACTTATTTCTAGATGGTAAAGAGAATATACCAACTTTTCTAGAGCTGGTAGATATGCTGATTAGAAAATGCCAAAACATTTTGAGGAAATGCATTGATTTCGCTACATTTTTCAAATGGAAAAGTTTAAAACTTTTATATACAGTAAAACCAAAACATGTAAATAAGGGCCAAACAAAATATTTTGTTTTGCGAAAAGTTCCGAGATTTCTATTTTTCATCCTGATTTGGGACAAAATGAAATCTCAGAATTTTCCAAGGGATGGGAATTCCATTTTTTGACTAGCTATACTAGTATGAGGCACCTTCATACTGCTATAACTGCATCCACACTTGTAGTGGTGCAGTTGTAACTATTTTGATTTAAAAAAAATGATCTCCCTCCGTTCCCTCCCAACCCCCCAAAATAGCTGTAGTGGTACAAACTGTACATAGACCAGGCCTGAGAAAGTCCTACCAAAGCTGGAATACACTCACTGCTCTCTAGCAGCTCCTGGGGATGAGGGAGACAGTCCCAGATCAGATAGCTCATGGATGCATAACTTGTGTGGATACCCAGAGGCATTTTGAGGCACACCATATTCAGACTCCTAATTCGCGTACCTGCAAAAGATAAGTACACGACAGCAAACTGATCTCTGCGTTTCAGGATTTCTTTTCTGGAGTTCCTAAGACGCAAAGGCCACTCTTGGGAATAAACAACACGTACATGAAGTTCACAGAAGCCACTAAAATGGGGAGGGGAGAGAAAAAATAAAAAGGAACCTACCAGCATAGAGATGAGAAACATGGACAGGAAACAACAAAATGAGATTCAAGCTGGAAAATAAATCCGAGTCTCTGAAATAATATCTTGAAGCACAGCTATGCACAGGGAAAAACCTAGAAAGCAGTAATTCTGAAAGCAGGGCTCAGGTTGGGGGTACAAAGGGTGTGTGTGGGGTATTTTACAAGCTCCACCCATGAAATAAAATCCACCCCCTTGAGTCACCAGAATGAGGTGCCGCTTACATTAGACTACAGATACACAATATATGATCCTGTGCTTTGCTCCACTGGACTCCCTGACCTCATATCCCTCTCAGTATGACTTCAGTATGCTCATAGGCTCTACTACAGGGGTTCTCAAAATGGGTGTCTGACCTCTCAGGGGTCTTGAGGTTATTATGGGGGGGAGGGGAGGCGTTTTCAGCCTCCACCCCCAAATCTGCTTTGCCTCCAGCAGTTATAATAGTGTTAAATATAAAAAAAAATGTGGTTTTAATTTATAAGGGTGGACACACACAAAGGCTTGCTGTGTGAAAGAGGTCACCAGTACAAAAGTTTGAGAACCACTGCTCTACTACTTCTTGGGGCTATGACCCTCTGTGATTGCAGGGAGGGAATGTTGGTGGTATCTCCCGAATGCCACCCATTTGTGACTTCAAAATGAGACCTCATTTGCAGGGAATTGTGCAGATCTGAGATCCTCCCTTTCCTTTCTTACATGAGTAATGAAATAGTTAATAACGTTGAAATTTAAATTCTCATCACTGCGCATCTTCCGTTATCGCCTCCCTGACATGAACGAGGAAATTCACACCTCTCAGAGCTGGTATTTCAGGTGCTCTTGCAGAATCATTTGTATATTGGTAACACTCCAGTCATTTTCGAGTTTAGAGGTGCCAGTCAGGTGTACGCAAGCCCTAGCTGAAAGCACCTAGCAGCTATAACAGAGAGTAAATCAGACATGAGTTTGCAAAGAGGCTTGGTAGCAAAATAAACCCAATGTGCTTTTGAGCAGTGTACACAAAAGTATCATGTCCTGGACTGGGCAGGAATAGTCCCTCTTCAGATGGTTCTGGTACAACCACATATGGAGCGCTAAATTCGGTTCTAGTCACCTCATCAGGGTGTATTATCTTTTCCTCAGCATCTCCCTGAGGCAGTGGGAATCAATGCATGGTTTGATCCCACTCTGCCCATTAACTATAGGTTTGGCTGCCTTTGCTGTTCATAGTGGTGTTCCCCGTGATAATTTGCAAGTTGCTTTAGATGGGAGGAGCCCATCCTTGGGGAAGGACTTTCTTGCACCACTGATGTCAGGAAGCACCAGCTCCCCTTGTAGGCAGGCTCCACAAAGGGGCTGAGAACAGATGGGGCCACATTAGAAGTGGTCCCTCCTGATCCAGCATGAAGCAAATGGCAAGAGAGCAGTTTGAGAAGCCCAAAGCACTGCTGTCCATGCTCTACCCTTTCTAGGGAGAGGGGCCTCAGTTTCCAAGGGTGCCACGCGGTGCCTTTCGCACTAAAGTGCTGTCCTTGGAAAGATTGCTCGTCTTTTTAGAGCCCATTCTCAGCTTGCCAGACACACAACATGCCTGCCAGACATGGGCCATGAACTCCAGCACTCCTAAGGGACTGATGTTAAGCTTGACAGGCTAGTATTTAGTCAGCCCCTTCAGTCCATGGATGCCTTTGTTATTTTCCATTGGCTAACAATGGGAACATGTCGTATAGCAGCAGTATTCTTCTCATCCCAGCTCTCTGTTCACCTCTTGCCAGCTGGCAGGGCTCCTCTGCCTCCAATTCCCCCTGCCCCTTTCTTCTTCAAGCAGGTGCAGGTTTTAGTTAAACTCTTTGGATCTATTGTTCACCCTTTCACCTCTCTGTTCATGTCTTCAAATAATCAGCTTGGGGCTGGTCCAGGGAACTCCCTTCCTGGCACACCAGAGACACACTGCGGGTGTGGAAGGGAGGGGCTGCCTACAGGAGGCTTATATCGGTTCCCAGGCTCCTCATTCCTGGAACGGCAGAGCCATCCCAACATACCCACCCAGCTGCTGCAGCCCATCTCAGGGCTCAGGCTCCTGGGAACCATTCTCTGCCCCCAGTGGGTACCAATGTTTTCATGGCTGCATAGTTACAGTGTCACCATCATTTGTGATTTTATCACCAGCTTCATTGTCATGTTTTTCTGGAAACCCCCGGCTCCTAGAATTACTCCTGGGGGCATTTTGCACCCCAAAATTAATCCTTTCAAGAGCACTCACATTTAACTTACCCGCTGCATCATTGGTTTGCCTTTGGGGGACTCCGAGCAGCTCGGTCATTTCACCCCATCAATGAGCTGGCCTTGTCCATGTGTCCTAGTCACTGGAAAAAAAAGAAAAAGACTATTTTGATTAAGCAGACTGAACTCGAACCCTTTCAGTGGAGCTCTGGATTCCCTCTTTGATTAAATACAACTCACTGGACATTACACGGCAGTAATATTTATATTAATAGGAACTTGCACTGAAAAATCTTACAGAGATTAACAGAAAATGAAAGTCTATAGATTTTTTGGAACAATCCTCTAAAATTCGGTGGAGAATAGCATCCCTGCTCCTGCATTCTTCAGCGGATTGCAAAATGAACAAACAAAACCCTAGACCCCTATGGAAAGGATTTCATTCTCTATTAAATTCCATTGGTTTTCATTATTTTTATAGGTCTGTACTAATTTCATATGGAATCCTATTGGTAACATCTCTATTAAATTCTACTGGACTTTTCCATAAGGGCCTTTCCATAGATTTCCAAGTCCTTTCAAATACCAACTCTCATACCACCACTACAAAGTAGGAAAGTATTACTCTCTCTCTCTCTCTACCACAAGTGGGGGGAACTGAGGGACAGTAAGGTTACAAGACGTGCTCAAGGCCACACAAAATCTTTGCCAAATCCAGGAACTGAACACAGATCACCTACCTCCCAGTCTTGTGCTTGAACCACCAGATCAGCCTTTTACGTGTATACAGGAACAATAACAGAATCTTTTCAGAAATCCAAGTCATCGGTTGGACTTTTAAATGGCACCGTGCCAGGGATGACAGCAGAGATCTGGCCACAGGTCCCACATGCATATAAAATCCTATAAATGAATCAAAATGCTCCATGGTCCCATGAGCAATTCTGGGAAATGGAAAATTGTCCCTTTTGCTCTGGATGCCAAAAATCAGGCTTCCCCATATACAGGAACAGCCTGCTGATAAGTTATGGGCCTTTTCCTTGCACATGATCTACTCCAGGGATTGCAGTCAGAGGGCCCTGACTGTGGTGTTAGAGTGCTCTCATACTGATGGCTTCCCAAGAATCCTTCTGAAGAAAAGATTTGCTCGGCCCTTTGGAACTTACCAGAGTTTCAGGCTGGAAAAGACCCACCAAATCACCAGTCTGATCTCCCGTATATCACAGGCCACTGCAGTTCACCCAGATTCCTCTGTGTTGAGCCTAATGACTTTAGTTCAACCAGAGCATTTCAGTCCTCAAAAAAGCACAATGTTGTGTGTCACAGGCAGAGAACAGAGGATATGGAGATGCTACCAATTCCTGAGGCCCCTGTAAAGGCAGGGAATTGATTAGAGGAGACATGGCCAGATGATGCTACTAAGTGCCCCATGTTGCAGAGGGTGTTGCAAAACCCCTCGCGGGTCCCTGCCACTCTGACCTGAGGGAAAGTTCCTTCCCAACCCCAATTCTGGTGATCAGTGTGACACTGAGTATGTGAGCAAGAAGCAGCCATGCACTGAAGTAGAACTCTACACTGCAGGTGGAGGTGATATTGCAGCTTGGACGGACATACCCATGCTAGCTGTAATCTCCTTAGCACAGCTAAAACTAGCCATGAAGCCATGATGGCACGGGCTCCAGTGAAGGCCAGGAACATGTGGAACAACTCAGACCACTGTGTCCTCACTGCTATTTTCAGCTGTGCTAGGCAGGTTGTCTGCCCGAGCAGCAATCACACCTCTGACGGCCCGGCAGACCTATTCAACGAAAGAGGCTTCTGTGCACCAACTCAATGGACTGGCCCACCCTCTCTCTGGTATCCTGTCTCCAGTTGTGACCAATCGCAGATGCCTTAATTGTGTAAAAATCCTTCTTGCCCCCTGTAAGCAACCATATACAGCACCTTGCGTAAAGTCACAGCTGACTCCGTTCCAGGGGAAAGGGATTTGAATTCCCACTCTATCCACTTCTTATAGCACCAGCATTGACCACAACAGACCCAAATGAACAGCCAAGTGCCCCCATCAGGGTCAGGATCCTGCTGCCCTGGGGAGGCTGGGAATGAGAAGCTGAACACTAGCTCTGCTGGACTGTAGCTCCTCCTTGCACCAGGAATGTGATTTCCAGGCTGTGAATCTGGCTGCCTTCACAAACTGGGAGCTTCCCAAGCCTCTTAGCTGTAAATTCACGCCAATTACATATTTTTGCAACAGTTGTTAACATATTAGCAGGATCTAAAGTAGCAAGGCCATCTTGTGACTACCAGCAGCCACTGCACCTTTTTGGTTTTGTTTTTGATTAAACACCCAACTGGGATCTCCTGAGCAGTCCCAGTGAGAGCTCACGGTAAGGACTCAAGGGACTGAATCATGCAGTAACGTATACAAGGATTCAGCTGCAATCCAGAAATTGCTGGGAGCCCTTGCGCAACTTCTTGTGTGTTCCTGCTTTGGAACCACATTACATGATGAGAGCAAAAAGAGAACAAAGAGCACCTGACATCTGGAGCCAGGGAGACATTACGGTCTCAATTCACTTTGAATATTTATGTGGGAACTTACTGCTTCAAGATTCCACCAAAACAATACTCACAGATATTCACAGCACAAGGAGGGAGGGGACCCAGGCCCACTCACTACTCTGGGTTTCGACTCAGGGACCCTCTAATGGCCTCTCTGTCCTCGTCCTCTCCCCTTGCCTTCAGTCTTCCCTGGGTCACTTCCCCTCTGACCCCATTGCGCCCTCTAGGCCAGGAGTGGGCAAACTGCAGCCCGCGGGCCACATGTGGCCCATCAGCCATTTTTATCTGGCCCACGGGGGTGTGATGCCGGTGGTCCCACGCTCCCCAGTCAGGGCACCAGGCACCACAGGGTCTCACGCTCCCGGGCCGGCCGAGCACGGGATGCTACAGAGCCCCACGCTCTGGGGCCGGGGCCGGGGCCGGGCCTAGCACGGCTCCGAGCCAGGGTGCCGGGTGGAGCGCGACTTACCAGCGGGACCCCATGCCGGGCAGAGCGGGGCTTCACACCGGGGCGCCAGGCAGAGCGCCATGCGCCATGGGACCCTGCGCCCCCAGGCCAGGGCGTCAGGCGGAGCGTGACCAGCTGCGGGCCCCCGCACCAACTGGAGCGCCTGGCTGAGCAAAGTAAGCAAGGGCGGAGGCTTAGGTGGTAGAGTCCAGAGGGGTGGTGGTTAGGGTCAGGAGTCTAGGGAGGGGTCAGTCAGGGAACAAAGAGCAGGGGGGCTTAGATAAGGGGTGGGTCGGGGGTGGTGGTGGTTAGGTTGGAGGGTCTCAGGAGGGGGCAGTCAGGGAACATAGAGCAGGGGGGCTTAGATAGGGGGTGGGGGTGGTTAGGGTGTGGGGGTCTCGGGAGGGGGCAGTCAGGGGAGAAAAAGCAGGGAGCCTAGATAGCGGGTAGGTTCCTGCGGGGGGATAGTTAGAGTGAGAGGGTCTCCAGAGGGGGCAATTAAGGGACAAGGAGCGGGGGAGGGGGGAATGGGATAGGTTGGGTTTCTTAGGGGGGTAGTCAGGGGGCGGGAAGAGGGTGGGGTGGCAGAGCCAGGCTGTTTGGGGAGGCACAGCCTTCCCTACCCAGCCCTCCACACAATTTTGAGTCCCCATGTGGCCCTCGGGCCAAAAAGTCTGCCCACCCCTGGTCTTCCAGCAGTCTGGCAAATATCAGGCTGGAGCTCTCCTCTTGCTCCCCTGGGCCTGCCCAGTACTGCCCTGTCCAAGGTGCTGGTCTCCTGCTCAGGAGACAGACCTTCTCCCATGAAGATCAGGGACAGACTGACTGCTCCTCTCCTGGGCAGCCTTTTATAGGGCCTAGCCTAGCCCTGACTGGCTGCCAGCCTTTGCCCCCCCCCCCCCCCCCCCAGCCCAGCTCTCTCTCTCATGGGGGTGGGGCAGCTGCCCCACTACACATCCCCACACAGCTTAGCCAGCACATCTTACTCCTGCCTTGCAGCAGCCTCTACTCTTGGGTTTCAGAGTCACGGATCTGAGCTCCTCCCTTTGGGTTTACCAGCTCTCTTCAGAGCCTGATGAAGGAAGAGACATCCGTGTGGCCCTCCTTGGGATGGTTGTTATAGGTTGGATGCAAGTGCCACCCTTCATTTAAGATAATTGTAAGAAACATTTAAGCTCCTATATGAAACCACGAAGCTGAAACAACAGAGGCCTCCATCCACAACACAGGCACAAAGCATTTGTGGGCAGAGAGGTTTTGCTAGATCTTGTTTTGAGAAGGTTGGTATGTCTGTGGAAGAGAGGCAAAAAGGCAGAGAAGCACGGAGAATCACAGCAAGGACAGAGTCAGGATAAGCCCTGGGAACAAACGCTGAGAGTGTCTTTTGGGCTAAGTGCTAACTAGAGGCTTAGCACCGTGGGTAAACACACAATCTCTTATTTAATTCCTCCTATGGTCAGAGAAATGGGACCTCGTACATTCCTTGTAAATAAACAGGAATGCCTGACTCCATCATCAGTTTCTCCTAATAACCACTGGGGTCAAAAAGGAGCAACAGTATATAATATTTCTCTAATTCTGGGAGGTGAGTGAGGAGAAGTCATAATTAATTTGGTGTGGACTTTCCCCTTTGGGCTAGCCACACACACATCCCATCACCGCCTTGGACTTGGCTTCTTGGGCCAGCAAAAAACCCATCACCCCTGCCCAGAGAGGTGGTCCTGGCGGATTGGACGCTGTGTAGTTCTGGAAACAAGCAGTACCTCTAGGAGCAATGACTCCTGGTGTGGAGGGGAGAGTTCCCTTACGAAGAAAGCACAAGAGGCAAAACAGAGGCAGAGTCACTCAGGAGTGATAAGATAAAGGATTTAATGGAATGAATGGAGAGATCCTCAAAGTCCATGTCGGAGAAGAGCCTCTGTGACCCTTTCACTGTCTCCACTCCAGGGCGGAGTCTTTCCTGTCCCACCTACTGGAGCGTTGGGGATTCTCATCTGTTTGAATCAGCTCCTGTGTATGCTCCCCAGTAAACAATTAAGGTGCATTGCTGACTCCACACTGTCCCTGGAGGCCCTTCTATGTCAGCCCCTGCGGAACCCATCAAATCCTCCAGTGGAAAAGAGATCCGCTCACAAGTCCTGCTCCCCTCGGCAAGTGGAGAATCCTTGAGTCATCCGACAGCTAGAAGCGGTGTATCAAACAATCCGGGGGGGCCACGGAGCCCCCTAACAATGGGACTCTAGCTCTGTCAGCATCAGGAGGCCAGGTCTGGTGGAAGGAAGGGGCAGCCCCGCGCGCAGACTGAAAGGCAAGTCCTCATCTGGGCAGATCAGCTGACGGAATCTCTGAAAGACAAAGTCGGATGTTGAACAAGGGTGAAGGGATGGACCCGGCTCACCCCCAGCCTCCTCTCCCCAACTGCACCCCCAACAAACAGCCCCCTTCTAAGTTGCCTTCCAGCAAGGACAGCATGGAGAGGAGAGGCAAGGAGGAATTCGGTAATCATGTCTGAATCTCAGGCTGAATGATTCCCAGTTCATGACACGTAGGCCCTCCCCCTGCAGGGACACCAGCCCCTTAAGTCCAGGGATGCCCGAGAATAGCCCCAGTTCCCACATCCAGGTATGACAATTTAAACAACAGTTGAAAACCACCTTGGCTGTTTGAACAGCAGCTGGGAATCCCCAGGACTTGTGTGGGATCCAGGGAAAATTCCCTTCCATGTCCTTGACCAGGGCTGTGACGCCGCCAAAACAAAGTCAGCATCCCATGTGTCAACTCCAGCTTTTACACCTGGGCCATCCAGAATGTTTCAAACACAGACCAACCCCACAGTGCTTGAGAGCAGCAGCACCCAGCCATTGCTTCCTCACAGTCAGGGCTGTACATCTCCGAAGGCCACTCCTAGGGTGTGCAGAACAGCACTAACCTAGCCCATTGACATCAACAGGTACTCTGCTGATGGAAACGTCAACAAAAAGCAGAGGCTTTTCTCCACAGAGGTTATGGGCCCAGTTCTTTCTTACAGTCCATCCCTGTGCACTGCTCTAGGGGGCGAAAGTGAGTGGAGACAGCTCAGGGATCCCCAAGTGCAGAGGGTCTCTAAAGGCAGCCTAGGGGAACCTTGCGGCTGGTAGAAGACATTCTGGAGGGAGATGCATCGTCACAACATGCTGTGTTCTGGCCCGGGTGAAAAACAGTGCAAGTTAGAGCGGCTCCGAGGCTGCTCTAACTTACACCAAATGCTGTGCAGGCACCTAGCTGCCTGCCTCATAATACAGGCAGTGTAAAGGTGGCTTCAAGCCTCCATTGATACCCCCACCACTCTCCATTCCAACAATGAGATGAGGGGATTCAGCAGGGGACCTAAAGGTCCCAGCCTGAAGCATAGCCTGCATCATACATTGGAATCCATAGTCCTCCTGGGTCAGACCTTCATGCTTGAGAGGAGGGCAGCCCACAGGTTATCTGTGGACCCCAGTGGACTGCGATTGGCCTGGGGCCTGCACTTGGCCTCCTATCAGCACTTCTCACAAAGCTGTTTTCCTACGCCACTTGACAAGTGATGGGGAGCCAATAACTGCAAGGCAGCTAGTTCTGCGTAGCCCTCCAGCCAGCTTGAATTCAATAAAGCCACTAATTCTTTACAGTAATAGACTGAGCTTCAGTAATTTAATTCTACGCTCCTATTTATTAACTCATAACACACCAATCACACCTCAAGAGGCTGTCACTTCAATATGCCAGTGATCTGTAAGGCCCCCATCAACCCCTCTGTGGCACACAGTCTACTCCTGAAGCAGCAGTCTCACCTCTCTCAGGGAGCCCTTGATCCCAGAGAGTTTGTAGAGAATCCAGAGAGGGATGCAGACCATAGATGAGAGGGCCAACAGCCAGCCCAGGGTGTCTCCCCACCAGGGGTAGACGTACTTCTTGTTGTAGGTCAGAGGGGTATATTTAATCAGAGAAAACAGGAACGTCGCCTGGAGAGGTGGAAGAAGCCAAGAAGAGAGGAAGGGGAGAAGCCATTAGCCAACATGATCTCCCTTCCTGCAGGACTTCCTTGGGACAGACAGCCTCCAAGGGGGCAACAATAAGAGCGTCCATCAGACCTACTTTGGAGCTGCTGCCCCTTCAGTTAGTGTTTGTTATCTCAGACAAGCGCTTGTCCTAGCAGCAGTCCCCGGTGATCTATTCTCTCCCCCAGTTATTCCATCCCCACTCACGGATGTCCTTGGTGACCAGATAGACCACACACAGCAGCAGGGTTAGAACCTTAAGCTCCCAAACCACAGGCATCTTGCAGGGGTGGCCTGTTTGTAGCATTTTTGGTGGTGCCCAGAATGGATCAAAGTCCTGCCCCCCACCCACAACCTACCTAAGGATCTTGGAGAGAGTTTGGGTGTGGGAGTGATGAGGGTTCAGGCTCTGTGAGGGAGTTTGAGTGCAAGCTCTGGGCTGGGACAGGGGGTTGGGATGCAGGAGGGGGTTCAGAGTGGGGGCTTTGGGAGGGAGTCTGGGTGTGGGGTGCAGACTCTGGGCTGGGGAAGGGGATTAGGGTGCACCGCTTACCTCGGACCGCTCCTGAAAGTGACCGACACCCCCCTCTGGAAGCAGCTCCTGGGATGTGGGGGCTGGAGGGGTCTCCATGCACCACTACCCACAGGCACCACCCCCGCAGCTCCCATTGGCCGCACTTGGCAGAGTCGGTGCTTGGGGCAGAGGCAGCGTGAGACACCCGCACCTCCCTCAGGGCTGCGGGGACATGCCGGATGCTTCTGGAAATCGCCTTAGCCCTGCTGCGCTGCCAGTGGTGATGGCTCAGATTTGATGCCATGGGTTTCTGCTGGCCGTGTAGACGTACTATAGCTGTCAGTAGCAGTAGGGTTCTTACCTTCTATGGATCAGCTGCTGGAGGACAATGTGACGGCCAGGGCTGGCTCCAGGCACCAGCCCACCAAGCACGTGCTTGGGGCAGCGCCTTCTAAAGGGCGGTACTCAGGTTTTGGAGGTTTTTTTGCTCCGCCGGGGCAGCGCTCAGGTTTGGGGTTTTTTTGCTTGGGCTGGCAGAAAAGTTAGAGCCGGCCTTGGTAATGGCCACACTGAGCCATTACAACCTTGCCCACTCCATGGGAAAATGCTTACTACCTACTCAATATGTCCCCAACACAAGGGTCCCAGAGCTATCCATTTCCCCTACACCCACAACCATTTAAACCAGCCCCACGCCCCTCTCAGGCCCCCAGACCAACGGCCTCCAAGCTCTCACCATGCAGACAGCTGGCGTGATGAAGAGCCAGCAGTATTTGATAATAGGCGATGGCCTATAACCAATCATGTCTTCAATGTTATCATAGAAACGATCAGCACCTGAGAAAGACAGGGAAGGAGACCCTGTTAATAAAAGGGAACAAGAGTAACAGGTCTGCATGGCCCAGAGAGGGCACTGATTGACAGGAAGACCCACATGGAGAGGAGGGAGCTCAGAAATGGGGCATTATGGGTAATATGGATAAGCGCAAACAAGGGAAATTTGTCAGGGTCATGAACATCCTTGGTGGTGTAAGGCATCTTCTCCGGCCAGTTCCCACAGAGCTCTCCTGTCAGGAAGTTCCTGCCATCTAAGTCCCAGGGCACTGAAGTGAGGACACATTGTGCTACTGTCTGTAAAGGGTTCAAATGTTTTACTAAGGGGCTCTGTGGCCGGGTGCTCTTGGGGATAACAGAACGACCAGCCCCAGTGAGGGGACAAGAGACCATGCTGGGATTCGGAGTCAGGGAAAGCTGCTGGCCACCACACCCATACTCACCATATACCCAGCCGATACAAAGTGTCTCAAAGATGGCAACAAAGAGCAGGCACATGCCGCTGGCAGCGTAGTAATCAAAGAGCTGGAAGATGTACATTCCACCCTGGGAGGGGCCAAGCAGGGAGATGAGAGTGAGAAGAAATCTAACAAAGGGACAGGTCAAGCCGTTCAGCTGGAGACAGAACCAACTCAGGTTTTCGGCAATTTCCTTTCCCACCATCTCCTGACAGCCTGATGACAAGCATTCCCCTCATAAGCCCAACCTCGTCAAAACCCGGATCAGAACTGGGGACCTCTGTGGAAATCCTGTTCTCCCCAGATCTCATCCCTGCTCTCTCTGCAGCCTCTCACTTCCAGGAGAGGATAAGTCACTGTCCAGGAGCTGAGGGTAATTTTTAGGATATTTTTTCAGACTAAGCCTGGTAGCAGGAAATGGGAAAAGTCTAAGAGACCCACAGGCCAATACCGCTGATGTTCAAAATCAACTTCCGACTCCAAATTTGCATCCCGATATAACTGAATGCAATTTTGCAGGTACAAATCATTGAAGACCCAAATTTTAGCTGGCTTAGTTGCCTAATTCCACAGGCACTGCTACAACACAGACCTGCAATTCATTCCAGGCACAAAATTGCAGATGCAAAAGCAGGGGCAGCTTTTCAAAAATCAGGCCCAAAGAGACACAGAAGGAGCCAGAGACAGAGATACAGAGAGAGACCCACGCACGGGAATCACCCTCTCCCACTGCCAAAAGGGAACCTGGGCCCAATTCTGATCTCACACCAGTTTTTATGCCCATGGAATTCTATTCACTTTCATGGGGCTAATACCAGTTTACACGAATGGACATTAGGTCAGAACCAGGCCCAGCCACTAGCTGTACACATGATGCTCATGAGGGTCCCATCAAGTAGGGAAATAAAGGTATAAAGATGCTCCAATAATCTTCAAATGAGACAGGGATGTAGGGCGTGGTCTGCATGAAACTCTGAGAAGTCCTGACCTCCAAAACACACTCTCACAGGCCAGCACAGAGCAACGGTCCATGACAGTTTAGGACAGGGAATGAAAGCTGCGATATCCAGCTGAAAGAGTTTTTAGCGAGGCCAAATGTAATTCCTGCGCTGGAATTGGGCCACGTCACGGCAGAGCAGCTCTTGTAAAATACGCCCCGGAATCCTTCCTGACCACTTGGGCCAGGGCTTCACCTAAAAACCCACCCCAAAGCTGGTAACTCCAGCAGGCCAGTGCTCTCTAGTACCATGCAGAGGTTCAGTACTAAGTAAGAGGGCCGAGCACCACCTACTGAATCAGTAACACCCCTGTTGCGCCTTCGAGGTCTCCCATCTGAGCACTGACCCAACCCTGCTTAGCTTAGGAGAGCACATAGACTACAGCCCCAGGTGGAATTGCTGCAGCTGGGCTTCTAGGCCAGCCACAGGATTTGGAGTCTTCTTTCTGCCCAGAGGGATTTCAGTCAGATGGGGACAAAGCCCCCCACAGACGGTGCGCTACAGGAGGGATAGAGGGAGGGATTCCTGTCTCTGCGCTCTACCTCTGTGAGCATGACTAGTCCTACAAGGCAGGAGAGGATGGAGACCAGCAAGATGAGGGTCTCCCGGCGGTTTTGCTTCTGGAAGATGGCGGGGTACATGTCGACAACAGCTGTCACCAGGCTCTCCACACAGACAAACTAGGGAGAAGAGAAATCACACACCTGTCAGCACACTCCTACTGTGCGAGCTGGCTGGGCTTCATTGCTCCAATGCCTCTTGCTCTCAGGACAGCTTTCCCTCAGCCAGGAGAGGCCACATACATTCAACACTGAGCCACCGCTGTCCTGGGAACATCCGTTGGCGTCCATGCCTCAATCGCTTACTAAGGGTGCGCTGCTGGAAACCAGAGCCGTGCCATTTCCAATCCCCACTAGGTGTGCTGCTGAAATCAGCTCACAGCCTTCCCTCCGTGATCCAACAGCCAGGCTCTGAGAGTTCCCACTAGGGGGTGTTGCTGAAACCACAGCCCTGACCCCAGAGGGCATTGCTGGAAACCAGCATCATGGTTCACAGGACATCTGCTCAGACCCCTTCCCACACAACAGGCTGCAGCTCTTCCCTATGTTGCATGGGTTGAATGGAAGGAGAAGGATCGCAGTGAGCACAGCATTATCACCATCATAGCGCATAGATGCTCCAGCTGAGATTGGGGCCCCGTTATACTAGGCACTGGACAAACACAGAACAGGACAGCTCCTGCGCCAGAGCATTTATGCTCTAGATAGACCAGACAGGCAACTGAGGTGAAGCGACTGGCCCAAGGTCACGCAGCAGGTCAGTAGCAGAGGAACAGAACCTGGGGATGGGAATAGAACCTGGATCATCTGAATCCCTGTCAAGTGCTTAGTCCACTGGTCTTGTCCGTGTGTCTGCGCCCATACAAGATTAAATGAGAGCTGACTGGGGTGCTCTACCCTGTCTGGACTAGGGAATGTGCTTTGCTTTCTCAAAACTGGTACCCGGGTCTTTCCCTCAACACCTGGCCATTTATCAAATAGAATGTGTTGGCTGTCGGATTGAAGGGAAGCTGTCCAGACAAGGAGGACGTATTCGTGGACAGTCTGTGCGTCTGTACCTGGCTGTCCAGTCCCAGCAGAACAACCATCAGGAAGAAGCAGCAGGCCCAGAGCGGGGAGAAAGGCAGCATGACGACAGCTCGAGGGTATGCAATAAATGCCAGGCCAGGCCCTGTGAGAAGAGGGTCATTTATAAAAGATAGTAGGAGCCAAATCTAGAAGCCATCAGCTGTACCATCACTCTGCCAGGCAGCAAGGAAGAGGTCACCAAAGCAGAACCAGGGAGACTAGCAGCTCAGAACTGGTCTATGGCACCTGCAAAATACAGCCCACCTTCCCCAATGAATTCACTCCTGGCACTAGGAACCACCATTCAAGAAACAGTGGCTCCATTGCTGGGTGAGGAAGACCAGAGAAACCACAGCAGGCTACAGCTTTACTGCCAGGAGTAGGGGCAGATGAGCCACATAGGCTGTGGGCTCTACCTCCATGGCTGGGGCTGGGAACTGGTGGATTCCTAATGTCCATGCAGAGCAAACTGTCAACTCAGATCTTAAGGCTTCAAGCCAAAGGTCCATACACCATAGCCACCATGGGACTCAGTTCATCAGTCTTAGAAAAGCTGAGTTGACCCTTCTGGGATTTGAACCTGGGGTTGCAATTAATCGCATTTCAATGTGATTCGTTGTGCATCTTAGTGGGTCAGCAGCTTTGGGACACCCCTCAGTTGCTCTGTTCTCTGCTCGGTTCTCTTAACAGGAGCTTTTTTGTCAGAGGCAATGCAGAAAAGGAGTCCAGGCTCAGTGTCAGGTGACCAGAGATTGCTCCACATGAGCAATGGCCCACCCTGCTCTTCCTGCACACTGAGCCTACTCACCTGACTCAGCTACCTCAGAAATAGGCACGCCTTGTTCCTGCGCCATAAAGCCCAAGATGGAAAAGATTGCAAAGCCAGCCACAAAACTCGTACCACTGTTCAAAAAACACAGCGCAATGCAGTCCCTGGGAAGGAGAAAAGACAAACATCAGCGTGGGGGAACCAGCCAGTCAATCAGAGAAGAGCATCAGTATGGCAGGGGAGGGGGAGAAACCAATCAAAAACAAGCATCAGCAAGGCACAGCAGCCAATGAGATGAAAGCGCCCACATAGAGACATGCATATATGTCGATATTAATCATTTCTATGCAGATGTTCGAGCAGATGTCTTGACAGTGTGCAGCCGTGGATTCATCTGGGGATAAATATAGGACATGTGCACCTTCACGTCATAACACTGATGCTGATTCTTCATCCCACATACTGACAGTCTCAATGTCACAAAGCCTAAAATAAATTCAGAACTCTTTATTAATTAACATCAACCTGTCTATCTTGGGTACAGCTGGCCCTCCATTACCACAGTGTCCATGTCCCTTTATTTATCCTCAACACTCTTGTGAAGTGGGTTCTCTGTCCATTTTATAAATGGGGAACTGAGACACAAAGAGACTAAGTGACTTGCCCAAAGTCATATAACGAGTCTGCAACAGAACAAGGAATGGAACCCAAGTCTCCCATGTCCCAGACTAGCACCCTGACCACCAGGCCATCCTACTTCTTATAGCAATTGCCCTACAGCATCAGACCAGTGACCCATCTAATCCAGTATCCTCTCTATGATCAGGGCCAGTACTGGATGCTCCAGAAGAAGGTGCAAAAAGCTGCAAAATGAATAATTATAGGATGACCTGCCCATAAGGGAAGTTTCTTCCCACTACAACCTGATCAGCTAGTAATTGTCTGACAGGATACAAACCCTTATGTTTCAGCTTATCTGTGGACAGTCTCATTACTTACATAAATGCTCGATTCTTTTTTGAACCCTAGTCAACTTCTGTCCCCAAGAACATCTTGCGGCAGAGAGTTCCACATGTTACTCACATTAGGGTTTTGCCAGGGTTTTGTGGTAGCAATTTTAAATTCATTGCCTTTTAGTGTCATTGGCTATCTCCTGGCATGGCAAACAGAAGCACCCAATTGATTTTCTCTATACTATTCATTTTGTATACATCTATGATGTCTTCATTTATTCACCAAATCTTTAAACAATCCCAATCTTTTCAGTCTCTCTTCATACTCAAGTCTCCCCATGCTTCTAATCATTCTCACGGTCTCTGAACCGCTATGTTTCTGTGCTGTCTTTTAGAGATGAAGAGCTCAGAACTGAACACTATATTCCTGGAAAGGTCATACCATTGATTTCCATCAATTTGTGGCATTTAATATATTCAGTATTATTATCTATCCATTCTTTACATAATTTGTAGCCAAGAATTCAAGACATTAAGTATATTTAGGATCTAGAGGTGAAATGTAAGTATTAGTTAATGTTGTAATACAGGGCCTGCAGGCATGAAAGATATTCAGATTAGTGATACAAGGCCTTAGTCCTGAAACAGGTTGGCATAACAGTTGACTGTAAGATAAATGTGTACCAGCAAAGTATATGATTACAGTAAAAGATGTGTTAAGTGCTCATGGTCTGGAAACTCTTTGCATCAATAGATTGAAAAATAGGTTGCAATGAGCCAGTTAACACTGCAAGATGTCCAACAGTGACATTTTGGGGGATTCTCTAATAACCTCAAGTTGCTATAGTAACTCATTAACATAGATGTGAATGAGAATAAAGGGAACTAAGGAAATAGCTTATAGGAAATTGGGCACCTCTAAATTAGTGGGATGTGGAAGCATGAAAAAGGGATTGTATCCCTTATGCATTTTATTTATTTTATATATAGATATAGATATAGATATAGGCCTTAGTATAAGCATAACTCTGGACAAACGGGTGTTGACTGGTCTATGTGCTGGAGAGGTGGGGGATACAAGCATGGGAAGATGCCAGGATGACAACCTCAGGTGACATAGTGATGAAGATGACAACTGACACTCCAAAGATCCAGCAGAAGATGTGAGTAGTGGTAGTCAAAGGGCTAGACATTTTGCACTCTCTGTCTGCTATTGTATTTCAGTGTTTATGGGATTGGTTTATCTGCTAAGTGGGTTTGTTAATAAAGGGACTTGTGATAAATTGCAATTGTTTCTTGTGTGCTTCTAGGGTCTCTGATTCTAATGGGACTCATAATAGCAGCCCTCTGGAGATTCTGTAGTCCTCTGGAGACTGAACCTATATTGACCACTATGCTCTAACAGATTAATAAATAATATTAATGAATCCCTCCATCAATAAGTCTATAAAGCTAATGGTCAATTTGCTTTTCAGCTCCCCTGCACAATCAGTAGTCCTCTTCATTGATCCATCCAAATATAACACCTGGCTATTTTTCCAGAGACATTACAGTTAATTTAGGACACCCAAGATGAGAGTAGTGCAAATTATTCATTTCTACATAAATTACTTTGCATATGTCAACATTGAATAGCATCTGTCATCACACTGGCCAATCACCTAGCTTGGCTAGCTCCCTCTGATGTTCCTCACCATCTTCTCTGGTTTTGACTGACCTAAATCATCTTGTTGCTGTCTCACTGTCTACCCCATTTTCCAAATTGTTAGTGATTATATGGACCAGCACTGGTCCTGGTAAGTATCTATGGGGCATCCTGCTGTTACTTTTTTGCCATGTTGAAAATTGACTGTTTATTCGTACATAAGCCCAAGGCTTGCAGAATGTAGGACAGACCCATGAGAAATAGAACTACCTAGGGAAGAGGATGATATGATGGACTGGGACCAGAATAAAGAGCTATTCATCTAGCACAGCTCAGCAGTAAAGGCATGTTGTTACTGTTTGATGGCTAGATGGTTAAATGGCTTGTATGGAAAACCACCACTTCCTACTTCAAAGGCACCTTCCATCTGAGGCTATCAAAGTTCTTTACAACCTTCCTGTGAGATAGGTAATTGTCATTATCTCCACCTAACAGGTAGGGAAACGGAGACTCAGATAGATTGCCTATGTTACCAAGGTCACACACTAGGTCAGCAGCAGAGCCAGGAAAAGAATCCAGGTCTTCCTGTACCACGCCTCAAATCCTTTGTTCCTTCCTCTGCCACCCTTCTTCCCCTCAAATGAGATGGGGGCTCTCGTCCAGTTCTCGCTAGACAGGTGTCCACACCATTACAACTGGCAGCGAACCTTATCTTAAGAGAAGAGACGAGACTGCGGCACTGGAGTGTAAGCTGCTCAGCCACAGCACAGCCCAAGTTTTTAGAGAAGCACCGTGCAAACCTACAGGGGCCACAATAACAACAAATAAATTATAATATATTTAAAGAAAAGAAATCCCAGTTTAAAGAGTAGTTTAACCGACAGAGTAGGAGGGACTTGTCTGGATACAAACGCAATGCCCCAGTTCTTCCCACTTCGCACAATTCATCTGGATATCGTGCTGACAAACACATCGCATCAAGATAAAAGGTGTTCTGATCGGTGAGTGAGCAGCTTTCTGGGACTGCACAAGCCTTTCACTGCTGCAGACACGGTTCCAAATGCTGGAAGCATCTAATGTGAAAACGCCTTTGCTCAAACATTCTTCCCCACCTGTGCACTTCACAAGGCTACCAGACAACTTGGGACAATTGAATAGGGTTGCCAGTTTCTGTTCAAGGATAGCCCAGTGCTAACTAGAACAGCAGGGAGAGGGCTGCATGTTTGGAGTCAGATGCATTGGCAAGACTGAATGTGGTTTCCAGGACTGGAATGCCCGTGGTTGCTGTAGGACAGGAGTGAGGTGTAGGGAGAAGTTGTGTGAGGGACCAGGACTACAATGGTAAAGAGAATTGCAAAGTGAGGATTCACTGGAATGGCAGAGCTTCAGGGGGAAAGACTCAAATCAAATGCTACCAGCAAGTCATGTGTGTGTGTTCTAAATCCACTTACAAGCCTTTGTAAAGGGGAGAATGGTTCTGCTTAATGGCACCATAAGCAGAATTCTGCCTCAGAGCTTTTAAAGGGTTACTATCTGAGCAAGCGGCAAGCTTGTTAGAGGGAAGGGGACCTCTCACCTGTGAAGTGGCTGGGAAACTACTTAAGTTCCTAGTGAGGACAGATCATGGAGGATTCGGTTTCAGAAACATGGCAGGAGAAATTGGGTTTCAAGTAAAGCAGCAACTTCCAAGAGCACTCTTCTGCCTCAAGAGGAAAGAGAGCATGAGGCACTTCCTCAAACTTAACCTGGTCAGCTGTCTCCTTTGGCAGAGTGGTCTGCTATCTACAAGGGCTCAATGGCATTCAGGGAGGAAGATGGATACAGTATATGGGGGGTGGGATCTGAATAATAGAATCTCATCCTAATTACCTGTAACAGTTGTTGTGGTACTTGTTGTAGCTACCCAAGGCTGTCAGGCACCCCAGGCAAATGGCATAAGAGAAGAAGATCTGCGTGCCTGCATCCATCCACACCTGCAAGGAAGAGACAAACACAGCTGAGGAGATGAAAAGGCCAACATGGCAGACAGCTACACAGATTCCAGAAAGTGAAGAGGCACAGCTGGGTTCCAGAGGTCAAAGGGCTGACCTAACCAGAATGAACAGTGACAGTGAGAAAAATTAAACATGGAGTATGCAGATAAGCATGCTTTAGGACAGAATGTCTAGAGACAGCTGGGTTCTAGAGCTGCATGTATAGGATCTCCTAAATTCTAGAGGATGGTCAAAGCACCCACTGGTGATGAGAGTCACATGTGTGGGAATTCCAGGGACCTTGTAAGGATTGTGATTTTTCCCTTAGAGCAACCTACAAGACTTTGTGGCTCTGAGAGCTCCACAAACAGTGACAGGAGATCAGATGCCACAGAGGAGGCTCCAACTACTGGAGCTTAAGGAGACTCCATTTGCTGTTAGCAGTTTAAAAGCTATAAACACAGAATTTGGCAGTTCTGATTCCGTCCACCAGAGGGCATTGCTAAACATAAAGATTGGCCATTTATTACAGTATTACTTGGCTATGAGGCTTGATATTAAGATTCAAACCCTTAAAAACAAATGCATGAAAAAAGTTACTGGAAAATGTTACAATAAAGAGTTTCTAAAAGAGGAAACAGGAGAGAGATTTTAGTGTCTGTCATTGTTCATGAGGCCCATTTGAACTACATTGCAGTCGCTGTCAAGGACATGTCAATGTTCTAAGGAAATCACATCACATGTCTGTCAATGCCACCTTTAATCTAAAAGCCTAGTTCTATGCAATCACTGATACCATTCACATTCATAAAAGGCTTCGTTATAGCTTGATGTAGAGACAAGCTAAAGGAGAAGTTAATGAGGAAAGAAATAATGATTATTAATTACAACACTGCCCATTTTATACCACCTTTCGCCTTTAGCACTCAGGGAGGCAGTGGAAAACAGGATAGGAAGAAGGAGGAAGTCAGTCTTGCCTAACAACACTGCACAAGAGTTCACTGGGTTATTTACACACACAAAAAAGAGGTCCTGATCCAAAGCTTATTAAAGTCACTGGAAAGACTTCTATTGACTTCAATGGGCTTTGAATTCGACTCTTCTCTCTCAGGCAATAAGAAAAATGGTCCCTTCCTGCATCTTCCAGGGGCACAGCTGAACCATCTCTCACAACACTTTGACTTTTGGGCAAGCACACCTTATATGCCCCAAATCACCTCTCTCTGTAGTTGCTCCTACAAAAGGAATAACTCTGCTCTCTTTCTTTCGCACAAGTTCTCCGATGAGCAGCAAGCAAGCCCAAGGCAGAATATCAGGGTAGGTATTCAGATCAAAGGTGCAGTTACATTGTTTCTTTCCCAGAACTCTTCTGGTTCACCTGTTTGTATTTCCTTCTCCCAGGCTATTGTGTGTGTCAGTGTTGATTTGATTCAATTGTCATTGGTGGTTTGGTTTTGGATTCTTTTATTCTTATTCCCATGTCAATGTGCATTGTAACGGGATGCTGTGATTTCTTTCCCTGTTGTTTTCTAGAGGACAATCTGTTCTAGCTCATTAGGCAGCTGCATTAAATGTTTCCCCCACCCCCACCTCGCCAATCATCATAAAGTAGTAAAATCTGTAAGGACGGTAGTAAAGGCAGAGCCCTTCTGTTAAACTTTCTTTTGATTTCTTCCACAGACTGTTTCTCTTCTGTAAGGGATCCAGCCAAAATCCTCAGTCCATCCTCCATCAGACTCAGTGGGAAGACTCCCAGCGATTTCATTGGGCTTTATGTCAAAGGTCTATGATCTGTGAGGCCAGAGGGAACAGAAAATGAAGTTTGCCTGGAGAATGCAGGCATGCAGAGGGTTAAAAATGAATCACCCTTGCTATTGTGTACAATATTGTCTTTTGGCAACTTAAGGAAAACAGATCGCAATTTAATCAGGTCAAGGCTTGTCTACATGGGGAAAAATCCAGAAAGTTCATCCAAATTAATTTTCAAAGTGGATTGAATAAACTGCATTTAACTTGTGAGGATGTTCTTATTCGGAATTAAAGTGCCCTTCATTCGATTTAGTTTGTGAATTAAGATTTAATTAATGGGGTTTTAATGGGGTTTAACTAATCCACTTTAAATTCACAATTTTAGTTAATTTGGATTAATTTTCCTGAGTCCCTCCATGTAGGCAAGCCCACAGCATTTTATCTTGGATGTCCAGCGTTAGAGTTTGGTTCCCATCAGAGCTCAGTTTGAACCCTACCAACTCACCACATTGGTTGTATTTCTTAAAAATTCAGCCAGTCAACAAGACTATTGACTGCATAATAAAGATCAGAGTAGACCTCTTGCACAAGTATGACCTCTAATTCATCATGAAAGGTGCCACTCTATACCTGATCCAGAGTTATCCTGGGAATAATATTTATTGTTGGACTCCACATATCAGGAGCTACTTTAAAAACAAAACAAAACTAAAAACCTCTCTCTCGTGCAACTGCTGAGTTCTCTCTCCCACAAAGTCTTGGGAAAAATACATTTTAAAAAAAATCCTTCTGCGTGTCTGACAAAAATTCCTGGTCATTTATTAATTTTATGAGAGTTGGTCATGACCTTTCGCCAAATAACAAAAAATAATTTTAAACAATTTTTTTTAAAATATAAGAAATTGTTCTTTTTAAAACTAAACCTGTTTCAAATGAAATCTGAATTTAGTAGAAAAGATGCTAAGGCCTAAATTTATTACAATCTCTTAAAATATTTAAATACAAAATAAATATGCTGAATCCATGAACCTCTATCAAAAACTTTGCATTAAAAGATGTTTTTCTATATAAAGAAAGAATAAGGGGGGAAATATCTAACTTTTGAGATCAAACTTTATAAATATGGCACAATTGGTCATGTACTATATTAAGGGCTTAATCGTTTGGGGGACCCAGGGCAAGAGATTGGTAAAGACATCACAGATGCTGGGACCCTGTCTGACTCCAGGAGATATCATCCTGTATCTCATCAGGCTCTTCCACTGAGCCTCCTTGGATGGGCTCATGCTTGTATTTCTCATAGCTTCTCCCTACCTGAACACTGATTGGCTCAGTTCTCAAATTATAAATATTTATGACTTCATCCACTATGGAAACACTCTCCAGCTCATAGACGATCACTGAAGTTTATATCCAAACATTCAAGGTTGTTTTGTTTAATAAAAATAAATTTTATATGCTGTTTTGTATATGTAATTAAATTCCGGTTACCATCCTAATGCAGCTTGAAATAAATCATGAGCAAAAAGTTAATTAGCTGGTAAATGAGAAATGTATCATGCACCATTTTCTAACATACTTAAAAATATAGTATAAGAATCTGAAAATATTAAGCTATATAATTGCTTAAATAAATGTATATAGTTACAGTGTACCCTCCTAGGTAGAAAAAATACATACCAAATCTAGTGTAAAGACTTAAAATATGGTGATTTACAACTAAATAATGGTTAGATCAACCAATAAGAATGCACCTGTCTTTAGCAAACAACTGAAGTACAAATGGAATAGCCATTTAACACTGCTGATTTAAATTGAGGCTTCCACTTCATTTAAATCAGTCCACCTAAGAGAACCTGATGGCTGGTGAAAGAGAGCTCTTTGCACCCAATTTAAGAGGGGACAGCTCTTCCTTGGACATCATTCCCAAGGAGAATGATATCGTTTGTCTTGGAGTTCAGAAGGGTCCAGAGTCCAGAGCCAGTGGTCCACACGGGAACAAGGAGCTGAAGAGGAGTCCAAGAGAGAGGAGAGGTTCAAGCCCTGAGAGGATTGAAAGGTGTTTTGATAGTGTTTCATTTTGTTTGTTCTAGTGAGAGGCCCAAAGAGAAGCCCTGGGACCTGCTACTCTGCTAAAGGAGAGAGTGTGATTCTTTGGAAAGACTTTGCTGCTGGCCAAGGGAGTTTGGTGATACCAGCGTGGGGGCTAACCAGCTACAGCTGGACTTGGATACCAAACAGTGGCAGAAGGCATAGCCAGAGCTCCCTGCTCTTCCTCCTGTGAAAACCAGGTCGTGGGTTCTCAAAAACTAAGACAAATCTAAGAGATGGGACCAGAGCTTGGAAGCTCCTGCCTCTCAGCCCCATGCTCCAGCCTCTACTCTAGCCTGTGCTGCCTCTCAGAAAGGCCTAACACAGGCACTCGCCTTCGGATATTGGACAGAAGTTGATCCAATTGAAGATATTATCTCACCCACCTTGTCTCTCTAATATCCTGGGACCAATACGGCTACAACAGCACCGCCTTCTATAAGCCACATTTCACAGTGTATGCAGAGCAATGAGGGCTCTTTGCCTGTGAGAACTTTCCAACCACTGGGCTGAGTGAAAGAGAGGCCATTTTCCTTTACTTACCCTTTAAACCCCACAAGAAAGCAAATATGTTTTTGTTTGAAACTGCAAAGCACAGCTGCTTTTAGGCAGGAGGTAGGAGGAGGGAATCCACTCCCTGCCCCTTGTTTACACAGCCCGGGAGGCAGAGTTCTGGAGCCTGTCTTTGCTCAGCTCCCTCCCGCTGTTTGATGAATTAAAAACGACTTCTCTAATTGTTCCTTGCATGTCAGCACCATGAACAAACTCAGCATGGAGGTGCAGCCCCAGGCTGAGTGACCTGGCAGCAGAGCTAATTCCCAGTTCCCCAAACTGGAGGGGTTCAAGAAAGACGGAAGGGGGGGGATAAGATAAACGTAGCTGTACATCATTCCACTCGGTTAGCACACGGAGGTCCAAAAACAAGAAGAGATGGGGACCTGTGGAACTGGCCCTTGGAAGAGGAAACCCAACCCAGAGCCATCGAGACTGCAGGGCGTAAAACCCAAGGAAGGGAAGCAAGTAGCATCTCTTTGAACCATTACCCTACCGACACACACCCATCAGGTGACAGGGAAGAACCTGGGGACGCAAAGGAAGAGAGCAAGCAGAGACTCAGTGCAATCAAGTAGCAACTTGCACACCGCTCCAGTGCAGCCACAAGCCACTGGATACAGATAGATGTACGCCATCCTGCATACCCCTAACAATGCACATGGGAGCAAAGATCAGGAGGCCACACAGACACATGCCAGGAGATACTATTAGACGCAGGCGTGCACAGAAGAGAGCAGGACATCATGTGAGCAAACATCATCTATGCACATACACACCCCAGCACTCTGCCCTTCATGTGTGAGGCAGGGAGGCAAAAACAATATTCGCTCTTTCTCAGAAATGGAAAGGGGTCAGGAGAGACAACCACCAAACAAGAATGTACAGTCAGTTAAAGGCTTGCTGGGAAAAATAAATAAGGGGAACAAATAATATTTAGCTGGATCCAACCACGCTCCATCCTGGCTGTGAAACATCAAGGCTCCCCAAGCAGTGACAGCAGCGGTGGGGAGGGGCACAGTTGGGGCTTCTCCCAAATCCAGACTTAAGCAAGGGGATTCAAATCCCGCCCTCACCATGGGTACAAAGCCCCATGCTTCCCTCCTCCCTCAGCCATGCAGGTCAGATGGCAAATTCCTTCACAGCCTTTCGTCCCTAGCAGTGATGTCAGCACATGGCACATTCTGAAACAAACCCTGCAGATGCCCTCTCCCGCCTGATTGGCCACCCTCTCTGACCTCCTTCCATCCACCAAGCGGTGCTTCCCCAGGGCACCTAACCTCTCTCTCCCCCAGGCCATCTTTGCTACAACATCCTCTGGAATCTCTCCTCTGATCTGTGCACTGCAGCTGACAGAGAGGCGTGGGGGCAGGCTGCAAGGAAAGAGGCCGACCTCACTGTGTGGAGGGAGGATGGTGCATGATGGGGCCTAGGGTTAGAGAGCAGCTTAAGCTAAGATTTTGTACTAAAGATCAATGCTATTTCTAACAACCCAGAAACAGGCAAAAGTTTACAGAAGGAAACCGAAACAGGCACTGTTATTAAATAGAATATAATTGAGAGAGGGGGAAATATGCAAGTTCTTTATTCAGGAAAAAAAAAAAAAAAGGAGAGAAACTGGGAGCCGCCTGACAAAATAAAACTGACTAGGCAGAGGTTATTAAAAAAACTGAAACAGATAGAGGTTTAAAAAAGACACATGCTTCAGAGCCAGCAAAATGGGCATACAGGGCCCAGACCTGCCAGGGGCAGAGCTCTCTGGATCAGGGAAAGCCCTGACACATATTTAACTTTATGCCCAAGCAATGGCACTGGAGTCAGTGGAACTCCTCAGGGAGCTAAGTGCTTCCTGGGTCAGGGCTGGAGTGCTCAGCCCCTTCCAGGCTGGAGCTCATTGTTAGCGTATGACTGTGATGTCCGCCTGCCTTCCTGTTTCTCACATTTTCTTGTTGCATCTTGTCTCAGATTAAGCCCCTGTCCTGCTTGGATCCTTGTGGGCAGATATTTTAACCGTGTCGTGTCTCATCAACTTCACTGGGACTGTGGGCAGCTGTAAAGGTTCCCCCATGTGGGTGTCACTGCTGACTGCAAACTCTTCCTACACAGTGTCCTCCTACATGTCTGTACAGTGCCTAGCAGAGAGGGGCTCCAAACACTAACAGAGGCTTTTCAGCACTACTGAACATAATTCATTAGTTCTTATATAAGCAGAATGAGTTCCTGCTTGCCAGAGGATCAGAGAGATTAAGGAGGGCTTTTAGAAAGGTCAGTGGGAAACCAACATGAGACCACAGGTTCTCAAACCGCAGCCTCTGGAACCCGTGCTGATGGTCCAGAGAGCTAACTGCTCCTCTTTCCTATTTTCACCTGCTAAATCACACGAGAGAGAGAGACAGAATAGATTCATGGACATTGAGACGAGAAGAGTCAACTATCATAATCTAGACCGGGGTTCTCAACCTTTTTCTTTCTGAGGTCCCCCCACCATGCTACAAAAACTCCACAGTCCACCTGTGTCACAACAACTAACTTTCTGCATATAAAAGCCAGGACCAGCGTTAGGGGTAGCAATCAGGGCAATTTCCTGAGGTCCCCCACCATAGGAGGCCCCCCAAAGCTTAGTTGCTCAGGCTTCAGTGTCTGCCCCAGGTGGTCAGCCCCATGTGTTGGGGCTTCATCTTTCTGCCCAGGCCCCCAACAAGTCTAATGCTGGCCCTGCTTGGTGGACCCCCTGAAACCAGCTTGCAGCCCTCCAGTGGGCATCAGATCCCTGGGTGAGAACCACTTAGACTGTCCTGCTTATCATCATCTGCATTTTCTAGTTTCAGTTCAAAGCACTGGATCTTGTTATGCCTTTGGCTAATAGATTATATCAGGAATTTCCCAGTATTAATTTCCCAGGTAAACAATTACATGGGAAATTATGTGATCAGTAGGTGTCTTTAAGACACTCTATTGAAAGGGCCACCTGATGTTGAAGAATGAGACCTTTGGGTTAAAGAGAACATAGGATCAGTAATAAATAAAGGAGGAGGGTTAAATTAATGCTGCCCCAATAATGGCTGGGATATTCAACTCCTTTTTCAAAAAAGAAAACGGTCATTACAGCTGGTCAAATAATTCCAAATGAATTGTTCGTTTGGTGAATTTTACCTCGTCCCGGTTTCATATTGTCCAGGGGCAGATCAAGATTCTCTCAGAATTCTTCATTACTCAAAATTCTTTGTGGAATTATTTCTGTGGTTGCTGGCTTGCCGACAAGGAGTCCGTTGTATTTGGTGTTTTAAATGTAAGCATTTTACAGAGGGAGAACTGAGGCCAGAAAGGTTTCAGGGACTTTCATAGATCCATAAAATTTAAGCCCAGGAAGACCATCAGATCATTTAGTCTGGCTCCCTATATAACACAGGCTGGAGAATTGCAAAATCTTGTCCAAGATTACCTAGCAGAGTCAGTCACAGACCCAAGGTCTTCTAAATACCAGTTCAATGCCCTGGCCACTGTACCATGCCTCAACTGCACATCCTCCTTGGTATCACCCAAAATAATTCCCCTCCCTCCTCAGCAATGACACTTTTCAAATACTTGTAAGTGGTTACCAGCTCCCTCTCTTCTGATGTATTATTTGCCCAGCAGTGAGGTGTCTGGTTGCGAGGATCAGATTGGAACGGATGGGTTTTATTTTCTATAATGATTTGCCAGGCAGGAAAGAATCTTGCAGGTTCCTGAGTACCAACAGACTGCAGGTCAAAAATAATTACAGCTTGCAGGCATGCCCTCTAGAGCCAACTAACCTGCCTGGGCATCAGACTGGCTAGCAGGAGTCACACTGTCCTTGCAAAGTGGAGGCTTTGCTAGGACACTCAGCAGAGATTGGGATGCTGACCATTCCTTCCCTCATGTGAAAGTCTTATAGAATTGAATTAAAACTTGCAGCCTTGCTGTTAAATTCTACAGGATGATTAAAAACCACTCTAGAAAAGTGATCATTTTCTGTTGAATTCTATAGGACATTTTTCATATAGGAGAAGCATCAGGCATGAAATGAGGAGCTTCCCAAATCCAACATAGGGATAGAAACAACCTCTCCACCTGCTGGATTTCATCCCGAGTAAGTTCTATGGGGCTGTCCCACAGGTGGGTTTCCATAGTACTTTCCATCAGGGAACTTCAAAGTGCTTTATTAATATTAACAGTGCAATTCATAAATGTATGTAAATGAGTTGACTTTCACTGGCAGTTGTGCTTCTAGTACACAACAGAAAGGATTGGCCAATATAGCTATAGGGTAGATGCAGCTTATTCCAGCCAAAAACCAGCTTTTCCTGGTATAGCTTATACCAGTTCCCTAAGCAAAAGGACTTTTCTGCCAGAGTAACTGAGCCTACACTAAGATTTTTTCCAGGGTAAAAAAAAAATCACTCCCTAGCCGACATTACTATGCTGGCACAAGTTTCTACAGTGGACCTGGCCTAAGTCACTTGGTGGAGGGAGCTCAAAAGAGCCTAAGTCTTGTAACATCCTTACCACAAGGGAGGTCACTGTCACCTGCATTTAAACTGATGCATAAACAGAGAGAGAAAGGCCACCATTTTCACACATGGGTGCCTGACGCTAGCCTTCTAAATCACTTTTTAGGCCCATAGTTAAAAGTGGCCTGACATTCAGAGGTACGGAGCAGCTCTGGCTGCCACTGATTTCAGCAGGATTTGAGTGTGTTTGCTGACTCTGAAAATCAGGCCAGCTTTTACCTAACTGCCTGATTCCACCTCTTTGCAGACAGATTTGAAAATGTTGGCCTAAATGACCTGCTCAAGGTCACAGAGAATCAATCGCAGAAGCACAGAACCCAGGAGGTCCTGACTCCGACTCGCTGACTGGAAGCACTAGGGAATGCCATCTCACATCCAAAGAAATGCATTCTCCATACACAGAACGGGGCATCAGGGGCTTGCTACAGCATGGCCTCCCTATGTCATACCCCACCGCACACTGTGCGGTCTCGCATCTGTATTCAAAATAAAAAATGCTTGGCCTGGACCGGAAAGAGTTAAAGGGGTTACGAAGGGTTTTGCTGACCTATTTTCCAGGCAGGCACCCTTTAATCTCCTTTGGAGACACCTTCGCACAAAGGCTGGTACAGCAGCTCAGCTGGAGCCAGGATTTAACGTGGAGGAACTTGTCCTGAAGAGATTAAAAACGGCAGCCGGGCACTGAACCTTCAGTCAAACTGGCAGGAATTTCTAATCAAGGGAAATGGGAGAGAGGAAAACAAGGGAGATGGGGAGCAATGTGTTTAGTGGATTGACGCCACAGCAGCATCCATAAGTACCTTCCGCCCATTCTACAGGACGCAGCGAGAAGGGCTGATGGCCTCTGCTTTGCCTCCAATGTTATTAAGTATCACAGCATTCCAGCAAAAAATGAAGGTCCAAAATCTTTGGGGCCATGGGGCCTCCATACCCCCCTCGATCAGGCTCAGGAGAGGAATGGAGTTTTACAATGAGTGTCTCCAGAAAACAGAGGTGATTGACTGTTGTCACCAAGCAGCTAAGAAGTTTAGTGGCCTCATCAGTAGTGTCTGAAGCCTACATCATTTACCAATAGCATCGGACGAGAAAGGGCTTTGGGATTTTAGGAATTCTGCTGGTGAAAACTGAACAGTGAAGCTAGCTTAGTTGGGGGACTATGACAGTGTCAGCTGAATGCTTGTGAATGTCAACATGCATTACGTTCACTGGGTGGTAAGGGGAAGAGGAGAAGGACACAGAAGAAGAGTGAATGAAAGAGGAAAAGAAAGAGTAAGTGATGGAGTGGAGGGAGAGAGAGAGAGAGGAGAAAGAACAGGGGAAAATTAAAAAGGAGAATGGGGGGCAAAGGAGGGAATTGGATGGAAGAGAAAGAGAGAGAATTACAATGACATGCACACACCCAAGCAGAGTTCAGCCAATCAGTCCTCCTTCCATCTTACCTGAGGATCCATGAGACGAGTGAGGTCTGGGTAAAGGTAGAACAGGACCCCCTGCAACGCCCCCGGCAGAGAGATTCCCCTGACCAGCAGAACTACCAGCATGAGGTACGGGAACGTGGCAGTGAAATACACCACCTGGCAGGAGAACACAACAGAGCAAATGTGAGAGGGCAGCCTGGGGAAATGGCCAGAAACCTAGGACACCAATGAACCCTTCCACAAAGGGAGCAAGCACAGTGCAAGAGCAAGTCAGAAAGGCCAGGATGAGCCAGGATCAGTAAGAGGGTAGCAGGGAAGGGGCAGGATTACTAGGTTTCAGGTTTTCTTTAAAACAGAGTAGAAAGCAATTCACTCTTATTGAGTGGTTAGTAAAGTCACAAATGTGTCCATTATATCTACAACTAGAGAATTCTTCTAGTCTTGGTAGTGACCTAAGCACCAGGCCTGGTCTTAGCTGGCGGAAGACATGGTAGCACCATTTAACTCAATGTAGTTCCATCCATCTACACCAGCTGAGAATCTGGGCCCTTATTTCCATCTGCTCATGCTGACAGGAAAGCAGAGGAAGGAATCATACTGGGCAAGTCTCTCCCTAGTTAGGAGTAGGCCAGGAGAACATAGTGTGAACCTAACTAGATGGATGCAAATAACACAGCAGCTTGTCCTGGTACATCTCCCCTCATGATGATACGGTCCTTGGGATATCATCAAGGAATCATCAATAGTAATAAGAGTTAGTCTTATTGTTTGAGAGGAATGTAACCTAGCAGCAAATAGTCATTTCAACTCTTTATTGAAGTAATACAGACATGCACTGGGTACCTGGGTGTTGTAAGACAGAAGCCCATTTAAACTGTGATGTCAGATCAAAAACCTTGCGAGTCTAAACTTTCCTTCAGCTCTGCTGACTAGACAGACCTGGTTACAAATGAGTTCGTAGGTAGGGGTATTTGTGCCATTCCAGAGGGTGCTGTTGTTCCTGCCATTACTTACAGTAGTTCACAAGTTGTAATTACAGGTGGAGAAACAGTATGTGGAACTGTCGGATGTGTCTATATCCGTTTCTAGACTGCTGAGTTCCAGATTGATGTTAGAGCCAGGGCACAGTCAGCAAGTGCATTCAGGGTGTGAACCTGATACGATCATTCAATATTTGTCGGTTTCAAAGCAAGAGGTTTGCAGTTGCCACCATCCTGTCTCCCTTGTACTGAAGCACCAACACTGAGCACTGGGACTAGCAGCTGGCATTTGGCTGAGACTCACTGCTTGATGTTTCAGCTGTTCCTACATAAAGAGCCGTGCTGAACACAGACATCCAAACATCAGGACCGAGTGACTTAGAGCTGTTCTAACACTCAAGTAGACCAAAATAGAGGTCTTCACCATTATGCTTTGCTTTATGCATCACGGGTTCTACTACTTAGCCTACTTGCCTTATGAATAAGATGGACTTAGATCTGTTTGAAAGCCCTTACTTTGGCAAAGTAGTTGCATTCCTTTGAGGAATACTGAAGTCCAATGTCAGTGCTAATCCCTTCTGGGATTCTATGTCTTGCAACTATAACTTGGGTTAATGTGGAACTTTGGGGAATGTTCAGACTAATTGCTATAGTAATCCACAACAATGACATACTGTAGTCTTCACTGTTCAACATAAACAAATCAGTGTCCATGGGTTCACATGGTTTCCTTGGCATTTCACGTAGTATCACTGACACGCTTGCATTTACTATATACTTTTTCGGGCATATCAAACATCTTAAGACAAATTGGTTAACATGTACTAGGCCAAATGAATATATCTGTTTGCATTCAGACTAAATATGCAGAGATGAAACCTCACTAGGTACACAGCCATGGAAAAATCCAATGGGATAACTTTTTCACCTTTTACGGTTATGCTCCACAAGAGTAAAAGTTAATCTATATGGTGCCTGTATTGCATGATGACATGAAAATACCTTCTTTCTAGTTTCTCCGCATCCATCCAGTATTGCTTGTTTCATTTGTTCATCCTTCCATGCCAGTTGCCTCTAATCTTTGCCTGTATGCTGGAAGATCCTATGCACCTGCATATTAACACCAACATGTGTCTTGACCCAAGTACCAGTGACAGCGTTAGCCCCTGGGGGAGGGGTGCATTTCCCTGAGAAACACACAATTTGGCCATTATCCTTCTGCAACTGAAGACCCGGTCTGTAACCTGGATGGTGACGCGATGAGTGGTTTCTTCTGGACTGATCCAAGCAGTTAGTGGTCAGATTCAACTCTTACATATGCTGACAAAGGGGATTGTACTCAAATACAATTTACATGAATGCACGTACATACAATTTCCCATTTGTGCATGTTGTTCTTCTGGTGGCATGAAGGACTTTGATATACACCATAGTTACTAGCCTTCCTAGAGCAATGCTGCACCAATTCCCTTCCTCCACGCATCTGCTGATAGTTGTGTGAGGATCAAAGAAAGAAAACCACTGCATCCATTTCTTTTATTAGGATCGTCAATCATTTGTATGGCTGTGGTGCCTAGAGTCTCCCATCAGGGACGGGTTCTCATCATGCTAGGCATAATGAAGAAGATTCCCTGCCCCAAATAGCTCAAAATAGAACTATGTTCTTTATATTCTGCCATATTTCTTATACAAGAATTGCCCCCTCTTCTGCAAGATTAGGTGCCAGTTCCATGTCCTCTACCACAGTGATGTTCGCTGGATCTGGATTCATTTTCTGCTATAAAGCACTGTCCAACCCATCTTCTGCTGGAATGCAAATCATGCCTTTTCCTACATCCGGTGCACATCTTCTTCTCTGTCACCTCCCATGGTGCTGGAACTAGAGGTGCTGGGGCTGCTGCTGCACCCCCTGGCTTGAGGTAGTAATAGCAAACACCAAATACCTGGTTTCCATCATCACCGCCTCACTATAAAAACTGTACCAGCACTTTTGGTCTGTACATTTGTTCTGGGTTTCTGTACATTGATCAACCCTAGCTGCATCTTTGGTCGGCTCTGAAGCAGGGAAAGGTAGAAAGGTTTGCATGATCTCCTCCCTTTGAACAAGGAAATACTAGAATGTCATTGATAATGGCTACAACTCCAAAGAATCCTTCACATACCTCATCAGCCTTGCACAGTATTTTATCTCAGGCTCCGATTGTGCCAAAAAGGTAGGTGAAGGAAGGAATCCACATCCACACAATACGTGGTCTTTTGGATTGACGGTTCAGGGCGTTTACTTGACTGGCACTCTGACCTTGCATCCAGGACACTGAGGAAGCTTAAGGCTAATGTCTTCAAATATTGAAAAAAGTTTGGCCACTCATTTAAGATCTCGAGGATTGAAGCAGGTTCCAAATTTGTTGAGGGCTTCTGTACAATAGTTAGCAAGTCAGTCCAGCCAGCAGGTTGCCATTTTAATTATTATCCCTATATTTACTATGTGATCTACTACCTGATTTAGGTGATCAGAGTATCCAGGTGAGGTCTTTCCTGGCCAACAGATGAATGGGGTGAGAATTGGGGTAAGATAAAAGGAAATGTTTGATGGTAATATTCCCACAGAAAGCTTCAAAGCAGATGGGCTATCAGGCTTCGCATTCCCATTTGGATCGAGAGATTGCACCAGTTTTGTAAGTTCAAGGTCCACACATGATCCCAGGCCCATAAACTGGTGCTGCCCAAGTGCCTACAACAGATGATTCAGGCTTCATTGTGGTAGTTGTATATCTGCTTTGTAGCTTGCATGGGCTCTCTCTTTTAAGCTTTTCATTTAACGCTTGCGAGTGTCTGCTGTGAATCTGGCGGTCTCAATCTGGAGAATGTTTTCTCCAGTTTAAGACTGTATCCAGCAACGTGAACATCTGCATCTAATGAGGTATTACTCGATGCTTGGCTCAGACACAATCTTTTTATTTCTTGAGCATACCATCTCGCTAGGAACCTGCTGGGATCAGCAACATTGTTCTGTCACACGCTGGTCAATAACATACATGGTCATGTTGAGTCAGAGCCACGTGCCTCTGCAAAGTGATTCCATCTGTGACAATCTTCTCTGGGAAAATGTCCAGACTCATGTGTCTTCCTGGATATCCGTGCACAGTTTTCTGCACCTTTGGATGCATGAGGTCACTCCTGCCCTGCTGCTTTTAGTGGGGGGTGATTTCAGGTCACACTCTGTCCCTTTCTTTTGACAACAGGTAATTCCCCAATACCGGCAAAGCCTTTCCCCTGGGATAGGCTTGCGTTCTGCCAGCCATTGTTTGATGCTAGGTTTCTGTACATTGATCAACCCTAGCTGCATCTCTGTCTGTTTCTAGGGAAAGCAGAGCTCCATCACCGAGAAGTCTCTCTCTGACCATGGGGTCTGTGCCAAAGAAATTACTCTCACCATTCTTTTTTGTTAAGATCCTTTGGTGTTTTTTGCATGGAATATATATCTAGCATCAACTGGGTTTGCTTTTGGCATAGCATACGCTTTGTAAATGAGTTTGCAGTGCCTTACCATCATGCCTGCTGGTAGCCACGTGTTATAGACCCCTCTGCCTTCTTTCACCAGGCTACAGCTGTAAGTCGCTGCCTTTTTCTTCCTCATATTTGCTCCACAGGAACCAGAGAGTATCAGCATCACAAGCTGATTTCCTTTACTCCACCCCTCTTACTTCTGCAAATTCTTAAGAGGTTTGTCAGCTTCTGGGGCCATAGTGAACTCAGGAAAGCCATTGACATCCATGCTATCGCTAATGACAAGTGGATTTGGTCAGCTCTACCACCATGCAATGGTTCCATTGTGTTTAAAGTGCCTGAAGAGGACGCCGTTTGTTATTAAAACCTTGTTATGTCCCTCTGCTCTTGCTGACTCCAAGCATAAAGCCGTCTGGGGATGGTTCAAGAGGGGGAATAGAAACTGACTAACTAATGATCTTACAGAACATGCTACTGTCATTTACATTAACAAAGATCAAGGAAGCAGGGATAGGATAGAGACAGGAGAGAGTTACACAGCTCCATTCCAGAAGAGAATGAGTAAGAGAGAATGCAGGCAACCAAGGAAGTACAGCTAAGATGAACAGGATGATTAACTGAGACATCTTTGTAGTCACAGGGGGGAGAGGAGTGCATGCAGGAGAGCAGTGGTTTTGTCACCAAGGGTGTGGGAGGGCTTGGTAGCTGAGCAGATTAGCTCAGGGGGCTTGTCATGAAGCAGAAGAGTTGTTCTCTCTTTCCCTATTAATTCCAATCTCCCACCCTCCACTGCCCATTATTGCATTTATTATAATTTGCAGTTCTAGTGTGCCTTTCATTTGAGGAGAACAAGTCGCTTTACAAACATGAGTGAATTAAGCCCCATCTCCTCTCAGGTAGGCAACATCTCCTTGCAACACTTCCCTCCTCCGCCCCCAACCTTTGTTAAAGGGCCCTGGGGTACGGCTGCCTTTTTTGCTGGGCCCTGGTGATGCTAGTTCATCTGTCTGTCCACTTCCCAAACCAGTTATTTGTAGGCACTGCAGACCAGGGCACTCCACACCTTGAAGCACTGAGGTACAACACATAGGTCATAGATTCCAAGGCCAGAAGGGACCAGTGTGATCAATTAGTCTGACCTCACATACAATACCGGGCACAGAACTGCCCCAAAACAATTCCTAGAGCAAATCTTTTTCAAAAACATCCAATCCTGATTTAAAAGTTAATCGGCGATAGAGACTCCGTCATGACCCTTGGTAAATTGTTCCAATGATGATTACCCTCATTAATAAATATTTACCCCCTAATTCCAGTCTGAAGGTAATCTAGCTTCAGCTTCCAGCCATTATGTTATATCCTTCTCTGCTAAACTGAGGGCCCATTATCAAATATCTGTTCCCCAGGTAGGTACGTATCTAGATAGACTAATCAAGAGAACCCTTAACCTTCTCTTTGTTAAGCTAAATAGACTGAGTTCTTTGAGTTTATCACTATAAGGCATGTTTTCTAATCCTCTAATTAGTCTTGTGGCTCTTCTCTGTATCCTCTCCAATTTATTAACATCTTTATTAAATTGTGGACACCAGAACTGGATACAGTATTACAACAATGATTGCACCAGTGCCAAATACAGAGGTAAAATAACCTTTCTGCCCCTACTCATGATTCCCCTGTTATACATCCAAAGATCACATTAGCCCTTTTGCAACAGCATTGCACCGGTAGCTCACGTTCAGCTGATTATCCACCACAACCCCAAAATCTTTTTCAGTGTCTCTGCTTCCCAGGACAGAGTTCCCAGCCTGGAAATATGGCCTACAGTCCATGTTCCATTGTATACATTTCAATGTAGACCTATGAAATCACATTGTTTGCTTGGGCCTACTTTACCAAGCAATCCACATGACTCTGTATCCGTGACCCGTCCTTTTCATTTACCATGCCCCCAATTTGTGTGCCATCTGCAAACTTTTTCAGTCATGATTCTGTTTTCTTCCAGTTCATTGATATATACATTAAATAGCACAGGGATAAGAACTGGCTCCTGCAGGACTTTACTAGAAACTCATCCACTCAGTGATGATTCCTCATGTACAGTTACAGTTTGAGACTCATCAGTTAGCCAGTTTTTAATCCAATGAATGTGTGCCATGTTCATTTTACATAAACAAGACAAGTGAGGTAATATCTTTTATTGGACCAACTTCTGTTGTTGAGAGAAACAGGAGGGGAAGGAGAAGGCGGCTTGAAAACTTGTCTCTCTCCCTATCAGAAACTGGTCCAATAAAAGATACTACCTCATTCACCTTCGTGCTAATATCCTGGGACCAACACGGCTACAACTACACTGCATGTTAATTCTATATCATTCTAGGTTTTTTTTAAACCAAAACGTCATGCAAAAAGTCAAACACCTTGGACATTCTTGGATTAGTGATGTCTCAGATTGAATTATTTGCCAGGTGGGAAGTGAGTGAGCAAGCAGGAATGGAAAGGAGTAGGCTGGGGTGGTGTTACCGCAGGAGTAAATTCCATGGCAGCCCCCTTTCAGGGTTTCCTTAGCTATCACATGAAGGATTTGGAGGCTACTCTGAACCTCAGCTGGAGAAGGAATGTTCTCTCTAATATTTCCGAATAAGTGGGAGACAGGTGGCTGACACATCACACACACATATGCCCCCAAATAAGAGAGATCCCTTAGGGATGTGGGAGAAGCACCAGCCCATGCCAGGTAGCCTCTCCTGAAGACCCCGATGGAAGGAAGTGGCAGCTCCCTTGAGGACCTGGCCTGAAGGAGTGGGAACGTGGTGGGAGTGCACCGGGCCTCCCATGCAGACATTTCTGAAAAGAATGGGTCCCAGGGTTTTCTGGGGTGATGAGGTAGCTGGGGGTAGTAAAAGGAGTCCTCTTTGGGGAGGGGTCCAGAGACAAGTGTTCTTCTTGGACGTTCAAACTGGTAAAAGCCCATCTGCTCCCTTCCCTTACAGAGTCCAGTTCACACACCTCTTTGGAAGCTGAACCTGGCTGGGTTTGCCCAGCTCTAGAGGGAGTTGCCAGTTCTCATTCGGCCTGGGAGAGTTGGGTTTCAGCTCAGGAGCTGCAGCACCTTGGACTGCAATGAAGGTGGAGGCCAGACCAGAGCCAGGCACTCACCTTGCCTGTGGACTTGACTCCTTTCCAGATGCAGAAGTAGCAGATGACCCAGGCGAGCAGGAGGCAAAGAGCCAGCTCCCAGCGCAGGCTCCCCAAGTCCTCTATGCCAGTGGAAATCTTCAACACTCTCCTCCTGGGACAGCAGACAGACACGGAGTCTTACTAAGTTCAGCCATTGATCCTCAATGAGCACCCCATCCTTGAGGGCCCCTCCCTGGTGATGCCTTGCAGTTTAGGGAGAACAAGTCCTACCCCTGAACTGTGCACCTCAGGAAAGCGCCAAGGACATTCCTCAACTGTTTCCCTCTCGGAAATGAGAGGTCTGGTGGGCAGGGTCCCAGCCTAGGGGGCAGGAGACCAGGGCTCCATTCCCAGCTCTGTCACTGACCTGCTTGGGTAGGACACTTCACCTCCGTTCCTGCTCCCTCCCTTTGTCTTGTCTATTTAGACTGCAGGGTCCTTGGGGTAGGAACTCTCTTACTCCATGAATGTACAGCACCTAGCACAACACGGCCTATGATTGCAGCTGCTGCACACTGCATTACAAATAACAAGATTTCCCTACCCTTGAAAGTGCTTTAAACCAGCTGGTGTTCTGACATAGATCACAAGGGGCCACCCTCAGCTAACTCCTTCCAACCCCATTCTCTATAGCCCCTCCACCAGGAGCCACCCATTAGGTAGGATGATCCCAATACCTTTATACTGTGTGGGATCACACAGAATAAAGATATTCCCCACTAGGGACCAAAGCTGCAAGGCAGCATGCGCCATGACCAGGAATAATGAAGATCACTGAGGATGCTAACTGCATAGCAGCTTCCTACTCTTCCGCAGCTGTGCTGCCTGAGCAGCTGGAGAATGGAAGTTGCCCACAACATCACCCCACACCCAGAGATCAGAGGATGAACCCCTCAACCCCTAAAGGTTGGGCCAAGCAACACCCTAGAGCCCCAGCAATTAGAGGTGATGGATATGTGCCCTCTCCTGCTGTTTCATCCAACTACTAAAAGATATACCTCCTGGAACGCCAACACTCCAAGATGGGTGATACAATTGAACCCTTTCCACAGCCCCATTGTTACAGTATAAACTATTTGGGGTGGAGGGTGTTAAATAAGCAACAGCAGCATATATTAATATTTTTCATTATATTGTGGATTGGTGGTAGGAGAGGGTTAAAACTGTAAGTAAGTGGGGGATGGAAGGTTCCTTTGCAGGTTTACATCTCCAAGGGGGTTTTAGGGTCACTGAAGGGAATTTACTCTGACTGAAACAGAGCCCAGACACCAGGCTTAGCAATCCCTCTCCTCCCACCAGGGGCTGTGGAATCTTGAGGGATCGCAAGCCCTTGTTTTCACATCTTATCCAAACATCCCCATCCTCCAGCCCATGGCCAACATGCTGGGCTGAGTACCAACACCAAGGGAGAGTCCCACCAGCTGAACTTCCAGCATGGAGCCCTGCAGCACTAGTGTTTTTTGAGGGCCCCCCCAAATTCACATACCGAGAAGGCCCAACCTTGCAAGATATGAGAGGAATGGCTGCTACCCTAGGGATGTCCACCAATCTCACCCCATTCCCAGCGTTTTCCATGTTATACTAGCCTGGGATGAAATTATCAAGATAACCCATAGAGTAACTCTGAGGCCAGTTCGGCTTCTCTCTAGAGTGGAAACAAGGACCAAGTTCATCCCTGGTGCAACTCCATTGATATTCTACTTTAACTCCACTGTGTCAGTGGAGTTTATACCCAGCATGAACTTGACAAGAAGAGATTTAGACTGAAAATCTGCGACCCCGTTGGGCTACACTGAGAAGGGATACGATCAAATACAAAGTGACCATGAAAAGAGAGAAAGAGGTTATGGGAGAAAAGAGCAGGAAGAGAAGAGTAGCTGTGTTGTAACCAAAAGGTGAGAGAAGAGAACAAACAGGTAGCGGATGTGAGAAGAGAATGATCAACAGAGTATGAAGTAGGACCAGGGACAGGAGAAAGAGCAGTGAAGATGAGGTCTGGTCGCAGAGAGACAATTCTAACCTCATTTACACCCCATGCAACCCCTCACTAGAGTGACCAGACAGCAAATGTGAAAAATCGGGACAGGGGGTGGGGACCCGGGGGGTCAAAAGGAGCCTGTATAAGAAAAAGACCCAAAAATCAGGACTGTCCCTATAAAATTGCATAGGTGTGGGGGCAACATTTGGGTCAGAGTGCAGGAAGGACAGGGAGGATATAAATAAGACAGGATGCCAGAGGATCCTCTCAGGCACACCTGTGTGAATCCGGAGGAACCCCACGGACCTCAGAGAAGTGACTCTAAATTAGTAGAATTTTAATCAAGGGCAGAATTTGGGCCCATGTTGCTCTCCTGGGTGCTGTCCAGTTTGAGGTGTTCTGAAAACCCTGAGGTGTATAAACTAGGAAGTGCCTGGTGGGGCTGAGAGTCATCATTTAGGGTTTGTAGCTCCCAGTGGAGTTAGAGACACACAAGCCTTTCACTTACTCCCAGAACTCGATGACAGGGGAGGTGGCGTTTTCAGTTGTCATGTTTAGAGAGGTGTTTGCCTTCTGGAATTCCACACAGTTCTCTGCAGGACAGGCCCAGTGAGAGAAAACATGAACAGATACCACCGGAATAGCAGAGCCCCTGGGAAATGCTCAGGGGTGAAAGTAACTTAAAGGACTTACTGGTAGGCAGGGTGGTTGGGCAAGGTGTGGGGGAAGCTCTGGGTCACCATAAGGGGCGGGGCATCCAGCAGAAGGGGCGGGGCCCAGACTCCCCCAGCCAGCCCTTCAGCACTGCACAGCCCACATCACCCAGTACACTGGCAGAGATTTAAAGGCCCAGGGGCTCTGGCTGCTGCTGGGAGCCCCAGGCCCTTTTTAATCACCAGGCCCCAGGGCAACTGCCCCTTTTTCCCCATCCTCATCAGCAGCCCTGCCGCTTCAGTCTTAAAGTGCTGCCACAGCAGCATGTTAACGCTGGCTGCATACTGGCCCACACTAGTGGCCACTTTCTTACCGGAACACCATACCGGCCCATTTTCACCTCTGGAAATGCTGCAGGTCTCCTTTTCATCCAGCAGCATAATGTTCAAAGGGAGACCACTATTCTAAGATCCCTATTCTTGCCCAGAACAAGAGGCCCTTTTAGGGCAGGGTTCGGGTCCAATGGGCAAAGCAATGCTGAGGAGAAACTAAGGACTGTATGATCAGAAATGTTAAATTTCCCTTTTCCCACCACAGGAGGGGGGGCCTCCCAAGTAGGAATGGGCTCCTATTATTGAAGCAGAGCACAGGAAACAGAGGGCTGAATATAGACTGAATTTCCCTCCCCACCCCACAGCTGCCAGGAGAGGGAGCCCCCCCCCAGGGTTGAGATCTATTGTTGGAGCAGCCTGGGGGATCCTGCCTAACACACCAACTGGTTTATTGCTCTGATCAGGCTTAGTGAAAGGCTGAAGTCAATGGGAGCTATGGGCAGCTGCCACTTCAGGGCATTTTCTAGATGAGATCCTGCTCATCAAATGAAATTGAGCCTCTTCTCCTCTCTATCCTCAGGACTGATGTTGTTTCAGGTAGTATGGCAATAAACCAGGCCTATTCGCCATTCGCGCTGGCCTTGGTCCCTCCTCCAGAGCAGGCTGGATGTTGCTTTCTCAGGTTAGATGGTATTTGCTGGTAGCAGATTTTTCCCAGCAAACACATGGGGAATTGGAGTAGGAGATGAGGTAAAAGGGAATCCAGTGTTACCTGTGTTCCACTCGTGGTCACAGCTTCCCCAGGGAAGGTCTGTGGTGAATGAACTGAAGAGGTAAAACAAGGCCCAGGCCAGGACAATAATGTAATAGAAATTCAGGAGCATGACGATCACCTGGGAAGCATAACCAATTCCTGTGGAGAGAAGGGCCTCAGTTTTCATAAACAAGGAGAGGAACACGAGCTGGAATAGCCTCAGGGCCTGAGCCTGCCACAGCAACCCTGCTTCTCCCAGCCCTCCAAATCCACCTCTGTCTGTACTGTCCACTCTCCAATTCTCTCCTGCTTTTGCCCACCTCCTCGACTCTTATTTTGGGGTTCACATGCTGCAATGTGAACACTGGCATGGCGACCGATCCATCCATCACCCTCTTCCCAGTGATAGCCAGACTACCTTCCAAGGCTTCACGTTGTCATGACAGCCAGTGGAAGTTTCCTTGTGAGACGGACTTCCACGTAAGGAAAGTATTCGTGATCTACTGCCCTTGGGGACTGCAACTTTCAGGGCGAATACCAACAGGTGTCAGGGTTTCTTCATGGCCACTGCCCTACCCATGTTGCTAAGTGGCAGGAGAATCCTGGCTAGACTCTGTAGAGACTAATGAGTATAGCAGGGTCAGAATTATACTTTAATAGTCACTGGAACCAAACTTTTATCAGCAGAGAAAAGCCAAAGCTTTGGAATAATGTTTAAAACTCTCCTGGATGTCAAGCACCTCAAAAGGCAAAGCACTGCACACCTTGGGGTCCTCTATAGGCCAGAGTCCCCTACACCTTCAATTCAGATGCAGCTGCTGGGATGTCCAGAATTCAAGTAAACCACAGTCAGTTATGAGCTACTCCACTCAGGGCTCACTTTAGGGAATGATGCAGGAGCATTTTCTGAGCGAAGGGAAAGGGAGGATGTTGTTTATCGGTACTCCGAGCAACATCTGCCAGCAGGCATCTCTGTAAGGAGCTCCCAATAGGAGAATGGTTGCAGAGTTGTAGCTGTATAGGGGCACTCCAAGCTATTGCAGTTCCAGCCTGTGTGGTGAAATACTACACCCTGTTAGCAAGGGATGATGCCTCTGGGGAAGGGTTAAGCCGGCTTTGCAGGTAACTTCATCTGGAGGTAATGGAGAGCGAGAGGTTTCCTGAGGCATGAGGATCTATGAGTGGACTGAACAATCCTCAGAGAGGCACTCTAGGAGCAGCCATGCCTGAGGAAGTGTGAGCTGCTCTGTGCGTTTTCATAGAAGGTATTTGTTTGTTAATAAAGCCACACCCCTGGAAGGGATGGGAGTTTGGCTGCTCACCCTGCTGTGCAATTATGTGGTATTTGCGCAGCAGGAGGAGCAGCTACCTACTAACTTAAAAGAACAGAAATTTACACCACTGTCCATCCAGCCAAATGGCCTCACGTACTCTGGCAATCCTCAATTAATTCTGTAGCTATCTCCCTGGCTTTCCACAGCACCTGGTGTTATGGACAGAACACCTTGCAGCCCTTTCAGGGAAGCTGGAACATGAAGGTTTTTTATTGAATTAAATATGGAAGTGAGAAGTGTCTCTCCTGTCATTCAGTTCAATATTACACTCAGTTTTGATTTTGCTCAACCTCACATTTTTAGTTTTCAATGTGCTGGAAGTTTTTATATGAGCAGCAAACTACCAGATTTGTAGAAGTTCTCAGGGGAGAAGCTGGAGGGTTTTGGCACATGGATAGGAGACAGCTGAGACTTTTGGTACCTAGGAGAGCGTTGGAAATGTTTGGGATTGAGGGATAAACACCCCATTGGATGATTATGCTAAAATGATGTCATAATTGGCTTTGAGAGTTAACACCACATTAAGATGACTGGGGTAGTTCATGCCTCTCAGGACTATTGTTTCAGGGTGTCTGCAAACTCGGGAAGATGACATAGCATCAGTTTAAACGTGAGTTCATATATTTTAGGTTTTCTTTGGAATAATAAGGGTTATATCTGTTTTAATTATTTAAATAAAAGTTTGGATCCAGAAGCACAAGTCTGCCTGTGGGCAAATTCCATAGCCAGAACTCACATCTGAGTGCAGGAGGTGAAGAGAGCCCGTGATGTGATTTGACAAGAAGAGCGAATATGACCAGAGTGATAGGAAAGGCAAGAGATTTTTTTCAGCACCGTTTTGGACGACTGGGGGAGTGAGCGGAAAGTCCAGGAAACTTTTATGGCAAGCTCTCACCTTCCTCTAAAGCATCATCACATATTGACGGTGTGAGAGACAGCAGAATACCAAATGAGGTACATCATGAACTGATCTGAGAGGGTAAACACAATTCTTCATGGTAACACCACAGCCACATTCAAAGAATTTCTTAGAGAACAACATGGATATAGTGGGAGGGGTTTACCTGTGTCTCTTTTAAGAGGGATAGATGTCCCATCTCTAGGTCCTGCCCTTGCACTACTTTTCTCCTCATTCCCCCACCAGACTTGCACTCTGAAGTCTACTCACCTTCAAAGAGAGGGCAGAGCTTCCGCCAGGCAGTGACACCTCCCTGGCTGGTGTACTGTCCTAGCGCTGTCTCCAGGAAGAACACTGGGATCCCACAGGTGAAGAGGAAGATCAGGTAGGGGATAAAGAAAGCACCTGGCAGATTTAAGCATCGTACATGGGAAAGAAAACATGTTAGACCATTGACCAACTTAGGCCTGGGACTGAAAAATTCCCCCAGGACAGAGAATGCTCCAGGAAGGGTTGCTCAGAAAGGAGACACAGATGGCAATATGAGCTGTAGAGAACAGAGGAGGGTGGGAAGGGCCAGGATGCAAGGAGCCTGGTAAAGCAAAAAATCCCTATCAATTTATCAAGGAAATGGTGCAATAACCCACAATTACTGCTTATATGGTTTCAACCATAGTGTGAATGAGGCATTAAAACCTGATGGGGTGTAAAGACAGAAAATTAAAATCTGCATCTGTGGCGAAGAGGGCAGATGGCATTACACAAGTCTTGTTATTACTTCAGTTGTAAGTTCTGTTTGGCAGGGCCAATGGGCCAATGTCTTTACATGTGTTTGCATGGGCCTACATGATCTTTGTTCTCACAAATTTTAGCATAAGTCTCATGATAGTTTCTTAAAGCCTCAGCTCCTGGAGTCATGTAATTCCAGGAGAATCTGAGATTCATCTTTTTATAAATCTTTCTAGCTCCTATGGTGCGGAGAAAAGCTTAAACATGAACCCTAATGCTCAAAAAACAGAAGACAAATACAAAGAAACTACACACACACACTTACACTTGTTAAGAAATCTCAGAATTTTTTGGAAGCTGACTTAGGATTTTGAATGCTTGGTGTTGGTAATATTCAGGATGCTAATGTACAAATATTGAATAACTCAGCCTGCTCCCACCATTCCACTCAATTTGAGTTTTTGTTCATCTTATTCCACAACCGTTTATAAGAGGCAGAAGCACAACTGAAAGAAAAGTAGGATAGAAAAGTACTTCCTTCGCATTGGGAGCTCGGTCCTGCTGCTACTGGAGTCTATGGCAAATTTCCCATTAACAACAGTGGGACTGAGGCCCCAGGAACATCAGAAAAGAAAGAAATCAATCAGGTCTATGATTGCTCCATGCCTGGGTAACACTTTCAGTTGATTCTTCCCCTATACAACTGAAGGGAAAGGTCCCAGGGCTAGTCGATCCTCCCTGCTTTATTAATGCATCATCAAGGTTGCTCAATTAATATTACACAAATAGGCAATATAAACTTTAAGGTGCCTACATCAACACACTTAGCCACATTGCATATCGTATCTATTTCATGGACACATTTAGCAGTGAACCCAGAAATGCCGCCTTCCTTTTGCCTCCTTTCCCTCTTCTTGAGAGGTTTTTGAACCATGGCCCATTATAGTGCATGCTTGTAGGCCAGTCTAGAATTTAATATATGTAGCAGAAATAAATGGGAGATGAGTGGACTTGTGCAGGTCAGAAGCTAGCAAGTCACCTGGCAGACTCAGAGGGGTCTGCCGAGTCCAAAGTGACAGTGTACTGTTGAGAAATTCCACACTCTTCCAATATGAATGAAAATCCCACAGTAATTATGGAGCAAAACAACGATTGGACCAGGCTCAGGGTCTGCAGGGATTAGAACTAATGGGTCAGCCAGACGTCAGTGTGCTAGGAAGGCTCTGATCCTGCAAAGATTTACCTACAGCTATAACTTTACTTATGCGAATAGTCCCAGGGACTTCAATAGGGACAGTCACATAAGTAAAGTTAGGCACATGCATAAGTCTTCACAGGATCAGAGCCTAAGTCTGTAGAAGGTGTGGGAGGGGAATATTATGCAGAGCTGGTCAAAATTTTCAAATGAAATCTTGTCCAAAAATGCCCAATATTGAACATTTTAATGGAATATTTTTAATCAAAAATTGTCATGAATCCATTACTGTTCTCAGTTTTCAAAGAAATGGTGATTTAAATCCTGTATTTTGATTTAAAATACACGTCTTGTGTCTAAGCTGACCAAAAACCTTTTTGAAAAATCTCAGAAATTGAAAACATGGGAAATAACAAAACTTGATTCACATTTTCAATTAAAATGTCACCAAAAAAACCAAAACCAGTCACAACTGGTGTATGTAATTAGTTTTTTATTTGTCAATCAGCTCTAATCTTCCATGGTTTTATTTTATTTTAACAGCTTTTCACTTAGAGCAATTTGCAGTGCCAGAATCCTGGGGAGGTGTGTGGGGGATAAGAGCGTTACAACTTTTGTGTCTAGGCAAAAAGTGCCACATTAGCTGGTATAGTGTTATCAGTACAGCTGCCTAGTGTGGACAGAGTTATACCAGTACAAAGGTGCTTATACCAATACAGTTCATCCCTGTAAATTTATTCCCCTTTTCGCATAGGAATAGTCTATAGGGCACCTCATTTGTGATGATACAACTGCATCCATGCTAAGCTTGTATTTGTATAACCAGACTGGTACAAAAATCACGCCCCTAACCAACACAGTACAGTATACCTGTGTGTAGACCAAGTCTTAATTATTTCCCCAGAGTACCTAGGTAACAGCATCATCCCTGCCCAAAGTAAATTGATCCACCAAAAGTTCAGAAGATGCAATACTGCTATCTTGTGTTTTATTGGCTCAGGGATTCATCACTCAGTGTCCTGTGGGGGAAGTTGTGCCGGTGGAGTTCTGGAACAAGCCTAGAAGGTTTCCTTCTCTTTCCTGCCCGTGTAGTTGAGTTAAGCTTCTTAATGAAATCTTTTGTTTTTCAAATCTGGTACTCCTCCAGTACAGTTATTCCCCCAACACCACATACTCCATCTCCGAGTGAGCGGGCATCCTCCTGAGACAGGAGTGGGAACTGTTTTAGGGAAATTAACTTTTTGGCCAGAAAAGTATTCTAAAGACATCTTTGGGTGAGCTGCAGGAGAGTAGCTCCAAGTAAGGTTCTGGAGTGATACCATGGCACACACAGAAGATGCTCCAGTTTACATCACATCAGCAGTGGCTTGAGAACGGATCTGGCTGACATCCATTTTACCTAAAGAAGTAATTTATGCTGAATGAAATGGGTGATCTTGCTCAGGAAAACTCAAAAGCTGTTTCTCTGCCTGATTCTCCTACTCTCATAGGCTCCGACGCCATGGGTGCTCCGGAGTTGGAGCACCCACGGGGGAAAATTAGTGGGTATTCTGCACCCACTGGCAGTGCGCTGGGAGGAGGAGGAACGGGAATGTGGTGCACTCAGAGGAGAAGGCAGGGCCAGGGTGGGGATTTGGGAAAGGAGTTGGAATAAGGGCAGGGAGGGGGCAGAGTTGAGGTAGGGCAGGAGTGGGAGGGGGGAGGCTTCATGGAAGCAGGGGAGTAGGGGCAGGGCTGGTGGCAGAGGGAGGGGTCGAGCATCCACAAGCGGGAGCAGAAGTTGGCGCATATGTCTACTCTAACGGGCTCTTTCAAGGTTTAACACTGTTCCTGTGCACTAATTGCTGCTGTTATTAAACTCTTTCCTCCATGCCCGGGACAGGCCAATACTGTAACTGTGAGAAATTGCAAATTATAGTGAACTTCATTCAGCCCTGAATCAACAAAGCTGCTGCATCTGCTTTCGACTTGGTCCTGGCACTCTGCCGTTGCGATTGAAGTCTGCCCAGAATAGTGCGGCAGTAGACTGGTCCTTCCATAGGGGCACTGGGCTATGACACAGAAAGGGGTTCCCTGGCAGCAGCTGCTGCTGTGAAGTGCTGCCAAGGCAAATTTGCTTTATTGACTGAATGGGAGCCCACAGGGGATGCTTCAACCTCCGCCAGCAGAAAGGAGTTCAGCCTTTCAGCCCATCAGATGCTGAGCTAAAGCTGGCGTCTCCAGGTTGGTTGCTATCTTCCCACCCGCACATGAATGGAAGGTTAGTAAAAGGGGCTGGGGCTTGACAGCTCTGGAGGCAGACGTTTCTCCTCACTCACTCGGGGACAGCAACACCAGCCTCCCCAAGAAGGATCAGCCCTGAGGCAGAGAGGCCACCTCCAGGAACAAGAGGGGAGACCAGTCTTCATGGCCTATTCACAGTCCTTGACGTCTCTTGAGAATGCCCTCTTATTATGTGGAGGGGGTGTCTCTCTAAGGTGGACCCCTGTCCAGTGGGAAAAGTACTGCAGCCTCCCTCACTTATCTCACACAGGCTACCAAATGACCTACCCTACCTAGAAACAATAGTTGTATTACATGGGCTTCATCCTCTTGTACCCTGAGCTGTGGCCCTCTCTCTTCCTCAGGATCTCTGGCTATATTGAATTCAGGGGTTCTCCAACTTTATTGCACCACAAGCCCCTTCTGACAACAAAAATTACTACATGCCCCCAGGAGGGGGGACCAAAGTCTCAGCCTGCCTGAGTCCCACTGCCCTGGGCTGGGGGGCCAAAGCCCCACCACCCTGGGAGTGGGATTGCGGGAGGAGCAAAAACACCAGGGCTTCAGCCTCAGGCAGGGGGCCTGTAAACTGAGCCCTGCCACCAAGGGCTGAGGCCCTCAGCCATAGGAGGTGGGACTTGGGCTACTGCTTTGGCCCCAGACAATGGAAGTTGGACTTTGGCCCTGGGCCTAGAAAATATAATGCCAACCCTGGCAACCCTATTAAAATGGGGTTGCAACCCACTTTGATGTCCCGACCCACAGTTTGATAAATGCTTCTCTAGTTTGTCCATTAGCAAGATGGCTTCCAAAAAACCTAAAAGTTTGCTCATTTTGGAATCCTATCTCAGATTCCCCTTCTACCGCATGGATCATAAAATTACTCACAATCAATCTGAAGATGTGTGAATGCCAAGTGGCTATTTCCTGAAGCATACAACTCAAGGGTAAGGCAGGCTTGCCTCTGCCTGACCTCCAGCTGATACATCTTAGCTTTATCTTTGTCTGAGGCATAGTGACTGTTGCAATTTAGCCTTCAATGCCAGTCAGTTACAGGGCTTCCTGCTTTGAGACCAGGAGTGCTAGTATAATTTGTGCAGTGGGGACGCTGAGACCATTGAACCAAACTGTAAACCCTGGATATGATGGAAACTGCTTCAAGCCATGGGGTGCAGCAGCACCCCCAGAACTTATGCTTGAGACACCACCCCATTGCACCCCTCAGGCATGAGGATGCAAGGGTAGGTCATCACACACCCACCTGGGACACCTCTTCTATCACTTCTCTGTCTCACGTCCAAGCAAAGCCTAGTCCCACCCTTAGCACTTTCCCACACTGATTACCTGTGGCATTTTCACTCTTGACCTGCCAAACAGCCTTTACTATACTTCTCTCTTGGAACCTCCGTGTGTAACCTGTGCCTTGCAAGGGGTTACACTAAAAGTGCACTACACTGATACCTGGTAGCATGCTATTTGAATTGCAAGCTCACAGGAAAGACATGCAAGGAATCCAAAACAGAACCCTATTGGTCTCTTCAGGGGCTCTCAGACATCTAGTAGTAAAGGAGGATGTTTTGTTAGGGCTAGCAGTCTCTTATCCTCCTTGTGGGCATCATACATATAAAACCATTACATGACCATTTTTTCTTGCTTGCACTGACTGGAGAATACATGTCACAACCGTGATAAGGAGCTATGGTTGAGACTGGTTACATAGCAGGTGTAAAATACAAGGGCCTCTGGTGTAGTTACAGCAGTGGGGAATGGGGGTAGGATTGCCGCTACACAGGCAGTCATAAAAAGTGGTATAATGTAGCAGAGCAATGACATTTCCCAACTGCTTAGGCTTGAGGCCCTAGGGACAGTCAGGGGAAGCAGTTACAACAGAGCCAACCTGGTTACCGGATTCCATTTCGTACTTCAAGACAGGCCTCTTAATTTTATCTCCAAAACAGACTCGAGTCTTAGTTCAGTTTTCCCAGTTTGAATCTCATTTTATCCTGCCCTAGGCACAGGCTAGGTCAGATCCTGAAGCTCTTACAGAGTTTTTAATCAGTTTTTAAGTCAGTGGGTGTTTGACCCCGATAAAGGACTCTGAGGTCTGGGTTTGTAATTCTAGCCTCCCTCTGTTCCTTTGTGTTATTGCTTTGTTCTCACAAATAAGATTCCAACCAAGCACAAGACTAGAGGTGGTGTGTAGGTGGGGATGACACACAGGGAGAGAGACACCCACGCAGACAAGCTTCCCCAATATTTCTCAATCAGAAAGGCCAACATCCCTAGAGAGGGTTTAACTCCTTCCAGTAGAGGTATAACCTAAGCCTGGTCAGAGTGAAAAAGATGGAAGTTACTCCTTTTTCATGTTGGACTTGGGTATTGGCTACTAAACTCTAAATATCCAAAAGATTATCCTTTGTTGCAAAGTGGAAATGAGCCAAAAAGAAAGGAAAAGTAACAGGCTGCCCTGTTTCATGTAATTCAAACATAATTTCTCAGCTACCCCTCCATTTCACTTTCCTCTTCCCCAGTAAAGGCTGTTTGGCTACTATCTCTTCATTTTCCAAAAAAGAGTCACGTTTTGAATCACTCTTTTTCTAACCTTCGGGAAGGCAGTTAGTGAGGGCCCCAAGTGCAAAACATCCAGTTCAAGTGCAGGTCTAAATTTATTTATTTTTTAAATAAGGTATTATTTTTCTTTTGAATCAACCAGAAATTACTTCAAATATGTTTAGCAAACCAAAATGTCTAAAGAGAGGTTCATTTTGATTTTGATGTTTTTAAATGTTTAATATTTTTAAGTATAATTGAGGGATGCTGTGAAACAAAATGTCCTTCCAAAATGAAACATTCTGTTTTGGAACTGCTGAAACAAACCATTTTGACATTTCCAGGTCTCCCCCTCCCTAGACTGAAACAATTTATTAAGATCAACCTGAATTCACAAACTGTTTTGGTCAAACTGAATCTACATTTTCTGTTGAAAAATATTACACAAATCATTTCACACCACTTCTGTTCCCAGATGCTCAATTCTGATACAGAGTTCAACCCCACCACAGCCTGAGTGTGTTTGGATCCACAGTTCAGGGTCTGGCTCACCCTGATGAAATTTGGGAAGTCCATCTCTCTGTATCCAGAACTATATGACCACACTAGGTTCTCTCTGATAAGACAGCTTCACAAAGGTTCTACGTCACCCACAGCAGTCCCTTTCCTCTCAGGACTCTAGCACTTGATAACCATTACCACGCCCTGGTTCACTCAAACACACCAGCAACAAGGGCAGAAAGGTTGCTCTGTGTGAGCTGCTTTTCCATTCCAGCAGTGACTAGTCTTCCATTATCCCTAAGTACTTCCAGGGGCTGTGCAGGGAGCCCATGGGAACATATGGTGAATGAAACCATGAAGCTAGTGACCTAGATACGTTCCAGATTAAAAATGAAAAACAAGAAAAAATCCTCCCTTCTAATCCCCCCTCAAAAACAAAACAACATTTCCAAGCACCAGGTGAAAAGAAGTGAAAGCCAATGTGAAAGTAGTTAACCGGCTAATCCGCTTCATGCCAATGGCATGAGAAAGTAATTTAGTTAGACCCAGGAGACTTTTCCAAGTGAAATCCAGGAGATTTCAGTGCAAGATCTCCATGTCATTCACTTTGCTAACTGAGAGCTTCGGGAGAGTCTGGTTAGCAATAAATCACCAAATACAAACATCGGGGGATGGCAGGGAGAAGTTCTCCACAGAAAACACTGGGGAAGTTCTCCACAGAAAAATCTCTGACCTCTAGCAGGATGTGGGGGGAAGGGGAGAAAGTTTCAATTTTTCTTTAAGAAAAAAGTCTAACAGCAAAGCCTAAAAACAACAATGCACCCACAAAATGCAGTTGCTGCACTGGGGAATTCCACATAGAGAAGGTGCATGGAAATACCCACCACAGGCTCACATATCCATTACTAATTATTACCTGCATTGCCCCAGGGTGCTTGGAAGGCAGGTCTCTCGCACACACAAAGATGCGCACTCCATCTCCCACCTACATCACACCCTGTCAGACACGTTATATGCATAAAGGAGTGTGCACACATCTCACGTACACACCATCACAGTCAGGCAAGAAGATTTTGCACGGATTGGAAGCCACATGGCGGTTTTTCACAGACGCCAGAGGACTCGCTGAATACGGTTCTTTTCCCCATAAAGTCTGTCTCACTGACACTGCTGTCTCTGTGCTTGCATTCACCCCAGTGTCTCTACTGGAGATGGTGTATCACTCATGTTAGCACCCATTGACTAGCAGTACATACGATAGAGAAACTAGCTCTGAATCCCCTCAGTAATGCTGCATGCCTGGCACCTCTGGAAAACTGGTGCCCTCGGCGTCTGCAGGCATTTAGTTGTTAAATGTTCATCTTCATGGCAGTCAGGTCCTTCGCTTACAATGATTTAATACATACATGTTACAGGATCCCATCCCTGCCACACACACACGAGTACATGACAGGCATCCCTACAAGGCCAGACAGACATACTGGGTACCCTCCAAGACGTGTACTACACCAGTGGTTCTCAAGCTGGGGTCAGGAGCCCCAAGGTTTCAGGAGGTCCACCAAGAATGACCAGCATTAGACTTGGTAGGGTCCAGGGCAGAAAGCCAAAACCCCGCCACACAGGACTGCAGCCAGAACCCCAAGCCCTGCCATGTGGGGCTGAAGCCTTAGCAATTTAGCTTTGGAGGGGGGCCTGTAGAGTGGGGCCCTGGGCAATTGCCCTGCTTGCTACCCCCTAACACTGGCCCTAGTTTAATATGCAGAAAAACAGTTGTTGTGGCACTGGTGAGCCGTGGAGCTTTTACAGCATATTGCAGAGGCCTCCAAAAGAAAAAGGTTGAGAATCTCCTACTACACCAGGAATCCTTAACTCAGTGGGAGCTTCCAGGAAATATGCAGCTATGCCAGGCCTGTTTGTGAAGAACTCCAGCCTGGTCACTCTGGAAAATTGGCCTCTTGGGCATAGACAGCCAGGTTCCATAAATTCCAACATATGGGTCCCTGGGACAAAGATGTGAACTCTGGAAACCTCTAGGAAACAGGCTTCCTAGCAGTGGACAAACACACTGCGCACCTGTGGGAAATTTGGCACTGACTGACATTCTGAAAAAAGAGCAATTGAAAATGCAAGTGACCATGGAGCTTTAAGGCCAACAGAGAACAGCAGAGGGACTTCAGTGGCTAGATGGGGTAGCTGAATAAGTGGTTAGAGATAAGACTGTACTTACCTCCACCATTCTTGTAACAGAGGTAAGGGAACCGCCAGACGTTACCCAGACCAACAATCTCCCCAGCCACGGACAGCAGATATTCCAGCTTGTTGTTCCAATGGCCTCGTTCCAGTGTTTGATTCTCCTCTTCTTTCTTCTGCTTTTCCATTCCTAGATGAGCAGGTATCTTCTCTCCATTGCTAACTGCCCCAGGGACTCTGTAATCCATGCCACCTTCAAAGGATTGGTACCATTTTTCAGCATTACGTTTACAATTCATTCAACAAATCAGAAATGTATAAGAACATACTGGGTCAAACCAGCAGTCCATTTAACCAAGTATCCTGTCTTCCACCAGTGAATAATGCCAGATGCTTCAGAGATAATGAACGGAACTGGGAAATTATCAAGTAATCCATCTCTCATCATCCAGGTTCAGCTTCTGGCAGTCAAGAGCCTTAGGGACACCCAGAGCATGGGGCTCTGCCCCGACCATCTTGGCTAAAAGCCCTTGCTGGACCTATCCTCCATGAATTTATCTAGTTCTTATTTGAACCCAGTTATACTTTAGGCCTTCACAGCATCCCCTGGCAATGAGTTCCACAGATTAACTGTGTGTTGTGTGGAGAACTTTCTTCTGTTTGTTTTAAACTTGCTGTCTATTAATTTCATCAAGTGAGCTCTAGTTCTTGTTATGTGAAGGCTTAAATAAAACTTCTTTATTCACCTGCTCAGTACTATCCTTAATTTATAAACCCTTTATCTTATCCCCCCTTAGTCATTTCTTGTCTAAGATGAGCAGTGCTAGTCTTTTTCATCTCTCCTTCTATGCAAGCTGTTCCATACCCCCCATCATTTTTGTTGCCCTCCTCTATACCTTTTCGATTCTAATGTCTTTTTTGAGAGGACACAACCAGAAAGCATGCAGTATTCATGGTGCGAGTGTACCATGAATTTGTATAGTGACGTGATATTTTCTGCCTTATTATCTATCCCTTTCCTAATGGTTCCTAACATTCTTTTCTTTTCTAACTGCCATTACACACTGAACACCTGTTTCACAATGGTTCCTAGATCTCATCATTCTGTGTGTATAGTCAGGATTGTTTTCTCCAATGTGCACTTATCAATATTGAATTTCATCTGCATTTTGTTGGCCGGTTACCTAGTTGTGTGACTCTTTGCAGTCAGCTTTGGACTTAAATACCTTGAGTAATTCCCTATCATCTGCAAGTTTTTCCACCTCATCGTTTACTCCTTTTTCCTGATCATTTAGAATGTGTTGAACAGCACTGGTTCCAGTACAGAACTTTGGGGGACCCCACCTATGTACCTCTCTCAGGCTAGAGCAGCTGAGGGACAGGGACAGACAGACACACACCCCACTAGTTACTCTTGTATCATTCCTTACAATTCCTGAATGGTGATGTTATGTTTTTTTACAATCTACTAAAAGCACCTACATACCTTCAGTCTCCTGGATTTATTTTGGATTAAAGGGGTACTACCTTCTTGATAATCATTTAAAATTGACTCATTTCAAAACACTCCAGTTCTGAAAGGGCATCTTTTAAATAGTATACATATTACTATTATTCTTAGCTATGTCTATTAATCTAGCATCCAAAGTTATGTCTATTAATCTAGCATCTAGACTGAGGCCACACTGTCTCAGGAGTTGTACAAACATAGGAGACAAGCCTTAACCAACTTTTTTAAATGTGTTGAAGATACTTGCTAAGGGTTTTTCTTCTCCCCTGTTGTCGTTTATAAGGGTTTTTGCAGCGAGGAAGAAGCTGAAGTCCACAGGGAAGTCATGGAAGCAACCATACCCAGCATTATGTCACATGCACCAACCGCGGCCACAAAGTAAACAAACCGACAAAGAGAGGGAAAAGTGGGTTGTTGGTTTGTTTTTTTACTGTCGGGTGAAGCGATCTTACCAGTGTCACTTGCGAGTGGAGGAGATACGCGTGTTTCACACAGAACTGGGGAGTTTGTCCACGCTGACAGGGTCCCTTTAGGAGAACAAGAGCGATCAGTAAAGTTCGGGCGCGCTGAGGACACGGGGGGTGGGGAGGGGGGTTCCTTTGCGACAGGCTGCTGCAGCCGCAGCTCTGCCTCTCAAAATAGCTGCCTCTCTGTAGAGAGCGGAGCTGTCGGTGATTTAAAGGTGCAGCTTGCAGGGGAGGAAACGGCACCGCCGTTATGAACTTGTGTGTCACACAGGAGGGGCGACAGCTGCGGATTCCTCCATAGCCAGTGCCCCGGCTCCATTCCCTAAAGCCATTGCCCTACAATGTCTGCTAGGGGAGGCTAGACACTCCTAGCCGTGAGCAGCCCAGAGCCAAATTGCTTCTTCTGGTAGGAAAGCTCACAGCTGCTTTAATCCTAATTGCTCACTGTCCTGCAAAGTTCCCTAGAGGCTTTTACTGAGCAAGATCGGGACTGAATCAAGTGCAAATTCCTACGCAGCCAGTGTGTTCAGAATACTGCAGGGAAACACTGGACTGGGGTGCAGCTTGTACCAGAAGTTTGCTGCAGCAATTCATAGGATATTTGTGCCTGTTCATTCCCCTCATGGCAGCAAAACTCAGCACGACGTCTCAGCAGAGGAGGAGGATAGGATGGCTGCAGGTACTTCGCTACCATGCATAAGCAAGGATTGCTGAGAACTGTTTGAGCAATGGAAGCACATTCCTGTACACAGCATCTGCCATTGATCGCTCCCGTGTCCCACTGAGGCGGCTTGTCCAAGCCTCATCTAATTCTTCTGTGCAGCCATTTGTCGCAAAGAGCAGAAAAACACAATGGCAACAAATGGTGTTCCCCCAAAATAGCCGGAAGAGTGGGGGTTCTCCCCCCCCAGCATACTCCAGAAGGTGTGCTTGTGTACATACACGTACACACGCATAGCAGTAATGAACACTCCCAAGCATCTGACAGCAATTCCTCAGAAAAATAAGGGGAAAAAAAACTTTCACACACTAGAAAATTATTAAACAAGCAGCCAACCACAAGGTAACCAATGGAGTTGGGGGAAGGAAAGCAGAAGAAAACAGTGAGCCATTTACCTTAAAGAAGGAGCTGTCAAGGGTCTGCTTGGAGGGAAACGTGAAAGCAGTAGTGAAAGGTACTGGCTATTTAAAGTGTGGAAGAAAATATGTGCAATGGTGCAATTCTACACTTTGCCCAACCCACATTCCTTCCCCCAGGGCTGGACAACAACCTACACATGACTGATTTCATGACCATTGCAAAAAGGGCTTTCTCCCCTCTGTCTTACTTTTAACTTGTGAAGGGGGGTTGAGGGAGGGCAGGCTCCATGTGTACCTCTGCCTTGCTTTCTCTGTCAGTCTCTCACCCTCTCTCTACTTCTGTCCCTGTCTCTTATCGTTTGTTTCTCCCCTCCTCTATCTACTTCTTTTCCTCTTTCCCTCTGTTACTCATTCTGTGTCTCTTCCCCCAGTTCAAGGGACAATAAATGAAAAATTCATACATGCCTGTCAAGTCCATACCAGAGGCAAGTTCAAGTTCCAGGCAGCATCAGGAACAGGTAAGACCAGAACCTAACTTACAGTAAAATTTCATTGCAGTCACTACAGCAGAGATTCAAGCTTTCCCTGGGAATGCTAGTGAATGAGCACAACACATGGGCAAACCCCAGTGATGTTCAGATTCATTTACAGATGCTTGAAGAAGGTGCATTGTTAAAATCAGAGGATTTACCGAATGAACAGAAGACTTCCCTTGTTACAACTGTTCAAAAACCAGAATTCCCATCCCACCAGAAAATCCAATATGTTGACATTTGTTTTCTTGTTGAAATTAGATAAATCAAAAATATGAAAAGTTTTCATGGAAAGAAACATTCCAATGTGGAAATGTCACAATGAAAAAAAATGGCATTTCAAAATTTGATTTAGAAAGTAAAAAGTTTCCAATATCTCCCCAAAAAATTATTTTCATCAAAACATCTTTGTGAAAAATTTTGACAAACCCCCCTATTTAGTTGGGCAAAATTGTAAGCAAAAATACAACAATAAACTTTGACAAATCTGGCACTGAGAAGATGACAACAGGATCCTGAGATCACCAACAGAACACAAGCTGGAGCACGATGATCCATGCTTGGTGTAGTAGCAGCAGAAATTTCAAAGGCAGAGTTACTGAGCTTGGTCTTGTCAGATTCATCCTTGTCAGGTTCATTTGAGTTTCAGTGCAACCCCTGCATACATCAACTTCCAGCTACTTCTTGTCAGGAACCTTTTGTCTCTACTATTTTGATCTGACATTTGATCCAGCCCAAGGCACAGGGATGGGAGGAGGGAATAAAAGGAGAGCCAAGCTGTACATCTCCTTTAAGGTACGGTCTGTTTGTTCTGCACATGCCTCTTATGCATGGGAATACTGCAATAGGTACAGAAAGTAAGAACTCCCCTTACATGCAAAGTGTGTGGTGCCAATGCTGGACACACTGGACTGATTCGATATTTGATGAGAGAAGGCACACAAGTGTTGCCAAAGCATGAGAGAAACACAGATTCCTAATGGATCATCAGAGGTAGGATGGAGCTGTCCAGGACCAGGTGACACACTATGTCTTGGGCTTGATGCCACATCCATTTGTAATTCCAATCCATTCCTGAGCAAGGGATAGCTTGCTACGTAGTGTTGTAGCATCTCTCTTTTTCCCCCTCAGGGTTAGGCAGTGTTTCCTTGACACTTCTAGGTGAAAAGTCTTTTATGGTTCCCCTCTCTTCTGCCTGTTTGTATATCATTCAGAAACAGAAAGTACAGGGCCTGAGAGAGAGGAGCTTGAGCAGGGATTAAGATGGGGTCATAAGGAAGTCAAAATAAACCACTCCAATTTACAGGGGAGATGGCAGTGAAATTCTGGGACCCGCGTGTGCAATACACAGAACTGTCATCAGAAAACCGTGTGCAGCAAAGCACGCATGGTTGGAGAGACACCAACATTTCAATTATACATTAAAATACTTGCCTTCAGTCAGATGGTGCCGCAATGCCACTAAACCTTACTGTGGAGGAGACTCTCTTTGAATTTCTGGCAAGCGGGGGCTGGAGCTCTGAGTCAAATGCCAGTGTCAGTCTCTAGCGTAGGGGTAGGTAACCTATGGCACGCATGCCAAAGGCAGCTCACAAGCTGATTTTCAGTGGCACTCACACTGCCCAGGTCCTGGCCACCAGTCCGGGGGGCTCTGCATTTTAATTTAAATTTTAAATGAAGCTTCTTAAACATTTTAAAACCCTTATTTGCTTTACATACAACAGTAGTGTCATATATTATAGACTTATAGAAAGAGACCTTCTAAAAACATTAAAATGTATTACTGGCACATGAAACCTTAAATTAGAGTGAATAAATGAAGACTCTGAAAGGCTGCCGACCCCTGCTCTAGAGACTGCTGGAGGTGCAGCTTGACTCAGTCTGCTATGGACAGGAGATGCAATTTGCACAGCAGCTGTGGAAGGTACATTCCTGGTTAAAAATTATTGAGAAGACAGTGCTGAGACAACTCCCAGAGCACCTTAAGTGCCTCAGATCTCCTTAACACTTGTCAGTCTGGATATAGGATAGCAATTGCACAGATGCCATTGGTTGATCACCTCCTGGCAATGCATGAAGATCACATGTTCATCCTTACATTAGAGCTATCAACTGACATGACACCAGTGACCATGAGATATCATTGACTCACCTGTGGACTGCACCAGCAATAGGTAGGATTGCTCTGGGGTGGTTCCATTCCTCCCCAACCAAGTGTTTCCAATTGGCATGAGCCACTTGTCCTGAATCAATGTTCTGTCCCCCTTAGAGTTCTTGGAGTTTTACAGGGTTCCATCTCATCCCCACTCCACTCCTGTTCAACATGTAGATAGGGCCTTTAAGAGGGTTAGTGAGGAAGTATGGGATGCAGAATGATCAGTATGCTGACAACACCCAGCTCTTGTTCTCTACCATGCCTAATTCTGCCAGTGCTGTTGAGCACCTGGTTGCATTTGGAAGTTGGGGCTTGGAAGAGAGGCAATCTGTCTAAGGGCTTCTCTTCACTGCGCGCAGCAGCAATCGGTCTTTTGGCGATCGATTTATCGTGTCTCGTCAGGATGCGATAAATCGATCACCAGCTCTGCCCCCGTCAACTCCGGAACTCCAGCTCGCCAAAAGGCGTAAGCTAGAGTCGACGGGGGAGCGCGCCGCCGACCGCTGCCGCCATGAGGATGGCAGGTAAGTCGGCTGTAGAGACACCGACTTCAGCTACGTTATTAACTGGATATGACTATGGTGAAGTTCATAGGCAAAAGGAAGTAGTGAGTAGATGTGACGTTGATTTTGCACACCCCACTTTGAGGATGTCTGCCATCAGTTACTCTCATTCACATTCTGGGAAGTTCTAAAAGGCTTGGGGGAGGGAGAGCATTTCTGAAGAGGATAGGACCCTTTTTGCCTCTCGCCCCCGCCCCCCGGAAATACTGCCACAGCTGCAGTTCAGCTAACGCACTTAACTTGTTCCCACCAGCTTATGGTGCAGCATTCAATGAGAAGCCTTCAGTTTCAGAACCATTTCTCCGCCTTGCACTGAAATAACCAAGTGCTGATTTTTAGGGCATGCTGCAAGGCCTGCCTTTTTACACAGGCTTTAAGAAAGGCAAGTTTTACTGCTAGGATTGAATTTTTATTGGGGATTGCTGGTGGCTCTTGCTGAACTAGCCCTCCTTTCAAAGGCACCCAGAGTAACAGACCTCTTTTTTCAGAGTGGTAGCCGTGTTAGTCTGTATCAGCAAAAACAAGGAATCATTGTGGCACCTTACAGACTATCGAATTTATTTGGGCATAAGCTTTTTAGCCCATGAAAGCTTATGTCCAAATAAATTTGCTAGTTTCTAAGGTGCCACAAAAACTCTTCATTGTTTTTGTAGACATCTTTATAGGTCTCATTAGATATACAGATAGCTGTTTCCTCCCTTGTATCTCTGCTGTTCATTTCTTTGCCTTTGGCATGTGACTTTACATTCATTTGTACTGAAACTCATCTCATTGCATGAGACGCACTGTTCTCAGTATCTCAAGTCATTGTGCAGTTTCCAGCTGCCATAGTGCATTTCTTATCCTCCCAGTTTGGGGTGATTAGAATTTGGTAAGGGTTGAATTTATTCTACCTCCCTTTTGACTGTGCTTGCACCAAGCAGGGATCATGTTTGGATTGGGGTGTGGGTGGGCCGCCTGAGTAAGTTCCTAGGATTGTAGGAAAATAGGTATTGAGGGAGCTTGAACTCCTTCCCATTTTCATTTGCTTTTCTAAATAAAGGATCTCCAACTCTTTATAATAAAATGGCCAAAACTTCTCAGCCTTTTTCAGAAGACCTTCACACTACTTTCCCCAAAATAAGTTACAAAACTGATGATTTAAAAAATTGCTTCATTTTCTGAGGTATAACATGGAAGATGAGGGAACTTGTCTACAAGAGCTGAAGACCAGAACACCCAAATCACTACACGCATGGGAGAAGAAACCAGTAACTCCTGTAAAAAACAGCTCTTGGGTTTCTTTGGTCTTCCTACTGTGTCTATTTTCTAGCAACCTTTGTTTTATGAATTTACCTGGTGACAAGAGATGGTTCTACTATAGCCACAATTGGCAATCATCTATTGCGCAGGGCAAAGTAGACAGTTACTCTAGAGCAGAACACTTACTTGTGTCTGACAAAAGGTTTGGACAATTTTCTGGTTCATTTAGAGCCAGGAAAAAAACAAGGGCAAGAGCTGCCTAGATGACTCTGTCCAGGTTAATTTGTAACAACTACTCTGTGTAAACAGCTGTGTATGCAAGGATTACCCATCATTAAGGCTGCACTAACTAGAGAAAGATGGTATATACAGTGTGTCTTATCACCTGGGTTGAGTGTTCATGTTTACTAGTCCACATTAGCTGAAGGTGCAGCATCTTTTTGGACCTTGATTCTGCCATTTGGAGGTTCCTATACTCTTCACTGCATTCTAGGAGCCATTTTATCTTTATCTGCCTCAGTGTACCATAATGGAAATCGTTTTTAGCAGTATCAGTTCTAGTAATCCTTTAGGGTCTGTGGTGGGGTGCCTGCCCTACCCCCATGTGAGGTTAGGCAAGGGCAGGCCAGAGCAGATGCGCAGGCAGGCAGCCAGTTAGAGGGCCTGAAAGAAAGCCAATCAGGGCACGAGCAGAGGGCAGCCAATCAGGACAGCCCTATATATAGGCTGTCTGGATGAGGAGCAGGTAGTCTCTCCCAGACCTTCCAGGGGAAGGTCTGTCTCCTGAACTAGGAGACCAGCACCTGGGATACCACAGTGCTGGGCAGGCCCAGGGGAGCAGAAGGAAGCTCCAGCCCAATGCCTGCCAGACTGAAGGCCCTGAGGGAAGGGCCTAGAGGGTGCAAAGGTGTCAGAGGGGAAGTGATCCAGGGAGAGTAGACAGATGAGGGGAGAGGAGGGTAGGGAGGCTGCTGCCAGAGGGTCCCTGGGTTGGGACCTATAGTAGAGAGTGGGCCTGGGTTCCCCCCTTCCCCCTTGTGTTACACCTTGCTGTTGGAAGTGGCCATAGCGGACTGCACCAGGCCCCTGAAAAAAGGGATTAGACTATGGGATGTGGTTGGCCACTGCAGCTGGGGCAAAGTGAAAGATTGCTGTTAACACACACACACACACACGAAGGGGGTGAGTGTGGACTAAGGGGCACTGCCAGACAGCAGTGTCCTGAAGAGGACGCCGTGAGCTGGGAGCAATACAGGTCCAGACGCCAGCAGGGGGCAAGAGATGGACTGGACACCGCTGGCAGAGGGCACTCCACATGGACTGAGCAAATTCCCAGAAGTGCCAGCGGGAGGCACTGTGGTGTGAGTCCCAACCCCATCACAGGGTCCATTATTTTCCTATTCACCTAATGTCCCAAGTTCTTCTGTGGATGCTAAAAACACCCATGCAGTCTTCATTGTAATCTTGAGGTTAGACAGAATAGGAGATCAGAGTCCTCATTTCTATTCCCATCTCTCACTCAATCACTTTGATACCATAGTCAACTTAATTTCACTCTGCATCAGTGTGCCTACCTATAATGAAGGGTGTAACAGACAGCTATCTCAGAAAGTTGAGAGCCATGTCAACTCAGGCTGGGCTCTCATAACTAAGCAGATTCGGACTGTCAAAATTCAGATGAGACCTCTGAAGATGATTCAACTGCTGCAGGAAACTGTACTTGTAGTTCAACAGATGGCTTTTACTCTTTGCTAGTGCACACCCAATGCCTAGGGTTAGGGGGCTTTACAGTGCTGGAGGGAATCTTTGGATAAGAGCTACAACCAAAGCTCTGCCCATTTTTGATTTCTAAAGATTTCATGGCGATTTTAATAAGATATTAAGCCCTGTTGATCTAAGGAAATGCCTCTCTGGGTGACTGCATTCTAGATACGTAAATACATGCTAGTTTCAATAGGATAACATAGTTTTCAGTTTCTGAACTGAATAGGTGTATAGGTTGCCATACACTATTAAGCAGCTGTTTTATTTGAGCTCATATGTGGCTACATTTCAGGGATGGAAAAAGCAATTCTTGTCTTCTGCAATCAGTAGTTAGTAGAGGAAAGGGCAAGAATCTCTAATGAACAATTATGGAATAACCTGCACAGAGAGAACTTCTTCCTGTTATGTCAGTGATGTGATTTGCACCCTGAGGTATAATATGTCACAACACACATACACACAACCCATTTAGCTTAACTGTGGGTGTTCTCATTAACCACATAAATGCCTAATAATCCTTTAAATCCTGCTAAACCCTTGGTCTCAGTATTGTGGCAGTACTGTATGTTCTACATGGTAATTGTGCAATGGATGTTCCTCTCTTAGGTTCAATGAAAAAATTATTCTTATTAAGAGATGCTCCCCCAGTAACTGTTTACTATTTTAGTAGACTATTATGAGGTCATCTGTATGCACCAGAACACGATTTTAGTATGTTAGTTCTGGCTATTGCAGATAAGGTTAATATGTCCAGAAAAACAGTTAACATTAAGAAAATGTATTCCACAGATTAGCTTGGATTGGTGTGTTTTGTTGTTGTTGGGGGGTTTTTTTGGGTTGTGGAAGGGTTGGTACCACAAAAACAAAATCCAAATTACTAAGCAATTAGGGATTTGTGTATGTAATTCTAAGCATAATTTTATAGTTCTGAAGAGTGCTAAATTCTACCACTGCCAGTTTTTTCATAAACTTTCCAAGTGTTATCATTTGATCAGGGCAGTTTATATTATCGCTTATGCTTTAAGAGGCATTTTGCTTTTTCTTTTCTTTTTCCCCCCCTCAAAGTTACACATACAATGTAGGGTAGCTATGGCCTTTTGTCTCGGTACTGAAAACTTGAAAGCACATAAAATTAGGCACACACCCTCATTCCTGAGAAAGTAGTACATCTATTCTAGCATTTCAGAAGGGTGTTAACCTGAAAAAGCAGCAATCAATAGTGTTCAACTGCAGTACTTACCATGGGCTATTTGTTTAGAGCTCTCTCAGCTTGCAAGGAACAGGCAGAGCACCTGAACTCTCCATCCTCTGGCTGGTGATTCTTCACCCGCTGGCTCACTTGTTCTCTGGAAGACACCAGGATGAAGATTCTCCATATCTTGGCTCAGAGGAACATGAACATTCACCCCGTTTGCTAAGGGATGCTCTTCAGGGTTCTCTTTGCAGTACAATCACATACAGCAGGGGCCAGCAACCTTTCAGAAATGATGTGCTGAGTCTTCATTTATTCACTCTAATTTAAGGTTGTGTGTGCCAGTCATACATTTTAATGTTTTTAGAAGGCCTCTTCCTATAAGTCCTATACTTCCTATAGTTTAATTAAACATAACTAAACTATTGTTGTATGTAAAGTAAATGAGGTTTTTCAAATGTTTAAGAAGCTTCATTTAAAATTAAATTAAAATGCAGAGCCCTTCAGATCAGTGGCCAGGACCCGGGCAGTGTACCACTGAAAATCAGCTCATGTGTTGCCTTTGGAACACGTGCCATAGGTGGCCTACCCCTGACATACAGTATTGTCTCCATCAAGACAAAGTATGTTCAAATCATTGGTCTAAAGGAGATGCTAACCATATTTTCCCCACTGTCATGGATTTTAGGTGTTATGAAAGAATGTAAGAGATCTTAGATTTTTTTTAAAAAAAAAGATTTCTTAAACTGAATAATTCTACTCACAGAAGTAGTCACTCACTGGTGACAAGACTCTCTAAACAAAGACACTAATTCAGTCCTGATTAAAAGAAGACAAAGTACCAACCTTTTTAAAATGTAGAGGAAAGTGAGACTTGCCTTCACTGATTTACCAAAATAGTGGGCTAGCAAGAGGGTTTTTAAATTTCGAGTTTCTGGTTATGATCGGATGCAAAGAAAGGTTATAAATAGGAATGAGTCCTTGTTCAGTTTTCTATGGCATCATTCACCACTCCTATGCCACAGATTTCTGAACTGACTGCAGTTACTGTACTACCATGGTAATATTCTCTGAAATGCTTCCAGTTAGACAGGCAGAACTGCAGGGTCTCAATGCATGGATCAGATGATGGTGTAGGGAGGAGGGGTTTAGATTTATTAGGAACTGGGGAACCTTTTGGAAAACAGGGGGCCTGTACAAGAAGGATGGGCTCCACCTAAATCAAAATGGAACCAGATGGCTGGCACTTTAAATTAAAAAGGCCACAGAGCAGTTTTTAAACTAAGGGTTGGGAGAAACCAGACAGGTGCGGAGAAACATATGTTTCGGACAGACACGTCTGTAAGAGAATCTCCATTAATAGATCCTCTCCCCCATGTCCTAGTAAGGAGAAGATGGAAAACGATAAAATACAGGTAGGATTTGATAAAAAGTCAAATGAAAAAGAGTCCCCTTCAATTACATCATGTAATGACAGACTGCTAAAAAGTAACAAGTTCTTAAAGTGCTTACAGACAAATGCTAAAAGTCTAAATGATAAGATGAGTGAACTAGAGTGCCCAGTATTAAAATGATGATATTGATATAATAGGCATCAAATAAACATGGTGGAATGAGGATAATCAATGCAACACAGTAATATCAGGGTACAAAATATATTGGAAGGACAGAACAGGTCATGCTGGTGAGGAAGTGGCACTACATTTGATTCTATGCTTTCTTTCACAAAGTAAAAATCTTAAACGAACCAAACTGGACCATAGAATCTCTATGGATAGTAATAACATGCTCTAATAAGAATAGAGCACAGTAGGGGTATATTACCAACCACCTGACCACGATGGTGAAAGACTGAAATGCTCAGGGAGATGAAAGGCTATAAAAATAAGTCTCAATAATAATGTGAGATTTCTACTATTCCCCTGTTGAGTGGGTACATGTCACATCACCTCAGGACAGGATGCAGAACACTTTAAATGACTGCTTCTTGGAGCAGCTAGTCCTGAACCCAGAAGAGGAGATGCAAGTCTTGATTCAGTCTTAAGTGCAGCACAGGATCTGGTCCAAGAGGTGAATACAGCCGGACCGCTTGGTAATAATGACTGTACTATAATTAAATGTAACATACCCATGGTGAGGAAAATACCACAGCAGTCCAACATGGTACCATTTAATTTCAGAAAGGGGATCTACACAAAAATGAGGAAGTTAAAGAGAAATTAAAAGGTACAGCACCAAATGTGAAATCCTTGCAAGCTGCATGGAAACTTTTTAAAGACACCACAATAGAGGCTTAACTTAAATGCATACCCAAATGAAAAAAAACAGTTAGGAGAACCAAGAAAGTGTCACCGTGACAAAACAAACAAACAAAAAAGTAAAAGAAGCCATGAAAGACAAAAAAGTATCCCTTAAAAGGTGGAAGTTAAATCTTAGTGAGGAAAATAGAAAGGAACAAATTCTGGCAAATGAAGTGTAAAAATATAATTAGGAAGGCCAAAAAAGAATTTGAAGTACAGAAAGTCAAAGGCTCAAAAGTAATAGCAATTTTTCTTTTAAGTATATCAGAAGTAGGAAGCCTGCAAAATGGACAGTGGAGCCACTGGTCTATCAAGATACTAAAGGAGCACTCAGGGATGATAAGGTCATTGTGGAGAAACTAAATGAATTCTTTGCATTGGTCTTCATGGCTGAAGATCTGAGGGAAATTCCCAAACCAGAGCCATTCTATTAGGTGACAAATCTGAGGAATTATTGCAGATTGAGGTGTTTAAGATTTTGGAACAAATTGTTAAACTAAACAGTAAAAAAGTCACCAGGACCAGATGGTATTCAACCACCAGTTCTGAAGGAACTCAAATGTGAAATTGCAGAACTATCATCATTTAAATCAGTGTCTGTACCAAATGACTGAAGGATAGCTAATGTGACACCAATTTTTAAACAGGGTTCCAGAGGTGATCCTGGCAATTACAGGCCGGTAAGCCTGATGTCAGTACCAGGCAAACTGGTTAAAACTATAGTAAAGAACAAAATTGTCAGAGGCATAGATGAACATAATTTGTTGGGGAAGAGTCAATATGGTTTTGTAAAGGGAAATCATGCCTCACCAATCTACTAGAATTCTTTGAGGGGGTCAGCAAGCAAGTGAACAAGGTGGAAACCAGTGTATATAGTGTACTTAGATTTTCAGAAAACCCTTAACAAGGTCTCTCACCAAAGGCTCTTAAGCGAAGTAAGCTTTTATGGGATAAGAGGAAAGGTCTTCTCATAGACTGGTAACCAGTTAAAAGATAGGAAACAAAGGTTAGTAATAAATGGTCAGTTTTCATAATGGAAAGTAGTAAATAGTGCTGTCCCATGAGGGTCTATACTGGAACCAATACTATTTAACATTCATAAATGATCTGGAAAAAGGGGTAAACAGTGAGTTGAAAAAATTTACAATGATACAAAACTATTCATGATAGGTTAAGTCCAAAGCAGACTGAAGAGCTAAAAAGGGATCTCACAAAACGGGGTGACTGGGCAACAAAATGGCTGATGAAATCAATGTTGATAAATGCAAAGTAATTCACATAGGAAAACAATCCCAAACTATCCATATAAAATGATGAGGTCTAAATTAGCTATTACTACTTGATAGAGATTTTGACATCACTGTGGGTAGTTCTTTGAAAACATCCACTCAATGTGCAGCCACAGCCAAAAAAACAAACAGAATTTAGTGAATCATTAAGAAAGGGATAGATTATAGGACAGAAAATATATTGCCTCTATATAAATCCATGATACGCCCATATCTTGAATACTGCATACAAACGTGGTCAGCCTATCTCAAAAAAAAAAGATATTGGCATTGGAAAAGGTTCATAAAAGAGCAACAAAAATTATTAGGGGTATGGAACAGCTTCTGTATGAGGAGAGATTAATAAGACGAGGACTTTTCAGCTTGAAAAGAGAAGACTAAGAGGGATATGATAGAGGTCTATAAAATTATGACAGTGTGGAGAAAATAAATAAGGAAGTGTTATTTTCTCCTTCTCATAACACAAGAACTAGGAGTCAAACAAAATTAACAGGCAGCAAGTTTAAAACAAACAAAAAGGAAATATTTCTTCATACAATGCAGTGTCAACCTGTGGAACATTTTGCTGTTGTGAAGGCCAAGACCTTTGGTCTGACTCAGTATGGCCATTCTTATGTAGTCTGCAAGTGGCCGAAATTGATGTCAACTTCTCACCTCAAGGCACTCAATGCCATATAATGTCTGCCCTATCCCTCAGTGTCTAAACTCATTATTTCTTCTGCCAAACACCCAGGCTTGCCTCTTTAAATCAGCCGCTGCCGCCACCACCACCACTTCCCAGGTGTTAGGAACAGATAAGCAGTCATGTGAGGTTATTCTACATGAAGCACACTGAGCTGAATTTCTAGTTACTTTTTTGCCTGGAAAATGCTGGCTGGTATCTCAGCCAGCTAAAAACCCCTCCAAAAACTGAAGTACAAAAGAAGGGACACAGAACAGTCAAGACAGAACATTTGTTTTTGTCAATTTTTTTTTTAAATCCCAGCCCAGCTTCTACTAAGACTGGACACTACTTACAACACTCCTAGAACTGTAGAAGAATGGAAACACAACAGGGAAAGGGGGGCAAGACAGCACAGTGGCCAGCTTCAGACACTCACATACATAAAGCCAGCAAAGACTGGAGTCAGCAAGGCCTAGGTGCTCCGCTAACAGAAACAATCCCAAACACGAAGGTAGCACATGAAATGTATTTACCTATTTAAACACAGGCAGCTGGTTAGGCTAGGATGGGGAAGATAACTGCTAATTCCTTGTACTACAAGGAAAGAATGGAGTAAAAAACCAAGCCCATGGGCAGGTTTTTTGCTTTGTGAACCTCTGTCTCTGTGCTGCTGGTAACAGTGGTAAGTATAAAAAAATCAAAGAAAAATAATCTATTTATAGAACAAGTCAGTAGTCTGAGACATTTAGAAAAAAGTAAAAACAAGTCCTTTTTAAAAAATGGATTTACTAAAACAACTGTCACCCAGAATTACCCCATGCCCTCTGTCCTCCGGCAAAGCCGGGGCAACTTCCAACAGGATCTGCAGCTGATTGTGGGCAAAGCCAGCAGGGAGGGGATCTGTGCTGCAATCAGCATCTGCAGACTGCTTGCTGGTATCATTCAAGGCCATGCCTGTAGCCTTGTGATACTGGAAATACTAGTAAATGGACATTTTCACAGAAGCACATGTCAGGGTAACCCGTGAGGTAAGTGGGCTGTCCTCGTTCCTCCCCATCCCTGGGCACAGATCACGTTGCTGTATCTCTCCACCAGCTCCAGCCTGTGTCAGACAACTGTAATATACACTAACAATGCCTAGAACAGAAGAGATGACCCCTGTAGTGAAGGAAAGTGCTCTTTGCTTTCCAAGTTCTGGCATAGACTGATATTTTAACCGATGCTTTGTGGTCCTCCTCAGGACAGGGATATTGACTTTCCCAGTCAGGGAAATGTACATGGTGGGGCAGGGGTGGGTGTCTTTTTGGTAAACAGAACCAGTGCTGATTTGAGACCTTGAGCTCCTTTGCCCTCTAACTACAAAATAGAAACTAAGAGCTGTTCAGCCACTCCCTTCCATCCTTGTAATGTAGTGTGAGCTGCCTGGCCTTTGAGGCAGGTTCATTATTCTCATACACTTCCCTGTTGGCTCAGTTGGTATGGGGAGACCGCTGGGCTGAAGGTAACTTCCAAATCTCTGTATGGACAATATGACTCCATAGGGCAACCTGGTAGGGCTGAGATCTCCAGCCAATGGCCACCAATTCCAGGCCAACCCCACTTCCCACTTCCCAAATGCACTTCTAAACCACCCAAGTGTCTAATCTAACAGCCCCATGTCTGCTCAGTCTCTGAAGGCAGCACCCACACTCAGCTGGAAACACTTTCTTTTAAAATATTGTCTGGAACTCCCACAGAGGTGGTGTCTGCATTGATGGGTTGGAACCACTGTGCCTCTGACATCCCCGTTGTACAGAGGAAGCCAGCAATAAGGGACCATCTCTGCTGCGGGGCTGTACGTCCTTGATAGTGAGGCCGAGAGGCTACATTAGCTTCAAACACCCTCTTTCATTATGGTCTCGGTGGTCCATTTTCCCCAAGTCCCAGGGAGACTGAGTAGCTGCTAACTTGTCTCCTTGAGATCTTCCACTGGTAGCTTGTAGCTCAGTAAGAACGGGGGAGGTGGTGCATGAGCTGGGCTACTTGGGCCCTGCATCGGTTTCTTTGCGCAGTTCATACAGATGTAATCCTCATTCTCTGCCATTTCTGGGGAGACGCCAACACAAACTTGATGAAACCACTCGTCACAGCCACCATCACACTGCACCCAGTCTACCTGCAAGAGACAAGATCAACAACACATGAAGAACACTGCAAGGGAGAAATATGTCAGAATCAACTCTCCAGACCAGTGTCAGAAAATAAGCCTGGGACTCCACTCAGGTAAACAGTCAATGACAGCTAAAGTCCTTACAGTTCTTTGCTAGTATTAAACCAAGGAAGATATTTAGACAAACCTGGCACTGCGGTCTACAGCTGAATCGCTTCACACTCAACCTGTATTGTCCTGAATATGCAAAAGCTGCCTGGTTTCAGTGTGGCCTACAGTTTAGGTATGATTTCAGTACAGTTGAGTAGTATCAATAGACCCTGAAAAAGGATCACATCCTATAATGTGATGACTCTTCTCAGTCAGATGTGGGGAATTTTCTAAGTCCAACTTGTCCCAAAGATACCTGCAGAATACCCAGACTGAACATTCAGGAATGTTCCTCCAAGATAATTCATTGTATTTATGTCAATTATCTCCTTAAGATCCCAAGGAAGCAGAAACACTCAATGGGTCTCGTGAGAAATGCACAAATCGTAACTTACAATCCAACAAACCCCTATCTATCTATTACAAAGACCCAGTTCCTTTCCTCTCCTAGGTCAGGATACTCTCAGTGCCATTCCAGACTCCTTACTTCGACTACACAATCACTTTATATCATGAGGTGTCTTCTGATTTTTATTTTGAAAAATGGCAATTTAAGCCCCACCTCTGTCTCCTCTCCTGTTTCTTCAGCATAACATCACCTCAAACACCATTCACCTCAACTTTTCTGAACAAAAGCACCTCCTTGCACACTCTGAAAAACCTTTGCCTGATCCTCCCTCAATCAGGACCAGGCTTCCTAGCCTCAGCAATATTGCAGAATAAGAGGGCTTCACTTACCACTTTACCTAGACTATCCTCCTTTTGATTTTGCTCCTCAGATAAGGAAGATTTCAGAACCATTAGTCACTCTTCCCTGAGGGCCTTCAGCAAGGAGCCAATGATCTTCACTTGGTCCAAGAAGAAACTAACTGCTTTGCTGTTCCCATCTGGAAGTATTTTTTTTCTCCCTCCTAGACTTTTCATTGCTGGATTCAACCATTAATATTTTGATACAGCTGATCAAGCCACATGTACCATCTACCAGTTAAGTTCGACAATAAAGCTTAACTCCACATAATGAAGCCCTTTTCTAGGGTAAAAACCTTTATCCCATGATTATCTTCTGTCATTTCCCCTACCATAGCCCTACCTTCACTTCCAGGCCTAAGTTGGAAGGACAACCAATCATCCTTGACTGGACCCAAGTTTTCTTTGTTCTCACATCACACAGGTAGTAATAGGCAGACTTGCAATCTGAGGAACCCTGCCAGAATTCATCCTCCCCACACCTTCCTTTGACCCTGTCTCAAATAAAATCCTTACTCACTGCCAGTTGCAATCTTCTCCTACAGTTTTCATAATTTTTTATTCTTAGAGTCTGCAACCGAGGGAGGGGGGGCTAGAGGGGGACGGGGGTGAAGGGCGGGGAGGAGGGCAGAGAGATCTAGACTACGGCTGCTGGGTTAATCTCTTCTCGCTCCAGGAAACAGAACAACATTATTCCCATCTTCCTGGTTCCATCAACTTACTCTGCATATCAAGATCCATTTCGAACTGCTTTTTAGTATTCCAAACACTTCATGGAGTTAGTCTACCCTAACTGAGTTCAGATCTATTTATTTGCCTACCTTCTCACTCTGGATTTTCTGACCTTCCTAAGTTGCACTCCACAATTAGGGAGCTCATTCACTGGTGCTAACCTATTTAGCTGAAATTCTTCCCTGCCTCCCCACAGCTACCAAGTTACTACTTCAATTTTGCCTTAAATCCTTCCTTTCTTTTTTAACTTATGTTCTTCCTCCCCCCAACACCTAATGCATGTAGAAAGCTGCAATAGCACACGAGGAGGCTGTTAGAAGTGGATATATACTTTCATGACCTCATGGGGCCTTTCAGCACACAGACCCTAAACTTTACAGCAAAGCCCTCAATTTCTACAGCATCTTCACGTAAATGTCAAAATAGAAATTTTAATTCAATTAAATACGAAAATGAATAATGTAGATCTCTGCAATGTTGTATTTGGAAGGTGATTTTTGCAACCATAAAGATTAAACTCTTAAATGAAAGTTTAGATTCTGCAACTGTGTGTAGATTCTGCAGCAGCAGAATTTCAGAACCTAATTATTGCACTTGGCCAAGTCAGGGCCATATGACCTTAGTTGTACTACTTCCTCCAACAACCTTAAACCACGTAAAAGTCCAAAACTATTGAGCTGGTAGCCAGTGGCTGACAAGTTACCTGAATTACTTACAACTCTGATGTTGCCAAACATTTAAGGGAAAAATACCATCAACTTTTAGATTATTTTCTTTAGAACAAAACAAAGCTGTTCAAGATAAACAAAAGTAAATTAAAACTCTTTTAAAGGCTCAAAGGCACCAGCATGTCAACCATTTTCTGAGTAAAAGCATATTTTAATTTGAACATGATAAGAAGAAACTGGAATCAGATGATTAAGGAACTGCCGTAATAATAAAAACAACTTACTGGAACATTTATCAAAGCCATTAACTGTTGGAGCTCTGTTTACAGGACCACATGAAACGGAACTCAAATTATACTGGAAAAACAACTGAAATTGTAACATTTTTGAAGTAAAGCAACAATTAATGATCAAAACTGAAGGTTTTACTTTAGTTTATAATCAAACTATATTGGTATCAGTTGCAAAAGTGACTGATAACAGACGACACTGCCTGAAGTGTTCCAGGAATTTACTCCTGGGGAGAATTATGTGCCAAAAAATTCTGCATATTTTATTTGTCAAAATAATGTAATATAATCACGCTGATTTCAATTATTTAGGTAATTTATTTGAACTACAATACTGTACAATAAATGGAAAATGGGAGTGGAGAGCCTAATAACAACGTAGCTAGGTTTGACCCTTTATTTCTAGTTATTAGTCAACAAATATGTACTGCCACATGCCCAGTGTTGCATCATAGGCAACTGGAGAGCAAAGGAGGACTGGGAAAATCAAACAATTTATATTGGCTACTGACCATCTCCAGAAAGGTAGAGAGTTCATGGAGCACATTTTGATTAGATTTTTTCAGTCCAAAAATATAGACCAGTTCTAATTGCTAAAGCACCATAAGCATTTACAAGGCCATACTTCCTTTACACCACTCTGGCAATGTAAAGGAGACTTAAAACCTGTTTTATACTCCTGGGGGAATTCACAAAGACAATGGGAACAATTCCCTAAGTGGACAGGCTGCTACATTCTGCTCTGAGAGGACAGCCTGTGCCATCCCTACCTCCTCAGATACCCCGCCTTAAACCCTACCCCTCCATGCCAACCATGCTGCAATAGTGAGTGAGAGGGACAGAGTCTCTCTCACACACACCCATGGCTTCCCGCATTCACACACCCCTGGTGGTGATTTACATATCAAGTGGTTGCTCTGGGCAGCCAACTGGGCTGCACTGAACCAACCGGCCTGTGCTGCCGGGGAAGAGTGCATCACTGCTCTTGTGGCTTCCCTTTGCTCCCCCATCAGAAGTCATCTGCGGGGGAACATGAATTCTGCATATGTGCAGTGATGAAGAATTCCCTCAGGAATAAGGAATTATATTCACCTTACATTATATAATATATAATATTATAATATATAATTATAATTATATTATAATTATATTCACCTTCTATTCATAGGGCTAGAGCATTTTTTAAAGTTTTATTTTGTATACATACATATACAAAAACATGTCCATCTATCCTACCGAAAATAATTCTAAGGAACTTTCTGACTAATTTTAGAATGCTACACATACTGCTAAGAATTTGCTCAGTAGTATAGCTTATATCAAGTTGATCTATTTAAATAAATATGTACTTGATCAGAATGTAAACTCAAACACTACTCCTCTCCTAGGAACCTCACTTTTCAGTTAAAATGTACTACATTCTGCAATATTGTTTATAATACAGACAGGTAGGAACAGCTAGATCCCATCAGTGGAGGACTATTCTCTACAGTATATTTTCTAGCGTTTTACTCAGTTTAGTTTAAGAGTTCCAAGTAATTAGCCTTTACCACTTCAATCAGGATACTAACTCCACAACATGCTGTCTCAAAAATCAGGAAAATCTTCCTGATATTCATGCAGTCCTGTACCCCTCACTGAATTACACTACAAGTTGACAGCTTCTATTACGGTTTTCCCACAAAAAATTCATTTTATGTAAAAATGAGTATTTTGAATGAAGTTTGATCACCTCCATCAGTTACTCTGAGCTAAAAGCAGCTGCTTAGTAGAGCCAAGACCACAACTTGGAAATGACCTCAGAATGCAGGTAAGATATCTTTTGCTATAATCCGATCATTTCCCAAACCACTGCAGATTTACCTCAGACAAGAAAAGTGGAGCACTACAACCTGTGGTTTCATTCAACCCGCAGCCTCATGGCTCACAGGCTTTACTTAAGAGCTCTGGAAGATTAATTTTCTTTTGTTTAGAAATAGACCAGGGACAGGAAACCGTTCTAGCTACCCTGGGAGTCAAGTCAATGTCTTCCACATTATCAGCAACAAAGGACATAGAACAGTGGTGGGCAACCTGCGTCCTGTCAGAGTAATGTGCTGTCGGGACATGACACAGTTTGTTTACGTTGACCGTCCACAAGCACAGCCATTCGGAGCTCCCAGTGGTCACAGTTCACTGTTCCCAGCCAATGGGAGCTGTGGGAAGTGGCGGCCTGCACGTCCCTGTGAACCATGCCACTTCCCGCAGCTCCCATTGGCCAGGAACAGTGAACCGCGGCCACTGAGAGCTGCAGGCAGCCATGCCTGTGGATGGTCAATGTAAACAAATTGTCTCGTGGCCCGACAGCAGATGACCCTGAAGGGCCACATCCAGCCTGCGGGCTGCCCACCATTGACATAGAAGGCCAGTGGAAAAGTTATGCCACCCACTGAGATGGAAGAATTACTCCCAGATTCTACCTCCCCACCCTCCCTTCTCCAACAGCTTGAGGCAATACAGAGACTGCTGGTTTCAGTTCATACTTGCTATGCAGCATGCTGATGCTCAGAATTTAATTTCTCGGGCATGTAACAGATGGCAGGGCTGTATTCCATGAGATTCTTTGGCCTGACTGCTCAGTATTCTAGAAATCACACCCACCTACCACCCTTCTTATGTCCAGCATATTAACTACATCCCTCACTGCGGCTTTAAGTTTGTTAACCTTAAATAACTCAAAGTGGTTTTCATTAGCCTCCCCGAGCTGCTTAATGAAAAACTAAGCTAGGACTCACCTTATCCTTACAAGGCCTTTGGCAGTTCTGTGCAGCGCACACAGCATTCTCGTCATCAGACTCCTCGGCTCCTGACCAATCATATTTAGATGGGATATCCAGCACCTTCTTCTCTCTCTTTTTCTCTGTGCTCTCCTTTGCCAGCTCCACTTTAGCTGCAGCTGCCTTCTCTCGCTTTTTCTTCCGCTCCTCTTCTTTGGCCAGCTTCTTGGCCAGTTTATTCAACTCCTTTGTCTTGTCCAAGGTTAGTTTCAGCTTTTTCTTTTTGGGTTTCTCTAGTTTTTTCAGCTCTTTAGACTTCTGCTTCACTTCTCCAAAGAACTGTTCTACCCTCTCCAGTTTCCGCTTCCGTTTCCGCTCAGAAGAATCTCTCGCTCTTATTTTCAATGGTTTCTCATCCATGCTGTCATCCTTCATAAAAAGGAGAGATTAAAAAAAAAAAAAAAAATCAAGAGACTTCCACATGCTACATTCCCATGGTCTGTTGGAGACATCCTCCCACCTTTACCCTCCCATTTCCCAGGTTTTGGGTGCAGAAAGGACCCTGTCTGACCACCAGGCAGGATGGCGGAGTCAGAACAAAGGGGACTCCTCCTTAGCTTTCAGCTTGCCAGAGTAAAGTGATAAATGAAATCAGATGCAACTGTGTAAGAAGAGAAAGAATTAAGAATCAAGGATGGCCTATGGAAAAGCAAAACCATGTAAGAGAAAGGATTCTCAATCAGTTGCTATACTTCCTTGCTGACTTATGTACAAGACATTTGTAGGAAGTCAAATCACTTGTTCCTTAAGTGTTGGTCTGTTCTTGCTTATTCACGATTCTAGGTCGATCTTGCTTATGATAATTATTTTCACAAAACTCTTATTACACAATCATACACTGTTTTTTTTCCCCCCCTCAACACCAGCCCCAGATATTTCACATGTTGGACAAAGGGTGAGTCAGGGTTGTGTGAACTGGTCTGAGGTCCACTCCAGAGCCCCTTACCTCAGCGGGTCTCAAACTTTTGAGAACTGCGACCCTTTTTTACATTTTTCAGCGGCGCAGTGGACCCTTGTATATCCACCGAAAAGCCGCTGAATTCATTACTTCCGCATTCAGCGGCTTTTCAGCGGACATACCGAGTGCTCCCGAGAGCGCTCGGGCCGTCCACCGCAAAGCTGCTGAATGTGGAAGTAATGAATTCAGCGGCTTTTCAGCGGCAGCAGGACCTCGCGACCCCACTGGGAGTCCCGAAAGGTCGTGACCCCCGGTTTGAGAACCGCTGCCTTACCTCATTCACTCCAGAAGTTGCATAGTGTGCATGAATAAGTTATACATCTCCTGGGAGAGGAAGCAAGAACTTGTGTCTAAACTGAATTGGAACTCAGGATACCTATAGGCTTTCTACGGGACCTAGGCAGGGCATTTAATCTTTCTGCCTATGTAAAATGGGAATAATGATGATTTCTGACTTCATGTAGACGTGGAGGATAAAATTACTTAAGGCACGTTGATAAGCTCCACAGACAAGTTTATAGAATAGAGAATTCCTTAATCACGTCAAGTTTTCAGTGTTATGCAGTAAATGAGGAATGGGGTTACACACTGAACAATGGGGACAGAAGGAAATATTGAACAGCTACCTCATTCCCTGAGCACATGTATCTTGTACACTGAGTAAGGTATAGTTCTTGCAGGAAAATAGCATGTCACCTAATAAGACTAGCGTAATGCCTGCACCCAAAAGGGCAGAGGGAAGGTTTTGTGTGCAGCCATAAATTTATTATCATTTGTACTGTCATAGCACTCAGGAATCTGTCAAGGATAAAGTCCTCATTGAGCTAGGTGCTGTACAAACACAGAAAAAGACAGCCCATGCCCTGAAAGAGCTTCCTTAATAATTTTCTGATTTGAGTGCTTTGCTCTATAACCTTAATATTCCTTTAATATTGTTTTAACATGGAATGATTTTGAAAAAGTGGCCTGAGTGCCAGCAAATGGCTGTCACTGCACCTTCAAACTAAATAATTTGCTCGGTAGACACAGACTACAGCTGTCTACAAAGCAGGTGAGTTTTAGGTTAACCTTTAGGAAAGCTTGTTTTGGCCAAAACGACTAACTTTAAATGGAAAATCTTTATATGCTCATTTAGTTTGTATGAGTTCTAGTTGGGGTTTTTTGTGTTTTGGGTTTTTTTTTGTTTTTTTTTTTTAAAGAAGGAAAATTTGTAGTGAATTTGTTTTAGGCTGAATGACTGCATCGGAAGCTTGATAATAAATAAAGGGAATCTTGCTTTACAAATGATTTGAGGCATGTAGTTAGTCTCTGTCAATGTAATTAGGGTTTTAGCACGATTTAACTGCAAATGCAAGGCTCCTGTGCTCATGCAAAGGAGATGGTTTATTTTGTGAATCTTTGGGATGTAAAAATAGGGCTTGGTGCTAAGGATGTCAACTGTAGTGGTTGCCTGTTTTTTTTCCACCAACTCTTACCTCTGATCTGAATCAGACCTTTACAATGTTCTAAAGAGACACTGGTGCCACCTGTGGCACTCCTAACACTGGTCTACAATTTTTTAGAAGTCGTCTGCTTCAGAGATAAAATGTGATATTTATTATGTATTTTGATGTGCTGAATTCAAATGTGACAATTAAAACAACTGATTGGCTACTTAAGTTTTTACATTTTATGTCTATGTATATTGTGTAGATAGTAGAGTTTTAATAATAAATTGTAAACCTAGGTCTTTTCATGTGTTTATGGTTGCTTTACATGATAATATTTCACCTGTCCTGTTTATATAACACTTTAAAAATCAGCAAAAGGGTTATATAAATAAAATGTATTAGGAAACAAAAGGCAAAAAACTATTATGTACATAGTTTAGTCCTATTCAGTGTCTACTCGGCGCTTCTTGGCTTGTCTCTTGTATTCATTAAATGGAGCATCTCTTGTCACTGTCCAGCAATAGTCTGAAGCATTGATGGGCTTCATTTGCCCTGATAGTGTTTCTCCATTGTTGCAATGTCCTGTTGAAATCGCTCACTGCTCCACAGTTCGGTGGAAAAAAAAAATCTAGATGAGAGTGCAAAAAATGTCTCTTTAGTGACATGTTGCAAACAAGGCTTTTGTATGCCTTGAGGAGGTTTTCCACCAACAACCTGCAGTTGTCTGCCTTGTTGTTTCGAGAAAATGTATTGCCGCTGACTGGAAGGCTTTCCATGCTGTCTTTTCCTTGCCACGCAGTGCATGGTCAAATGCATCATCTCGAAGAAGTTCACGAATCTGAGGACCAACAAAGACACCTTCCTTTGTCTTAGCTTCACTTAACCTTGGAAATTTTCCACGCAGGTACTTGAAAGCTGCTTGTGTTTTGTCAATGGCCTTGACAAAGTTCTTCATCAGACCCAGCTTGATTTGTAAGGGTGGTAACAAAATCTTCCTTGATTCAACAAGTGGTGGATGCTGAACACTTTTCCTCCCAGGCTCCAATGACCGTCGGAGTGGCCAATCTTTCTTGATATAGTGGGAATCTCTTGCACGACTATCCCATTCGCAGAGAAAACAGCAGTACTTTGTGTATCCAGTCTGCAGACCAAGCAAGAGAGCAACAACCTTCAAATCGCCACAAAGCTGCCACTGATGTTGGTCATAGTTTATGCACCTCAAAAGTTGTTTCATGTTGTCATAGGTTTCCTTCATATGGACTGCATGACCAACTGGAATTGATGGCAAAACATTGCCATTATGCAGCAAAACAGCTTTAAGACTCGTCTTCGATGAGTCAATGAAGAGTCTCCACTCATCTGGATCGTGAACGACGTTGAGGGCTGCCATCACACCATCGATGTTGTTGCAGGCTACAAGATCACCTTCCATGAAGAAGAATGGGACAAGATCCTTTTGACGGTCACGGAACATGGAAACCTTAACATCACCTGCTAGGAGATTCCACTGCTGTAGTCTGGAGCCCAACAGCTCTGCCTCACTCTTGGGTAGTTCCAAATCCCTGACAAGGTCATTCAGTTCAGCTTGTGTTATGAGGTGTGGTTCAGAGGAGGAGGATGGGAGAAAATGTGGGTCCTGTGACATTGATGGTTCAGGACCAGAAGTTTCATCCTCTTCCTCGTCTGACTCAAGTGAGAATGATTCTGGCGCATCAGGAACCGGCAGTCCTTCTGCGTGGGGTATTGGGCGTATAGCTGATGGAATGCTTGGATAATGCACAGTCCACTTTTTCTTCTTTGACACACCTTTCCCACTGGAGGCACCATGCAGAAGTAACAATTGCTGGTATGATCTGTTGGCTCTCTCCAAATCATTGGCACTGCAAAAGGCGCAGATTTTCTTTTCCTGTTCAACCACTGGCAAAGATTTGTTGCACAAGTGTTGCAGCATATGTGTGGGGCCCACCTCTTGTCCTGATCTCCAATTTTGCAGCCAAAATAAAGATGATAGGCTTTCTTAACCATAGTGGTTATACTGCGCTTTTGTGATGCAAAAGTCACTTCACCACGAACATAGCAGAAGTTATCTGCACTGTTCACACAAGTACGAGGCATCTCTGCTCACTTTGGCTAAACAGAAATGTGTCCCTTTGCAAAATCAAACGCTGACAAATAAGAGCACGACGCTGTATGATTTCTAGAGCTGATATAGGGCAATTTGTTCAGCAGAGTGATGTAAGCTTCGTTATGATTGCATCATCCATGACTTCTAGGAATAACACGATGCAATTCATATCATGTATGACGCAATACCAGCTTCAGATTGCATCATTTATTGTTTTGCCTAAAAAGCAAGTACTGTCCAAACCCAGTCATAGATTTATTCATAGATCCAGTCAAAGATGTATTTTAGTCATTTCTGGTTTAAATGGAGATCCCTTCCCTTTATAACTCACTTATCCTCCGCCATTCCCATGTCAAGGGTCATATATACTGACCCAATAGCGTATCTTGAAAACTAGAGCCAATCAACAATTTTAAGCATCATTTTCGTTCTCAGTGACCCAGAATTAGTAAAGTTTGACTACATTTATTTCAGAAGCATTTTGGCTGTAGGGCAGTGTAACCTATTTCAATTTAGAATCAATTCCAGATAGGCATCCTGTATTTCTCAATCCCCTCGCTTTGAGTACCAAGGCATCTTCTTGAAGAAGAGACATGCGTTTAGAGTTCACCACTTGCTGTTTTGTATTTCTCACCTTAAGAAACAACTGGTTCTGCAATACATATGCAAATGGGAGCAGTAGTTTAAGTTGCACAGGGTTTTTTTTTTCTGGTTCCTACCCCCACAAAATTATTAAAATATGAACAAGCGTGTGTATATACACAATTTCCTTTCTGACCAGTAAAATATTGCACACCTGTAATAACTGGATACAAAGCTAGACGGTAGGGGTAAGCGTAACTTATTTTGCAATAATGGTCTTCCAACTCTCCTTTCCAACTGGTTCAGAATCTGAACCATTTATTCATGACTTCTGAACAAATACTTCTGGAAATCCACAGTTTTGTGGGCAGGTTTTTTAATAAAAGCAATTTCACTAGCTTCTGGACAGCAGTGGAATGTTCTTTACTGGACAGTAAGCCCAATCAGTGAGGCAGGAGTTCTTGCTATAGCATATGGAACATGTCAAAGACATGCTGTCAAATGCCCACCTCAAAGGAATGCGGAGCTGAAAAGAACGATGGAACAACTTATAAGAGAGAATTATTTAGACCAAGTTAAACAGAGTGGTGAGTGAGGTCTGAGGTTTTTTGGATCTGAGGCTATTTCTTTGCAAAAAGACACAAGATGCCAAGGCAAAATCCACTGAAAAACCATGTGAAATTCCATTAAAAAAGCAAAACAAAAACAAACTACAACATTGACCCAATTTCACTCTACGCTACAGTTTTTCTTCACATCTGTACCTCCAGGATGTGAAGGAATCTGTCTTCACAGGGCGGATGTGTGGCCTGTAAAATCCGCCAGATATGTTGGGTCTCATCCAAGGATACCTCCAGTAGATCTCCTATCATCATTAGATCTTCTAGTTGAGCTTTGGCACCAGGTGACAACTCTAGCACTGGAGGTTCCAAACTGCGAGGCACCAAGGGGCTTTTCCGGGGCTGCTTCCTTGGGGTGCTAGGACCTTTCAAATAGAAGGCAAATCACAGAGGTCAGACAGGAAGATGGTCAGAAACAAGACACTAGTGTATTATTTTTCAGTAACATCTTGAGGGTGAAGAAGGCTCAAACAGAAACTGGGCATTGGCAGAGCCACTGAGCATGAGCAAATAAGAATCTTGGTATATTTCTACTGTATAATCCCAGACATTCTGAGCACTAGCTGCCTTTCCCACAGACAGACATGATGTTAATCACCTCAGGTAAGCATTATTATTCACCGGCTGGAGTTCCCAACCACCTGCTCAGATCTCTCTCAACGGCTAATGCATAGAAAAGGCAATACCTTGAGGACAGCTTTTGGAAGCAGATGAATATGCATGTTCAGCACAGAATGAAGGAGCTGTCCACATGTGTGTCACCACTTCCTCTGATTTGATGGGGATCTCCTCATCACAGAACAGGTTGGGTTCCAGGCTGCTTGAAGATTTCACACTAGCATTATCCTGAAGCAGTCACATAGTGAAAAAAAGTCACACAGGCTGTTACAGCTAGAATTCATCTACTTTGGAGCAGATCCTAACAGAATCCTCAAAAGCCCACTGCTTCTAGAACCTGCTCAGAACTATCCTGCCACAGAAATTGATAGTGCCAACGTATCGTGTATTTCACTTGTCTATTTAAGTAATGAGATGGCAGCAGCTCCAGAGAGAGATCAACATGTTCCTTACACACTGGTTGAGTGCAGTGGACGAATGAGTGATTCCCAACTTTCCACACAGATTAGTCCCCAAGTGTGAACTCCATTGTCAACAGAATAATATACCATGGAGTTTCCTGCTTTTGAGGTCTAGGAACAAGGGGTTTATAGGCATAGGTACATGTACTCTTCACACATGTGGAAGAATTTCAGATCAGGATGTGTCCCTGGCAAGGACTGTCAAATTTGGCATCTGTCTATGGATAGAGAAAAATTCATTAGAGAATAGGCTCCTAAGGCAAATTTTAAATCAGAAACGCCATGAATTTGTCACCAGGCCCATGATTTTGAAAAACGTTCAGTGGCTAAATTAGGGCCATTACACCTATTAGTGTGGAACCAAGGACTTATTTGCAGTTAACACGGGGTGGCAAACTTTTTGGTCCGAGGGCCACACTGGGGTTCAAAATTGTGCGGCGGGCCAAAGGCCCCACCCCATATCCGACCCCCACCTAGTTCCCGCCCCTGGACTGCCCCCTGACCCATCCAACCCCCGCTTCCTTGTCCCTTGATCACCCCCTCCGGAGACCGCCCCACTCTGACACCCCAGAACCCCATCCCTATCTAGCCCCCCTGCTTGCTGTTCCCTGACTGCTCCCTCCCGAGACCACCTACCCTAACCAGCCCCCCAACCACTCCCCACCTAAGCCCCCACACCCTAACATCCCCCCACCCCAACAACCACCCCTCCTCCCCACCTGCTTACCTGCTGAGCCAGGCGCGGGGCCCCGCGGCTTGCAACACTCCACCGGGCCCCCAGGCTGGGAGCGCAGGGCCCCACAGTCTGCTGCACTCAGCCTGGTCCCCAGCTCGGGGGCGCGGGCCCCGCGGCTTGCCACCCCAGACCTGGAGCGCGGGACAAGGTGCTGGCCGCGGGCCTGCTGTCCCGGGCGGCGCCCGGCTGTGGCCCACTGTCCTGGGCAGCGCACCAGCCCCGCTCTCAGGACGGCGCGCCCGGCCGCGAGCCCACTGTCCCGGGCTCTGGGCGGCGTGCCTGGCTGGCCGTGGGCCCACTGTCCCAGGCTCTGGGCGTGGCCGGCTGCGGGCTGCTGTCCCGGGCGGCGCGCCAGCCCCGCTCTCAGGGTGGCACGCCCGGCCGGCCATGGGTCCGCTGTCCCTTGGGGGCGCGCCCAGCCAGCAGCCGGCTCTGCTCTCCGGGGAGCTGTCAGAGCGCCCCACTCAGGAGAGCGGGGCCACTGGTCCCACTCCCCCAGCAAGAGCTTGTGGGCCGGATAAAAACGGCTCGCGGGCACTTGTGGCCCGTGGGCCGTAGTTTGCAAACCCCTGAGTTAACATCTTCTGTACAAAGTTAGACTCCAGATTAAATGACAAATTAGTGGACTGTTTTGTTCGTGCTTTTAATTTGGGCTCATTAGGCAAATCAGCTACTATCTGCCTAGTTAGACACAGGTAGTTTGTGCAGTAGCATCTAAGGGCTTCAGTCTACTAGGCATTATACCAAAAAAAAAAGAAATCCATGGTCCCAGCCCCAAAATGTTTACAGTTTAAGAGGAGGATGAGAGGCAACAAATGAATACAAAGATGTGGGAAGCGCAATGTATCTATGACACAATTATGATCAGTACAATTAGCTGCCTGGCTAATATCAAGCATTTTATTAGAATCATGACATAAGTGAATTTTAAGGAGCTAGTTAGAAAATAATGTAGTGACTGCAGATTTTTAACAGGGAGTAAATCTCATGCCGTCCTTTAGGCAAGGAGATCCTTGTGAGAAAATACAACTAGTGAACAACAAAAGCTGGCATCTTTGGCAGAGCAGAGGTGTACAGTTCTATACGAGAGAATGGATAAAAGGTACTGCACAGAAAAGCCATGAAGGAACTTAGAAATGAAGAAAAAATAGGTTTGTGCTTGCTACGGTGAAAAAGGTGGAGCACCGGCAGGAGGATATAAACAGGAAGGGGCGACATGTTCTAAGCACAAATTTAAGATATTTACAATAGCTTTTTAAACAGATTTTAAGGTGGAAGGATAGCATTTATTAAGACCAAAGAGGAGACAGCTGGAGACATGATAAACATGATGATATACTGAGGGTTAGCAGCATAGGCACAGGAAAGGCCAGATCTTAGACAGATATTATGCAGCAATAAATGGCAACATTTAGAAAGGATAGAATTGAAGAGGACACAGATTATAGTGTTGAGTGACAAAGAACTGTGTTGCCCACAGTGACTGGGAGGAAAAAAGGGGAGGATCAAGAGCTCAAATATTAGTCTTAAAACAGAGTTTCATTCCACGTAAGCATTTAAGAGGGAGTAAACTACATATTAATGCAACCTACAGAAAACTCAAGAGTTGAAGAAGGAACATCAGAAGCAAAATACAAATAGCCCTAGAGAAGTGAGAAACATAGGAAGAAATAGTGATCTTCAGCTTGGGGAAAACAATGTATCTGGGTAAAAACAAACATTCAATGGGAGAAAGAAAACTGGAAAACAAATGCTCAAAGAGGTGACAGTGGAGATTAAATCAAATATGAGTCTGTATTACAGGACAAACAAGTCAAAGTAATTTTGGCCCCATCAGAGCTTAAGGCAAGAGTCCACCTCCATCTACAAATCTGGTGAAACTGCACTGGGAATACTGTGTCCTGTCCTGGACACCACATTATCAAACTTGCAGAGAGTCCAGAAAAGAATAATTAAGGGCCTCTTGTAATTACAGTAATCGAATATCTACAACCTAAGATGCAGGGGAAAGTGTAAAACTAGATGTTATGGAATGAGCCACAATTGGCTGGAAGACTGTAATCAAAGAGCAGTTATCCATATTTGCTGTCGAACTGGAAGGCTGTATCTGGAGGAGTGCTGTAAGTGTCCAGTACCATTCAGCATTTCACTAATGACTTGGATTAAGGAGTAAAGAGTATGCCTATAAAATTAAGGATGACCCCCAAACTGGCATGGGTTTGGAGATCAGGATTAAAGTTCAAAGTGCCCTTAATACATTAGAGAATTGGTCTGAAATCAACAAGATGAAATTCAATGAAAACAAATCAAAGTACTGCACCTGATAAGAAAAAAAATCAAACGTACAAATAACAAGCTAAGCAGTAGTTCTGCAGAAAAGGATCTGGAGGTTATAGTTACAAAGTGAATATAAATCAGTAATGTGATGCATCTGTAGAAAAGGCTAACATTAGGCTCCATTAACAGGAGCATCACATGTAAGACAGAGGAGGTAACTGTTCCATTCTACTCAGCAGTGCTGAGGCTTCAGCTGGAACACTATGTCCAGTTCTGGGCAGCACAACTTTCTAACTACTCAGATAGTTAAACAGTGGGATAGGTTTCCAAGGGAGGTTGTGGAATCCAATCACTGCAGGTTTTTAAGAACAGGGATGGTATAGGTTTACCTGGTCTTGCCTCTATTCTCCAGCCCTACTTTTTTAGGATCCTATGAAACTAAGAAAATTTACAGCTGAAAACTCAGGCAATTTCATTGTCAAAAAGTTTATCTAGCTGTAAAATAGTCTCAGTCCCATTGCCTGGGGCATGTAGAACAAGACTGGTTACAGTACAAGTTAAGTATTTTGAAGGCAATAATCCTGCATTAACACGAAGAAGTACCGGATTAGCTAAGAGGCCTTTCCATGTCTAATTTTATGATTCTACAAAGATCCAGAATTATAGGATTAAATAATAGATTTTTAAATCCCATGACTGTAGATTGCACTCCCCAAAATCCAAGCAGCAGCACTATAAAAAAAACCCAGAAGCATTTCCATCTTTCTGAACATGTCGTTTCTTATCACAGGCCATGAACCTCTACATCTTCAGAAAAACCTCATTATGCAAGTTAAGAATTTTTTTTTTAATTATAGTTTGTTTTAAACACCAAACTAACTGCAACCCCTAATTTCTAAATTTCTCACTGACATCTCACATGGGATTACAGAACAATTATGTTGCATTTTTTTCTTGACTGCTGCAGGCAATTATATAGAGAGTAAGTTGTTTAAGCAGTTGAAGAGTCTGAAGAGTGCTAAAAGTAGTAACTAAAAAAAGTGAGGCAGATCAGGACTGAAAAAACTGAGGTCCTTCAGAAATTACAGAATTTATCTTAAAAAAAAAAAATCTCAAAATTAGATTGTTTCCATTGCCTTTTAAGTTAATCTCTACATTTAATAGAGCCTCAGATTTTCTCAACATTATGCCTCATGAAGGAAATGCAATGCTGCATCACTAAGGGTGACTACCTGCCCGAATAGAACACTGTTTCACACACTTCATTGACAAGAGTGAGCAGCATCTCAGAGAACAATTTTACTTTTCAATATAGTCTCAATGAAAACACACTTAACTACCTAAGGCGGCATGACTAATCTCTGCAGTTTTCTCATCAAAATTCTTCTGCAGCAAAACCATTTCTGAAGCCTATGGATAAGTGCAGTTTTAGTTTCTGAATCAGCTCCAGGAGCTTAGTTTACATTAGATCCAGAGCTGTAGTCCTGACCTCCTCCACATGGTGGGAGTGAACAGCTCCACCTCCTCCGCATGCACAAATGGGGCAGAGAACAGATGGACAGCGAAGTGCCAAAGGAGATGGAGCACCAGAAAACTTCTTATAGAATACAGAGTTTTCATATCCCACTTTATGATACACTATAGCTTGGCAAAGAGCTCCTGTTTTGGGTGCTAATTTAATCTGTGACAAGTATATAATGTCTGTGAAAAAGTACAAAAATCAAAGCATGTCTTCCATCCTGATCTGCATAGTATAAAATACAGTTCCTCCAGTCTACTTGTGGCTCCACATCCCTAAGAAGTGCAAGTATCTAGAATTTAGTAAAACGGTTTTTTAGGGAACTACAGAAGTGTTGTTTTAAATCTAGTCACACAATACATTATGGAGTTTTGAGTAAGAATATTAGGACCAAAAGTGTTCAGCACTCCAAATTTATGATGTACAGGTGAAACCCATCAAAAACCTCTCATGATAAGATACATAGGGTGGCCTTGTGCCTATGTCTTACATCTTGTCTACAAATAGAAATCCAAAGTGGATTAAAGTAACTTGGAAAAAGGTACTAATTCCAGAAGGGCAATGTTCACACACAGCGTTATTCCGGAATAACTTCACAGACAGACAAGCCGTTAGTACCCAGGCTAGGTTATTACCTTTATATCATAGCCATATGTGTCCCTGATGTCTTCATCAGAATCTGTTTCTTCATCATCATAGTCCAAGGTCTGCCGGGGGGATGATGACACACTCCCTATCACACGGTTAAAAGCTGATTGCTGGAAACTAGTCAGGTGACCCTAAGTGACAAAAGGAAAGTATGAATGAAGCAGCGAACAAATGGATACAGTAAGAAGCTGCAGCAAAAATCACTGCTGGAGAGAATGATTATACGAAGGCTTGTTGCCCTCCTTTGGCTTCAGAAATAGTCTGTACATGCATAGCAGAACCCAGGCAAAACTGTCACCATATCTGACAGTCTGGATAAAAACCTGGGATGATGTCTAAGAATAAGCCAAAAGGGATTAATTTTTTATCTTCTCCAATCCTTTTGAGAAATACTAGCTGACAGCCCTACTGAATCCTCATTTTATCCAGAACTGTCAAGAGTATGGTCAGTGGTAGCACAAGCTTCTCTCTCACCACCACACCATCTCAGTAAGCCCCAATCTTGATGTGGAGGAAACATCTTTAGCAGCCATAGAAAAACACTTGCAGTCCTCCATGACTCCACCAAAAAGGCATCAACCGCTTTATGGACCACTATCTTCTGGGAACAGTACTGAGGCCAACATTTCATACCGGTCACCCAACTTGCCAGACAGTACTGGCATTTAGATTCCTCAAGTGTCTTATAAATACCTAAGCCTACTGATGAATTCTTATCATTACCTGGCAGCTACATTCAAATCAATTACCTAAATGACTGACACATCTAATGCTCAACAAATAATTGCTTCTTTCCCTAAGTGCCTGTAGAAAGAGTGGTGAATCATAGTGAAGAGGTAAAGCATAAGATATTCCCGCATATCCTACCTGTAGGTCAGGGTTAGCTGCTGCTTTCTGTAGCTCTGCACTGATTATCTTCTCTGTTTTCTCCCTGGCTGCCTGCTCCACCATGCGCTGGCTGAGAACAGAAAGCTTGGCCAAAGCAGAGGACAGTTCATCAGTGGCCAGAGCCTGCCGTGCTCGGTCCTGCCAGCTCATAGCACGTTCTGTCAGGCACTGCAATGCCTCCCCCTCAGGCAGCCGTACAGGTAGCTTCTGCAGGGATACCAGCAGAGACAAGATGGTTTCAAGTCGGGGCCTTCGAGAACGCATGCAGAGTGGGCACAGGAATTTTACTTCTTTGGCCTGCCAGCTGGAGCCCTTCTTTTGGGAACTGGTTTTGGGGAGGGGCACACAGCTGCTATGAAACCAGTCCTTGCAGAGCTCACACTGTAGCATGAACCCACTAGCCGTTTTGCGACAGATGCAGAACTTGACTTCTTCTATATGGTCCACCATAGTCATCTTAGCCAGGTTAGCTGCCCTGAGGGCGTGCATGGCTTCAATCTCCTTCTGCTCCCGGTCCTTGAATACAGCCACCTGCACAGCACAGAGAGTGATAGCCAATAACCTTTCACAGCAAATGGACACAAGGTTTTGCTACCAGAGTAAACAACACTGAAAGGCAAGGACATATCAAGAATCTCCTAAGCACATGGACTCAAAAACCAAAAGAATATGCAATTCTAGTTACAATTTCCTCCCCAAAACCCGACTTTCTGACATATGATCAGCACCTAACATTTATATAGTACCTGTCTTCCCAAAAGCTTCCAAAGCACTCTGCAAACTTAAACAGAGACCCAAGCTGCACCAGGAAACACTTTCCACTGAAATGCAGCCACCTCAAGTGAAGCACTGGCCTAAGTTATTGCAACACTGTGTTTTCCAATTTAAATTGCAGGGGAAATTAGAAGGCAAAATGTAATTAACTCAAACTGGAATTTGGAACAGAAACCCATACTAATGCCCCCTATTCCCATTAATCCTGGGGGAATTCTGCACATCTGTGGATGCACAGAATTCATCTCTCTCGCATAATTTTGGATTTTCCCCTCACAAACACACATTTCTCCTAAGTGGTGCTGCAGTTCTGCCTTTTTCCCCACCAGAGTCCGCTGTGGCTCCGGAACAGTTGCTGTGTTCATGCTGCTGTTCTAGCACCATAGTGGCCTCTAATGTGCAAAAGACAGAACTACAGCACTTAGGCAAAATGTGTTTTATGCGGGAAAATACAAAATTCAATGCTCAGTGCAGCAGAATTCCCCCAGGAGTAGAGTTAATCCCAGCATCCTGCCTGAGGAGCAAGGTTAGGACAGAGTTGGGCACACAGGGCTGCCAGGGGGTCACAGACTGGGGGTCAGAATGGCTAATGGAGGAGACAGACTGGAGCATGAGCTCAGGAGCTAGTGAGTTAACAGCACTGCGCCTGGGAGGGTGGCTGCAGAGACCCAGGGGGATGAGCGGTGCAGGGACAGGGGCAGATGTGCTTGACTAAATGGGAGAGGCTTGGGATCAGCCAGGGTCTGCCTGGGGGAAGCTTCCCAACACCCTAATAATCCCCCATCCCCCAGCTCCCCAAAGAAAAACCTCCCACCTACACCCAACACCCTCCAGTTCCCTCTCCCTCAGCTCCTCCGTTATACCTGACTCCCCAAAGCCTTTGCACTGCTTCTGACAGGTGCAGAAAACACAGTTCTGTACTGTAATTTAAAGGAATTTACACAAAGTTCTGTATTAATATGCTTCAAAAGGAATCTATTTGTCAGAAAAATTACCAGAATCTTTTTTTATCTGTATTGTTACAGAGACACTTGCCGAGAGATATTTTGAAATAAATTATCAACATAATTGTAACTGGCATGATTATATTGTATTATTTTGACATATAAAACATGCAGAATTTTCAAATATTGTGTGCAGAACTTTTAATTTTTTGGTGCATAATTCTCCCAGGAGTATCCCACATGAAAAACAATGGGCTCTTTAATGACTACAAAGACACAAGGGCTTGGATCAAAGCCAAGTCACCAACAGCACAGTGCCGCACCTCACCCTCCCTATGCAATACAATTAGGCATAGGTTTAACACAGTGGTTCTCAAACTTACTGTTTGAGTGACCCCTTTTGCACTTCCGGCCTCCGATCACAACCCTGGTATGTCTGCCAAAATGCCGCCGAATTTAATCTTTTCAATTTCGGGGGACGTAACCACACACGTCAGTATGTCCGCCAAAATTGGAAAGATTCAATTCGGCGGCATTTCAGCAGTGTCAAGGGCTCGCGACCCCTCTGGAAGTGGGACATGTCCCCCAGTTTGAGAACCACTAGTTTAACAGCAATTCAGAGAGAAGAGCATCACCTACTGAATCACCACCATCCTTCCCTGTAGCACCTGGGTGTTCCTTAGTGTCTCTCATCCAAGTAAAGACATGGTCTAAACATGCTGAACTTGAGATTTGATGGATGATCACAAAGGCTGCAAATCTGTCACAGAGGACACTGATTCTGTGACCCCAGGGACTTCTGCAGCCAGAAGGTGCAACTGAGCCAAGGGCTGCCAGAGCAGCTCGGGAAGTCCCAGGGTCAGCTACAACGTCCCGTGCCACCAGTAGCAGTCCTGCCCCTCATTCCCCACAGAACACTAGTGAGTGCCCCAGAGCCCTCCCTCCAGAGCAGCAGATGTGCCCCTGGAGCCCCCCAAAATGCTCAAGATTTAGTCTAGGGAATATAGTACAAGTCATGGGCAGATCACATGGCTGTGAATTTTTGTTTATTGCCCATGTTCAATCAGACATTCACTAAAATTACCCATGATTAAATCTTAACCTTAATGATCACACACATGAAGTGGCATAATTGCAGGCTCTCAGCCTTGCCAATTTTCCTCACTCCTTTAGGAAGGAAATCTAGATGATGTCTATTGGATCCTTACTTTAATTTCTGGTATCATCCACTCACTATGGAGTAGTCTTGCATAACATTTTTCTCAATTAAAAAACAAACAAAAAATCACCCTCCAACCCTCCACGCCAAAGACGACTAGTACCAGGCAACAAGTGATTCAACCCTATTTTTGAAGTTTGTGGGGGTGAGGAGGGGAATGGAATAGCTTTATACACATGTAAGAGGGTTTTTACAACATAACAGCTGCTGTCTGCATTAGAGATCTGCGAGAAACCATAATGGTCTCCTTATATCAATAATGTGATGACCTCATCTACTGGTAAGTGGCTACACAGCTTTTAGTGGGGCAAATTTTGCACACCCCTACCAAAAGGGGGTGGGGGGGACTTCTCAAATACTTCATCTGCTTGAATCAGCATTTTGCTTTAAACAGGTTTGCTTCTTTAACTGTAGTTTCTGAAGGCTATATTGTCTGCGCAGAACTTAGTACAGTTTGGTGCATGGCAGGGTCAAATCGAATCATGTCTTTCACGTTGCTTTTTGTGGGTGGAGGCAGTTCATTCTTTTCAGGTAGTTCAAAGGGTTTCAGTTTCTGCATGTAAATGGTGAAGGGAAGAGTTCACATTTATTAACCCTTGTTCAATTAAAGATTTCCTTAGCAAAACCCATTCTACCTCAATGCAGTTTCTTTCTGACTTGTACTTCGCTCTCCTCCAACTGTCCAAAAGTGTTTAAAACGTCCCTAAAACACATGAACTGCTTTTATCAGACCCATTACTGAGATTTTCATTTTAGTGGGATTCATTTAATGGTCCTCAAGTTTTCCACAAGGACAAGAACACTTAGCAGGCTGGACTTCAAATCCCAGTGAGCTAGTAGTGGTTAAAACAGGATCTCTCAAAAGCCCCCAACCTGCAGTAAACACCAGCCCTTCTACACAGCTCCTCACCACAGATGCAGTGTCCCTGGCTTCCTCCAGACCATCCTCCAGTTCACTCAGGGATTCCAGATCAAGGTCTTTATCCTTCTCCATTAACTCCTTCACCCTCTTCCGTCTATTCTTACTGCTTCCATAAATCCCAATATCATTCCGGGGGCTCAGAACCTGTAAACACAAAGGCAACAATGTAAAACCCAAGGACACTAGTCAGATGACCAATACAAGGGATTGCAGCACAGGTGAGAACAATATACAATGGAATGATTACACATCATAGTAGAAACTCTTTTTCCTTCTTCCCACAAAGCACAATGTCTACGTCACCTGCTTAGCAGCAATAGCAGAAACCCTCAGTGCACAGAATCACCCAAAAGAGACTGTACATGACCATGTCCCTCCTTCACATAGAACTGAATTTTAAGTTTGACCCTACCATCATATGGAGGGGTAATCTAAAACTCCCATGCCCATTTCCAGCGTTGCAGCTGGACTTCAAAGCCATTTCCTAGCCCTGATATACAATTGACTGCTGCTGACCTGTAACAGGGTGTAGCTTGAGTTCTTCTTCAAGAAAGTCCTTGCCGTGCGCTCCCTCCAGGCACGGGCTGCTGCTACCTGTGACTCCACCTGTGGCAGGGCATCAAGACGTACTGGTATCGGACGACCTTTTGCAGACAAGCTCTCCAGCTGCTCCAGATAGGCGTAGTTGTTACAGTTCTGGGGTAAAACAGGATACTCTGACCCACGGAACTCCAACACTGAACTTAGTCATTAACTAAATTTTGTCCTGAAACCCACCCCACATCTGACTTGTATTTTGATTGCTATTCCTGTGTCTCATAAACTTCCCATTTAATGGATAATATCTGATGGAACGGGCTGGCTCAGGGAACTAGTAATCAGATAGAATTTCGCCTTGATTGCGTGTTCAAATCCAACCAGGTTAACAGTAACCCAGAGTTACTAGCCGATGGTTGCTCAGAAGCCCATGTGAAATTAGTTGATATTTCTCTGTCCGACTGCCAGTAAACACGTGACTGCATCAAAAACACAGCACCACCACCAATGGCAGTCTCAGCCCAGAGGTGAAGACCTGCATGGACCATGGAGACAACTCCCCTCTCTTCCCTAAAGATGACCCCCTTAGCCATGGCTGAGGTACATAGGTAGTGTAGTGCCAAGGGGACACTTGGCCTACTGTTGCTCATGTTGTACCTATTCTGTATATAGAAGACTTCTGTCTCCAGGGCTGTAAAATCTGGCAGCTAATGAAAGCACTACATACATATGAAATAATCAAAATTTTTAAAAAATCCTTTGCACAGTCAGTTCAATGACTTGGACACCTGGATGTACTGAGTCTTGCACCACAGCTACACGTCTCCTGCGGCAATCTGTAGATCAAACAGTATTAAGACCAAATAAGGGCCTTTACATAATTGCATTTGGGGCAATGGAGAAAATTGATGGCCTTGGTGGTTCATGGTGGGATGCTGATAGGAAAGAGGAAAAGAAAGGAATAAGTTTCCCATGGGGGAACAGATGGCAGCCCAGAACGAAGAGCAAAGAGTTAAAACATGGAAGGAACAAGGTAAGCAAGTTCAAGTAAGTTTCCCTTCCCTTCTGACCTCCTTCAAGGACAGAGCTGCTAAGAGAAAGGAGCACATGCCAACAGATTTCACTGCCTGCTATTAGCCCTACCTGAATGGCCTCCACTTTGGCTGTCCAGTCTCTAGCTCGTTGCAGGGCTTCTCTCAGTGCCAATACATTGGGCAGGTAAGCTGGGATGTTCTTTGCTTCATTCACAATGCTTTCCAGGGCCATCATGCTTTGTCGTGGTCTAGTGTGAGAAAAACCTGATTCCAGCCTTATCTCAACAAAGTGTCAATGAAGTGAAATCAGGTGGCAGGGCAGCTGTTTCACTGCACTGCAGTGAAAAATACTACAGCACTGGTCTTGGAAGGAGCTGTTCACTACTAGATGACAGCAGAGATGAGGAAGTTGATGGCCTATTGACCACCCAGGTCAGAGGACACTGCATCAGCTGCTGACCTCAAATTCTATCTTATAACCTTGACAGGAAGCTGGTGGTGGTGACAATCTCATGAGAGTAAAGAAACAGCAGCAAAGTCATTCTGGGAATGCTTAGGTCTCCTCCCCGGGCCACTGACAACCCCAACAGGGCATCTCTACTACTACAATTCACTACCTTCACTTTAAAAACTTGGTGAGACAGACAGGATATTTACTTAAAGGGACATTCTCCTTCGAACTAAAGAGGACTTCTATCACACAGCATAACTACCAAGAGAATGCTCACCTTGCCTGCAGGCAGACCTTGGCCTTCTCTTCCCATCTCTCAGACACTGTAAGTAGCTCCTGCAGCTCAGCCATGGCCTTTTCTACAGCATGATGTGGTGCCAGCCCCACACCTGAGTCAATCAGCTTCTTCATCACATCCAGAGTGACCCTCTGGGGGTCCGAGAGAGTCAACCTCACCTCATCCAGCCAACGTGCCTGCTGCAGCTCTTGCTTCAGCCGGGGCAGTTCCGGAAGTTCCACATAGAGGCCAGAGCCCATGTCTATCAACATTTGCAGCTTGGAAGAGTCTGGGATCTCATCCATCATGGCTTCTTGAGCACGCTCATGAAACTCCTCCACATCATCCAAAAGGTTCTGAAACAGATGTACAGCAAGTATAGGCAGCCATTCAGCTACAAATATGCACAGCAGAATCAAAGCAAGAGCTGTCTAGCTGGTCAACCAGCTGTGTCAACTTAAAATGACCAGCCATGTAAAGGTTCAGAGCTATTCCAGTTACATGCCATCTGGACTATTAAACCATCAACACTCATAGCTGCAGGTAATAGATTATCTACACTAAACACATATCAGTGTTTGCTAACCAACTCAGGATGGTAGAAAAAGAACCAGTAGCTGGAAGCTGAAGCCAGACAAAGTAAAATTAGAAAGTTAGAAATCAGACACATTTTTAACAATGAGGGTGATTTACCATTGTAACAAAATAGCAAGGGAAGTGGTGGATTCTCTATCTCTTGGACTCTTCATATTAAGACTGGATGCCTTTAAGGAAGATATGATTTAGACAAACACTAGCACAAGTTATTGGCTTCAGCACAGGAGTGACTGAGTGAAATGTAAGGGCTGGTGATGCACAGATGGTCTGACTTAATGACCTATGAGTCTCTTCCAGCCTTAAACTATGAATCTAGTGGAAAATACAAAGGAGGAAAGAATAGTTTTTATTTTGCAGATTCATTGATGGTGGGATTGCATGGATGGGTGATCACTGTCCCTTTCATCCAGTACATAACGAGTAACATTAATGCCAGTGTCCTCCACCTACTTAACGGGAACACCTGCAGTTGCAAATAATCTCAGAGCCCTCTAATCTTCAGAGGGCCAACAAGCTTCTGCTATGACACACCCCAAATTTGCAAGTTAATGACTTTACAGCATGAGCTTTATTGAATGAGACACTTGGGCCTGGCCTATAACAATTTTTGTACTGTTACAACTATTTTGATGAAAAATTAACCAACTGAGATAGCTATATAGATAAAACCCTGAAGGTGGACACTTATGCCAGTATAAATGTGCTTATTTTGGTATAGCTTACTCCTCTACTTATACAAGAGGAAGCTCTACCAGTCAAGCATATTTATACTGATTAAACTGCATCTATTCTAGGGAAGTTCATAAAGTCCAAGGCCAGAAGTACCACTGTGATCATCTAGTCTGACCTCCTGTATAACACAGGCCATGGTATTTCCCCCAAACATTTCATAGAGCATCTCTCTTTTAGAAAAACATCCAATCTTGATTTAAAATTTGCCAGTAATGAGAGAATCCATGATGACACTTGGTTAATAGTTCCAAAGGTTAATTATCACTGTTAAAAATGTATGGCAATCTCCTGGTTGTCAACTGGCAAGAATTTCTCAATTGAACGGTCATAAATGCAATCAAATATCTAGATATAAAAGTACCAAGAAATATTAAGAACTAGTAACGGTAAATTTAAATCCTGTACTCTCTCAAGTAACTAATGATACAAATTGGTAGCATCCTCTCTCCCTGACCTGTGAAGAAGGGTAAATGCAATAAAAATTAATATTCTGCCATTGTAAGTGGCCCACTTATATATACCTCTCCATCTTATTTTAGAGAAGTTAATAAGAATACATTCTATGATATTAACAACATTATTAGAGCCTTCCTGTGGGGTCCTGGTCAATATCCACTACTAACACTTAAATTCCAATTCCCTATAGCTAAGGGGATGGGGGGATTGGGTTACCAGATTACGCTTTTCATCATGTTACAAGTATAAACTGGTTCCAAAATGCAGACGCTCTTATACCCACATGGGTGAGTACTGATGCATCCAATTCCCCTTGCAGATCTGCTGGGTTCCTCTTTTGATCTGATGGAGAAAAACAAGGCGCCTACAGTTCTGTGCTGGTACGTCGACCATGAGTGTCCCATCAAAAGGCCTACTTGGAACCCCCGAGTGTCGGTGGGGGAGGAGGAGGAGCATGGATTCAGAAAAAGATTGGGGAGGCCTTCGTCTAAAGTCCCTGCTCCTCTTCCTGTGAGAGTCCTGTCAGACAGGTGGCAGAAAGATTTGAGAGGCTGGATGGATCTAATAATGCTTCCTCATGGGTGCGAGGGTATAAAGACCTAGGAACTTCAAGTTAGCCCTGGAGTCATTTAGGCCACGTTGCTTGGAAAAGACTCCAAACTGACAGAGCGAAGTGCCCTCAAAAGGAAGGCCCTGCAGAGTCTGTTGGACCACGTGAGGCAAGCGCAGAATTCTCAATGTCCCAGCACCAAAGGAAGTGTTAGCGCTGCCACCATTAAGATGGACTTCAGCCTAATATCCCAATCTTTTTTGGTGGAGAGCTTAAAGTCCATACAGTCCTTACAGCACTCCCGCATGGGAACTTCCCCCAGGCACTAAAGGTGGCTGGAATGAGGGGTTGCTCAAAGGCATAGCCTTGTTACAAGAGGAACAAGTCTTGAAGCCCACTGACTGAGGCACGCTCTGTGGTGGGGAATAAAATGGAGAAATGCTAACTCTAACTACTAACAGAAAATTAACTACATACAATAACAGATAGAAAAGTACACTGAGAAAAGTACTTGTAAAGTAAGGACAGTAGTTCCAGCGACCATCATGGGCAGTAAGAAGGAACTGAAAGGACATGGGTCTGCAAGGGGCTTTATACCAGTGCTCTAAGCATGCAACTCCAGAGCATACCAGAGCTGTACTGACAGATGCCACTGAGGGGAAAAAATTTCCAGCAGCTGTGTACCCTGTACTGGAATGGACATGTGCAAGGACTGGAAAAAGAATCCCAAGTCTGAGTCAGCATTTTTGAATCTACTCCTCAGGCCTGGGAGTGTCATAGCAAATATCTACTTGTGTGAAATGAAAAGAGGAAAAATCCCATTCAGTCCATCATCCTGCCATTGAAGAACTGTTAATGCACTTTACTGTTTTGTAAAATCTAGTTTTCAATCATCCCAGATTGATATTTCCATCATTTCTGTTGAGAGACTATTCCACGGCCTTCTTGGAGTAAGTTTTCCCTGCAATTCAGTTTAAGTTTCTATTTAATATCTTCTCTTTACTCTTAGCTAGGTCCCCTCAAACAATTCTAAATAGTTTCCCTCCTTTTTTGGTGTTTACACTCTTCAAATATTTGTAGATTTTTGTTCACCGCTACCTCTTAACCAAGCTCGGCACAGTTGGCAGTTTTAACATTTCCTCAAATCAATGCTCTCTAGCCCTTTACATTTCTCTCTCTCTCAACCTCTTCCACTTTGTCAGTGTTTTCCTGGTAATGTGGTGCCAAGAACTGAAAACACAGTACAGACAAGCACTCTCTTTGTACCCTATACCAGGTGATGCATACAAAAGCTAAAGTGCCAGACAGCTTCCCATCGCCCCAGTTAGTCCCAAGGGGATGTCATATTCCAAGTGATAAAACAGGAGATAGCAAAAAAACTTCCTTTCATTTTGCATTTTTTCCATCTGAGTTAAGGTCATTTTTCATGACCTTTGTCACCCAGTCAGCCAAAGTACAACAACGCCCATTCTCTGCTCCATTGCACCAAAGCAGATTGACAGAAGCCAGAAAACCTTCATATTAGCGAAAAAAGAAAAAGCGTGGAGGAAAAGGGGCAGCAAAGAAAAATCGAAAGAGCGAAACTGCAAGAGAGGCAAAATTACCTTGCACTCAATACTGGGAAACTTCACGAGATGCCACAAAACCCAATATATCAAACAACAGATGCAAAACCTACCTTTACTTGTCGGGCCTGGCTGATGACGCATGGAAGACTGAATAGCTGTTGGACAAATGCTTTCAGCTCCTCCACCGTCAGCTTGGTCCGAGTCCTCCCGCTATCTGGGCTCAACCTGCTGTATGAGTGAAGAGATGCAAAGTTACAAACAAGATTAGATGAAACAGTGGGCAACACTCACTTGAGTGAGCTCCCACCAATAGAGGGTATCACAACTATCAAGAAGTTTAAAAGTCTCATCACTTCAGTGCTCATGGGATCATAAATTCAATCTCCAGTCAATTATATTCACAGGCACCAGAAACCTCTTAAGTGTTGTTAACAAGGAGCCTGTAAAATCTTCATCATCTCCCCAACATGTGCACTGTAATACAATGGCAAACACAGTTTTTACTGAAGTAAACACAATGTACCATTACACCAGGAACATTCCCAGGAGGAGCCACAAACAGGCAACATGTAAGGAACAGCAGATGTGGCAAACAGAAGTTACTTATCTTACAGAAACTGGAGCGCTTGGAGATGTTTTTGTTCACACAGATCCCACTGTATGTGTGTGCAAGGCTAGCAACTTTTAGTCAGAAGTATGTCCTTTAGGGCTCCATATGTGTCCTGTGCACCCTCATGCCCCCACACTGAGAGGTTAAGAGGGAGCTGCCCCAGACACCACTCTATTCCTTCACTAATACAGAAGTCCAGATAAGGGCTCCTCATCAGTGGTGAAGGATGGTGGGTCCTGGGATGTTTGTGGACAAAAGCATCTTGAAGAACTTCAGTAACTGTAAGGTAAATAACCGCATTTCTCTGCAAGGTAGGTGATTGGAATTCTACCTAAATAATGACTGTAGAACCTCCCTGCCAAGATACACATCTGGTCTAGAAGCTTTCACAGTGGGGTAGTGATTGATAAATAATATTAACTGAACCCCAAGTAGCTGCTCTATAAAGTTCAGAAATAAGGACCCCGCTTTAAAATAAGGCAAAGATGTCAACTGGGCCTTTGATGAGCACACCCTAATACGTGAGGGAACAAGTGGCTTATTCAACTAGTAAATTTTCATGCAGTCTGCATCCCATTTATAAAGTCGTATAGGATACAGCTTGCCCCTTTTATTTATTACCAAAGCTAGACAAGAAGTCTAGCTGATTTACAAAAAGGCTTTGTTCTAGAAAGTTAAAAGATTCTAGCCCTGAGAACATCCAGTGTGTGAAGCTTAGTTTCTGCAGGAGAATCATGAAGCTTAGGTAAAAATACCAGCAAGGCATTAAATTGGTTTAAAATAAAGCCAAACTATTTCTGGTAAAAACTGTGGACGTAGCCTGAGTGTAGCTCTGCTCTTATGATGCACAGCCAAATCATTAATTTTGTTTATCCTGCTGACTCGCTGCCATGTGTGGCAAGACAGACAGAGTGGCAGTTGAGACTGCTCTCTTTTTTACCCCTAGCAGGTAAGATTTAGTCACAGGTGTTTTTAGTAAAAGTCATGGACAAATCACGGGGCCATGACTTTTTGTTTATTAACCGGGAAAGGTCCATGACTTTTACTAAAAGTACCCGTGACTAAAACATAGCCTTATCCACGGTCATTGAATCCCTAATCAGCGCACCAAAAGCCCTCTACCTCCCATATCCTTCCATAATTCAGTACGCAGTTCTGCTAACAAACAAGATGCAGAACACATCTCAGATCTGTGAAAAGTATGGTCCCCTACCGCAGCATTCCTGCCACTATCCTGCCACCTCACCACTGGAGAAAGAAGATGGTGAGCTTCTACTCAGCTATGCTGGAAGCCTCAGGGGCCTTCCGCTTCAGCATCCAAGTGAGAGGAGGAGGAGGGTATAAGACAACATACATAGAAAAGACTGAAAAAAGTTCCTGGCCTTACCTGTGTTTTTGCTTTTTGCTCAGAAGCAGCTGTGCCACCGAAGCACAGGTCTCTGCCTCTTTCACAGCATCTCTGAGCTTGCGGAAGAGATCATTCTCTGGATACTTCCTGTCTTCAGCATCCTCCAACATCACTCTCAACTCAATCACATCTGCAATAATAAGACACAAATAGTCTGGGAGCAAAAATTAACGCCGTCTTAGTCCACTTCACTAGTCCCCAAACAAGTTCCCAACATGCTAGCTAGATCTGAAATGCACAGCAGCAATGAAAAGCATCAATCTAGTGTTGGTGTCACTTTCAATTAGATCCATCTCTCCACTTCCACTAAGAACACCCCTCCTTTCACATAGCTGGAATATCCCACCTCAGTCCAATACTTGGGTCATTCACTAGAAAAATGGGCTGAACAAAGGCAAGGATTCCCCAAACAAACTGCTACAGTGTGCAACAATGGAAGTCTGACCTTTCTTGTGGTTGAGATTGGCAGCCAGTGCCTCTGTAACTCTACTGACCCAAGTGTCATAGGACTGTGCTCTAACTTTCACTCCATACAGAAGAGAAGGGAGGTCCTCTAATGGATACCGGTACCTGTAGATAAACAGAGGAAAAGAGCAAGAGCATTCAACCTCCTGTAATACAAAGGACATCCATTTCTATTCACAGAGATCAACAGATGAGGGTCAAGAAGCTCTGTATTACACCCAGATTCCTTGGCCTCATGGGAAATGAGGAGGCTATCCCTGCTGATTAGAAAGAGGTAGCTGAAAACAACTGCTATATTTCACCATAAGTCTCTGAGTAACAGGACAGATTTCACATGGGAGGGGAGAGACGGGGAAGCTTGTGTACCTGAGACACTTCTTCTGCATGGGACAGGGACACAAGTCAGTCGGATGATACAGGCATACGAGCCGTTCAGGGTTACAAGAGCAAGTAAGAGCAGACAAGAAGCATGTGGTCCTGCAGGCTGCACACTGACGCTCATCATCTGGAACCAGTTCAAATACCTCCTCTTCTGACATCAGCACTCCCTGACAAAAATTTGACACTTGATAAGGACACATGAACCCTGCACCGCACCATCAGGATGAAAAGAAGGAGCTGTGCTCACAGTACTCACCATCTGCACAACTGATTCCCTTAAGCGCGTTTCCTCCTCTGTCATGAGAGTCATTTCCTTACAGACCGTGGCAGCAAGCCCCACATCCAAACACTCCGGATCTGCTGCCATCTTGAAGATCAGCTCCTCATGCGAGAAGACGCAATGACGCCTTAGCCGTCGGTAATGATTCACACACTGACGCCCAATGGGAAGCTAGGAAATGCCAAGCAACAATAGAGTTGTTATTTGGGGGCATGTCCCACATCTCCCATTTTGCCTCCCTCAACAAGAGTTGGGAAACGGCAGACTTAGAAATACATTAACTAAAGAACAGTGACTTTATGGAGATAACCAATTATAATCGACAAATTCTGTCAGTTATCAAAGGCAAGGTCTCCAGAGCCTACATAAAGAGAGCCATGTTTTGCATTTTTTTAATATACAAAAAGCTAATGGCATTAGGTATATGGATTTCTGGGGCCCAATGGGTTCATATTTTAGACTAAACAAAATGAATCTCATAACTAGTTACCAAAGTGAGCCCTACATCTGTTTCTAGCTATGCAGTGTCATGGTACAATAGGGGTCTTGAGCTAATGCTTATATCACTAAAAACTGCAGTAACTGGCCACAGCAAGGGAAATGGAGAACACAGCCACAAGTATTTCTCTTTGGGGTTTAGCACAGTGGGTTATATATTCGACACAAGTGCAGAAAGGACAACTGCATCAGAGATCACCTCTGCAGCCTTAGCAGTTAACTGAAGTGTGAATTATCAGGATTAGTTCAGACACATCCTTAAAAGAGAGCCAATATTCATAATTGTCAACTAGAAGGTACTTAGAATTGATTTATAAGCCCCTCAAAATACATTTTTTGTGATGGAAACTCGAATGACGTAACTATAGCAGTGCCAGGTACCGCTGTAATATATGAGATAAACATGTTACTAACATTCTCTTAATAAAGGCCAGCTAGCAGAAACATGGACAAATGTGTGCAACAGAACGCACCCAGTCCGCAGTGCAGAAGTTCACGGCCTCAGCAAAGTTGTAGCCCTGGTTAAATCCGGAGTGATAAGCACGAGGAAAAGTCACAACAAACTCACCAGCGCACTGATTGGTCCTGTACACCTAAATACAAATCAGGGTGGGGGGAAAAAAGAAAAAGGAGAAAACTGAGATTGGCAGCAGAGAGAAAGTTAAAATAATTCATAAAAGAACACTGTGAAACCATCTCCCTTCACCTGTAGGAGACAATAGGGAATTTAGCTAGGGCAGGATAGATTAGAAGGGTGTTTATCCTTTTAAAAATTAAATCCTGTTTGACAACCTTACTACAAAAGGCTGAATAAATGAATTAGCAGGTAAAGGCCCATCACAGGGCTTGTCCCTTTTGGGATTCAGGCAGGAAGTTTCTCTACTATCAGTTAGTGAATCATCACTAACCGTTCACACCAGAAAGTTTAAGCGCCTCTGGGAAAGTATACTTTGCTTTGTTGGGACATCTGCCAAAGATGCAATGTAGCCTTCTGAATGTGAATGGTAGTGACTTCTGCTTAAAGGGACACAATTCATATTTTACAAAAATGCAGATTTTACTAAACCAGAGAAATAGAAATGTTTGAGATTTTTTTAAATGCCAAAGGAATTTAACTAGCTTGCAGCCATTGCTACAATGTTACATTTTAGAGAAACTAGAAAGTGAAAATGATTAGAACAAAAGTGAATCTATGAATCTGACTTCACTGGCCAAGTTAACTAAAAAGCAAACAGCAAAAGCAGATTGTAACTTATTAAAACCATAATGTCAAGAGTAACAAAGGAAACAAAATCTGTTTACACAAGATTTTAACGTGGCAATGTTCCATTAATTTGGTTCATATTACAATATACTCTTAATTCCAGATTTGAAAAGGGAATGGACATATATATACTGCTATCAAGAATAACCAAAGTTGTTATTCATGCTAACAAAATATTTCAAAGAAATACTAAACCTCATGCTTCAAGGTTTAAATCAATCTCAAACTGTTAGCGATGACGATGAGACCTAATGTGGGGGCAGATTACCTCACATCTGCCCTACAATGGGATTTTTTTTTTTACACTTTCCTCTGAAGCACCTGTTGCTGGCCACCTTCAGATAGTGGACTATGTTAATGGTGACATTTAACCAAAGCCCAGTGGTTACTACTATTTAATTAACATACTGAATTCAGATATCTAGTTCTTTAACAGCTGATAAATATAGGAACAAAAGTCAAATAATTATGATATGCAGTGAATCTATTGTTCTATCTCAAATTTTTTTATTTACAGCTTTTTGGGGTATTTTTGAAAGAGGTTTCTCTCTTGATCAAGTGAGCCACTTAAGATCATTTGATAGTGAGAACACACTAGTGACAACCTAACTGAATTCTGCCACATCTACACTGACTTCAATTTCACACTGAAGTCCTTCATCAGAACACTATCTCCTTCTATTGAAGCATGCTAGAGAATTAGATGAAAGACCACCCCTTAATTGATTAACTGGATCTGAGGGATCACCATAAAAGAGTTCTTAAATGCTATTCCAACACATCCTAAGGAAAACCTGTCAAAGAAAAGCTATACCAAAAAAAAAAGCAGTGGGTTAACAGAGGTATGGAAGAAATCCTCCTGCACTACTCACAGGCACACCATGCTCCATCAGCACATTGGGGTTCATGATGGTGACAAGCTGATGCAGGAGATCGGGCTGTGACTCAAACAGTTCAGGGGCCAACTCTCTCATCACCTCCTCCAGTTGTTCTGCTGCATGAGAGGGCACTCCATACCATGTCTTCGGCTCCCCCCTGGCAGAAAACATAGCCCACAATACACGTTACCTAAAGGAAAGTGAGGATGTCATCCTAATGCAAGGTGTGTCAGTTTAGGACAACTGCACCCCAGCAATGGCACTCATTCTCAGGCTTCCAACTCCCCAGACGTTGCCTTTTTTGAATGTAGGCTTGCGTCTCATTCTGTTCTGATCAGGGTATTTCCAGGAAGCACAGTTCCCTGCTGCACTTTCCTGTGTTATTCCAAGCCAAGGCAAGCTATTCAAGCACACCTGCTCACTTTCTTTTCAGAGATTTATAACAGTGATTGGCCACTCTTATAAGTTACCACACAGTTCTTTCTATTTAAACCTATTTTATCCTTCAGGTAGAAGCACTACAGAAAACACATTAAAAAACAATGAAAGCCTATATACACATGCTAATAAGCTTACCAGAGATCACCCCAACCCTAACATGGGCTCTGGTTGGAGCAGTCCTTCCAAACTCTACCTAAGGGGTTTCTTTTGTGGACACAAGTTCATCACAGCTTCAGCTCAGAACAAGCACATTCATAATGTTTAGTCCACCCTTTATACATCTCAGGAGGCCTCAGATCTGGAGTTTCCAGAAACAGGTAATTAGAAGACAATGGGTTTTCTGTCCTAGAGCATAGTTTCAAAAGGATGGATTCAAGTGGGTCATATTTACATCCCCCCTGGTACTTCCTAGGAAATCCATTTCACAGGGATTGTTCCAAAAAGCCTTCTGAAGTTCCTAATACCTTCCATACATTTCGTTAGTCAGTCTCCTAGAGAAGTTATATACACGCAATTCCACTACACACACACCCCCCCACACACAATTGAATTTTAATACAATGGACCCCAAAAGGTATTAAACCTAATTCAACAAAATTTCATTGAGGATATTGTCAGTGTCACACAAAGTATACTCCAGTGATTTCACAGAGCCTACCACCACTCTCCCTGAGACACTTTGCACCTGGCAAGAAACAACATTCCCAAACTCACTTTCTTCTTGTGCTAAAACGAACACAGTGTTCTAACTTGACAACTAAGTGAATTACTCCAGAACACAATCCATAGCTGCTTTTTCTCCCATTATCTGACAGAGTACCAGCAGGCACTTTGCCCCGAGACGCCTAGGTGAGAATACCATGTTCACCAAGGAAAGGGTTCCTATTTTTCCTCCAGACAACAGACTGGGTTTTATCAGACTAAGATCTTGACAGCAACAGCCACTTCCTAGCACCACACACTTATCAAGAACAGAGTTTAGGATGGGTGTGGAACAGTCCGAACTCTGACACCAGCAGAATAGTGCACAACTGCATCAGAAGTGATGATAACAGTCCACAAACTCAGCATTCCAGCAAGGAGATGCAGCCTACAGCCACCACTTTGCTATACACATAACCGATTACTGGGAAACACTGTTCTGAACCACAGGAGAAAGACAGCTGACTGGGATTCTGGAGGTGAGATTTATACACTTAGTGACAGGTAATGTGACTAGTATGTTAAATATGAAGGGGGGTTCAGACAAACAAGAGTGAAATCAACTGATAAAAACGAGTAACTGCCAAACGAATTACTCCAGTCTTTCCAGTTAAGTCCTAGCACCACAATGCTCTTTACTGGCCTATGAGCCCCAAAATTTGTCAACAGTTTTCTGCTACTCAAAATATTCTCTACTAATTCAGAAGTGCAAGCAACTCTGTCTAAAAACCTCAATGTCTGTCTAGCAGTCACTGTCTAAATATATTGCAAAATTTTTATTCAGAAGCCAGCCAAAAAGCTAAGAAGAATATTGCACTCACAGTCTAATTTTGTTCACACCAACAACACCTCATCTGATTCCTGAAGTCTTCAGTGACACCTGCTGGTAGGACACAGCCAGTCAAATCCCACTAATTGTTTGTCTTCACTACCTGCTGATCCAATCTATTGGTGATCGATCTATCGTGTCTCATCAAGACGCGATAAATCGATCCCCAGAAGCACTCCCGTCGATTCGGGAACTCCGGCTCACCAAAAGGTGCAAGACGGAGTCGACGGGGGAGCCCACTGCTGCCATGAGAACAGCAGGTAAGTCGGCCTAAGATGCGCCAACTTCGGCTATGTTATTCATGTAGCTGAAGTTGTGTATCTTGGGTCAACCATACTCCCACCCCCAGTGTAGATCAAGCCTAAGCAAACCTTCCTGTTCCCCTTACATCTGTCTGGGCTCTTGAAACTCAGCAGCTGGCACCGAAGTCCAGCATAATGATCTGGCATGCTAAAGCCAATTACTGAACTCTAAACAAAACATATTCTGGGATCCTGGTTACTAGCAAATGTTCTTCTCCAGAAAGTTACAATCACAGTTCAAAGGCAAGTTGACCACTACGAGGTGTAAACACAAGCACACACTTTTCATTTCAAATAGGGGTGCTTCCCACAGCTTAACCCAAAACACTGCTCCATTATGACCAAGCCTGGACGTGGGGAAATTGCAGCAGGAGTGGTTTCTTTGCAGTGAATTTGGTGGTGGTTGTTTTTTTTTAATAGAAATCCAACCACCAAAACATTTTGGGAGAGCCTAACATCAAGTTAATGTCACTGTGAGATTCCTAACTGGCGGTAGTGTGAGCACCACTACATCAAGATAGAGCTGCTCAGCTATTTGCTCTGATGTAATATACTAACTTCTAAACTGCATTATAAAGCAGCTTATCATTCAGCCAATAGGACTGCTTGATTAGATGAGTGCCCCAAGACTTACTCAGAAAGGATGTCTGTAGAACAGAATTTTCAATTGTTACTGGTGGTGGTGTTTAAACATCTACAGTTTAAAGGGTTAACATTGAGGTGCTTTATACAGGGATATCTGCATCCATCTCTCCTGTTAGCGTCCGTCTCATTCTAAGAAAATGAACAGCTTCTCTCTCTTATGGCCTTTGGTCTCGGCCAAACAACAATAAGAATGGATATCACCAGGTACAGGTATTAAATGAAGAATTGCTTCAGTTAAGAGCAATCAAGGCAGTGCAAGAAAAGAGGGTGACAGGAAGAGAGACCATACCAGTGCAGGTAATTGATGGAATAGCTCCAGTGGTCCTCAATGTGCCAGCAGAAAGAGGAGAAGCACATCCCTACGTACAGCCAGGGCACCTTCATGCCAGAAATATCTGCATTGATATGAGCGAGGACTGACTGTTCCAACACTGGCATGTTATTCAGGTTCCAACCAGAAAGTGCATACTCCTGCCAAAGAAAGGGAGAAAGCTGTGAAGTCAGAAGACCATTCAAATGATATGATTGCACTCTATAAATATATCAGAGGGATATATACCAGGGAGGGAGAGGAATTATTTAAGCTCACTACCAATGTCGACAGAAGAACAAATAGATATAAACTGACCATCAGGAAGTTTAGACTTGAAATTAGACAAAGGTTTCTAACCATCAGAGGAGTGAAGTTCTGGAACAGACTTCCAAGGGAAGCAGTGGGGGCAAAAGATATATCTGGCTTCAAGATTAAACTTGATAAGTGTATGGAGTGGATGGTATGATGGATTAGCCTAATTTTGGCAATTAATTGATCTTTTGGCTATTAGCAGTAAATATGCCCAATGACCTGTGATGGGATGTTAGACGGGGTGGGATCTGAGTTACTACAGAGAATGCTTTCCTGGATATCTGGCTGTTGAGTTTTGCCCATGTTCTCAGGGTTTAGCTGATCATCACATTTGGGGTTGGGAAGGAATTTTCCTCCAGGGCAGATTGGCAGAGACGCTGGGAGTTTTTCGCCTTCCCCTGCAGCATGAGGCACAGGTCACTTGCTGGAGGATTTTCTGCACCTTGAAGTCTTTAAGCTATGATTTGAGGACTTCAATAGCTCAGACATAGGTTAAGGTTTTATTACAGGAGCGGGTTGGTGAGATTCTGTCGCCTGCGTTGTGCAGGAAGTCAGACTAGACTATCATAACGGTCCCTTTTGACCTTAAAGTCTATGAATCTAAATACTTTAATAAGCCTAAAGAGAAGGTAGCCCTCAGGATAAATGGAGTCTATTAATTTACATATTAGCCTTTGATTGGTATTCTGCCATGCTGAAACTTCAGAAGCGCGCAGTATTTCTTTGTATCAAGCACTTAATCAAGTCTTTCAACTACTCCTTAGACCTTAAGCCAGCAGCCAATCCTGTTAGGACTGCATTCAAGTAATTCTCTCACTAGATATTGGTTTAGATAGAAACCTAAACATGATGAAGACTTTCACCTTTCCACTGATCCCTACAAAGTGGGTAGCAAGTGACATCAGCATATCCTGAAGGCAAAATTAAGGCCTGGAACACACTTCAAAGAAATCATGAAACCTAAGTCTTACTACATCTTTACAAACCATGTTCTGGGAAATCAGTTACTTGAAGACCCATTTTACTGCAGAATGACTGATCTTAGCCTTCTTTATAAAAACTGCTTGAAGGGTACATACTTAAAACAGGAGAACTCCCTCACTGCCCTTGCTAAGGGCATAAAAACTGACATACCTGGTCAGACCAATGGTCCATCTAGCCCAGTATCTTGTCTCCGAAAGTGGCCAATGCCAGAGCTACAGAGGGAGTGTACAGAATAGGGCAGTTGGAGTGATCCAACCATCATTCTCTTCCAGCAGCCAGAAATTTAGTCACTTCGACCTTGGGGTTCCATCTCTGACCATATTGGCTAACAGTCATCGATGGTCCCATTCTCTATGAACTTATCTAGGTTGTTTTTGAACCCAGTTATACTTAGGGGCATCACAACCTTCCATGGCAATGAGTTCCACAGGTTAACTGTACATTGTGTGGAAAAATTATTTCCTGTGGTTTGACTTAAACCTGCTGCCTATTAAATTCATCTGGCGACCCTAGTTCTTGTATTATGGGATAGAGTAAACAACACTTGCAATGGTAAAAAAGCATAGAGGCAAAAGCATAATAGCAAGTCATCATTCAGATGATTCCAAATTCACCTCTAACTAAAGACACCTAAACATGCTACCACCGGAAAGACAAAGATAAGAACTGTGTTCATATATAACATGCCTCAAATGCCCATCATAGTTCCTTCACACCAGCCCATATCCCAGGATAGCAGATGTATTGCACGCTATCATCAGCAACTCATATTGGCTAAACTAATTTAAACAGAGCAGAAGCCATGAAAGGGTACTGAGATAACTTGGGCCCTAGTATTAGTTACTTTAGGCATGTCTGGGCAAGATGGACAAGATTATTTTGTGGTTCTTTTCCCTTTCTACTTCTTATGATAGTATGGCAGATGCTGCATGTTGTAAGTATGAGAAGATACAGGTAAGGAGAACAAATGAAAATCAATCCATTTAATTTATTCTCAATAGATTCTAAATATAAGACATCTGGATAAGCAGGCTGATGTTCTGGTAGTTAACAGAAGGTTGAATAGTTCAGGAAAAACTCTAGCCAGCCTCCTTATGCTGAGAACAGCTCAGAAATGCATGCTGAGTAGTGCCTTAATACCTTGCATTTCTGTCACAACCTTCACCTGAAGGTCTTAGCACTTTACAAAGAGTAACCCTTGGAACACCCATGCAAAACAGGTGCAGACTGTTTTGAAAAAATAATCTGTCAGTCATAGTAAACCAGTGACTGTGCCAGGAATGAAACCTAGGTTCTTGACTCTCATCCTCCTGCTTTAGCCTCCAGATCACTTTTGCCTTAAAAAAATGTTGGCACGTGTAAAAGCTATCACCATTTTTCTTCACAAAACTGCAAAACTCCACATCAATTTCAGTCCTAAATGCTTAAATGAAGTGCAACTTCCTGCTCTACAAGGTTTGGAGTCAGTTAACATTTTCCGGAGCACACCTCCTCGTCTGGCATCATCTTTCGACGGCCATCCTTCACAGGGAAACCACTTCCAAAGTCCTTGGATGAGATATCAGCTCCATACTCCACAATAACATCCTCCTCAATGCTGCTCACCAGTCGCCAGAACTCCTTCTCTACCAGTTCAGTGGGAACCATCTGTAAAGACAAAGGCATTCCAGGGCATGCAGCATCATCCCAGGGCAAAAAAAAAGATCCCACACAAAACTGATAATATACCTTTCCCAGCGCCACACAGATCAGACATTAAATCCAGTCTCCTCCCACCCCACACGAGAATCAAGTTCCATGGAAATCATATGATTTTTCATTCCTTATACCTTATCTACACTACAAAATAAAGTCAATGTACAGCCCCCACAGTAATTACTGGGGGTTTATATGTCCACACTACCCTCCTTCTGCAGGTGGTATGTGCTTGCATTGACTCAAGTGGGGCAGTGTGGGAGGCTGGCAGTTGTCACCCCCAAAGGGGGCAAGGAAGGCTCCAGCTGTCAGCCCCGGGGGCTGACAGCCAATAGGCAAAGTAAGTAAGTAATGCAGCCTTTACACAGACATTGCGTCACCCTAACTACATCCACCTAAGCACTATTCCTCTTGCTGAGGTGGAGTTGTTAGGTTGGTGTAGTGTGCAAATTATATTGGCAGGAGCAACATTACAGAGTTTGGACAAAGTAAGCAGACTTACATTGACCTCTGTAGCGTAGACCAGGCTTTAGAAGCAGAATGTCACATTGTGCGCGAAGGAGTAGGTGGAAAAGAAAACTAGGATGATTAGAGGCAAAGTGCCCAGATATAGTTCTAGTTAAAAAAAATAATAAAAACCCCATAATTCTGTAAGAATTAAAAAAGTGAGCAAATGCCCTGCACTCCAAATGTGTCCATTAAGGACTACTACATCACAGACTATGGGGTAATTTTTCACACAACGCACCATCAAACTGTGCAACTCCACAAGATCCTCTGGCAAGAAGACTACAACAGGGCTCAAAAAAGAACTAGATAAATTAATGGACGATAGGTCCAACAATGGCTGTTAGACAGGATGGACAGGGATGGTGTCCTTAGCCTCTGTTTTCCAGAAGCTGGGAGTGGGCGACGGGATGGATCACTAGATGATTACCTGTTCTGTTCATTTCCTCTGGGGCACCTGGCATTGGCCACTGTCGGAAGACAGGATCCTGGGCTAGATGAACCTTTGGTCTGACCCAGTATAGCCGTTACCTAACTTCATTGCCAAGCCAGGTTATGCACATGCCCATCAGAAATGAAGACAGCAACCAACACATATCCAATAATTAAACCGAATCTTCAGAACAGACTGATACTCATTGAACCACGAACCACACTGTGCATCTATCACAACACACTGGATAACAGCTGCCCATTTGAGTCAAAAAGACCAATGTCCTCTTCCCCCAAGCCCTAAACTCTCAGCCACCCACAGATTTATAAGAAATACAAGAGGAAAAAAAGATTCCTTTGTTTCTACTTCAGCAAGGGTGCTCCTTTCCAAAAAGGAAACTATTCACTAATTCTGGAGTGTTACTGGGATAACAATCAATCACATTTGTCTGAAACTTTTTTTAATACATCATTGCTGAAAGCAAAACCAAAGATATTTTTTATATTGGCTTTTCTATCGTGCTTACCACCACAGTATTTCACAAATATTAATTTAGTGGCACATACCCTATCTCCATTTTACAGATGGAAGAAACAAAGCAGAGAGATTGCGTGTCTTGTTCAAGGTGTCACACTATGGGAAATACAGCAGAACCAGTAACGGAACCTAGAGCTTTCATCTCAGTCCTATGACTGAATCACAAATCCATCCCTAGATTATTACAGCAAAAAAGATTACTGTGGAAACGTCTCTCTCATTTGAGGGTTTATATATTGTGTATTACACATCTGACAGCTCTTTCTGTATAATCAGACCATAGTCTTTTTCTCCAATTTGTATGGTTCTCACGCACATCGGAGACATTTTTATAAATAAGAAAAAGTAGTTTTTAAAAATATAACTTGGTAAGGAGCTGAGGGCAGAGGTATCTGAAACTTGTATAACCGGCTACAGTAAGAGAGTATATTGGGCCCTTTAAGAGCAAGTGCCACTAATCCAAATCTTATAGAGCTCAGCTCTTTAAAGAAGGGCATGCTGGGAGATAGTCCCCAGGAGGGATTGATGAGCAATGTAGTCCCAGAAGCTAATGTGATCATGAAGGTGGGGAGTCAAATGACTGAACTATACAAGCAGCTTATGACTCAGTTAAGAAGAAGAAGGGTAGGTCTTGGAGCAGGCCTGCACGACATGTGGCCCGCATGGGCTCACTGTGCGGCCCGCAGGGGGTGAGTAGGGGTGGGGCAAGCCAAGCGGTGGGGTGGGGGGGAAGCGGATGGGGGTGGGGCGAGGGCGGGGTTTTTCGGCCCGCAGCTGGGTTTTTTTGCAGTAATATTGCCCTCGCTGTTTTCTGAGTTGTGCAGGCCTGTCTTGGAGGAAGGCTATCCAGAGTCCCAGTATAAGTAAGGAGGAGGTGACTACAGAGACCAGGAAGTGAAAACTGAAGGGCTCACCATCAAGAGAACATTAAGTCCAGAAAGTGGACTGTAGACAAGAACAGAGTTCATAGAACGGTCCCAGGACGGGATGAAATAAAGAGGAAAGGTTTGAGGCAGCACATCTCTAACAGGAACTCAAGACCCAGTGGGATTGGTTTTGCTTGGGAGCTTCCAGTGAGAGACAAAATCCTCCTTTCAGCCCTGCATCAGCTGGTTAATCCTAGTGAAGACCACTGACTGAACTCAGGAAAGATGTGAATTCCATATGATTTTGTGAACTATATTTATGACTAATATGTTCCATTTTATGGCAGAAGACAGACCAGTCTGAGAATCTGAAACAGGACCATCAACAACTGAAGGGTCGTTCCTGGATGGTACGTCAGGGCAACGGTCTGAGGCACTGACTTTTACTGACCCTCTTTCAGCAACCCTACTTGAAAGCAGTAAGAAGGAAAAAATCCCAGTATGAGAAAAGCAGCAGGAAGAAGAGTCAGACTTTGCTTTTAAAAGGGACACACACACTGACAAGAGGAGGGAAGCTGTCTGCCAGAACCAGAAGTCTGAGCAGAAGGAGTGGAGGGTCAGAGGGACCTGGCTCCCCTGAAGGAGGCAGACTAAACCCTAAAAGGGTCTCAGAAGTAGAGGACTGAAGGAGGGAAATGCATTCACCTGTTTGTTGTTTACATATAGAGATGTATATTCCCTGTACAGGCATGTCGTGTCTTACGCGAGGGTTCGGTTCTGCGGTTTCCGCTTTATGTGGAAACCGCATATAGCCAAAACCCCATTGACTTCAATGGTGGGTGAAATCGCCTGCCCTAAAGAAAGTTTTTATATTTTTAGTTTTCCCTTATTTTTTTATTTTTTTTCGGGCGACCGCGTAAAGCGGAAATCGTGCAAGTTAAATGCACGTAAAACACGACATGCCTGTACTGTCTAAGAGTAAAGTTGTGTGTATGTGGTTAAAAACTTCCTTTACAAAACTTATGTACCTTTATCTGCCGTGCGTCCCCAAAGAGCTGAACTGAATACCAGAATTCAGATGGAATTCATGAAAGCTGATTGCTATGGAAAATGTGCATTAACTGGTGGAGAGACTTATGGGGGAGAAGGGGAGGAGGTGTCAACACTAGACTTTGAGCCCAAGGCAGCTGGACTGCAGGATCTCACATTCCAAGGAGGAAGTGCCAGACAGTGAGTCTGCGCCCCATGAGGGTGCATGAGAAGCAAGAACTAACATGAGTGTCTGGATGCTGCTGAAACCCAGTGGATATGGAACCATGTGCAATTCAAACATTGGTTCCAATACAACAGTCTGGTGACCATTCACGGAGGAGGTGAGGAGGACACTCGGCCAGGTTTGTAACAGGGGTCAAAAGACTTGAAGCATGCCCGAGTCAAAAGGATTAAATACAAGGTGAAGCTTAGGGCTAGAGGAAGAACCCTGTGCCAACAAGGAAGAATAAATACATTATTTATACTGTCTGGTTTGCTGAACCGTGAAAAAGGAAGAAATGTAATAGTTTGGCCAGAGTACTTCGCCAGGGTATAGGCCTAAATCACCCATCCATCCAGAAGGAAACAGCAGATCAGCAGCAGAAAAAGGGGAAATTGAAGGAGACGTGACCAGATGCCAGAGAGTGAAACCATTTGCTTATATATTTCAAACTGACATTGTCCCTTTAAGTCAATCGTGAAATGCCCATCAAAAACTCCGTGTCAGCTGATACTTCAGTGCCTTCCCCAGTAGCAAATACTGACAAATAGGGATACTTACGTGGACTGGCATGTTGAAATAATCAGATTTGAAGTTATCTGCCATCTCTCCAAAGCCCTGGAGGGTGTACTCCCTGACAGCCTGCTCAAATCCAAATGCCTCACGCGGTTTGTTACATTCCTAGGAGAGGCAATACAAATATTACTCCTACAGAGGATGACAAGCAGACAGGCTCTTACTGGAGGAAATCAGTGTCTAAGTCAGTTTCCTTGGCTAATGCAAAAGCAAAGTACTGGTTTCAATTGCTTTCTCCAAATGAGGCAGCTCCTGCCACACAACTCACAGCTGGGCAGCCAAACTAACATGTTTAAGTAGACTGCCATACAGCTTCACCTGCACTCTAAAAGGCAGCGTCTCAGCACTTGCTGAAGTACGCAGAACAACAAGGGACAGCTAAGATACTGAGGCAGCCCTAAGCTAAAAGGGGATTATGTGAGATTTGGGCATTGAGACAAGCAGCTGTAGCAGAATTGCGCTACAGCAAAACTTAAGTCTTAGTAACATTATGTAATTATAGCCATGCCGACCCAAGGTATTAGAGAGAGACTGTGTGCGAGGCAACCAACAGAAGCTGGTCCAGTAGAAGACATTACCTCACCCACTGTATCTTAGTAAGTCAGTAGCTGGTTTAGTTGGGAGAAGATAAGCGTATGTGGAGAGAGAGAGAGAGAGACGGAGGGATAACAGGGTTTATTTGGGTAACTGCTTTGGTACAATAGCTTTATGCTAATGGATTAGTAACTTGAGTCATCTGACATGCACAGATTCAGAGGAGTTTCTTTCACTGTCTTATCGACAGACGGGGGCAAATAGCATCCTCGGTCACATCACAGGCTATTCCACCTTGCCTATTTCCGTAATGCCCCTTTCAACACCAATAGAGCCATCTGACAGTATTTATGTATACAGAGGTATATTTAAACATGCAAACATCAGTGTCTGTAAGCACATGTAAACAAGCTGATGGCTAGTTACTTTTAACACCATCTGATAACTCAAATTCAATCCCAGCTCTTAATATGCAGAGTTCAGCTGCCCAGAGAGTTTTAAGGTTCCTCTGGCAGACGTTCTTTCTTCTTATGCTGCCCAACAGCTTTGTTTGCTGAACAAAGGGCCTCTGGAGACTCAGTCACAGCAGCAGTCACAGGTCACATCTTGACAATATCCCACACTAAATATAAAACTACACATTCTACTCCAATGACAAGAGGAAGAGGACAGAGCTCAAAGCGCTGAGCTATCACTGTAAATGGCTCTTCCTAATAACATAAATAGATGCAGAGAGCTTGAGTGGTTCTTATACCTCAGCAACACACTTCGGGCATCGCCAGTCACCCTTGGGCACATCAGGCAAAGGAGGAATCAAGCAAAAAGTGTGGTAGCTATCATCACATCCATCACACAGTAGCAGTTTGTCCTCGTTGTTTCCCCGGCCACAAAACAAGCACACATATAGATCAACCTGTGGAGGAAAAAAAAACGTCAGGGTAATGTTTTGATCAGTCTCCATTACCCAGATGCTGCCTTCCATAAGCTGCCTTGCTAGAGTCTTACTAGCTATATAACAGTACACAGGGCTGAAATCTGATACTCAGACATTAGATAATCCTCTCCCTCCCGCCACCTTACCCCACAAGAGAAGCACTGATAAACCTCCACTGAGCTCCTGCTTCCCAAGGCAGCCATACACCTGAGAATCTGAAAAAAACACAAGATGGTAGGGAGCTAGGGAATATCCATCCAGCTGAGCTACAGGGGGAGGAAGGGCATTGTCAAGTTATCTTTTAGATAGATAACTTGAAGATCTCATTTACATTTACTTTAACTAAGAGAACTAATTTACATTAAATTATGAGAAGATGAGGATCCATCCTTGCCACATCCTCACCACATCCTCAGTATGAATGCTTTCCCCACTCTCTTAACTCCAATGATGACAGTTAATTCAAATTAGATCTCTGCACAGTGTACTCTTCAAGAGCCCCCGTGGCTAGATCAAAAATAGGCACTGCATCAGTATCTGTGATACAAGTGTAATTATATCTGAAGCTGTTCTCAAATGCAGGGACAAAAAACAGACCAGGCCAAGAACAGAGAAACATTGCAAATTACAAGCTGAGAATCCAAGGGCAAAGCTACATGCACCAGTGCTTCCCCTTGATCTTTACTTTTCTTTGATTACACGAAGGTAAGGATTCCAAGTAGCAAAGTGTAAGAATTCATGTTCCAGCATACCACTTCCTCACTTACTGTCTGTCTAACCAGAAGAGCACTGACTTGAACTGTCTCAAAAACCAAGGAGATTACTGCACAATCAAGGTCACAAATTCTCTCCTGCTAGAGCCTGTCACAGAAGTATAGCTCCGGGATCAGCAAAGATCAGCTATTTTTCTCCCTAAGACATACTCAACCCCCCTAAAATGTTTGTTTTATAAAACTACTGAGCTGTGATACAATCTAAATATGTCAGTCAGTTATTCACCTGCTTTATCTGAAGAATAATATTAATGTTTAACCATGCACTAGAAGCACTCAAATTTAATAAACTACTTGATCCAAATTCACCCATTATTCCCATCAGAGGGCAGACAATGCAGATTGTGTCTTTTTATTATGTAGCCCAAAAAGCAAGACAGGATGACACTAGTTTTAACTAAGTCAGGCTGTCACTACAACATCAAGTCTTAAGTGATTGAAACACAAAAGGAATGCATCACATAAGGCAAAGCCCTACTGATATTTCACCCTGTTTAGGGGAGGATGCACACCTTAGGTGTGCAGGCACGCAATGCTTCTTAAAATCTCACCACTTTCAATTACACATGCTTGATAGGAAATTTTCAAATGGTCAAAATTCTGCAGAAGTCCACCATTTTCCAGATTTAGTGAAAACACTAGTCCACACGGAAGATCACATCCAGCCCAAGTTTAAAACTGAAGCTATTTGTGTCCTAACAATGTATAAAAGTGTGGCAGGTTTTTTTGTTTGGGGGTTTTATTTATTTTTTAAACACTGAAGGGAAAAAGGGAGGAAAAAAATACACCCTCATCTCAAACAAACTCAAGAAAACTGATATGGCAGAGACTCTAGATGGAAGGCATCACGCGAACAGATTACTTTCAGAAACGAAGTGTGCAGAAATAGGGGATTACAATTGAAGCTGTTTTGCAACATTTACTATAGCAACTGCCACCAAGCAATCACTATGATACTAGGTACTGCCCTTTTTCCCATCATCTCCAATACCCACCTGCAACATTTTGTATTACAGCACTGTTAACGTGTGATTAAATATCAAAGCTGTACTGCAAAGCAAACCCATAAAAACAGATTTATGGTTGCTGTGGGAATCTCAAATCTTGTGACTTTTGTGCAAATTAAATCCTCAACGTTTTTGCATTTGCGCCTTTTTTTGCACAGAATTAACATTTTACACAAAGGTAAAATAATAAATGGGTAGGGAATGAGGACAACCAGAACTACAATAGTATATTCTTCAGATGACAACTGCAGACTGATGGATAAGACGGGTTCATTTCAGAGACACTTCTTTCCTTGAAGGTTTCTCATTCAAGTACTATCCATGCCCAACCAGCATTCACTTATATTGGTTCTACAAGACCACAGCCAAGACAACGTAGCTACAAGCTTCTGATTTTATTGCTACCTTATTTGAACCCCTCCCACAAGCATGAGATAACACAAACAGGAATCAAAATCAGGTGTCCTAATAAGTGAAAACTGACTAGGTAAGAAAATTTTTACAAAAAAACCATATTTAAAAAATGAAAAATCACTAATAGCAGCTATTTCTGTCATGGAGAAACAGCAAGCTTAGAAATACCATGTACTCTCAGCAAATAACTCATCTAACTCAACTAAAGGGATCAAATGCTTTTAGTTTTGAAAACGAGACAAGCTCAGGCCTATTCACACTGGTATTCACATCTGCTTCCAAGTACCTAACTGCTGCTGCTTTAAATTGCAGTTTATGACCCCCATAATTTAACTCAGAAGCCATTTCTTCATTTAAGAGATTTGAGTTTTTGTTAAAGGTCCAATGGCACCTTCTGGAACTGGGAATAACTAACATTTCAAATAACCACAATAAGCTTTGGGAAGACTTTCTGAAGCTAGGGGAAAATAATGCATTCTGCATACTCAGTATGCTGTTTTTGAAGTGTGCAGAACTTAATTTCTTCAAACATGTTAGAAGTGCTAATCCTTATTCAGGACTGTGTACACATACCAGATATGACAGTTTAAATAAATCCATTTGAATTATCCAATAAAATAAACTATAAGCTGTTTTTCCATGCTGATGTATCAGAACAGCTACAAAGATTTTCTTTCTTCCCTTTTTTTCTCCCTGGTAGACTAACAAAAATGAGATGTTTCATCTCAAGACAGCAGTTTGAGCCGTTAGTCCTGTTTTCAGTAGTTTAAACCAGTGTTTCTCAATGACTAGTCTGTAGACTGGCACCGGTTCCAGAGATTTCCCTGACACAGTTTAGGATGGCAGCAAGCCAGTCTCTTGTAGCAAAAAGGTTGAGAAGCACTGGTTTAGACTATTTTAGATACTTATACGGCCTCCATTACTATAGTATGAGCACTCACAATCTAATATATTTTTCCTTATATCATCACTAAGGAAGGAAAGTACTGCTATTTCCATTTTACAGATGGAGAACTGAAGCATAGACAGACAAAGCAATTTGCCCAAAATCATACAGAACATCTATGGCAGAGCAGAGAATTTAACCTAGATCTCCTGAGGCTCTGGCCATCCTCTTCAAGATAGAATACCCTTCTTTTCTGATAAACTAAGGTGGAATCACAATCTAAAATGGAATGTTTTTACTGTGATTAATTCAAATTCTCAACTTACAGCAGATAATGTAGTATCTGTTACAGTGCCCTATTTTCCCAATGCACAAATACAACAAAAAGTAACCCAAGCTGACAGCTTCATTTCTCATGCTCATGTGCTCCAGAGCAAAGAAATTACACTTACAAAGTTGACAGAAATTGTCCCTTTGCGTTGCCTCATCTGCATGCCAAATGCTTCTGACTTGGTACCTTTGCGTCTTCGAGAGACCTCGTCTTGAAGTAAAACAAAGTTACATACATTTCATTAATATAGCATAAAGATCCAACCTACAAGGATCATATAGAGACCAGCCTGGTACCCTGCCTTTGGCAGCAACTACTGTTTAGAGCTGTAGAGAAAGCAAGAACTCTTTAGTGTACCAGACTAGTTTACTCCTGGGGGAATTCAGAGCCATTGCAGCATTTCACAGAATTCTTCATTTCCCCACAGAATGTCTGGCTACCACTAGGGATCGCTGGACCCTGCCAAGTCCAGCTCGCAGTAAGCGGAGCGCCCAGCCTGATGGGGCTTGAGGCTGCACGCTCACGGATTCTCATTCTCCTGGGACAGGAGAGGACCTGGGAGACTCAGCCAGCTCTGGCAACGGGTGAGGAAAGGTAGGGCTGTACCACACCATGTCCCTCGGTGGGACAATAAAGAAGTTGGGGAGAGTCAAGAGAGTGCTGGTGAGTGAGCTGGGGGCTACCCCACAGCTGAGCTCTGTGGGTTGGTGGGAGAAGAGGAGGGGAGTGTGAAGGCTGTGTGAGGAGTGTGAAGGCTGCCCCAATGCTGAGCTCTGTGAGGGACTGATGTCTGGGTCAGAGGCTGCCACGTGGGGAGAGGTGTATAGGTGTCCGGGCCAGAGGGTGCCCTATGGTTGGGCTCTGATGCGGAGATGGGATGCTGGTGTCCAAGATGGCAGGGGCGGTTGACTCAACTCTGGGAGGAAGAGGGTGTGGGTGTCTGGACCAGGGGATGCCCTGCAGCTGGGCTCTGGGGGAATGGGAGCGCAGGTGTCTGGGCTATGGAGGCCTCAAACAGTCCCTCTCCAGCATCTCCCAACTGGAACTGGGTTGTTGTGGGAGTTTCTTTAACTCTTTACACCTGGGATAATCTTTCTTTCCTGTTGTCTGTATTGACAACATACTTGTTGACAGGTATTTTGAAATAAATTACCAAAATAATTGAAACTGGAGTGATTATAGAGTGTTACTTTGACAAACAAAATATGCAGAATTGAAAAATATTGTGTGCAGAATTTTTAGGCACGGAATTCCCCCAGAAGTAAACTGCCAGTTGTATCAAGCTGTATATGATTGGGGAAAGGTAAACCCTCCCTTGCTGATCTTCACAGGAGATCAAGGAACATCATGAAGCAAAGTGCATTACCCATATAATTTGTGTGCTTATCAAGCATGGTTGGGGCTAACATTTATCAACCCTTTTTTTCAAGTCCAATAATTCTCAACTGGTACAGGACCTTTCCTAAATAAAGAAATATGACTATCAATTTAAAAGAGTCCAGCCAATGTGGTTAGCCACCATGAGTTCTGTCAACCTCGCCATGAATTAAATCCCAAAATATTTAATTTTTTCCTATCATTGTTGCTCATTTTTACCTCTTCCCATTTGTCTCCAGAGAGAACAGCGAGGTTTGGTTCAAAAGACTCTTTCAGAGTCTAGAGACAGGCTACTGTGTCCTTCCCTCCCCGACCCACAGGTCAAGTCAGAGTCTTATTTACCTTCTTTATCCTTTGCTCCCAATGCCAGTCCCACCATCTTGGGTCCAGCTCCGAAGATCTGCAGCTTCTTCAGCTCGGTATTTCTACTCATCTCTCCTGCCTCTGCCTGAAAACAAGACCATATCAGCACATCAGCAGCAGCATTTACGTTCCAGGTCTCCATTACTCACTGTACACTTGTATCTCTACTCTCTTCCTCTATTTTCCCCATTCACAACGTCCGCTTTACCTATAGAAGATGGAAAGCCCGATTTTTCACCCCACATCCAGTATCCAGATGCAAGAATGGGAATGCAATGAAACAGACTAGAACTTCTCTTCCAATTCTCCAAACAGATGTCTCCGTGTTAGCATTAAATAGTTTTGTTACAAAGGTTGATCTATACAACAAGTGATTACGGAGAATGAAGTTTGACTTCTGGCAAAAACAATTAATCACCAATGCAATACTTTCCAAGTTTCTATGGATCAGGAAAAGTTTAATATTAATACATACATTATTTATGTGGCACCTTTCATCTGCTCCCTTAAGGGGATGAATATATCCACAAACTATTAATGACGTTCACAGGTCTTGAATCCTTGGCTAGGCTCGGATTTTCAAATGCAATGGCAGATTTACTATTCCCCACAACCCCTACCTACACATGGTGCACTTCAAATCATATGAATTAAGCAATGGAAAATACTTATTAGGTCATTCAGACCATCCCCCTCACAATGCAGGGCTGTCCTCTTTAATGTTTTGTCCCTTCCTGCCCATTCAGTCACAGTCCTCTATAATTCTGAGCCTCTCGTTTTTGTATTACCATAGTGCCTAGGAGGCTCATCCTTGTTTTATTCCATCATTGCCTCCACTCCACCAGAGAGGATAACCTCAGTATATCTTTTGTCCATTTACTTGTCAAAAACTCTCATTTTGTCCACAACTTTCTTTTATGCTACCTCCTTCTCATGAGCTGGTACACCAGGCAACTATCTTTTCTTCATTCAAGGCCCTCCTAAAGATCTGCTGCTCCTAAAAAAAAATTTTCAAGCCAGTCATCTAAAACATTTTTAATCCATCATACTGTCCACTAATGCTCACTGAGAAACTGCACTATCTTACTGATGTTACCCTGCCCTTCCTTCTCCCACTCCCCTTTACAAACTTATTAGTCTTATTGTATTATGTCTGAGATAAGTTTGTTTGATTCTTGGGGACATGAACCAGGTCTCTGCTGGTACTGCAAAGTATCTATCACAATCCTTGGTGACATCAAAAAGGAAAAAAAAAAAAAAAAAATGCTTTCTGATAAGCGGCGTTCAAAACTGAATGAGAAACTCCATGTGCAGACACAATAACGCTATGAACAGAGAATATAATTTCCATGCATTCATGTCAAATTTTCGTGCTTGTTCTTTTAGTTGGCTGCCAAAATAGACTGAAACGCCAGTCTCATTTGCTAATGACCACAGGTTTTATTTCTCTTTCTTTCTTTTAAGCAGCACTACTGCTGTCCAGATTTTTCCCCTCCGACTGGATTGTGTTTGGGCTTGTTTTGTCACCCAGTATATTAACTTGTAACTTTCCATTCTGAGTATCAGTTATTTTTCTGCTCATGTTCAAATATCTGTAGATCATCTGTGTTACGCCTCTGTTCCAACTAGTAATGGCAATGCCTCGTAATTTAAAGGGACACTATCAACCTGAATTTTTAAATACTGAGTTTAAAATACAGTTTGATACAGCACTCTATGTAATACGTCCAGATTATTTTTTTTTAATTCCTTAAATTTTTAAAGGGTTTTCCGTTCACTTCTGTGTTTACAGAAGTCTTTCTAGCAAGTGAAAAGCTGACTGACATTGGACAATGGTGTAACTGATCTCGATGTCAAGAGTGTGTACAAAGCATATAAACTAAAACATAGTAATAAAATATTTTAGTATACAGGTACATCATTCAGACAAATACGATTTTTCAAGTTGGTGTCCCTTTAATTTTATGGGAACACTGTTTTCCCCCTACTTCATATGATTAATGAAAACAGATAAAATGGGATTTGAGAAATCCCAGTGGTATCAGATTACCTCCTTCCCCCAAACACCACAATGTTCTCATTAAATCTAAAATGTGTTTTTCATAGATTTTCAAGCAATTTTTGGTCCATTTGCCTATCATAATACCAACTCTTACTTTCATTTGAAAAATTAACTTGATTAGCATTCTTTACTAAAAACCAGACATTACGTCTATCAAGTTTTCTTCTCACATTGCTTTTTGATAGAATTATTAAATTAAATCAAGCTTATCTGCCTATTTTTTTTTTAATATAAACTATGTTTCTCAATTCTTATTCCCTCTAATTCCATTATACTAAGTAAACATATTTTAAAAGGTAATGATCGGTAATGATTTAAAAGGTAATGAAAGATGATTGTTTCACAATCCATACCTGATGAGAGAATTAGTGATTAAAGGGAACAACACATGTATCAAAAGTACAGGTTATGTGACCAGAAGGAAACATACCAAAAAAAAAAAAAATCTATCTAATAAATGCCTATAAAACAAACAACACTTGTTCATGAACAGCACGGCTTTGGAGTGGAGCCCAGAGCTGGAGCGCAGAGCAGTGGAGCTGCAGGCTTTTGCCTAGAGCTGGAGTAGAGCCGGAGCACCGCTCCAAAGCCCCGAAACAAACCTATGAATATCAAAAACATTCAAGATTATTAAAACCCACACTTCATTTAGTGACACTTAAGGTTGCGCCAAGACACATCCCAACTCAAAATTGTGAAAGTATGGAATTAAAGGGATAGGATGGGAAAAGTCCCATGCCACTTTATAGCATAACACGCTCCAACTTTCCATGAGGCTTTCACATCCATCTCCAACAGATGCCGAAAAGCCATTCACTTATATTTTTTGTGATTGTCAAACCACAAAAATTGGTAAGGGAACTCAGGGCAGATGTGTTGCCTGCAACTTTCAACTCTTCTAAAAACTTCTCTAGATTTGAAATTGTTGGTATCACTTTAATAGTACCACCTTTTAAAAGATCAGAGCAACATTGGCTTCTCTTTCCTTCCAGTACAATGATTTTTTTAGAAATAAATTATCAGCAGTTCTGTAAGCTCATTAGTCAAATCCCTTAACAGCCCAGGATGCATCCTTATGGCTTATGTGTCTTTACTCCGTATTTTCCAGTATTCCCAATCTGCTCTGTTTTCAAATAGGATTTCCTTTAAAGAAAATTTAAGAAAAATATATCCAAGCCATTTTTCAATTATTAATATCACTCCTCATCTAATAAGTGACCTGCTGCTTTCCAACATTTGTAAACTCATCCTTATTTTCTAGTGTTAATCTTTTTTACTTCTCTTCCTTTCCTTGCACGGCCTTTACTAAGTTATTGCTTGCCTTCCCCACCATTCCCATATACAAGAGTTTTATTTCAGGGTAATAGGAAAAAGAATAGGACTAGTTAAAACAGATTTTTGAGAAGTCTTTCCAAAACCAATCTTCCTCTTCTTGTTCTTTCAGTTATTTTTCAGAGAGTTTGTAGCCGGTTTGGTTTAATTATAGTATCTAAAGATTCCCAGCCTTCTTTTAGAATGGAGAATTTTAATATATCCTTTCCTCATGTCTCTATTAAATTTCTTAAAATCTGGCTTTCCTGAAATCTAGTACCTCTGTTTCACAAATGCAGCCGTACCATACTTAATTCAAGTAACTTGCAGTCCCTAGTTCCAAACTGTTGCTATTCTCATTCTTACCTAATTGATTTGTAAGTAATAGGTCCACAATGCTCTCTCTGATTTTTAGAATGCAATATTGCCTCCCACTTGGAAACTCGTCTCAGATACAGAGATCACCACAGCTAGCCATAACTGTTACCTGCAGTTGGATTACTGGCAACATACTCTACATAGGTCACCTTCTTCTGATGCAGAGTACAGGAGTATGTTTATCTGATAGTCAGTCACATCTGACGCATATTAAACATGTGGGTTCTGGAGGCTCACCAACTGATTTAGATAGAAATCAAGGTGTTCACTTCAATCTACAAAAGGCTAGGTGGTTTGGATTCCTCCCTATAGCAGAGACTACTTCTCTCTATAAGCACCTGCCCTGCAACTAAAACCTGAAACATTTTGCACAGTCCCTAGACTTGCAGTCATGCAATTTGAGGGTAGCAGCAGCGCATTCTCAAAAGGAGAATAAGGTCTCTGCTTTGAATTCAGTTCCCCACTTAGTCCAACAAGTTTACTAGATCTTCTGAACTTATCATAAAAAAATGTATAGGCTTTTCCTGATTAAGTGAAGTGAGTGAGCTGAGTTTCTCATGGGTTGAAGAATTCCCTTCTTTCATTTCTTTTGTTAAGTGCTAAAATAATTGAAAGCATGCTTAGATTTTAGAAGTCATTTTTGTATAAATCAACAATAAGGAGCTTTGCAGACTATATGTGTAAAGAAAACTCACCCACCAATGAAATGCAGTAGCTGTTCTGTGCCAGGAACACTAAGAACAGTTTTTAGAAGGGAGAGTGAGGAATACCATTGTTTTACTGAAACTACTGAAAGCAGCCTTGTAAAAAGAGTGCTGAGATCTTAATGGTCTAGTCTCTTTTATACCTCATCTGAAAAAGACACAATAGCATAGTGCCCCCTAGATAATGGCTCAATGCCAACTCAGAAGAGTTCCACATACTTAGTGAGGAGCAGCAGTTCTTGTAACATGCTGGATTTTGCTTGGGTGGGTATCTCCCATCCATGTACTGACAACACCCAAGACAACATAGTTTGCAAGATCTCACATGATCACAGCCTAGGACTATTGATGTGATGTTTTTGTATATGGTTACATTATGCAAATAAATGTAGTAAGTCTGCCAGAAAGTGAGGAGATCAGATAAAACACAACCCTGTCTAAATGAACCATAACCTAAGAGAAATAAAACATAATATTTATTAAAGCTGAGGGATATTCAGCGAAAGTGGAGAAAAGCCCGAGTGGCATGAGAGGTGCACTTTGGAAAAAGACAGCCAGGGTTTTGAGAGCATTAGATATAGAAAATAAATTTCAGTGTGCTTAAAATACGTCCCGAATGGCATGGCGTAAACAGTAAAAAAAGATTAAATTAAAACCTAGCTTTCAGCCACATCCCACTGACTGGCCAGCAAGAAGCCACTAGAACATGCCACATGGACCTAGTCCAAAAACTTTCAGAGATTCTCTTTTTACAATGAGCATATTATTTTATCAGAAACAGAGATGGCCTGCTTAACCAGGAATGCAGGGAAAGAAACAAAGAGGAGGAAAATTATGCCAAGACTGCAAGGTCTTTTTTTGAAGTCCTGACATGAAAAATGATGCTGTTTTAGTCTGAAGGGAAAGTTACTGGTGGTCCTTGTGGAATTTCTATATTGCCTAGTAAAATATCAAATGTTGCTGTAGTAATAATAGCCTTAACCCACACAAAAGAAAGAGACTACTTATTTTCAGGAGAAAAGCTGTGGAACCAGAACAGATTTCCCAGCCATCACTCCACATTTTCCCTCCCCACTGAAAGCTCTTCACGAAACACTATCAATCTTGTGATAATTAGTCCCATTTCCACATTTGTCCACTGACTGTAAAGCCTTGTCTGCACACAAGCTTACATCTGTTTAACCAAAGGTGTGTCTAAAATTAAAAGTTAGTTAAAAGGATGCAATCACACTTGTGTCGACACTTTTATATCAGTTTACAACTAGTTTAGCTTGCACTGGTGCATTCACTGTTGCAAACCAACACAATATAAAAGCCAGTTGAAAATATGAAAATAGTTTAACTATATCTGTCTATAAAAGCAAACTTTAATTAAGCTGATATGATTTCTGAGAATAGACCAGGCCTAAGAGATGCATAAAAAAGGACTGCTTCCTTGTGGCACATTTGAGTGGGCTCCCACGGCCAGACAAAGGCTGTTGCACTCTCAGGGCCATTGCACTGGTGCAAAGAATAAATGCACTCTGTCTGTAGTGGCCAAGTAATGTGGGTACCTGGGATTTGATGCGTCTGGTTCTCTTCAGCACAACGCTCATTCTTGTGCCCTGCTTTGGGGAAGCCTGGGCATCAGAGCCGAGGTCCTCTGCCTCCACTTTTTCCTTAAGGTCCAAGTTTGGCTTTTGGATGCCCTAAAGGATCAGAGCACAGAAGGACACTGGGTTGATTGATCAGGGGATCAGACTCTCTATGGTCTGTGAATCATCCTATTTGTTGAGAAATAGGGCTACTGGTGAAGTCATACTGCAGTACACATGCCATTTGGACCAGAGACAAATCACTGCATGCAGCCTGAAATAAGAAGATTGAAACTTGACAGCTTCCTAACAAAGAGTGATAAAGGCACCTTCCCAAACAGGCACATCACTCTTTGCCCTGTTTCCCAATCCTGACAAAACTGATCTCACACCTATAAACGAAACCTAAAAGTATAATCACTACTCCAGATCACAATGCAACTTTTAATTCTATTCTTCCAAATGTAAATAGGTGCTGGTTTGATGAAAGTATTTTCCGCTTTCAGGAGCACAAAGCCACATGTGACAGTTTAGTATACAGCAATAAACTGATGCAGTCTGGGTTCCATCTTTCTATCATGGAAGGGAACAAGTCTCTCACCATAAGGGTAACCCCAGACTGGAAGAGTTCATAGGGGTACAGTATCCGTTCATAGTGAGACTTCAGCAGTGATCCGGTGCCTTTTCCTGGCAGGTAGCCTAGTCGACTAGCCACTTTGGACCATTTCTTCTCTTTAGTGACCACTTCAAAGCCTCCTTTGCTGGCAACAATCTGAAACAAAACATATTTTTTTGAAAAACTTTAAGGAAATTTGAGTTCCTCCAACTACTGTATATGAACCATACATGATTATACAGACCAAACCTTCAAAGGTTCTGTGAAACTCAGAGACTAATAGTCATGATATGGGGATTGGGGATTTTTCCTGCAGTACTTTGTCAAACACAACTGCCTCAGTCACCTGATGCTTTTAGAGCCTCATTGCTCAGAAATGAATAAAAAGTATATACTGTGACAGGCAGAAAGAGCCCCATTGCTCAGAAATGAATAAAAAGTGTATACTGTGCCAGGAAGAAACAAACAAGCAAGCAGCACTTCTCAGATGTGTTGGAAAGGATACAAACCCACTGTTAGAACAAAGTAGAAGTCAGCTCTTATCAGATATGCAGTCTGATGAAAAACACCAGAGGAGTCAATTCTAACAGACCCAATATAGAAGGAAGCACTGAAGTTTAGGATTCCAGAATTAAAAAAGTCTCAGAGAACCTTGGATGAAACAGGAACTATTGTCAAAAGTGGAGACACTGACTTCACCTTCCAATCAGATCAGTACTGCCGCAGCAACACTATTTCAATAGCCACTGAGTCTATCAGTTCACATACAAAGTCCTCTTTGGCTACATATGACTAATTTATTTAACCTGAAAAACAGTCCATTTGTCTCCACGTGAAGGTTATAGTGGCACAGGAGATGCTTTCTCTGAACACTGACCACATTTCTACCCTCTCCCCCGTTTTTAAGAGTCACTGAGAAACAGTTTAAAACCAAAATAGACCAATCCCGGTTTCATTTAAATTTTGTAAAGATGCTAAACATTTCTACACATCTTCAGTTTGGTAGTAAACTTTTCCCCACCTCAAATAGCCCAAGCTATAAGCCTAATACTGCAGGGATTGAAACTCAGAAACCAAAGCATTATTACTGCAGTGGAACTAAAAAGTGAACACATTATCAATTTAGCTTCTAAACTGAGTGAAGTGCAGAACTGTAAAAGCCTAAGTGAAAAGTAATTTAGATATTAAGTAGTCAGTTTTTATAATTGTTAACACAAGTAAAAATTAAAGTCACACTTTCCTCTATTTTCTTTGTTTTTTCACATTACAAGGTGCTCTCCAATTCAGTTTTTAAAAGTAATTAGAGAATCCATTATGTAAAGCTTTGATAACACCTTAGCTTAGAATAACCAAGCTTTATGGAGTGCCCATGAGTGAATGCAGCTATGACTCACAACATAGTGAAAGCAACCAAAGTTTATACTCACTCATTCTGAACAATAATGGCCAGACACTAACAAAATAAAAACAATCTTTGCAATCATAGTTAGGGCAGCGAGTTTCCTCTAAACAAAACAAATAATTTGTGCCATCAATTAGACAGATAACTAAAGTATTAACTCATACAGAACTAAGGTCCCTGCTTTAACTCACATCAGTGTCCCAAATATCACTCCCATTGGCATTATGCAAAGACTATTGTATCATTTCCTAACAAACCATGGCAGACATGGAAATAAACCTTCAATGCTTTCCAAAGACAGTTAAGCAAAGTTAAACTTACACACTGCCCAAAGGCTGTCTGTGAAAAGCAAATTATTCTAAGGCATATCTTTTAAATGTACCCTACTCAAGGGTGCCAGAACTAGGAATGCAGCAGCACCCCCAGCTTCAAGTGGTTTCCATCATATATAGGATTTAAAAGTTTTGTTCAATGGCTTTCAGCACCCTCACTCTACAAACTGTCCCAATGCCACTTACCCTACTGCACACACTACAAATTTCCACTCACCTGAGACAAGCACATTTTGAGGAGTAAGTGGAAACTGGCTCTGATCTAGCAGTGCTGGTCCCACCACATATTTGTAGGCCTAATCTACACTAAAAAAGGTTTGCTGCTACAGCTATATAGGCAAAACCCTTCTTGTGTAGATGCAGCTTATATCAGCAATACACTGCTTTTAGCAGCAGCTAAATTGGAAAAAGGCACTCTTATTCCAAAATATCCCACACGGGGGTTTATACCAACACAGCTGTTCTAGGCTCTCCTTCCCACTCGGGGCTGGCACCTATTGTGCTGGCACACACTGCCCCCTATGAAATAATTATTCCAGAGTAGCTATTTTGGTACATTTCCAAGTGTAGACATGTGCCTTAGTCTTGCAAAGAGCTCTATCCTCCTACAATTCTGCCCTACAATGTGTAGAGAGCAGCAAATAGAATTGGCCAATAAAATTACTGATTAATTTTGCAGGACTTTCATATTGCATACTGAGCCACCAATGAAAATGTAATTGTCTACCGTTTCCTTGTAATTATTCTGGTTACAAATATTTTAAGTATCTCCTTGTTTTCATGGTATATCTAAAGCACAATCTGCACAAAACCACTACCATCCCCCCAGGTAGACCCCTGCTTCCCCAAATCCCAAAGAATCTTACCCACCTTGCTCAAAGAATACAGATCCAAGATTTTTCTCTCCACCACAGGAATTTTTAAAGTGGAACCTTGAAGTTCCCAGAATTTTGCTAACTGATCCAAGAAGTCCAACTTCACTCTGGTCATTGCCTATAATCACAACAAGAATACAGATGGGTCTGAACCTAGTCAGACATGAAAGAAATGCCTAGAGTCTAGACAGAAAGAAATCAAACGACAACAGTATTTACATGTTTATAATGCAACTATGACTGTGACAATTTACTATTCACTTTCCTTGTAAAACAACTGGAGGCAGAAATGTTAATAACGAAGAAAATCTTCATAAACTTGTTTTAAACTGTGGACTCTAGTGAATAACTTATGAGCCAATTTTCTACCCAGAACAATTTTTTTCTTTTTAAAGCCAAGATGTAAACTAATAAAAATCAAACAAACATTCTAGGCAGAAATGTAAGTCATTATTTGTTACTATTAGAAAAATTTTAAGAACAGCAGACCTACCACACACCTTGGACTGTGCAAGGTCTCCTGAAGCATTTTTGGAGCACCCAGTGGTTCTTGTTGCACGAGGAGACTCACGCACAAGCCAAGAGACAAATAAGGCTAGATTCACAAAAGAATTTAAGCACGGTGATGCTCGCCTAACTTTTAGGTGTCTAGAAAATCACTGGGATTCACAAAGCCTGGGTTAGGTACTCAGACTTCCCATACAACAAATGAGAATGCCATTCTGGGTCAAACCAGTGGTCCACTTACCCCAGTGCCATCTTCCAATAATGGACAATGCCAGCCGCTTCAAAGGGAATGAACAGAACAGGGCAATTATTAAGTGTTCCATCCCCTGTCAAGCAGTCCCAGCATCTGGCAGTGAGAGGCTTAAATATGAAGGGAGACAGGCACTTCAGAATAGGATTCACAAAAGTGAACACTCAGAGTAGCTCTTTGCCCAAACTAGCCAACGGGAGATGCCCAGCTGAGGTGTGCATCCTCAACCCTGCCACTCTCCAGGAGTTCAGCACCTATTTCCAGCTACAGGGAGGCACCCCAATTTGTTTGGGATTCTCAGCTGCAAACACTTTTTTGATATTAGGCATCTACATTGTTTTTTGGTTAGGGTTTTTTTTTTGGTTTTTGTTGTTTTTTTTTTTTCAAAGAAGCTGGGGTGGAGGAGGGACACAGGACCTCCCTTATAACTTTTAGAACAGAGACTGAGGGACCCCATGTCAGAATATCCTATAGGCCAGTGGTTAGTGCACATACCTGAGAGGTGGCCTATCCGTGTTCAAATCCCTTCTCCCACTCAGGTGGTGGGAGGACTTGAATTGGAGGTACCCCACATCCCAGGTGAGTAATCATCAGGTTCAGATTTATGAGGTAGGTACTCTTCTACCTAGATATGACCCTGCCAGCATGCTAGGCAGAGAAATGCCTATCTTCCCCTGATTCATGTATCACTCTGAGGCTTAGGCATCCAGGAGCCTGGAGTGAGGCTGCAGTGCACATACACAGAGACAAAAACATAGGCAGCTAGGGAACTTTTACTGCAAAAACATAGGCACCAAAAGCCGTTTACAAGCCTATAAGGTTTGGCGGTAGCTGAGCAGGGATTTTGTGAATCCCAGTGGGGCCTGACTCTGGAACTTAGGCAACTAAAGTGGCAATAAAGCATCCATGTCCTTTTGTGAACCTAGCATATGATGGTTAGGGATTTAAAAATTAGTGTGGGGAAGAGATACCTTTGGAAAAATCTCAACAAAAGGGGATTTGCACTCATTTTTTAAAAGCCTTCTGTTAATCTTCAGTCCTAAAAATTAACCTGGCTAGACCAATAAAATGAACTATTCATGGTGGGATTTTTGTTTGTTTTAAAGATTTAGGAGTATTATCAAAGTCATTAAATATTAGGCAATTTAGAGATTAACAGCAGCAGTAAATACCTTATGAAAAACACAATGAGGAGTTCTGAGAGCTAAACACTAGCTACTCTTACTACACAAGATGGTCCTTGGCATTCATTTTAGACATTTCCAGCTGAGGATAAAACAACTTCTTGTAGTTATTTTGAATAATAAAATAAAAACCAGATTTCTCAAAGTCTTTGAGAGTTACTTTATCCAAACTCTGTTAGTGACAATTGTAAGCACTCATGCGGTCTGTGGGATATTGAAGTTTACCAATCCAGAAACTAGTCAAGATGCAAAACTCAAGCAAGGAGACCTATTGCTTTGTGTGTGAATACAGAATTATGTCAATGGTGCAAAAGCTCACCTCCAGTTCGTTCAAGCGCTGGACTCGTGGGGTAAACCGAAAACTTTGTACTTCACATGCAAATGGAGGTTGCCAATCCTAGAGAGAGAGAGAGAGAGATTTTACTGCAGCAAAGATATAAGGACTATACCATAACTTCTCCCACAAATGCAAAAAAATCTCCTGAGAATTTTGAAACAGTGCAAATCATCAGCTGACCACAGAAAGAGAAAAATCAAGGATTTTTTAGTATTCTAATCTGTTCGAGAAGTTTCCATTTCAGAAAAGCCCAACAACTTCATAATTAATGAGCTTCTCCCAATATTTGAGTTAGGAGTAAGGAAAAGCTATTGAGCTGCCTCAATACTGAGGCCACGAAAGTAGAAATATCAGCTATATCATAGCTTAAAATATTTAGATTGATATTACCTTAGACTAAGTTAGAACATAGGGGAGGCTTTGGACAGAACCACATG